>JARHVA010000135.1:0-1200000 GCA_037957365.1 Torreya grandis
AATCTGATTCAGGAATTTCTATGAGGACCCAAATAGAATAAGAAGGGCACAAAGAGAATTATCATGCAGAGGATTTGTGCTCTAGTGATGAAAAGATGAGCACCATTGAGTAAGAGAGGGACTTGGAGGAAGAAGTTGAAGGATCCCAAGATGGATATTGATACAAGGAATATACTAAATAAGTTAGTGGTTCCCCTTAACCTAATGTGCGTGCTCATGTATCTCAATCTGAATTAGAGGAAGAGTTATAGGATACGTCAAAAGTAGGTGACATAGGAAGATTCATCTCATAGATAGGAGAAAGGATTATGATAAAAGAGTTAGTCATGTACCCACCACTTGATATAATACAATCCCCCATATGAGTGGTTCAGCTCAAAGTGGAGCGACATGAGATGGAGGACCATTGGTGACCTAGATAGCACTCTAAGTGATTAGTGGAGCCATTATGCAATGGATTCATGTAGTGAAACCATACAACCAGTCAGAGGAAGTCAAATCTCAGGCATGTATTTAGGCAATGTGTTAGTGATACAAGCCCATAGGCACTAGTGGCACTTAAAATTTCCCCTCATATATTATATGGGACAACTCTGAACTTAATATAGTATTGTGGGGTCAATAATTTAATAGAGAATGTTCAAAAGTGTCATCTCATTTGGCATGCCAAAGGAGTCACTTTTTTAGATCAAAGTCAAATTAATTATCTACCAATTTACTAGATCATGTGCATACATGGTATAATAAGTTAGACCCACCCAAACTATCATAGAATAAACTTTTTTGAAGGACATGTTATTTAAGGAATTTGACATCCTATATAATTTGAATAATATAGCATTGCTGCATTAAAAAACATGAAGAAGGAACCAATGGAGAGCATTCATGCATATGATGGTAGGTTTAAAAACCTTGATATCTAAACTCTCATATGTGTATCATGCCAAATGGTTTATTGGGGGATTACTTGATCTAATTTGACTTGCCCTCTCTATATATATGTTTACCAACCCTAGAGAAACATTATCTCTAAAATTAAGAGCCAAGGCTATTAGCACAATGGACATAAGATTTATCCTAGCAATGTAGGTGCAAGTCACATCGAAGGATTCAATATTACCTCAAATTTTAGCTAACAAAGCATATAACACATACCCTGGTTTATGGTACATTGACTACAAGGTGGAGGGGCACACCCAAAATAATTTCCCTAGGTGTAGTATGTGTGATCTGATAACTTTGTGCAAGATTTAATTTGAGGTCCATAATACATTAAGTTTCCCTATTTTGTAGTGTGCATCTTAGATAAAGGTGACCTTGTCTTTTAATATATGTTGACACCTCCATCCCAATACTAACAAATTTTGGGTGATTAATGTATTCCATGAATCATAGGAGCAAAGTGTGTGACATCTTGTTGTAGGACCCTCAAGGTATGGGTAAAAAACCTTTAGTTATGGCAACTATGAGCAACAAAATGGAAACAAAGGTCATGTTAGAGGATATGATAGAGGGAGCTTTTCCACAATGCTCTTGTTACAAGTGCAGATTTTTAGACCACTCTCATTGCAATTATCCCCAACATCCCACTTATATGTATTGCTATAACACATACAAGGTTGTGTAATACCTAAACTGATATTTGAAGATCACACATAAGGGAAAACTAGACAAAAGAGTTGGAATGATCCAATGTGTGTGAAATATGAGGGTACAAAAGAAAGAGAATGTTGTAACTAAGGTCCAAGATATGATGTGTAATGGTGCAATTAATCAACTAGAAACAAACTCTCATGGAAGCAATCATGCCAAGATATGATCCTAAGGGGTAAAGATCTAGAGTCGCATACCCAGAGTGTGTCCATGAAACCTTATTAGATGGCTCATGATAGATAAAGGTGTTGAGTCGATCCATGAATGCAATTCATAGTCTATAAGGAGAAATCTGACTTACCCAAGAGTTGGAGGAGAAGGCACCAAGAACTCTAGGTTGATGAAAAATAAGTTATTGAGATTGCATACCTACTCACTCTCTTGCAATGTAAGTGAATGATTCACATGCTGTAAAAACTCTTGGATGAGTATGATGAAAACAAACCAATAAAAACTTGGTCCCAAACCTAGCACGAGGGTGCAAGACATAATAACCCAAAACATAGGTTATGATTAGGAGTTACTTATGGATACTGATAATAAATAAATGGTCTATGATATCCTAATTAATACCAACATCAAGATGATGTCCTTGCAAAAAATGGGTGCTGGAAGTGTAAACACACATAAAACTAGCCATCGATGACCTCCAACCAGAATTTTGACCAATTTCTATTAAAAATGCACAATTTGGCCTAAAAACACTAAAACACATTAAATGAGTTGAAATCAATATAATTTAGTGTTGATTTTGGCCAGAGTATCATTAAATGAGGCAATGAAATTTATGAAGCAACTAACTTTGATCATATCATTTTGAGTCAAAATGACATTTTCGCACTTAAGTGCTCTAAATTGCTCTTTTCTACCAAATTTCTTACATGAGACACATGCCTTTGTTATTTTCCATTATTAACATCCTAAATAGAAATATGGTTCCAACTAATCTAGCATCAACTTCTAATTTCAATCCAATCAAATTTCGAGCCAATAATAAGACATTTTGACCAATTTGATTAATTTCTGCACCAAGGGCTAAAATTTGCATCAAAATTGCCTAATTATGTTTAAAAGCTAATTAATTCAAATCATGAGCCTAATTAATAATTCCATGGAGCTTTATAAATATTTCTTTTTGGAAATGAATATTGAATATCTACATCATCAAATGACATCACTTTTATGGGGTGGCATCCACAAGCCATAAATGCATAAAATATCAGGATTAAGCCACCCCATGCCTCATTAAGACCCTCTATGCCTCTTCAATTCCCCTCTATCACAAGTATTTATGGGGAATATTTATAAATTTAATTACATAATTAGATTTATTCATGGCCACACATCTCAATCTTGAGATGGACGATCACGGTTAATCCTGAACCATTTTGAAAATTTATGAATAGGAGGCCTTGCCTAATGAATTCTAAGATATTTTAAGCCAAAGTTATCATGCATAAATGATTACAAAATCCATTGAAATTAGTCTTATAATTCCAAATTATTGAGCCAAGCCAAAGCCAAAGACATAGCAAAGGTGTTAAGGAGAAGAGGAGATAGCCAAGCCTCCTTTGATGAAGACTCATTAAGCACAAGTCGAGAAAGCCACTTTAACAAGATATTTGAGGCATCTAAGGAAGGTGAAGGATTTATTCAATATATTTCATTCTAGTTGTATTTTTCATTTAGTCTTGTTAATTAATCTCCCCCTAATAACTAGGCCTAGAGATGTTATGCTAGTTAGTGTGTTTCTTTCATTTTGTTTTCATTTTGGAACTAACACGATACTAATTATCCTCTCTTGAGTCAAATTCTTAGTATACATAATAACATGCCTGGTGGGACCTAGCATTACATATTAAGTCAAATTACATCTACAAGTAAACTACTAACCATTGCCATGTAGGATCTTGGAGTGTGGAAGCAAGGAAGGTAAAAAACTGGCCAAAAATATGTTTTTATATAAGTATCAGTTTTGTCCCTATGGAGTCTCAGGTTTGTCCTCTAGACAACAATCTTTCCATTGAGACAGTTATGGATTTGTCATTCCAGGTTGTGATATTATGTTTTAACTATTTTTTGCTTAACATTTGTCTTTGTCTATAGGTCTAGTAGTGATACTTCAATCCTGCTATTCACTAATACTGATATTACAATCTCGCTACTCAATAGTAATGATATTAAAATATTGCAACTTCCAAGTGACGATATTGTAAAAATGCTATTTTCTAATAGCAATATTGTGGATTTGAGTTGTAGTATTATAGCTAAACCACTAACAGTTAGCCTTGACTATTAGTGTTAAGTGACAATACCATAACTCTCATAATTGTGGGATTTCCAACCTGATTTACGAGACTACCAACCCAAGTAACAACATTTAAAACCTAACTCATGATTTTGTAAACCTGACTCATAGGAATATGAACCTGAGTAGCAGGATTGTTAGCCTGAATAGAGATATTGTGTTTTTTGATAATCTAACCTAAATAGTAGTATTATCTATCTAACTCACAATTTTATAAATTCATGGGATTGCTTTATGGAGTAGCGGGATAATTTGTGTGAAACTTGAAAAATAATTTTTGCAAAGTTATTTACTCAATCTCATAAGTGCTTCAAAACAGATAGTCCTAATTTTAATTTTGTAGGTGGAAAGGTTGGTTTGGAAGATAATTTGGGTGTTTTAACTAATCACACACTTTAAATTTGGTGCTAAAATAAATATTTAGCATGCTAAGACTTAAACACTTTAAACTTTGGGTTTAAAATGAACTTAGGTGATTATTATTTCATTTAGTATTTTTGGTGCAATATTTAAAAGTTTTTATATTTTAAGGCCAAGGGGTTAAAAGAACACCACCAAAATTTTCAATTAAGTGATTTAAAATTGAAAACATTTTCAAAGTTCACTCCTTAATTAGTTTTGTTTGGAAAAAAGAAAGATCGTGTGTGTATGCTCTCTCATCCATCCCCTTTAGGTAACTTTTTGGATCAAAAGCACCATCTTTATTGCAAAAGTGCCTTAGTCCAAAGGCGTAGAAGAGAGTTTATCAAGCCTTTCCCCAAGACCCACATGGCTTGGGTGACCTATAAGAAACCTTTGAAACTCTTTTTCTTGTCATTTATTTTATGCATCTAGGCTTGTGAGGGGGACTTCATTACCTCCCATGAGTTCTTTAGGGAAGCCTTGATGCAAGAATTCATCTCCCAACATTATCTTCAACCCTTCTCCATGAGGGTGTATATAAATTGGGATCAACCCACTAGGATCAGAGGTTTGAGTGGTTAAACCACCTCTAGTACTGAGACTAAACCCAAGACGTATGAGCACTTTGGACATCACACTACACTGAACAAATGATGGATGTAGTGGTTATAAAAAGGGCTAGACCTTTTTATAATAAGTCAAGTGCTACAAACTCAATTGACATGTTACTTCTCTTATTTTCTAACGTTAAAGTTGGTAGACATGGGATCCATTTAGAATGTTCAAAAACATGATTAGTTAGTTGACCCCACTTTGCCATACCTTGCTAGTTTAGGATTTAAGATGATTAGTTAGTTAATTTTTGTCTTAGATTACTTGGTTTTTGTGTGGAGTCAAAACTTGGTGTTAACAAAAATGACATAACTAAACACATTTTCCCCAAAATTTATTTGAGCAAAGGAGGTGTTATGCTACCCAAGTGAAAACATCTTTTTCCTTGTTCAAATTCATCATATTACACTTTGTGTCATATCTTTTAATTTATTGTAGTTATGTTGCCCATTTGAGTCTAGCCCTTTTACCACATTTTGTTTAAATCTCCTAATTAATAGTTTAAATTTGAAATTGGACTCTTTCAATTTTTAAAAGTTGATGTGTTAAATTGGGTTCACCACTTTGCACTTGAATTATTTTAACTTGATTTCAATTCCCAATTTGAATTGAGGGCCATTTTTAGACTCAACATCATTAACATCATTTGCTAGGGCTCAAGTCATCTTGTGTATCACTCATGCTTTGAGTCTTAGGCTACATTTTGTACCATCCATCCTATTGTACCTTTTTGTCTTAGGTCCATTTGATATCATACTTTCACCTTAGACATTTGTCCAACTTTATGTATATAAATCATTTGGGTTAAGGAGGGGTAGTGTTACACTGCCAAAATTGTGTTGGAACCATTTTTGCCTTAGAGTCTTGAAACAAGCACTTATCACATATTTTGAGTAGTTTAGCATTGTTATGCCACTTAAATCATTTTGAAACTTTTTTTCATATACCTCTTTATGTAGGGTCCTAGTTGCTCCAAATATCTAACCATTTTGAGTTTCTTTGAGATCTGTTTGTCTATCACAGTTACATCATTCACATTTGCCTAGCTTATTAGTTAAAATAATCTAGATTTGTGCCATTATTTGGGAGAAAATAAAATATCTCAAAGTGTCTTTCCTTTCATACCTCACACTTATTGATCAATTCTATGTCTAAGAGTCAATTGCCTAGTTTTTGTTAGAAGTGTTTCAAATCTGTTAGATTAAAAATCTCATCTTTTAATGTTGTTTGGCCAAAATACCTAGCACATGTTTTGTTTGAGCCTGTATTTTGACATCGTGTTTGGCCAAAATACCTAACAACTTTTGTTTTTTTAGAATAGACTAATTTGAAACACTTTAACTTAGAAATTGGCATTTCAATTTATGGTCCTATTACTTGACCTTTTTATGTGAGACGTGTAATGTTGGATACTTGGTGTTATCTTGTTTTGTCACAAGTCATTGCATTGACCTTTTTGGATATACATATCCATCCATTTGATTAATTTAGACCAATTTTTAACCTTTTTTTAGACATTAATTTTCATAGTTTATATAACTCTATTTTTCTTTTATTGCAAAACATTTAATATGGATCCCAACATGTATTCCTACACTTGTAGTGGCCTCATGTACAATCTAGGAGTTAGTAATGTGGTTGCACAATAATAAGTGATATATAATCCTTATGTGGATAATCTTACTTATGAGATGGATGCTTATCCCTCTTATAATGCTCAAATAGGGGTACATAACCAAGACCCATTAGCTCATTACTTGGTAAACACACCTCCTTACTTGGAATAGGATCAAGAATAAACCAAATAGTATCTAGCTTTGATACCTACTATTGAATAACATTTTCCTGAAAAACTATACTATGTTACCACGCCATCCACATATGATCCTTATCTATTTGAGCATGACTTGTTGGAAAAAAAGGATGAAATATTTGTTAGAGCTATAGAAGTAAGGGCCAAGTTTTCAGTAGACTTCCCTTCTGAGAATTTGTCAAGATTAGTAAGAATGCCTCATAACATAATTTATAATCAACAAGATTCTTATAGAAATCCCTTCACTCTAGTCCAAGTAATGTATCAGGATCATAGTATGCTTGTCAAAGGCAAAGACCCCATGGAGGATCACTTTGTACAAATGCAGATAGCATATCAAACATACTTGAACCTATCATGTAATTTTAACTAAATGATCATATCTAATAGGCCTCTCATTGATTTAGTTCCTTTGATAAGAGTGTTAATAGAGTTGATTGGTTAGGATAATCAGGATGTTGACCCTTTCATGTAAAACACTTTGGTTGATAACTTAGTTCATATGCCAGCCATCGAAGAAGTGTCTTTTGGTTCTACACAGAATCATGACCAAAACATAGTGGATAATACACAAGTAACATCCAATCTGAACCAAAGTGGTGAAAATACCCCAATAACTAGTACACAAATGAGTGTACCTTTAATTAACACCATGAGTGGTTCTCTAAATCAGGGAGTAGGAGTTTATACTTCCCAACCTCAACCAACAACTACTACTAATCCTCAACCAACCACTTCTTCAAGCGCTTAACCACCATGATTAGGTGGTCAACCAATGACCAATACTATGCCTCCATAATAAAATGTGATAAATCTTACTCATTAGATAATGAGTATTATTCTAAAATAATAGGAGAAATCCAACATACCAACATAGCAATGATAGAATATATTACCACCTCAATAGGGGCAACCAATGTTCCACTCACCAAGTAGCAATGGACATACTCGTCCCTCATAGACTAATATACCATTTCAAAGCCAAATGATGTTTAATCAATAGTGTATGAATATTGATCAGTGACAGATGCTAAATCCCTAACAAGCATCAACTTCCCAATAGGGATTCATGCAACAAAGAGGCTATAATGTTCCTCATTTACCAATCAGGAAAATTTTGCCTTTTGTACAGAGTGTGCCACTAGTTCAATGATAGGGTCTTGTTTCACAAGTCCCCTCTCCACAAAAAGGTTTGATTAGTCAATGTAAAGTCCCTATTCAACCCCATTAGGCACAATATGGCCATATCCATCCATCTCAGCTTCAAATTTCCCAAAACCAAACCTAGTTACCTAACCCAAACTAGAATATCACATCACAATACATATAATTCCAATAATCAAACCCTAATCCATGTATGCATATGCTTGGTCCATTCCCTAACCAAACCAATATAGCCCAGTAAATACCTCCATCATACCTTGGTCAAAGTGTTCCACTTATGACCACTCAACCATTTACCCATGCCAACCAATATTCTGCCTCAAGACAATATTCCCTCTAGTTTCCTAGCCCAAGAACTACAATAGATGAAGGATGCAATTACTACCATCCAATCTAGGAAACAAATCAAAAAATTCAAGTTGGATGACATGTTTTATTATCCTTTTAACATGGAGTACTTATAGATACCATTTCCTCCAGGATATGAACCACTAAAGTTTGACAAATACAAGGGGAAAGGTGGCCCCAAGGCTCATTTGACCAAGTTCTTTGTTGCATTCAATCCAGTACCATATAGAGACATATACCTTTTGCTATTATTCCCAAGGAGTCTAGTAGGACAAGCCTTGGAGTGGGTTTTAAAGTTGCCCAAGAATTTAGTATCCAATTTTGATGATCTTTTAGACAAGTTTGTGCAACACTTTTCATATAATCTCAAACATCAAATTTCATTAGTCGACTTGATGCAATCCAAGCAAAATCTTGGGGAGAGATTTGCAAGTTATCTACAGTGATGGAGAGCCCTTGAAATCTGATTTACCCATAGTTTACTAGATAAAAAATTAGTCACTGTGTTTACTAAAAATTTGCACAGTAAGATATCCTATCATCTAGAACTATAGTGTGCACATACATAAAAGGAGATCATTGATAAAGGTTTATTAATCAAGTGATCCCTCATTAACAAAGGGATTATAAATCTCACCTCATCAAATTGAAATCAAGGTACCAATCTAGAAAATGTCCAAAACTAGTATCCAGTCTAAGCACAAGCATCACAACTGGCACATGCCAATAACAATGATAGACCAAGGAAATTTAACTACAACAAAAATGTTGTTGGAAATAGAGTAATAAAGTCACATCATGTCCAAATGGTACAAACATCATCTGCTTAGCCCATGTAGTATATTTAACTTATTCCTAACCCACAACCTTTTCATCAAATGCAACAAGTACAATAACCCAATCCCACATAGCTAATGCAACAAGCTTTACCATTATAAATCCCTCCTTTGAGGAGAACATTCCCTACTCATCATGTTTTCAATGATCTTGGAGATATTATTAAATCTATGTTTTGGAATTTAACTACTGTTAATATGATTAGTTGGCCTATAGCAAAGCATTATCCTTAAGGCATCCCTTATCTTGACTGGTACCACCAAAATGAATTTTATTTATATCATCGAGTCAATGACCATAATTTGTGCTATTGTGTGCAAATTAAAAATTTGATTGAGAATATTTTGGAGAATGGGGGGATAACATCTGATGGGGGTGATTCCATGTCTAATTAAACTCTTGGAATCTATCAAAAACCCTTTACCTAACATAATAGCTAACTGCAATAACATCAATAGTATGAACAACAAAGGCCGAACCAACATAATCAATAATAAAACCAATATCAACTGAACAATGGACATAACTAAGGTCAAAATGGCAACAACCAGCAAACCTACCATGCAATTGCACATGACTACAATAGTGTTGTAGCTGATATTGTAGGAGGTAGAGTCAATACTATTTCCATCAATCCAAGACTGAATAATAATCAATCAAGACCTTTCCTAAATAATGCCACTCAACCAATTCACATTGGTAATTCTTCTTTAATCTAGTAATCTATACATATGAACCAGCAAGTAGGGATCACTATTTTTGGACCATATACTAATAACTCATCATTGCCCCATGACCACGTACAAGTGCACCAACAATTGAGACTCATCCTATCTAGTCCCCCACCATCACCAACATTTGTTAGTAGTCATGGTCTTATATTTAATCCTAATTGTGCAATCACAACTCGGTGATTAAAGATTACCATTCCTTGCCCATAGCCATCTGCCACTTTACGCATCACCTAATTAATTATTCATCCTTAGAAGAAGCCATTTAATACTGACCAAGAGAATAAATTTGACATTGTGTAACAATTACAAAAGATGCACACATAAATATCCATTTTAGATTTTTTGCGTATGTCAAAAACCCACAAGGATATTTTGAATGAGTTATTTAACCAATCTACTATTTCTAGTGACATATCCCCTGACAAATTCAAATATTTGGTTAGACACCTAGCTCTAGCCCAACAAGTCAGTTTCAACCATAGTGATATGTCATCCCTTATCTCATTGCATAATAATCCCTTATATATTGAAGTTTGCATAAAGTGACACAAAGTGAAACTTGTCCTTATAGACAATGGATTAGGTCTAAACATAGTTTCTCTAAAGCTCATCAAGCTTTTCAGGTACACAATGGTAGATCTTCAAGAATAGACCATAACCATCAAAGCCTACGATACTGAGGAACTTGAATCATACGACACCATTTGTTTACTAGTTATCCTTGGGCCCTTGACCCATGAAACACTTTACCATATGCTCGATCATGATTTGTCATAAAATATGATTTTGGGTTGACCTTGGTTACATGAAATTCATGTAGTTCCATCAATATTGCACTAATGTATCAATTTCTCCCATTTAGGGATGGAAGTTTGTATACCAAGAGATTTACATCCACATGAGCACTACAAACACCTAGAGGCCAATTTCTAGAGTTATAACTATCATTTTGACATGAATCTAATGGCCAAAAAAGATAAGAGAAAATCAATACTCCTTGATTTGTAAGAGGACAACTGCATTGATCCTAATACCCTTGATTCCCTTTCCCACATGCTACCTCTTGAAATATCCAATCATTATACCATCTCATCTAATGGCCCAAGAGAGTATTTAACCCATGATACCTTTCATATTGCAAACCTTCCATAGAACCCAAAGTCTTTTGGAATACCTAAAGCTAAGCCACATAATTTAGAATGGAAACAAAAGGGAAAAGGTAAAAGACTAGTCACATTTGTACCGACATATGGCCTACAGTAAGACCCTCTTGAGGGAGATGAATCATGGTTGTATAATGAAAATCAGGCTGATTATTATGAGAATGTAAAGTATCATATTCCTAATAGTATCATGAAGAATAAAGATTATGAGGGGGGAGGATGTAGAACAAATCAATAGGGAACACTTGAGCTAATTTTTATGACCAAATATAAAGGGCCCTATGGAATTGGATTTAAATTGCCTAGGGATGACCCCATATACCTTACTAGTGTTCCATCGCCATCGACTAGTGATGAGGATTTTAGCAGTGAAGCAGAGTCTGATCATAGCCTTTTTGATGACCTCACTAAGACCAACTTGTTTAATCCTCATTAAATTTGTACCCTTAGATTAGTCACTCATCACAATCCACTGCTATTATATTATCCCTAGTTGATAGATTGTGACCAATAAGAGTCCAATGTGTCAATTGATGAGTTTCAAAATGATGAGGCTTTCTATGATTTTCTTAGCCTTAGAGATAATGTTCCATTGCGGACCACAAATCAGGGTTCTCAATTAAGTTAGCTCCTAAATCCTGTTTTAGAGAGTGGGTGAATACCCTTAGCCAAAAGCAAATAATTAAAACATTGAGGTCCCAAAGTTAAAACATGTTCAAGGTACTTTCTGACCAAGGTAAAAGTAAATAAAAAAGCTAGTCTAGTGGTGAAGGGGCTATTCAACCTTATTTAACCATAGCTTAGGAAACCACCAATGATGGAATTGTCTGTGAGTCTAAGCTTAGTTTTGAAGAACAACAAGCTTTTAATCAAATCATGTAAGAGTTTCCAACACTTTTTATTACATGGCCAAACCTTCTATTGGGGGACTCTAATTCATCATGCCTAGGGGAATTTGAAGAGCTATTCCTAACAGAGGACTCTAATGTTGCCAACCAGTTTAAATCTTTGCTCACTATCCTTGAAGATGGTTTGACCCTTTTAGTGGAAGATACAATAGAGGTTAAGATCAAATCCCTAGATGATCCAAAGTGGATCAGGCTAGGCACTTCCCTTACTGAGAAGGAGCGTGAAGTCATTATAGACCTTTTAAGGGAGTTTGTAGATATTTTTACATGGGCATATTTTGACAAGCTAGGTTTGGACCCCACCTTGGTCCTACACCACCTTGTGGTCAATCCTAATGCCAAATTGGCAAAAACAAATCTATGTAAAATTCATCCTCGTATTATTATATTGGTAAAGAAAGAGTTATAAAAGATCTTAGAAGCAAGATGTATTTGATCGATCATCTATTTAGAGTGGATCTCTAATGTTGTGATAGTTTGAATAAAGCTATAAGGGATTATAATTTGTACTAATTTCTATGATAATAACAAATTTGGCCCTAAGAATGACTTTCCATTGCCAAATATTGACATGATCATCAACTCTATAATGGGTTATGAAATGATTTCATTAATGGATGGATTTCTAGGATACAACCAAATCAGTATAGCCCTAGAAAATCAACATAAAATAGTGTTCACCACTTCATGCTGAACATTCTATTATCAGGGTATTCCATTTTGTCTTAAGAATGTAGGGGCCACCTACCAAAGTGCCATGACCATCATATTTCATGATATGATGTATGTCATTGTTGAAGACTATGTCAATGACATTCTTGGTAAATCAAAGACCAAGGTTGAACATCCAATAATGCTACATAGAATATTTGAAAGGCTATGTGAATAGAAGTGTGTCTTTGGATTCAGATCAGGCAAATTACTTGACTTCATTATATCTCATCAAGGCATTGAAGTTGATCTAACTAAATTGCAAGTAATAATGGCAATGAAACCATTGACTAATTTGAAGCAACTCCATAGTTTGCAAGGAAAAATATAGTTAATTAGATGCTTCATATCATAATTAGCAAAAAAATTCCATCTTTTCATGCATCTTCTAAAGAAGAGAGTCAAATTTCATTGGCATGATCACTACTAAACAAATTTTCAGTAGCTAAAAGACTATCTAGTGACTCCACCTATTTTGTTGCCTCTTATGCTAGGAAATCCATTCTTGTTATACTTATTTGCTACTGAAAATGCATTGGGGGTACTTTTGGCTTGGCATGATGATAATGGTAGAGAGCATGTCATGTACTATTTAATCTATACATTGGTTATGATGAACATAATTATAGGCCTATAGAAAAAGCCTATTTAGTCGTGGTCTTTGTAGCTAAAAAACTATGTCATTACATGCTAAACAATAAGACCATGGTTATTTTAAAAGTATATCTACTCAAGTATCTAGTATTTAAAACAACTTTACAATGTTGAATGTCCAAGGGGATCATGCTTCTCATTGATTTTGACATTGAGTATGTTAACCAAAAATACATTAAGGGGCAAGTTGTTGTAGATCAGCTTGCTGAAACAACCCTTGTTGATACAAAACCACTCACATTCCAATTTATTGATGAATCCATAATGACCATCATTGACATTCCTCTTGAGGATCAACACTGGAAGATGCATTTTGATGGATCATTCATAGTACATAGATTAGGGGTAGGCCTTTTATTTATTACACCATAGGGGGATCTAATCCCTAAATCATTCAGGATCAGTTTTCCTTGTACTATTAACATGTTTGAATATCAAGAACTTGTTGTAGGACTTCAACAAATAATACAATAGAACATATCTCATCTCAAGGTTTATGGTGATTCTCAGTTAATCATCAATCAGGTTAGAGACTATTTTTAGACCAAATATGACAAGTTAGTTCCATATAAGGTCATGGTCAACACTCTCATATGATAGATTGTCAACATTAAATTTGAGCATATATTAAGGGCAAGTAATATAACTATATATGTTATGGTCACTATTGGATCTCCAATTTGACAAACAGACATAGCTAAAAGTATCAGTTCCTTCTCGAGAACTTGTTAGCACCAGTTCATGAACCTTCAACCATCATGATGATTTATGATATTGTTGGTCCTAGCTCTATATAGTACTTAGATATTTATAATTACCTCCATGACTAAGTTTTACCACCTAACTTATCCCAAAACCAATCCAAAGCCTTCATCTACCAAACCACTCATTATACCTTACGTGGATCAACCCTTTACCACTATAGTTTTGATGGAACTTTGCTTTATTTTTTAACTTTGATATAATATACACTAACATTATGGGAATTTTATAAAGGATTATGTAGATCCCACACCAAAAAGGCATGCATATCCAAAAAACTCTTACGTTCTAGTTATTATTGTCACACAATGGATGTAGATGCAACTGCATATGTAAATAAGTGTGATAAGTGTCAACAACATGCTAATTTGATTCATGCCCTAATTAAGACTTTGAAACCAATGTTGACACCATGGTTATTTGTTACATGGGGCCTTGAACTCATTGGGAAGATCAATCCTACCTCATTCGATAGCCATAAACATATCCTAGCTACCACCAAATATTTCACTAAGTGAGTTGAAGTTATACCCCTCACTTACATGACTGAAAAGAAAATTTCTAAGTTCATTTTCAACCATCTCATTTATCATTATGGTATCCCTTCTCATGGAGGATCATTCAAGAAAAAGGATTTCAAAAATCTATGTGTCGAATATAACATCACACAAAACTTTTATATGGCATATTACCCTCGAGGTAATGGCTAGGCTAAAGCATCAAACAAAACCATTGTTAACATTCTAAAAAAATATTATTAATGATGTCGGTCATGATTGGAACCTTTATATATTCCAAACCCTTTGGGCATACTATACCAATCACCATACACCCACATGAGCCACTCCATATTCACTTGTTTATGGTACAACAACCATTCTTCCCATTGAGATCGAGTTGCCATCTCTACACATCTCTTTTAAGCATGTCTTGGATGATAATGAATATCGAGTAGATAAATTTAAATAAATATAATTACTTGATGAGAAATACATGGATGTGATGAACAATCTCCAAGCCTATCAGAATCGATTTTGAGTCCATTACAATTGGCACGTGAAACATAGAGAATTTAAACTTAGTTATCTTGTCCTTAAAGAGAAGCAAAATAATACCATGATAAAAAAGAAGAATAAAGGTAAGATTAAATCCAACTAGGTTCGTCCTTTCATCATTACAACCAACTTTAGAATAAGATCATATAGGCTTGCCACACCAGATGACCATGAACTTGATGAGCCAATGAACATTGTCCACCTCAAGTGGTACCATGCTTGAGTGATTTGGTGTATTATCTATAAGGACAATTTCAAGATGTATCATTTCATATATATTATTTTTAATAATACCATTTTATCATCCTAACAACCTATCACTTTTCATATCACATGTCTATTTTACCATACCTTCTCCATTAATCGAGTTCATCTCTCCCTCCCTACATGACCCTGTGACCTTGGTTCTGTTCTATTTAGTTCTATCACCACTTTCAACAAGAGGATTTATATTTATTTTTAGAAATTATTTCACACATTCTAGATAGAGGCAATATTTTAGAGTAGTCAGATAGATGTTTGGTAGTTTCATCTTTCATTTCTTATTTCATTCTCTCTCATTGTCTTGATCTTAATTATAACCGCTTATGGAAAAATTAGTATCATTGACCTATATAATTGTATCCTTATTATAACCTCCTATGGGAAAACTAGGGGAAACACTTGTTTATCATGCCTTGATGTACCAACTAGCCATTTCGTATGACATACTATGCCATCATACCAACTGTGCCTATTTTGTTTGAATTGGCTGCTACACTAGTCAAATTGTTTTACTGTAAGGTTAAACTATAGTGATTTGAGGTCCCATCTTAGGACTATGTAGGCAATGCTTGATACTTGTTGAGGTCATCTCAATCACCCTTTCCACCATGATCTCACCATTTTATGGGAAACCTAAGCCACACTCTCATCATTTTGTCAGCAACCTAAGTAACATTCTCTCCATTTTACAAGCTTGCACCATTTAGTATCTTGTCATTCTTCGATTGAGTTGAGATACCTAAAAATTCCAAAAACATTTATAAAATAATTATAAAAAATAAAAACATTGTCCACTTCTTTTCCTTGAGGATTCTAGGAACCCTTACTAAGTCATAAAAAAATCACTTGTTCTTTAGTTTCTCCATCCTTTTTGGCCTTTTCTCTCATACACTTGCCATTTTTCAAGACCATTTCTATTTTTATTTCACATCCATCATGTTTGTTTTTTATTTGTTATCATCTTCTTCCCATTTCTTGGGAGAACTACATTTGGCCTAAATTTTTTGTTGGATATTATGTCTATGGAACTATGTAGGCAATGTCCACTTGCCTAGTGCATATGGAAACAACTCGACCACCCCCTTCCTTTTCTTCTATTCTCCCCGTCTTATTTTTTATTAAGTTGTCTCCTATTTTATAGGGGAAATGTTTTTTTGGTTTAGCTTGTGTTATTTGTACTAACCTTAGAACTAATCATTATTTGTTCTCATTTGTTATCTATATGTGTCTGTTTCTTTACTTTCAACACTATTTCTTTGATTCAGTATATATGCATTCATTGGGTGATTCCTTGTGCATTTATACTTGAATCCATCTATATTCATATGTGTATATTATCATTATTGTTTTTAGCATTGGTACATTATTTTCCCTTAAATATTGGATTTTTGGAGTCAGTCCTTATGCATCTTTCAGCCTAGTCTCATGGTGTTCTATCATGATGCTTACTGTCAAAAGCTAAAAAAAAAAATAGCTTCAAGCAATCTACTCATTAAGGGTGGCATCAACATCTCCTCGGCACCTGAAATCCCAATCATATCTGAAACAAAGTAATTAAACAAAAGAATTTCAACCTTTATTAGTTTAAATGAACATATCCCTACTAGCAGGTTGTCTTAATTAATCTTTATCCTCTATATCAAGTTACCAACATCATATTTTCCATCATCAACCAATCAATCATGTTTTTTTCTATAATCGGGGTCTAATGATTATAACTACCTATGGGCAAATCATTATACACTATCCCACCTGCATTTCTTAATGATTATAACTGCCTTTGGGTAAATCATTATGTTCTCACCAAATTTACTTTATTTTTTTCCAAATAGGGGCATTTTGTCATCTTGTTTGTCTATCCTAATTGGGCAGCTCCATCTTCTCAATGATTATAACCGCCTTTGGGAAAATTAGTGTTTTCATACCATGTTGCCACTATCAGGATAAAATGCTTATAACTGCCTTTAGAAAAACCATTTTACACAGTCCCACTTGCATTCTCAATGGTTTTGAATACTTTTTCAAACTCATTATGTTCTCACCCCCATCATCTTCATATAGTTGGTCCCCTCATTTTGCTTCTTTCTTTCAAGGGATCGTTTGCCTACCTACTTGTGCCAACCATTCCCTTGAGGGGGCATCATACAATTCATCCATTGCCATTAAATTTATAGGCATGGAGAACCTTTTCATTCTTTGAGAACATGTTACTATCCTTATAGCTTGCAATGCCTTCCCAAATAGGGGAAAACTATAGACACCTAAAAACTAGCCACTGATGAACTCCAACTAGGGTTTTGATCGAATTCTATCAAAAATGCACAATTTGGCCTAAAAACACTGAAACACATTAAATGAGTTAAAATTGATATATTTAAGTGCTGATTTTGGCCAGAGTATCATTAAGTGAGGCAATGCAATTTCTGAAGCAACTAACTTTGATCCATTTCAATTTAAAATGACATTTTCACACCTGGGTGCTCTGGTTTGCTCTTTTCTACCAAATTTATTACACGAGACACATGCATTTGTTATTTTCCATTGGAAACATCCTAAATGGGAATACATTTCTAACACATCTAACATCAAATTCCAATTCCAATCTAGTCAATTTTTGAGCTAATAATAAGACATTTTGACCAATTTGATTAATTTATGCACCAAGGGCCAAAATTTACATCAAAATTACCTAATCATGTTTATAAGATAATTAATTCAAATCATGTTCCTAATTAAAAATTACATGGATATTTTTAAATATTTCTTTTTGGAAATGAATATTTAATATCTTCATCATCAAATGACATCATTTCTATGGGGTGGCATCCACAAGCCATAAATGCATAAAATATCAGGATTAAGCCACCCATGCCTCATTAAGACCCTCCATGGCTCTTAAATTATCCTCTATAACAAATATTTATGGGAGGTATTTATAAATTTAATTACAAAATTGGATTTATTCATGGCCACACATCTCAGTCTTGAGATGGATGGTTATGTTTAATCATGAACCATTTTGAAAATCTATAAATAGGAGGCCTTGTCAAATGAATTATAATCTCTTTTAAGCCAAGGTCATCATGAAAAAATGATTCCAAAATCCATTGAAATTAGTGTTATAATGCCAAATTATTGAGCCATGCCAAAGACAAAGACATCACAAAGGTGCCAAGGATAAGAGGAGATAGCCAAGCCTCCTTTGATGAAGACTCATGGAGCACAAGCTAAGCAAGCCACTTCAACAAGCTATTTAGAGAATCCAAGGAAGGTGAAGTATTTATTTTATATTTTACATTCTAGTTGTATTTTTCATTTAGTCTTGTTAATTAAGCCTCCCCTAGTAACTAGGCCTAGAGATGTTATGTTAGTGTGTTTCTTTCATTTTGTTTTCATTTTAGAACTAACACGATACTAACCATCCTCTCTTGAGTCAAATTCCTAGTCTACAAGAAGATGGGAATCCCTATGATACAATCCTCACCTCACATTTTATTCATGGTAAAAGAAACCAAAGCACAACCCATAAGAGTTATATATGATGTTGACATCAAGATCTTGGATGTCAAGTTTTATGCCAATTTTGAGGTCATAGAGCTTACTGAGGAAAAAATCACCCCAAGTTATTGGGAAGGTCTTGGTTTTAAGATAATAATGTGGACATGCACTTTAAAATATGTTACATGAGATTTGAGAATAGAAGTGAGCGAGTGGCGATCCCACTAACATTATAACAAGGTTCCTCATATATTAAACATGTGGTTCTCACATATGCATTAAATAAGCATACAACATCACTGTGTAGATAAAGGAAAGTGTAGGTCCAAGTGGAAAAAGTGCCCTAAGATGGCATGATGCAGAGGTTGACTCAAAGATGACATGTATTCCTGGTGATTGATGGGTGTTGGAGACGTATAAGGTCTTCATGAGAAGGTGTGGGGTGATACACTCGAAAATCTGTTTTAACTTGAGCATGAGGATAAGCGTACTTTTAGAACGCACCCTTTTAGATAAGGGTCAGCTGAAAATATGTTATGATATGGTCTAGACTCTGATCCCAATATGTGTAGAGGAGCCTATGTACTAGAGATGGTCTGCCCCCTGTGGAATTGTTTTTTGAGTTTGTGCATCACACCAAGACAAAGGTCCACATAATTATTCATACCATTTTTATGGGTTACATGCATTAGCTAAAGCACTCCTATGTGACATAAGAGGGATGAACTTCATCTTTAAATAAAGTTTGGATGTTGCATTTACTTGTTAAATATGAAGGGAAGAAGGTTCTCCAAATCAATAAGGTGATCCTTCTTTTATAGGCCACAAAAGAAACTACCATATTACCCAAAGTTGAGAGAAATATTTAATGTAAATGACTATTGGGATATGGATCATGGACCAATAGTGGTGAGATGTCTTGAGGGCATTTAGATGGTTATCGGCTTAGGCTGGTAATGTAACAAGGCATTTGTGCCAAGTTGTAATAAGGCTTTTTAAGCCATTTTAGTTTTTTTTTTTTAGAGTAGTTTATCTCTTATGAATGATATTTTGCACATGTTGTAATAAGATGGACACACCTCTTAAAATCTAGTTATTCGAGTCAAGCAGGGGAATTATTTTGAGAGTCATAATTGTCAGATGTCTAAACATCTCTAGTGAGGTTTTTTGCATTTTAAAATGTGGAAAGATGTTTTGTACCATCCAAAAATATGGAAACTTATACATGCATGTTAAAAAAACAATGGGAGAAAAGTGTTGGTATGTTGGAGGACCAGCCACAAGTTTTAGTGTGGGGTGGAGATAGTGTCCAGAAAGACAAAAAGATGGCACCCAAGGAACATATATAAGAAGAAAGGTGCCTAAGAGAAGAATAAAGTATAAGGATGAGTGGATAAATAGTGAAGCATGTAAAAAAAATTAATGTGTAGGGTAAATAAAGGTATAACATGGACCCTGAGGGTAGAAAATGACAAATAGTCAGTTGGGTAGATTGATGAAATGACCCTTAATAGAGATAAGACTGAAGAACAAGAAAAGATGATAGATCTAGAACATTGATTTGAATTGATTTCTATAAGAAATGATCATGTTCAAGGGATAACACATCATGAAACAAACATGAGTGGAGAGGCTTAAGGCATGACTTATAGTATCACCTACTAGAATTTTGATCTTGGACATATATTTCCACTATTAAATTTTGACAACTACCACCCCATCTCATGATATTGAAAATACACCGCTAAGCCTTACATAATTACTCCTATCTTATTTTAAAAATAATTATATAAACTTCTATTACTCTTTTAATCCATATTACACTAGCAAGATAAGCTTTTTCTAAAAAACATTGTAAATCGAATAGAAAAAACAATCTCATAATCTAAACCACTACATGAATTTTATAAAATTCATTGAAACACCATAGAAATACAAATACAAGGACATAATAATGAAATGTCATTAATGTTTGATTTTGTTAGAATGCTAATATATTTAAATAAAATGCTAATAAAATAAATGGTAAATGCTTTATGAGATTTACTTTAAATTCTTAGATGCCTTTTAGGTGATCCTAAACACACTAAAGTACATGTGTATTTATAGACTTATTAAATTCAAATTATGACCTTATTGGCATGTAGTGATCAACATCAAATGAGAAAAAAAAATATAAAATATAGGACCTAAAACCCCAAGGGACCTTAATGGTAAAAAATAATTAAAGCCCCCAAAAACATGAGGAAAGAGATAGGGGAGAGAGAGAAAATAAGGAGGAGGTAGGTGAGTTAAAATTGGGGGAGACAATAGAAAATAACAAAAAATACATCATTAAAACCTATTTTGGACCAATATTTGACAAACACATAAGTAACATAAAATAATACAAATTTGCAACTAAAAAATTAGGTAGACCTAAATCTCCAATTTGATGTGTGTGTGAGTATACATAGAAAATTAAAAAACATAGGGTGTGGATATAGGATTTTGTGCCCCTGAAGCTAACACAAAAATCTCTAATGTAGCTAACAATCATAAAAGAACATTTACATATGGATAAGTGGCCATAATAATAATCTTGCTAAAATCTAAAAATAATATCTAAAAACAAGTTTGACCTTATCTTGGATTAATGATCTAAAAACTATGAATATTCATATAAACTAAGATATGTTTTAATTAAGTTGATCTAAATGCAAAAGTAGATGTTTAATTGCACTTTTCTATTCATATAAATGACCAAGAATATTAGTGTACTTAGATTGCTCCTATTGTGTTTGGGTCTAAGAATGTGTGCAAATGATTAGAAGGATTGAACTAGAGCTTAAGTCGCTTGGATATGGATATTGATTGTCTACACCTACTTAGACACCTACTGTAGGAAACAAACACTTGCAATCAACCATAACCATATATTGTGTACATGACATGTCCTCTATATTATAATTAGTTTGTTCCATTATAGGTCATTATGCCTCCCTATCAAGATTATTCATGTGCAATATTAGATATTTAGTTTTGTGCATTAATGCAAACTATTTTCTCTTTCACCTTGAAACTATAGTATTTACACAATTTAACTATATTCAATAATAACGCGCTTACATGTACAAGCTAGTGATCTCCTACTTTCACAAAGTTAGCCTTAACACAAACAACCACATAATACCTAATTTATAGGGATGAGTTGTTATCAAAACTCATTATACTTTTCCTCACACACACCAAAAAATATGTCATGTACTAATAATCCTAACATTCCCCCCTTAATGCATATATAAGGAAAGAAACCACACTATACATACTATAAATAAACCTATACTTCAACACATACATCTGATCTAAAACATACCAGATACATCCACTATACTATTAGTAATAACCTATGTGAATAGGTACATTAGTGTTGGGCTTCTCATTGACACATATGCAAATAAGGACACACTTATCTATTCCCATTTTCACTTTCAAATGGGTGCCAGGGTTTTCATTGACACATTCATTTGTTCACATTCACTTCTAGTGAGTATTATGCTTCTCACTAACACATCACACATGAAATAAGGTATATATATATAACTATCTATAGTGGGTGTTGAGCTTCTCACTATCACACAAAGACAACAAAGTAAAATAAATATCTGAGGACCGATTCTTCACTATCTTTAGTGAGTGTTGGGTTTCTCATTGAATTTTACATTTATAAAATCTATCCTTGATTGTTTCCACCAACTCACAAACAACGCAAATGGTAGCCACTAAAATGATCACCATTTTAAAAATTATTTGATTTGAAACAAACATTTTTCCACTATTAATATGTAGCCTTTGAGTTAGCGGACAAATCAAGATTGTTGATGGAGTTCCTTCCTCTATTACCTCTGATCTCCAGCGAAATGTTTCTCAATCAACAAGATGCATTTTGAAGGTCAACCACATGTAATTTTTAGTATAAAATATCTCCCCCACCACATAGTAGAGATACATATTGCCTATGACATTAAGTTCTCTTGAAAATGCATTCATTACAAGGAAAAAGTTGACATTTTATAATTTAAAACATGACATAAAAGGATAAAATCATAGAAGAATAGGAATATAGAAATAAATTAATAACCTATAGACTTAGAACAATAGAAATAAATAATAACTCAAAAACCAAGGCCATGTTATGGCACAAGTATTGGCCATTTTTTGGGAGCATGTTTTGTTGTTCCATAGGTTTTTTTACATGTAATTGTGTATTCAATTACAGTTATATTAAGAGTGCATTATATTGGTTTGGTTTATTTGTAAATAGTTGTTACAACTACATGTTACATATTTTTTTTGTCATGCCATTGTTTATCTTTATTGCAGCATGAGTACATAGTGTTATTAGTAGATGTTTCCCATAGTAGGGCAAGACTTGGTGGTTGTAAACACATGTTCCCACCTTTATCTTCTTTTACTTTTAGCTAATAAAAATGAAAAAATGAAAACAAGGATCTCATAGCAATTTTTAAACAAATAATAAAGCATGCTACAAAACTTAATGCCCCAACTACTGCAAAAATACACAAATGGCAATTGCCCATGATAAATATCCATTGAATAAGTACTCATTCATAGGTATTAAATTTCACGATCGGCTCTAAATGTCATGTTTTTTTTTATGATGACTATTTATTTAACATTTCTATTCAAATGTTAATACAATTGATACTAGGAGAAATATTACACATAAAATTTTCTTAAATTCTCTCTCTCTATATATGATGTGATATGATTATATTTCATGATGATGGTCGATGATATGATATTACACACCATTTACATCATTATTTACCCTTTTGAATTTAAAGGTTACATCTCTTCGCTCATTGTTGCTTTTGGTAACCATTCGTTTACACTTATTTAACTTCTTAATTACTAATTAGCAGATACTTACATATATATCATGGTATATATGCATATTAGTCATAAACTATTATATATTCTTCATTATTATTATGATATGTTTTTGGCTTCTGCTATTAGAACATTTAATGTTATGTAATTACTATTTTTGGATCCTTAACACTTGGTAAAATAATATATGTTTTTTTTAATATTTAACACGGGTTAAAACCTTGTGTAAAAACAATAATAAAACATATTATTAATTTCTTACTTAGTTCTTTGAGAAAAGGTGAACTTGTTGCTTATAACAATCACCTCTCCTCATTCCTATTATACATAGGGTTTTACCCCTATGGTAAAACATACACTTGATACGCACGATTAAATATTGATAATTGTGATAAAATCAAATCTGCATGTGAACAATATATTATAAAATTTTGTGAATAAAGTTGATAAAGAGGAATGAGAGAAGAATAAATTATATTGGGTAATTATGTTTGTCTATATATGAATAACCATCTTTGTGGGTTTTTTTAGCTCTCAAGGAGTTTTCCCATGTTATCTCATTGTGTTCATTGACCTATGCTTTGTTATTCATGTTCATTCCTAGATTCTATCCTTTTTTATTCAATATACATTACATATTGATTTCAAAACTTATCATGGTACTAGAGCTAGTAGGGTGGATTTGGTTGAGCAGGCATATTGATAATTGAAACAAGTTCATGATTTAAACCATTTTATAAATTTTCTCAAATTCATGGAAATACCATAGAAATACAAGGACATAATAATGAGACGTCATTTAATTCATCTTTGGAAAATAAAAGTCCTTAAAAACTTTCATTGTATTAAGTAAATGTGACTGATTTATTTGACTTGACTTAGTAGTTTTTATTCCTTGTATGCCCCCACCCCATGTCATGTCACATCAAACTGATTATTATCCTCCACTTTGTTTACGTAATTGACTTGATTTGGTAGACTCAATTATTTTATTCGTGTTATAACCGATTCAAATGTGGGAAAATAAATGTATGGTCAATATAGTATTCATCATCAAATATTTTACGCTTTCACATTTCATATAAACATATTATAATTTTTTAAAATAATTGTGTTTTTTTTTACTCAATGTTTTTTATCACCATCTATGATATTTCATTGGAAAAAGTAAAATCATCATTTTTTTCATATAATTTTAACCTTTATGAATATTGATTTGACTCGATAGAAACTTTTAAATTTGTACATATTCTTGATATGTGATGGTCAAGCCGTGTCACTACTAATTAAAATGTCATTAAAGAAATGTACAGTCAAGAGAAAAATGAATATTATGTTAGGTTGTGGAGCTAAAAGCTTCACTAATGCAGATATGGAGGAGGTTGTAGAAGAGTTGCAGAGTGTCACAGACGCCGGTGTCAGTCAGGCCAACCGACATCGGCAGGATAAGGCAAGAAGGGAACCGACGTCGGTCAGTAGTCAGCCGACGTCAGCACCCCCCAAGCAGACAGGGACCGATGTCGGTCACCTGTGTGGTTCAGACTGCGGATGTTACGAGCAGTTAGCTAACGAACCAAGTGTTTGCATGTTGAGAGCCAATTTTAGACTGAGAGCTGCGGATCTAATTATTGTAATTAGATGTCTAATTATTGTTTGGATGAGATCTATATAATAGACTCATGGTTGTATTGTAAACTTGTGCTAGAGAGTAAGAGAGTAATTAAGCTCCTTCAGAGAGAGGTGAGCAATGGTGCGTTCCTCCTAGTGCCACAGTACCAAGTGTGGGTGCTGGATTGGAGAATCAGCAGGGTTCTTCAGGTATGTATGATCTTGGTCATCAGGTGAGCATGGCCTTTATAGGAGATCTACATGGTAAGTAAGATCATTGATCTACAGGTGTATGTGTGTGCAAGGTCAAGGTTCACAGGTGTGCAGAACCAGATTGATCTGTAGGTGTGGAAGATCAGATAGGATAGCAACACAATAGAGAGCAGGATCAGGCAGGATCTACTTGGAGTACGGTGTGTACTCATTGTGATGTACGTGGAGTACATGGAGAGCTAAGAGGAAGGTAAGGCAGTTCCTTCCATAAGTATGGTCTGTTGAGTTGCAGGTTGTTACAGGTTCATGGGAGATCTACTTGAAGTACATTGAGTACTTGTGGAGTGCGTGGAGCATTTGTGGTGTGCGTGGAGCATAGGTGTAAGGTGAACACCAACTCTGTGTTTGAGTTGGGTGTTGGGACCTAAGAGAGAGAGCTTTGAGGGAAGATTTACTGTTTATGTCCTAGAGGTGTGGGATCCCTAGAGGTGTGTAAGGAAGAAGAACTGTGGCAGTCTTCTTTGTTGTATTTCCTTCTGAAAGAGTTTTAATACAAGTTGTGTATTGTCTCTCATATCATGTGTTATTTTTGAATTCTAGTTACTTGTTGGTTTTGGTTAATTCCGCATATTAAGTTGCTTGTATTTGGTAGTCAATTGTGTGCTTCCGGTTATTCATATCCTTTCAAGTGGTATCAGAGCTAAGGTTGCAGGGAGCAAGTTTTGTGTCTAGTTACAGGTCACTCTCAGGGGTTTCTGATTGAGTGGGAGTAGAGCAATGGCAGATGAAATTAAGCTAAGAATGGAAGAGTTGAAAAGCACAGATGGTCTCTTACGGTCCTATGGAAAGAGTGAGCAGGTAAAAGAATATTGTTATGTGGAAGATCAACATGAAGAAACTGAAGAAGCAGATGTTGCAGGTGATGTGGCACAGGATGCTCTGGGAGGTTTCTTGGATAAAGTTGAATCTTGGTTAATAGATTCGGTTGCCTCTTTCCATGCAGCCCCAGGTATAGGAGCTGGTGAGCCTTGCCAAAGAATTGGCAAAGGGGAAGTGAAGCTGAAATTGCAGGCGGCCAACACATAGGTGTTGAAGAAAGTCATGCAGGTCTCAGGTTTGGAGATATGGCTAATTTCTTCAGAAAGATTGGGTGATGAGAGATGCACAAGAACTCTCACAGTGGATACACTTGAATTAGCTGGTGGTAAGAAAATAGGTACTCTTTATCTACTTGTTTATATTACTGCTTCTTCTTCTGTTGCAGAGACGTGGCTTCGTAGGCTTGGTCACATGAGCAGGAAGGAGATGCATGTTCTTAAGCGAAAGACTGATATATTTGACAGGCTTAAGAACTGGAAAGCCTTGGTGTTCTTGGAGGAGATGGCAGATAGAAACCAGTGGATGGTGCTGGATACTTCTGAGCAGGGCAGTTTGGACATGGAGATTGATTCAAAGGAGCTTGCGGGTAAAAATTCATCACTCACAGGCGAACACAGATACCGGCATCGGTCAGTAGGAATCGGCGTCGAACAGACAGTTGTCGATGTCAGTCATGTGCAGACTGAAGCCGGTGATGTCAGGCAGGGTAAGACCGACGTCGGTCAGGAGGACCGACGTCGGCCGTAGGTAAGACCGACATCGGTCAAAAGGATCGACATCGACAACAGGGACACCGACGTCGGCAAGGTTGGTAGTTAGGGACAGGCGCATGGGAACTGATGTCGATCGGATGCAGACTATGTAGTGACTGAGGTCGGTCACTGTAACAGATTTTGGGTGGATAACATGCTGTCAAGGAGTCTCAAACACCCATACGGAGGATTGAAGACGTAAGTAGGCCTCAAATTCATTTTTCTTCTTTTTTATACTCATTGCTTACTGCAGAGCAGGAAGGATCCAGGAAACAGTGGGAGCATGGCAGGTATATGATGCAGAACCAAGCGGAGGCTTGGTAGGGTTGCCAGCAGGTATAAAAGCACAGAGACGAATGGATACCTTAGTTGAAGAATAGAGAGAACGGATACGTGAGATGAAAGACCAGGCATATGGTCTTGAGGAAGCTGCAGGATAGTGGTACAGGTTTTGACAGGTGGATGACAAAGTAGGACTTTAGTCAATGTCAGGGTAACTACTATGGTTTGTCTTACCAGGTGGATGATGAGTCATGACATCATTATGTTACTGTATGTGGATGGTATGTTTGCTAGTAGGTTTGTACATACAGGGTTTTGCTGAGCTAAGGGTAAGATTAGTTCAGTGGCTTGCTATGAAGAATTTGGAGCAGTGAAATTCTTTAGCATGGGAGACATGGAGATCACAGGTTGATTTTGTCTCCAGTGGGAGCTGATGTGAATCAGGTGTTGGCGAGGTTTAGGATGCAGAGCCGGAGCACACTAAGGGCTAGACAGGGACAGTGTCCAAAATCACATGAGGTCTGGTATAGACTTGAGTTTTCCCAAGCAGTGGGAGTTATCAGAGTGTTAGGAGCCAATTTGGGGAAGTGGGTTCTCAGGTTTTTAAGAGGGATCAACAGCAGGTATGTTATGCAGGGTCAAGACTTCACTACATGGGTTTGTAGGTTCGGATGTGGCAGGGTACTCAGATGACAGGAGGTGCACCACAAGCTGTGTGGTGGGTTATCTTCAGGATTGATCTTGAAGAGGGATACAAACTAGGAAACAGATTAGATGGAGTACAGGTACAGGTATAGTGCAGCTATTTATCTCCAAGTGGGAGATTGTTAGGTTGTGGAGCTAAAAGCTTCACTGATGCAGACATGGAGGAGGTTGTAGAAGAGTTGCAGAGTGTCACAGACACTGGCGTCGGTCAGGCCAATCGACGTCGGCAGGATAAGGCAAGAAGGCAACCGACGTCGGTCAGTAGTCAGCCGACGTCGGCACCCCCCAGGCAGACAGGGACCGACGTCGGTCACCTGTGTGG
Source organism: Torreya grandis (assembly GCA_037957365.1). Taxonomy (NCBI): domain Eukaryota; kingdom Viridiplantae; phylum Streptophyta; class Pinopsida; order Cupressales; family Taxaceae; genus Torreya; species Torreya grandis. The sequence goes on from JARHVA010000135.1 coordinate 28,541, forward strand.
TTCAGACTACGGATGTTATGGGTAGTTAGCTAATGAACCATGTGTTTGCATGTTGAGAGCCAATTTTAGACTGAGAGCTGCAGATCTAATTATTGTAATTAGATGTCTAATTATTGTCTGGATGAGATCTATATAATAGACTCATGGTTGTATTGTAAACTTGTGCTAGAGAGTAAGAGAGCAATTAAGCTCCTTCAGAGAGAGGTGAGCAATGGTGCGTTCCTCCTAGTGCCACAGTACCAAGTGTGGGTGCTAGATTGGAGAATCAACAGGGTTCTTCAGGTATGTATGATCTTGGTCATCAGGTGAGCATGGCCTTTATAAGAGATCTACATGGTAAGTAAGATCATTGATCTACAGGTGTATGTGTGTGCAAGGTCAAGGTTCACAGGTGTGCAGAACCAGATTGATCTGTAGGTGTGGAAGATCAGATAGGATAGCAACACAATAGGGAGTAGGATCAGACAGGATCTACTTGGAGTACGGTGTGTACTCATTGTGATGTACGTGGAGTACATGCAGAGCTAAGAGGAAGGCAAGGTAGTTCCTTCCATAAGTATGGTCTGTTGATTTGTAGGTTGTTGCAGGTTCATGGGAGATCTACTTGAAGTACATTGAGTACTTGTGGAGTGCGTGGAGCACTTGTGGTGTGCGTGGAGCACAGGTGTAAGGTGAACACCAACTCTGTGTTTGAGTTGGGTGTTGGGACCTAAGAGAGAGAGCTTTGAGGGAAGATTTACTGTTTATGTCCTAGAGGTGTGGGAGCCCTAGAGGTGTGTAAGGAAGAAGAACTGTGGCAGTCTTCTTTGTTGTATTTCCTTCTGAAAGAGTTTTAATACAAGTTGTGTATTGTCTCTCATATCATGTGTTATTTCTGAATTCTAATTACTTGTTGATTCTGGTTAATTTCGCATATTAAGTTGCTTGTATTTGGTAATCAATTGTGTGCTTTCGGTTATTCATATCCTTTCATATTAATTTAATAAAAACTTTTTTCAATCAATAATTAAGCATATTTATTATATACTATATTAAGAATAAATTGATTTTACATTGAATACAATACATATATTTATACACATTTAATAATATTTAATTAGAGATAAAACTTGAAGAAACAAACTTAATTAATCCAAATTCATATCAATAAATGACTATGAACATTTTGATTTTAGAGAGATCAGAGGACAATCACTAAAGTATGATAAAGTTATTTTGATAAAATATAAAGATCAGAATGCTAAGATGGAGCAGAATACCTTGATACATTTTATTGAACACCAACAATTGAATATATACAATGGTAGATATGGTTCATAACTATAAGCAATCAGTTATGGAATCATATAACTTAACCAGCATATTATACTAACATATAACCGCTGATTAATTATTAACTACTATGATAGTTATGCTCCGGCTATAATTTTACATTGTCGAGTAGTTTAATTAAACCTAACAATGTAATATAAATCAAGGTTTTTCAACAGATATGAAGGTGGTAGATTGTTGTTATGTATTAGTAGTAAAGAATGAAGACACAAAAATAGTACAAATACCAATAGAAATAGTAAGAGTATTAAAATAATATGCAGAGGTTATACCTAATGAGTTACCAGATGGTTTACCATCAAAGAGAGATATTCAACGTTAGATTGATTTGATTCTAGTATCATCTCTACTTAGTCAAGCATCTTATAGGATGTGTCCAACAAAACATGCAAAATTAAATAAATAGATTACTGAATTGATAAGAAAGAAGATGGTAAGGGAGAGTATGAGTCCATGTGCAACACCAATATTACTAACTCCAAATAAAGATGGAGGATGGAAAATATGTGTGGATAGTAGAGCAATTAAAAAAATTACAATAAAGTATAGATTAACTATACCTCGTTTAGATGATATGATGGATGTACTTGCAGGAGCAAAATATTTTACTAAGATTGATCTATGGAGTGGTTATTATCATATTCAAATTCATGAAGAAGATGAGTGGAAAACTACATTCAAGACTAGGGGTGGCTTATAAGAGTGGATGGTGATGCCATTTGGATTATCTAATGCACCTAGCATATTTATGAAGGTGATGAATACAGTGCTACGAGAATATATTGGTAAATTTGTGGTTGAGTATTTTGATGATATTTTGATATTCAATAAGACTAAAGAAGAACACTTATAAGATCTAAGAGTGGTACTGGACTTGTTAAGAAAGGAGAAGTTGTATTCAAATTTCAAGAATTACAGGTTTATGCAGAATAGTTTGGTATTTTTAGGATTTGTAGTTTCCTAAGATGGTGTGAAAATGGATGAAGAAAAGATAAAGATAATTATTGAGTGACCTATATTAAAAAGCATTACAAAGGTATGAAGTTTTCATGGTTTAACAACTTTTTACTGAAAATTTATTAAAAATTTTAGTAGTATTGTTGCACCAATAACAAATTGCATGAGAGGGAAGGATTTGCATGGACTAGAGCAGCCACAGAAATCTTTGAATTTTTTAAGATGAAGAAGTAATTTGGTCGCAGTAGGTTCCAAAGAAGAAGGAAAAAATAGTGTAGGTTTTGGATATGAAGACAATGAGCACAAGATAAGAGAAGTATAATAGGTATTTGGTCTAGTGGAAAGGATTGCAACAAGAAGACAACACTTGGATTACAGAATGGGCGTTGAAGAAGATTGACAAAGAAAAATGGCATCAGTACAATCAGGGCAACTCGCAGGCGCTGAGTTGTCTTCAACTAGAGGAGGATGATGCAAAAAAAATATATCAAACTTTTGGAGGCCATAACTTTTGATTCGTAGATCCGTTTGAGCTCTTCCACATGCCAAAATGACCGTCTTAAAAAAATTGTTGCTGTCTTAACCCATACTTTTTTATTACAGATATTTTTGATATTTTTTGAAGGCCAAACGAAACCATCTGAGGGTCCAAAATTATAGTTTAATGATTTTTTTAGTATTTTTCTACTTTAAAAAAATGTATATTTTTATAACCGGACGTGAACTTTAATTAAAATTCATCCAATAAACTAATTTTAATGTTTAGAATCAATTCAAAAGAATCTTCTTTCACGCTTCAAATTGATTACATTATATTCCTTTGTCCACTTATAAATTTGATTGTATTCCCTTATACTAAAATGTAGAAATGTATGACTATTTTATAATTCTTCATGAAATAATGTGTTCACAAAATTTACTGAAGAATTTCGGAAACCCATTTAAATTATCCATTTCACTTTAATACCCTCACGCATCCATGATTTTGTATATAAAACAAAGTTCCCAATAATAATATTAATGCATATATTAAAATTAAAATTAGTCTATTTATTTTAACTAAAATTATGATCGTAAACCACATAGTGATCACTCATAAGGCATTAAAGTGGAGATGTGTCATGGAATTATTAACGTGGGTTAAAATTGTACGAAGAAACACGATGATTGCTTTCTTGACTGCTTTCATTTCTTTGCCCACATTTCCACACGAAAGAAATAATTCAGTCCGCCAAACAAATGTTTTTATTGTGTTTGCGTTCCCATTTCATTTTTTGCAGTCAAGTCAAATACTTGAAACGTGATGGTCAAGCCGTGTGTATTGAAATGCTGCTAAAAGAAATATATGGTCAAGAAAGAAATGAATTTTTTTAAAATAATATTTACTTATCAATAAGTAGATTATATTATGAATAAATAGGTTTTATATTAAAATATAATATAATATATATATTTATATAAGTTGGATTTATACAAACATGTTTATTTGGTATTAATCAATAAAATTTTCGAAATAATTTTGATTTTATTGTTTATAAGTTGTTTTAAATAGATTTTAACAGTAGAGTAATATAAATGAGTTGCTACATGAATATTTGTGTAATTATATAACTTACCAACCAAAGATAAAAGTTTGGTAATTTCATACACAATTTTCCTCTGATCTCTTTGTAGTGCAGATTACCAAAGGGAAGACCAAAAGGATTTCAAAAGCGAAAGGAATGCTTAAGAATTAAAATATTTCCCCGTTGTCATTCAATTTCCAATTAAAATTTAGAAGCAAATCAATGATATGCGTCATACTCAATTAATAACATCACATTGAGTTTTGATCTACTGCAAATTCGGTTTTAAGACTTTACAAAAGCTGTCAATGCATGTTAGATCTTCATAGAATGAAGGTTTATTTTTTGTCAGGGTGACAAAAGTAGTCATTAGTAAAATGAATGTTAAGAAGTTTTACTTGTCCTATCAAGGAGAGTGATGCACCTAATAAGAATATGATTGATTATGTAAGGTAAAAGATAGTTAAAGTCCTTTGCAACCACAACATATAAAGAAGTATCAAGAGAGAAACCATATTTAATCAAGCTAACTAGACCAAACCTCTCAGATTTGTAACCATTTATAATAAAATGGTTTGAAACTTCTATAAAAATGGTTCGAACATTTGAGAGAAATAACTCCCCAAACCCTAATGGTTTTAACATGGCTAGGATAAATGGCCATTCTATATGGTCATAATCTTTCTCAACATCTAGCTTGAGAAACAAAATACATTGTCTAGAGACTCGAACTCACTCAATTCACTTACAAACAATTATTATATTTTCAATAATGTATCCACCTTTGATGAGATGTGTTTGCCCACGTCTAATAATTTCAAAAAGAATGTGTTACATAAGTAGCTTGCAATAAGTTTAACATGAATCTTATTAAAAAATACTTAACAATATGATTGGTATGCAACTCATAATTCATTCCTAATACACTCATTTAAGAATAAACTTAAGCTTGTCCCAATATATAATGTTTCTTACAAAAAAAAAAAGCTTTGATATGCTTTCTCCCTTGCTTAACCCACAAAGATTTAAAACTATTTTTGGAAAATATTTGTTCAATTTTGAGATAAAACTAAACAACCACAAGTTTCTTTTCTCTTTAGTATTTTCGATTTAATTTTTATAAGTTTAGTTTTAGGATGGGTGAACCCACTGGATTTGGAACACAAGCAAAGGTTCTAATCCCCATACCTCTAGTTGCCAAACTACGAATTCTACGTCTCTCATTGTGGATAGTCTAATCGTTGGTGAAATTTAAACTTGGGATATCAATCTACAAATGCATTTGCTCCCTAAAAATTCTTATACCATATGTCTAAGTAATTCTAAAAAGGAATTATTGTACCTATTTTAATATGAATGCATTCAATCTCTTTATTTTTATAATAAAATCCAGTTTTTTTTTAAAAAATGTTATGTTGTACCAATATTTTATATGAAAATAAAATAAATCTTTTGCAATATGATCACTATAACCAATTGATATATTAAGAGGATTTTTGAAAAGTAGTGATCACACACAACCCTATGAACAGAAAAATGGATATAAAATCCATTCTAAAAGACACGACGTATGTACATAATAATAAAATTGAAGAACATAAGACGAACTAACCCCTGATAGAAATAATATTGAAGAACATAAGAGGATGATAGATCTAAAGCATCAATGATTGCTATCATAATTGAGCATCCCAAGGGATGACTCAACGTCAAAAGAATGTGAGTGGAGAGGCTTGAGGCATGACTTATGGTATCACCAACCATAATTTTGATCTTAAACACATATTTCCACTATTAAATTTTGACGACTACCACCCAATCTCATGATATTCAAAACACATTGCTGAGCCTTACATAATTACTCCTCACTAATTTTAAAAATAATAAGATAAAAGTCTATTAATATTTTACTCCATATTATACTACATGTTAAGATATATATATATATATATATATATATATATATATATATATATATATATATATATATATATATATATATATATATATATATATATATATATATATATGTAACTCAAATAGAAAAAACGAGCTCATAATGTAAACCGTTACATGAATTTTCTAAAATTCATGGAAATGCCATAGAAATACAAATATAAGGACATAATAATGAGATATATTTAGTGCCATATTGATGCCTCCTTACTATCTCTATCCCACTAACCTTTTTTCTGGGGGATGTGCCCATTCATTTCTATGAGCATTTACCGAACCTTTTTCTCCCTGATTCTTCTTTCCACGAGATGGAGGTTGAGATAGGATTTCAATATCTTTTTATTAAATGCATGAGAAAGTTACTCTCTGCTTCATCCCTCTCTAGTTGGGATTCTGAGACCTATAAATTCATTTTTGCACCATACTTCACCCTGCTTAGCTCTATTTTTTTCCTTGTCAAGTTTCAAAGCTCCTATGATTGTGGCTTTGTGCTTAACTTTGGGCCCTGGTTTTTTAAGAATTTTGATTTCTTTTCATGCCCCTGGACTCCTTTCTTTGATCTGATCAAGGCTTAGGTTTATGATGCTCCTCTATAAATTAGGCTATATAACTTTCTGCCTATTTTAAGGAGCAAAAATTTCACCAACATCACTTTCTGCCTATTTTAAGCAGCAAAAATTTCATCAAGATGTTGGTGAATCAAGCTGGTTCTTTTGTGATCATTGATGACTCTCCATAGCATCTTAATTGTATCAAAGCATGTGCTATTATGGAACTCTCCGAATCATTGTTCCATTCATTAAATTTGTTCTCCTCTCCCAAATCATGGATTCAATATCTAAACTATGAAAGCCTCCCCTTTCACTATTTCCATTGCAATCTTCTTGGTCATCGAATCGTTGGGTGTCCTTCCAAGAAATGAGGTCCCTCTACCCCCTAATATTTTCAAGTTTTGAAGAAGAAGGTTGGGAATCTCGATCATCATTTCATGTGGCTCAACTACAAAAAAAATTCTCCCTCCTTTGTCTAGGGAGGTTATTGTAGAAGACCTTCTGAAGGACAGATCTTCTCCCAGTCTGAATCAATCTCAAACATAGGTGCCTATTACAGAAGCCACTTCTATGGGACCCAATTGTGACCTTGAAATAAGGTGGTTATGTGTGGATCCTATTATTTTTCCTTCCTCCCTTCCTTCATCCCCCTATCCCCTATTTTCCCCCCTCCCACCAATTTTGTTGACCCTGTCTCCCCTCCCCAGTTGCTATTTTCCCCACCTTCTATGCCTCCCCCTCTCTCCTGTTGAGGTTCCTCGGCCCATGCATGTTGGGAAACTTAAATATGATGTTGGATTCAACATAAAGAATAAAAGTAGAAGAGCTAAGGTGGAAAGGCTAAGATCCAAAGTAAAATCACTGGTAAGAGAGGGATTCCAATGGATAATAAAGGCCCTTCTTTCAAGATGTGAGAGAAGATAAGCCCTTACTTGCAGCTGAACATTGCATCACCCTAAATTGGGCTTATCTTGGTTGGCTTCCAATTTTGCTCTATCTTGTCTGGTATCATTCATGTTAGATTGGATGAAGTCTTTATATAGGGCTCATGCTGCCTTTTAGTAAAAGCTCTTCCTACCTAATTGTTTTCCCTTGTTTTACTCATTTTTACCTTTTCTTCTTGCAAGTAGTAGTTTTTTATTTGCTTTCTCCCTTTGTCATTTTCATGACTTTTTATTTTAGGGGAATAGGGCCCCTTTTGTGTCTTAGTTCCAGTTCATAGATCCAATCAAAATCATTTTAAGCTATCAAATAAAAAATGAGATGTTGTTTAATTCATCTTTGGAAAATAAGAGTCTTTAAAAACTTTTTCCATATTAAATGTGATTGATTTATTTGACTCAACTTATTAGTCTTTATTGTATGTATGTATCCACCCCATGTCATGTCACATCATGTCACATCAAACCAATTATTATCCTCCACTTTATAAAACCAATAAAACTATTTGTTTTCTTAATTGACTTGAATTGTTTCTCCTATGTCGTTGTCGATTTAAATGTTGACAAAGAAATTTATGGTCAAGAAAGAAGTCATCATTTTTTTCTATAATTTTAACCCACATGAATATTTATTTGGCCAACTCTTGATGTGGGATGGTCAAGTCATGATGCTACCCATTGAAATATTGTTAAAGAAATGTATGATCAAGAAATAAATCAATATTGATTTAATGATTTCTTTTTCAATCAATAGGTATGACATACTTTTTTTAGGTTATATTATGAATAAATAGGTTTTACATCAAAATGTAATATATATGCTTATATACATTTAATTATCTTTAATTAAGAGTTTCCTTAAAGGTGGAAATTATGTTAGAAGGAATGTAATTTTATGTTTTGGTGTAGCGGGGTTTTGTAAATCGAAGGAATGTAAATTGGGAGTTGTATCTCACTCAAAATCTATGACTGTCAATCCCATCTCATTTTTTTACATGAATGGTTAATATAAACACTTTTATATTTATGGTAGAGGTGATGGTCGAAAATGAGGTTGTATTGCTTCATATGATGTGGTAATACATTGTGTGGGTAGGAGGCATTATGATTGAGGATGAGCTTGAGTAATGTTAAAGTAGTGGAGAAGGGAAAGGCCATGCAGAACATGTAGATGGTGAAATATTTCTAGGTGAGTTAGGTAATGATGGTGAAGGGTAATGTTAGGGTATTTCAAGTGATATTATATACCAAGAGTACCATATCATACATGAGACCCAAATTTAAGGCAAAAAATGGATTTACATGACTTGCACTCATTACAAAGGGGTATATACCTTGCAAGGTGACAAATTCAATTTGTTATTTTCTATTAGCGTGGGTACACAAGGATGTCATGATAATTTATTTTATTATATGAGTGATCTAAATTCGATGTGCAACTGAATCAACACTATAATGTCACTGACATGGGAATAAGACATTAAAGTTTTCAAGTCTATATTTATATATACTAATTATATATATAATATATTATAATTATATATAGTATATTATATATTTACAACTATAAATATTACTAAAATTTTACTATAATATGTATGTATGTAATTATGTGTATATGTTTGTGTGTGTGTGTGTACACACACACACACACACACACACACACACACACACACACACACACACACACACACACACACACACACACACATTTGTTTCCTCACGCATTTGTTTCCCACAGACATTTCTCCCGTGGGTAATTTTCACAGACATTTCCCCAGGGAAAATTCCTGTGGACAAAAGTCTAGGGAAAATTTTCCCAGACAAAAGTCTGGGGAAAATTCTCGCAGATAAAAAGTCCACGAAAATGTTGAATTTTCTTTGAAAATTCCTTCGGGGTCCGTAGCCACTAAGAATTCATTTGGAATTTTTGTCCGAAGGAATTCCTTCAGACAAAAATCTGAAAGAATTAAGTCTTAATCAATTTTTAAATGCCTTAAACAAATCCGAAAGAATTACCTTTCAGCTTCCTTGAAAAATGACCCTTCCGAAGGGTTCTTTTATTGATTAAGTGTCCCCCGCAAGGGCACTTGTCCTTTGAGAAGTCTCTTTCTTTTCTTGAACCGCCCCTTTGAACTTTGGCAATGAGCCATTCTGTTGAACCAATTGGTTGAACCAAATATGGTTCAAGCTGATGGTTCAAGCCAATGGTTCAATGAATGAACCGACTAAATGAACTAAGCGTTGAACTTGCCTTTGAACCAATAGTTGAACCATCTCGTTGAACCAATCGGTTGAACCAAGGCTTTGAACCAAAATGGTTCAAGCCAATGGTTCAAGCTAATGGTTCAATCGAATGAACCAAGTGAATGAACCTGCTTTTGAACCTGTTCATTGAACCAAGTTTTGGTTCAACGGTTCAAACAAAGCTTTGAAAAAATGTCTTTGAATCTATTGTTGAACCTGTAGACATTTAACCACTTAGTTGAGCTGAGCCATTTGAACTATTCCTTTGGTTGAACCTGCCATTGAACCTTAAACTCATTGAACTTTTGAACCAAAGTGGTTCAATGGCTCAATGATTCAAGCCGCCTTGATTTGGCCAAGTGTCTTGAAGCCGATGAAACAATTGAAGCGATTGAACTTTGAACCTTGATGAAGCGCTTAACTCTTGCTAAAGATGTTGAACTTGTTGAACCTTGAACCCGTTGAACCTTTGAACCAAAGTGGTTCAATGGTTCAACGGTTCAATGGTTCAAGTCTCTTTTTGCACTCAAATGCTTGCCGATGGAAATTTTTGATTGAACTGAAACTTTGAACTAATTCTGTAAAATGACCAAGTATTGAAAACTAATTCTTTTGACTGAAACCATTTGCAGAAGCCTTTGAACATGTATAAATGAACCTGCCTGTAGAGTCTATAGAAACAAAGCCCGTAGAAATCAACATGTAAAACCCATTGAACTTGACTTGCAAAGTCCGTAGATTTTTTGAGAAACTTGGAAAATGAGGAATTTGAATGTCTAGGACAAATTTTGGAAATGGAAGATACAATTTTGGTCTGTAGGACCAAAATAGTTCAAATGTTGACCCAAAAATGACTGCTACTTTTGGGGGACAACACATACCTTTTTCCCAAGTGGTATTCAAGGAATGCAACAATTCATGAACCACTATGATGTCATCCTAAATATGATGTCCCAAAACAAACTCACCTCATTTTGATGATATCAATAGAGAGATTAAGAATTTTAATATGAAGGATATAGCTTTGGAAATGATTTTGTAGATAGTGATGTACAAGGCAATAGGCAAAAATCTCCAAAAGTATATTGAGAGGCCCCTTTAGTAATTAGAGAGAGGAAGGAACAATTTATATCAATTCTAACTTTTTTTATTACGTAGATAACTCAATAACTATCATTACCTCAGCCCAAATGATCGACCAAATACTTGATAGAAGGCCACTAGAAAACCATCCGGTCTTGGGGCCTTGTCTTTTTTCATTGTAAAGATAAGCTTCCTGATTTATTCTTGGGAAAAAGGCACCAATAGCATAACATTTTATTGATCCATCACTAGCTGAGAATGAAACTTAAGTTCATTTTGAGATTATAAATTTGAAGCATTTGGATAGGCTAAGAGAGACTCAAAAATCTTGACAGCTTCAACCTAAAACTTAGAATTCTACTGAATAATCTTACCATCCATATCCATGATTTTTGAAATATTATTGTAACTCCTCTTTACCCAAGTATAATTGTGGAAATTTTTTGTGTTATGATCACCTTATTTTAGCCATCACTCCCTTGATTCCTATTTCTAGTGAATCTCTTACCTCATATGAATCTCCTCTAGTTCTGCAAGTAATGAGCATTCATTCAAATACATGTCTGAGATCATCCTAAAATTCATGAACACATCATTCATAGCTTGGATCTCTACATCAACTCCTTTTATTTCCTCAAAGATATTCTTAAAATGAGTTTTATTCCAATTTCTAAGACAGTTATTAATGAAAATAAGTTTTTAAACAAAGGAATACATACTATTACCTTTAACCTAGGGATCATTCTTACACTAGTAGTTGAATATATCAAATAGAGTAGGGTCTCTCAACCACATTATTTATAATTTGAGTGAGAACAATAGAGCAGCTTGATCCATAGCAATTTCTCATTCCAATGGAGCATGATCAGAGCTAGACAGTGATAGGATTTTGCTTTCCAAGAGCTAATTTGAATTCAGCTAGAAAGGATCCAACAAAATTATATCAAGGCATTCAATGATGTTGTTGAATCATTTTATTCTATTGGTCCAAATGTATAGCCCCTTCTTCTAGGTAACATCAATGAGTCCACAAGGTGGAAAAGTCTAACTATGAACCACCTCTTATATTAGCTAAATATAAAATGACATTGAAGTCACCATCCAGTGCAAAACTCTCATTTAGGTGTTGAGAAATAATTTCAAAAATATCAGCCCAACATCTCCGCTTGAGTTAACGACTATTTGGACCATAAACATTGAAAAAGTAGAAAGAGATATCTATGGATAGATCTTTCATATTACACCATTGCTAATTAGAATCATTATTTCATGATTCCAATTCCACTTTATAAGGGTTCTAGATCATGGCCAAACCACCCAACACTCCCACTAAATCCATAAAACATCCTTTCTAATTTTCCAACAGTGACTAAGATACCACTTAGCTTCCTCCCTATCCAATTTTATTTCTTGAAATATGATAATATTTAGGTGTAGATGTAATAAATGATGCTTAACCAAGCACTGGTTGTTAGGTAAATTGAGGACCCTAACATTCCAAGAGATTAGCTTCATAGTAGTGGTGAGGGACATTCCACCAGCCACACTTCAGAAGGAAATTTTTTTTGATGGACTTCTCCTTGTCTGACATCCATTTCTCAACTAATTTCCTTGAATTAGATTTACATCCCTTTTTGATTCTCTTGCCATAATTTGGCTCTGAAATGAGGTAGTCTTTTTGAGAGATTGTAAAAATATCCCTCAAACATAATTCCTCCTTAGAATCCCTCTCCAAAATTGAATCTATTATCCCCTCCATATCTTGAAACTTTTCACCAACTTCCTCCAATTTATCATCCAAATTTTGAGATGATTAAATGAAAGACACTAATTTTGATGGTTGGATCACCATTTTGTACGTAGCCTCCAACATTCTTTGAGCTAAGGATAACTCCACTCCTTCCAAAGTGGCTTGATCTAATTAGCCTTGAATGATAGGTGATCCCTATATTTTTTTGAATTAATTACCACTATTTCAATTCCATAATTTATTAGATGGTTGAGACACTTTCACTTTCCGCACTTTCTTCTCTACTATACTTCGAACTAGGTGATCCACCCTTGGGAAATTTATTTTGATATGACCCACTTTATGAAAACCAAAGCATCAGAAGGGAAGTTTTCAATTTCAATATTTAGAATCCATTCTCTTCTGAAATCTCAGCAATCAGGGCCATTTATACATATTTTTTTGCATACACAATGAAAGATCCATCCAAATAGATGGGATCAATTGAAATGAAATCCCCCAATATATTTCCAATATCTTTAAGAATCTCTTCTCCCCAATATTCAATTGGAAAATGGTGTAGTCTAATTTAAATAGGGACCTTATTCTATAAACAACCATGTAGATCAAAATTAGGGCACTAGGCATGGGTTGTGACTCCTCCATTGAACAACCATGGACTAGAAGGAAGTATTTCATCCCTTTTATCCATATTCAGACAAGTGACTAGAAAGAACCCTTTTGGTAGGAATTTTATAGGATAAATTTCCCCCCAATTTTCTTTTACCCAATCTTCACATTCACCTATAGTCAACTATTTACCTGCCACCTTACCAATTATGCCTTGCCTCACTAATGCCTTAATATTTGAATCTAAATCAAAACCCTCAATAACTAACTCATAACTAAATTTGATCACCAAATATCATCTGTTAGTTACACCTAAAAGTAGAGGTTGCCTTCCCATGTTTTCCCACCCTCTTCTCACCATTATGTTTATCAATCTTTGATATACCATCCTCAATAACTGGGACTAACACTTCATCACATGACACATCAAGAGTTTTATCATCTATATAATAATATTTTATTGTTCCCTTTGGCTCTTCCCAATCCTGTCCTTCAGTGCTACTCTACTTCCACTCTGCCTCCCTATATAACTCCTAACAATCATCATGACGCTCTTACCTCCTTGCTCACCCTATAAACCTACATCTTTGTTTCTCTTATTTTGTTACACCATCATAAGGATACAAAGTAAGTTTTAATCATTCTAAATATTACTAATAATATTTCAATTTCTTATATATTATATATTATACTATACATAGTAAATTTATATATAATAGTTAATCTATATTATTAATATCAATGTTATTATATTTTATAATATAATCTAATAAATTTTTAATTTTATATATAGATATATATATATATATATTAATAATATATAATTAAAAATTTATTAGATTATATATATATATATATATATATATATATATATATATATATATATTAATATTATTTATATATAAAGTTACTCCTTTCTTAGATAGTTCTTCTGAGGACACATGGTTAGGTTAGTGGTAGCATTAAAATTTGAGTTTTGATTTCTACTAATGAAGCTAAGCTTTGTCTCATGGTGTTACATTTATACTATTATATATAACTCTATCTATAAATTATATATATATATATATATTGTAATATTAATATTATTTATATATAAAGTTATATATAATATTATAAATGTCACACCATGAGACAAAGGTTAGATTCATTATTAGAAATCAAAACTCAAATTTTAACGCTACCACTAACCTAACCATGTGTCCTAAGAAGAACTATCTAAGAAAGGAGTAAATAAATAAATCATATACCTTGATTCCACCCAAGACACACTATGCTCTTTACTTCGATTGGATGTTGATCAAATAGATGTAGTTGCAAGCTTTTTGGTGGATGTGTGTGATCAAACAAGTAACATCTCCCTTTGCTAAATGGACAATTTAGATTGATAAGTGAGAGTTGTGTGTATGAGTGGCTCTCCAAAATGGTATCACTTCATTTTGTTATCAAGACTTACTAAGAATGGAGGGGGAACCCTCAATTTAAAACTTTTTTGAATGGATCTGGACTGTTGATCTTAGAGCAATATCTATGGTTGAGGATCAATTCTTTTCCCCATAAATGAGGGAGGTGGAGTATGCAAGAAAGAGGGATGAAGTTTCTAAGAGGAGGAATTGATGAGGCATTACTATATTAGGATAAGCCTTGAATGAAAATAATAGTTTCAAGAAAATGTCGAGAGTGATAAGCAAAAGTCTAAGGGAAAATTTAAAGAACTTAGGGTAGATTTATATTCCAAGTCTTCATATTACATCTTTTTTAATTGTTCATATAGTAAAATAACATATAAGTATTAGATCTTGTATTGCATTGTTGATTGTTAAGTTACATAGATTTTTAGTTTCTAAATTTTATAAGGATGGGACCCTCATTGAATTAGGTACCAAAATTGACTAACCCTTTTTAGAGGTATTCCAAGGTTTTGATAGTTGATTAGGTTTTGAAGAAAGGAGAAGGATTTATAAAATATGCGCAATGAATTTTGACAAACAAAGCAATATTTTCAGAGCACATGAGGAAAGGAACATCATCGTAAAATTTATTTCATAAAATGATACAATTTCCAAGAGTGTACCGACTTGCTCTTTGACTTTTCATGATTGTACTAGCCCACTCTTGGTCAAATTCTCAATGTTGGTAGATTTTAAAAAAAGAATTGGGTTTTGTCTACTTCAATTCTTAGATTTGTTTATACTTATTTTTAGCATAAAATAGTCTAATTATTTGTGTAAAATTATTATTATTCTAAGAATCTCAGATTTGTACATTTTAATTATTTCAATACTATTCTTTACTACAATTGGTCTATTTTTACTATTTATTTGAGTAAGATAATTTTGATCTAAAATGTACATTATTTATTATTTAGTGTAGTGAATTGTTGAATTAAAACCAATTTACCATACTACACTTTCCATGTATTTTTTGATGACTCCAATGATATGTATTCCTTACTCGATATGCTTCTCTATGTTTCTGATATGTAATCATTGCAACTTAATGTATCTCATCTGCCTAGTGTGCTTTCATATGCTTGGTATATTTTCATATACCTAATGTGTCTTTACTTTCTTGATTCATATATGTGTTTAATGTGCATGGTGTGTTTTCATATGATTGGTATGAATTCACATGCTTCATTTGTATCTATCTATCTATTATATTTTTGTGTCTACTTCATGTCTCCCATGATTTTTACACTCATATATGAAGTGTTTGCTCCATGCCTTTTGATATATTTGATTTATCTTATATCATTATTATATTTTACATGTGTTTTGTGTGTTTAATGTTCCATCCATGTGTTTCCATTATCAAGATCATGAAAATGCCTTTAATGCTTACTTATGTTTCTATGATTCCTATCATGTATTCATTGGGTAAAAGATTCTATACTCATGATTTACACTAATAGATCTTATAATGATGACACTATATTTCTTATCTCTTAATCATGCATGGGAAACATGGTTCTTAATGTTATGATGTTAATATCATGGGAAATTACCTTGCAACTTATTCATGTAAAATATATATGCTTTTAGAAAATTTATGAATGTTAAATGCATCTCAGATTTTTACATTCTATATAATACATGTTACATCTAATATATTTGTTTTGATAAATGAGTTTCATAGGTTCACCCCACATCTCAAAATGGAGGTATATATCTCATCCTTCATATTCTATAAGATGGATCTAGAGGCCCATGACTAATAGGGTGCTTTCTAGTTTATGTGCATATGTCCCTCTTGTCCCGCCTTGTTTTCCTTTTTACTATTGAATGTCAGTTTTGGTAATAATAAGGTCTTAATTTATAATTATTTTTTCTTCAAATACACAAGCAGTATAATCCATTCATCAAAATGGAATCCCATAGTATTTACCTATCAATCAAAGGAATTCATTGATGACTCATAAGAAATGTAGAGAGATCAAACAATCATTAGAGCATTTGTCATTGTGCCACACAAGAAATTTAGAGAGATCAAATAATTATTAGAGCACTTATCATAGTAAAGTGCATGTTAAGAAAGAGGAAGGTCACAAAGTGCACCCCTCTAAGGTTTATTGCATCCCTATGTTATTTCCAATTATGCACAATTATTGATTTTGATATATTGTGGGGCCCTGATAATTATATGATGCTTAAAAAACCTAGTAAACTTACAACTTTGGCTCCAAAACAATAATTTTTTCTTTTTAATTTGAAATATTATTGCTAATCTAGGAAAAAGAAGAAGAATTGATTTAAAGCTTTAGAAGTAACATCGTATAAAATAGAGCGAGGTTTTTTTAGATCTATACTTTTCATGTGCAATTGTCAAATCATATTCGACTTGTCACCTCAAAGAGCATGAGTAATGCTATGTACTTGCCCAATCACATTAAAACATACATTTTCACTATTACATTCTGACAATTACTACTTATACCATAATTATCAAGATATACCTCTGCACCTTGTATAATTACATTTCCTTAATTTTAAAATTTATTTTTAGACTCTTTTTACTCCTTATTACATTATCGAGTCAAGGTTAGAAAAAGAGTAATTT
The DNA here is from genome assembly GCA_037957365.1 of Torreya grandis. Lineage (NCBI taxonomy): Eukaryota > Viridiplantae > Streptophyta > Pinopsida > Cupressales > Taxaceae > Torreya > Torreya grandis. The sequence continues at coordinate 45,591 of JARHVA010000135.1, forward strand.
AAAAAAGAAAAACAAGTATAAATTGCCATGACAATATGTGGTTGATAAAATACCTCAAGGAAACACCTTTTTTCATTGAGATGAAACATGCTTCAATTATTTATTAGGTCATTGAAATAGTTTGATGGAAGCTACAAATTATATTGCCATATGTGACATGGCATTGAACTTTACACCACCTAAAATACCTTGCCATTTCTCATCACCACCACTGCCTAGCTCACCTTCAAATATTTCACTGCCTTTTAATGTTCTGTATGGTCTTTCCCTCCCCCACCACTTCCATTGCTCAAGATCACTATGAAACATGATGTCTCCTCCCTACACAACGCATTACCATGCAGTATGAAGTAACACCCAACCGTCTTTTCCATCGTCACCTCCATAAAAAATATCATATTATTTTTGCTTGATGTTTCATACAAAAAATGTGTGATGAGTTAAGTGGTCATGAGTTTCATGTGTGCTACATTTGCAGATTTACACTCTTTCTCTTTACAAAACCCCACTTCACCAAAACATTAAGTAACACCCTTATTGGCATAACTTGTACCTTTGAGCTAACTACAAGTTATATATCTTCTTATATTCAACCTTGAAATATATATGGCATGAGAACACATATACATACGATTCTTCTATATCTTTGATTTCAACATCCTATTTCTTTATTATAACTACAAAAATTAACGAAGATGTTTATCTATAATTTTTTAGTATCATTAATATTTTGTACAATTAATTCTATTCTCCATCAATCATGAACACACATTTTTACTAACAAATTCCGACAACTCCCACCCAATTTTATAACATTCAATATACACACAACTAAACCTTACATAATTAATCGTCTCTAAATTTAAAATTAATTAAATAAACTTCATTTACTATTTTATTCCATATAAGATTAAAAAAGTTGTAACTAGAAGATAAAAAAAAGTTCCTAATGTAAAACCGTCATACGATTTTTTCTAAAAATTCATGGAAACACCATAGAAATACAAATACAAGGACATAATAAAGAGACGTCGATTAATTCATCTTTGGAAAATAAAAGTCTTTAAAATCTTTTGTCATATTAAATGTGATTGATTTATTTGACTCGACTTAGTAGTCTTTACTTTGTGTATGTAAGCCGTGTCGTTATCAATTAAAATGTTGTTAAAAAGTTGTACAGTCAAAAGAAAAATGAGTATTAATTTAATAATTAATTTTTCCAATCAATAATTAAGCATACTTATTATATGATATATTAGGAATATATAGGTTTTACATCAAATGTAATATATATATACATTTAATAATTTTTAATTAGGGATAAAAGAAATTTAATTAATCTAAATTCATATCAATAAATAATTAATAGTATCTTGATTTTAAAGATTAGAAGACAATTATTAAAGTATGATAACTTTATTTATGGTTTTGTGGTAAGATATGAGAATCTTAAAAAGTCATCACAAACAAAGAAATTCTTTATAATTATTGACTTTACATTTTTGGGATTTAGAATTGTGGACATCATATTTTTTATAAATGATTGACATGTGAATGTATTTTTGACTACTGTGTTTGTCAAGTTTAGAGCTCTGAAAACCTCTTTCAGTATTCTATAATTTTTCATCAATCATTAGGAAATTACACTTCTTCAAACCTATATAGGCTAGTTGAACTTCTAAATAATAACGAAAAGGATTATATGTTTTGAAATCTTTGTTCAAAGTCAAGGCACTTACTCGACTCTTAATGGTATACAATATTGAAGACAACACAAATAAATATAATGATGATTCAGCGACACAATCTAGTATGATGCAATGCATCATTATCATCAACTTCAATGTTACAATGAATTCTCTCTAAATGCTTGATTTTGCTAGAATGCTAACATATGTTAAATAAAATGCAAAGAAAATAAATGGTAGATGCTCTTTGAGATTTACTTCAAATTCTTGGATGTCTTCTAAATGATCCTAAACACATTAACATATTTGTGTATTTATAGATTTATTAAATTCAAATTAGAACCTTATTGGTGTGCAATGATCAACATCAAATGAATGCAAGAATAGGGCCTAATACCCTAAGGACCTTAATTTGAAAAAAGATTTAAAGCCCGTAAAAATATGAGGAAAGAGATATGGGAGATAAAGGAGGAGGAGGAGGGATGAGAATGAAAATAGGAGGACACAACAAAAAATTATAACCAAAAATATATCAATAACACCTAATTTAGATCAATAACTGAGAAACATATAAGTATCAAAAAATAATATAATTTTATAACTAATAAATTAAGTATCTACATAATATCCCACTTTGATGTGTGTGTGATTATACATATAAATTAAAACACATATGTTGTGGATATAGGATTTTGTGCCCCTAAAACTTCCACAAAAATCTCCAATACACCGAAGAATATTAAAAGAATATTCACACACACACACACACACACACACACACACACACACACACACACACACACACACACACACACACACACACACACACACACACACACACACACACACAGACAGTGTGTCCATAATAATATTAATATCTCTAAATTCTAAAAAGAATAACTAAAAAAGTGTTTTACCTTATTTTGGATTAATGATCTAAAAACTATGAATATTCATATTATTTAAGATGTGTCTAAATTAAGCAGATCTAAAAGTAAAAGTAGATGTTCAATTGCACTTTTCTATTTATATAAATGACCAAGAATATTAGGGTACTTAACTTTCTAATATTGTGTTCAGGTCTAGGACTATGTGTAAGTGATTAGAAGGACTAAAACTAGATCTAGAGTCACTTGGATCTAGATACTGATTGTCTACATCTACTTAGACACCTACAATAAAAAACAGACACTTGTAGTCAACCAAAGTCATATTATGTACAATAAATGTCCTCTATATTATAACTAGTTTGTTCCACTATATGTCATTATGCCTCCGTGTTAAGATTATTCATGTATGATATCAAATCTTTAGTTATGTGAGTAGATGCAAAATATTTTATCTATCACCTTAAAAATGTAGTAAATACAAAATTCAATTATATTTAATAATAAGATGCTTACATATACAGGCTATTGATCTCCTACTTTTATGAAGTTAGCCTTAACACAAACAAATACACAATCCCTACTTTATAAGGACGAGTTATTATCAAAACTCATTATATATTTGCACACACACACCAAATACTATGTCACGTACTAATAATCCTAACATTTCCCACTTAATTCATATAGAGGAAAAGAACCACACCATATATACTAGCAATAAATATGTACATCAACACATATACATATGTTTAAAAACACACCACATACATCCACTTTGCTACTAGTGATAACCTATTAGTGTTGGGATTCTCACTAATACATATGTAAATAAAGACACACTTATCTATTCCCATTTTCACTTTCAATAGGTGTTCTAATTCTCATTAACACATTCATATGTTCACATTCACTTCTAGTGAGTGTTGTGCTTCTCACTGACACATCACACATGAAAGAAGGTGTATAAATATTTGTCTCCAGTGAGTGTTGTGCTTCTCACTAACACATCACACATGAAAGAAGGTATATAAATATTTGTCTTTAGTGAGTGTTGATCTTCTCACTGTCACATAAACACTATGTGTGTGTGTGTGTGTGTGTGTGTGTGTGAGGACTGAGTCTTCACTTTCTTCAGTGAGTGTTGGGTTTCTCATTAAATTTTGTATTTATAACCTCTATCTTTGATTTTTTTCACCCAATCACAAACAACGTAAATGTTAGTCACTTAATTGATCACCATTTTAAAAATTAGTTGATTTGACATATACATTTTTTCAGTACTATGGTATGTAGTCTCTAAGTTAGCATAAAAATCAAGGTTGGTGATGGACCTCCTTCCTTCATTACCTTTTACCTCTAGTGGAATGTTTCTCACTCAATAAGATGCTTCTTGAAGCTCAACTGCGTGTCATTTTTATGATAAAAAATATTCCCTCCACATAGCAGAGATATATATTGCCTATGACATTAAGTTCTCTTGAAAAACTTCCATTACAAGGAAAAAATTGACATTTTACAATTTAAAACATGACACAGAAGGATCAAATCATAAAAGACTAGGAATATAGAAATAAATTAACAACCTATAGACCTAGGACTATAGAAATAAACAATAACAAAAAAAACAAGGCCATTTTATGGCACAAGCAGCTGTCATTTTCTTGGGAGCATGTTTTATTGTTTCAAAAGATTTTTTAATAGGTTGTTTTTACATGTAGTTGTATATTCAATTGTGGTTATCTTAGGAGTTCATTATATTGGTTTGGTTTATTTCTATGTAGTTGTTACAACTGCATGTTACTTTTAAAGTCATTTTTAATTTGTGTTGTGGCATGAGTACCTATCATTATTAGTAGATGTTTCTCATAGTAGGGCAAGACTTGGTGGTTGTAAACTTCCACCTATATCTTCTTTTAATTTTAGCAAACAAAGATAAACAAATGAAAAAAAGGAGCTCATAGCAATTTTTAAACAAAAATAAAGTATGCTAATACCCTGATTGTTGTAGAAACAGGTAAATATCAAGTACCCATGATAAATACCCATTACATAAGTACTCATTGACATGGACTAAATTTTACAGTCGGATTTAGATGTCATGATTTATTATTATTATTATTTATTAAATGTTTATCTTAAAATGTTAGTATAATTGATAGTACGAGAAAGAACTATTAAAGATAATCTATATATTTATTATAGATAATCTGTGTTAGTACATTCAATTGTAAAAGTTTATTTTAAAAAATGAAACTTCTATTCAATGGAAAGAATTTGGGAGAAGTACAAATTTGTACAACATGTAGTAAGACTAAGAATGCAAGTTCTCATGATTATAAGGGGAAACCTTTCTTCTAATTTGACTAGACTAGACATGAGTTATAAATATGTGTGAATGCTATAAACACAAAGCATGCCAACAATTTTCTATTTTCCTATGTGGGTTTTCTTGTCTCCAACCCCTTATGGGTTATATGGGTACATACATACATCATTAAATGAATCAATTACAACTGACGATAATTAAAAAATAGGTGTGTTTATTCATCATCTAGATGAGTGGTGGTTGGATGTATTTCAGGTATGGTTGCTGAACTTCCAGCTATGTGGCTCCTTTGATAGGTTCCCTAACATGACATAGATATAGAAAGGGCCATTTGGTATACCTCGTAGTATCAAGGAGACAACATGGGGATGGTGAGTGTTGGTTCCACTATGTGAAGTTTGGTAGCTACATGATATTCTATGCAATGCTACAATAATGGGAAAATGTACTACAAGGGCACAAAAGTGATGCATGATAAAAAAATGTTAATGTTCATGGTATGGATATAAAGTCTTTTCATGGCACAATATAGTTGTGTGACAATCTATAAGGTGATGCACCAATGCAAGAAGATACTATGAAAATATGTGCATGGCATGAGATGTTGCAAGCTCAAAAAACTCCAAGTCAGTGAAAATGTGTGCATTTAGTGAAGATGCACAGAGGAGAAGTATGTGGGGATACACATGAATCATTCACCCTCTTTTTAATGGAAGTGGTATCCTTTGAAAACTTGTTTAGTTGTTGAAACAAAATTTAAAGCTATTGAAAGTAGTACCACTTAGCCTAATCAATGTATTGTCTTTACCTTGACTACTCTAAATAACTCATGTGCATCTTAGTGGTTGCATATTGAGTCACTTAAATAATCTAATCCTTATATATTGTGAAAAAATGTTCAAGATCCAAATTTAAGGATGTTGCATTATTTCTAGCTTAAACAATGGTGGGAAATAAGACTTGAGGAGTTCCACATAGAAACTTGGATGCAAACCAATGTTATATGTGGCAAGTTAATAAAAAATATGTTCTCTCTAGTTTTTCACAAGATGTTGTATGGACTAGAACACAAAGGCTTCATCTTGAAATGTGCACCCTTGAACCATTCCTTATGTAGGTGTAACTGGACTTTATCACCCACCTAAAATTCACAAGGTGTGCGGTGTGTGTCATGTTGCTCTTTTTACTTTGAATCATTTTTGGCATGATAATATATACTACACCTAGTGGTGAACACCTTGGATGTGTTATAAAAACTTATTCAATCTATCCACTTCCTTTTTTTGTGCACATGAATCCATGCCAGATGGTGGGTGGTAAGATATGTTTATGTGTGTGGTTAGTTAGAACCCAAGACATGTTTGTAATGGAATATTCCTCATAGAGCTATGGTGAATCTATTATAAAAATGTTGAATGTAAATAAAATTTGTATGGATAAAGTATGTAAATGTAAGTTGTTGTACATACATAACAAATGAACAAGTGTGTAACTAACAACTTCCTTTTTTTCTATTTTTCTGGGGATAAAATGTAGTGGAATGTTCCAATTATGTATCCATCATGTCCCATAAAGATTTCCATATGTAGATAAAAAAATGTGGCTCATGGTTAGACACAATAGATGCATTCCAAAATGAACCAAAATAATGTGAAATAATGAATGTGCAGTTATTTGCATGTTGATGTTATTTTTGAAATCAACCATGGTGGCAATCTTAGAAAACCTATCCTTTATAATGAACATAGACTCATTATGGTGTTTCATCATAGTTAATCTAGTCATGAAATCCATATTTGTATAATCCCATGGCCTAGACAAAAATAATATAAGTATGTAAAGTCCCAACTTGTTAATTTTAGGCTTACAAATGCAACTATGAATGTGAGAATTAATAGCACTCATTTGTTTTGTGCATGTGAGGTAGTTAAAAGTGTTGTTGAAGTGTTACCAGTGCCTTCTTAATTTTTAGTGTCTTTTGGTTTTAGTGTAGTGTGCCTCCCAAATGAGTCTTTGGTAAGGAATATAACACATAGATCTAAGAGAGGAGACCATTACACAACACAAGGGACCTATGTGGTAAGTTTCATGAAATTAGGGTAGCATGTTGAGTTATAGTGAGGCTACGTAATTGATTTATCCTTCTCCTCCTCCTCCCTTACTAGAGGATCCTCCCAGGGCTAATTTGGTCTCTTCAAAGAGTGAATTCATTTTGGTTGTCCCTCCTCCCCCCTCAAGTTCAATGACTTTCTTGGATTCCCCTTCACAAGCAAAGCTCAAAGATCCTATGGTATTGGCAAGAGGAAAGGTCTAAGGATGGAATCTAAAAGGTTAAAGTCTGATAATGAAGATTTGGTGAAGGAGGGGAACCAATGGACTATCAAAGGTATTTTGTCCTACTATGGAAGAATACTGACTTCAATGATATGTTTATCTGTATTCCTTCTTAGTTGTCTTTTTTATCACTCATGATTGATTTTGTTGTTAATACTAATGAATTTAAGTTTCCCTTTGGTGAAGTTCTAGTAGAAGTTGGCTGAAGTCTTTGTTTTAGCATTCATTTGTTTGATTTCTCATAGAGTTTTTTTGTTGTGTATCTTATTTCTCATGTGCTTGGTGTTTTGGGTGTTATTATTCAATACTTATTTGTTTTGTCATTTTAGTGATGGTTGGATTTGTATCGTATTGAGCATTCCTATCAAAACCCTCACTTTTTACCCTATCAAATAAAAAAATGGCATTAATATTTTTGTAATAAAGTAGGAGTTCAAATCCATCTTCATTTTCCTTCCTTTTGGCTTACATGATCCAAAAATGAAACTTAAATACAATATCTTCTAACTTGTTTACCAAACATAGGCTTGGTGGAACAACCAAGACCCAAGAATAGGTATAGAGGGTCATGGATTTATGTCCCATTTTCCATCATATGCATTTTTATAAGGCTTATCCCAAATTTTAAGAGATAAATATAAATTATATTAATGTGCTTTCAAAAATTAGGCTTAGCAAAATTGGTAAAGACTTAAAATAATAAGCGCAGAGTGAGGGGTTCAAATACCACTCCCACATTCCATTTTGAATGATCTTTCCATGTCTTTTAGAATTTACTTAGGAATCAATCCCACATTCCCAAGACTAAACCATATCCAATGGTTTAAAAACATCTCTTTGCCTTTATAAACAAGATAATCTCTAAACCTTTTTACTCAATCATGAGGACCACTATAGACTTAGCCTTAGAACTTGGTGGAAGTTTAGGCCTAGACCATGTTGTCTTAGACATTTGATAGATGTTGTTGGTGCCAAATTGTGGCCTAAGATCTCTCCATGTCTTGGATGCTTAAACTTTGAAGCAATGGGAATCTAATCCCACATTCACCACACTGAGTCCTACAAAGTGGTTTATATGGATTAACACTTCCGTAGCAATAAGAAATAGGTGGCAGGGTCCCTCTTCATAAAATTTTTAAACCCCAACAAGTGGAAGGCCGCTAACTAATAAATAGTGTGGACCCCATATGCAAGCAGGGATACTTGTCAAAGACCAAAAATGAAAACCAAACCAACCCATTTGTTATTTCTTTCTTCCATATGTCACTATGTGATTAGTCAACTTGGTAGGTTGTAATTAGTTTGCTTGTCACATCCATATAGGTCTAGTCAACATTTGACCCAACACTATGTATATTGGATATTTTTTCCTTGATTGCTGATAACTTTAGTGGGCCATAACTTCTGCATATAATGTTTTTTTGACCCTGTTCAAATTGTGTCAGAAAGTTATCAACGAGCTATTCAATGTGCAAATAGTTTTGGTAGAAATTGAGACCATATAAATGAGTCAAATGTGGGAATCTTTATAGATCAATTCTTTATTATTAATATTAATAATAATAATAATATTATTATTATTAAATGGTTTTAGATTCTGTGACAACATTACTTTATTCTGTGGCATCACTCCCTTGTTTTGTTTTATACTATAATGCTCATATAATCTTGCCAACATTTCTCCCCTAACTTAAATATTTGTCTCATCCTTGAGGCAAGTAAACATTTTTCTTCCTTTAGACTTGAGATAAAATACTCTTCCTCAGTAAAGGCATTAGTTTTCTCTGCAATATACCTCATTCTTTTTGTAGCATTATTTGATTTCCTTATTCTTGCAACATCGTGCCCTTGTTTTGAAACATCTTTTATGGTTGTCTCCTTTTCTTCATCTGCAACATTGTATTCTTCTCCTTTCAAGTATTTTTTCTCATGTAGTGTGATTCCTCTGTTCCACAGTATAATGTCCACTTTTTCCCTTTGTGGTATGGTATCATTGGTTTGTGACATGTTTTCCTTTGTCTTCTCAGAATACCTTTTTCAAATGTTGGGTGATTTTGTTGGCTTCATAAGATACATAAATTTTTTCTTCACATGTTTTAAATAATTATGCGACTTTGGGATAGGTATAGACATCATTTGTGCTTTGTTCATGACAAAAGGCACACTCTTTATTCTGGTTCATCCTAATTTCATATCAAGTTTTATGGTTCATTTGGTTTATACTTTTTTTTTTTAACTCAATAGTTTTATTAACACCCCAAATATCATCCTACTCACTTTCATCTTTGTTCATTTGCTATGGTCCATTTATCTCCCATAACTCTTCCTAATGGTAAGTGGGTTACTACTCCATTACTTTCCATCTTTATCTCTTCCTTTATAGATTCTAATATCCCATTACAATCAATAAAACATTCTAATGCTAATAGTATTCGGTATGATGACCAATTATGATATGTTTTAATCATTTTGAAGTTTACTATTTTAGTGATACCTAAAAAATTAACTTTTGATCCTTTTAATACCCCTATGGGTTCTCGTAGTGTGTTAAATACCATTTTTATATCATAGATCATATGTAAAGGCAAATTTTCTAATGCCTCCCACATAGCTTGTGGTATCGCATTCACATTTGTACCAAGATCCAACCATTCGGGACATACTTATTTTCTACCAACATTCACATCTAACAAGTTTGCAAATTTTATCCATCTCCTTTCAGTTCTAAGTACATTTTTATCCTTATAATTTGTCACTTTTCCCATTTTACAAATTTTATCTTGTGCCTTTTCTTTCTTTCTTTTTCATTTCTATATTATCTCAGTTTTGTTTATGCTTCTTTCTCTTTATTTCTCTAATTTTTCATCCATAAGTTCCACATCATCCTCTCACAATACCATGGTTGCCTTCTCATTTTTAAAACTTAACTATATCATTCTTTTTTTTTTTTTTTTTTCTATTATTTGTTTTTCTAATTTGCCTAACTATATCAATCTTAGGACCATCTTTAGTCCAACATTTCTTGAGCTTTAGAACAATGTTTGGTTTAAAGGATAATCTCTAATCCTTGTTACTTGATCATGAGGACCACCATAGACTTAACCTTAGAACTCAGTGTAAGCTTAGGCCTAGACCATATTGTCTTAGACATTTGACAGATGTTGTGGGTGCCACATGGTGACCTGAGATCTCTCCATGTCTTGGATGCTTAAGATTTGAAATAATGGGAATTTAATCCCACATTCACCACGTTGAGAATTACAAAGTGGTTTATATGGAACAACACTTCCATAATAATATGAAATAGGTGGCAAAGTCCCACTCCATAAAAAATTTGGACCCCAACTATTTGAGGGCCCCCAACTGACAAATAGTGTGGACCCCACATGCAAATAGGTATGTTTGTCAAAGACCAGAGATGAAAAATAAACCAACCCATTTGCCTTTTCTCTCCACCACATCACTATGTGATTATTCCACTTGGTTGGCTATAATTGGTCTACTTTTCACATCTATACATGTCTAGTTAGCTACTGACTCAACATTATGTACATTGGATATATTTTTTCCTAATTACCGATAACTTTAATTGGCCATAACTTCTGCATACAATTTTTGTTTGACCCTATTCAAATTGTGTCATAAAGTTATCAACGAACTCTTCAATGTGCAAATAGTTTTGGTAGAAATTGAGACCATCTCTATGTGTCAAATATGGGAATCCCCCTAGATTATTATTATTATTCATTATCAATATTATTATTATATGTTTTCAAATTCCATGACATCATTAATTTATTTTGTGGCATCACTCCCTTGTTTCATTTTATACTATAATGCTCATATAATCCTACCAACATTTCTCCCTTGACTTAAATATTTGTATCATCCTTGAGACAAGTAAACATTTTTCTTCCTTTTCAATCATGATAAATTACTCTTCCTCCCCAAAGCAATTAGTTTTCTCTGCAATATACCTCATTCTTTTTGCAACATTATTTGCTTTCCTTCTTTCTGCAACATCTTGCCCTTGTTTTGTAACATCTTTTATCATTGCCTCCTTTTCTTCATCTACAACATTGTATTGTTCTTCTCCAATTAATTTTTTCTCATGTAGTGTGATTTTTTTGTTCCACAATATAATGTCCTCTTTTTCACTTTGTGGTGTGGTATCTTTGGTTTGTGACATGTTTTTATTTACCTTCTTGCAGTACCTTTTTCAAATGTTGGTTGATTTTATTGGCTTCATTAAAGGAATATATTTTTTAATCACATGTTTTAAATAATTGTGCAACTTTGGGATAGGTATAGATATCATGTATGGATCATTCATGATAAAAGGCACACTCTCTTTATTCTGGTTCATCATAGTTTCATGCTAGGTGTTATGGCTCATTTGGTTTATACTCTAGTTTTAACTCAGTAATTTTATTAACACCCCAAATCTCATGCTACTAACTTTCATCTTTGTTTATTTGCTATGGTCCATTTATCTCCTAAATTTCTTATTAACGGTAAGTGGGTTACTACTCCATTACTTTCCATCTTTATCTCTTCCTTTATGGATTCCAATATCCCATTACAATCAACAAAACATTTTGATGCTAATAGTATTGTGTATGATGATAAAATTTTCTAATGCCTCTCACGTAACTTGTGGTATCACGTTCACATTTGCACCAAGATCCAACAATCTGTGACATGCTTATTTTCAACCAACATTCACATATAACAAATTTGTTATTTTTCTCCATTTTCTTTCAGATCTGACAGACTTTGAAGATTGTAGTATAGAAGTGATGTCGTGACCTATAGTCTCGTAGCCATCTATGCTTGCTGATGATTTTCTAGACTGGCGAGCTCAATAAATTTTAAATAGATTTGTATGGAATCCGAATTGAATTCAAATGCACAGGAAACTGAAGATGTCAAAATAGCCAACGAATATCTCATCCACAGGCAATATGGACGAAAATACCAAATAAATCAAATTTGGTTGAGTCTTTGGTAAGGGCTTTGTCCACGTTAGCAAGATGCATCCTCCTATGCCTGTACAAATCTCCTTCAATGCAACACGACCAATTTGAACTCTAGAAAGCCTTTGGATTTCTTTCAAAACTTGCTCTCTCTCCTCTACAGTTTTGACCCTCAATACTGTATCTCTTACCGACCAGCTGGTTTGAATCCAGGTCCACCGTTTATGGTGGAGACAATAGCAGAATCTCCTTTGGAACATTTGTCCTCTACCACACTCTCATTGTTCACATGCACAAGATCATAGATCACTCTGATACTAGATGATGGATCTGGTTTTATGTTTAAACAAAGTTTAAAATCCAAACATAAAATACTCATAGAATATATTCAGAGAATAACAAATAATAAAACTTACATTGTATTATTTCTCACACTTAGATTAATCATTTGAAATATTATAACTTTATAGGAATATCATTCTTATAATCATGGAGATTATTTCTCCATAAAACTCTCATCCAAATCCCTATGAATAACACACACTAACAAACAGACTATAAACAAGTATATTCAAATAACCAAATACTAACTGTATGTAATATATTATTAATATATCAACATAACTAACTATTGACTTACCATACAGTAATTACTATTCAGTAAATATTAATTTACCTTACAGTACATATACAATTGTGAGCACTAATGTTAGGTTATCCCTAACATTAGTTTACACAACCTCAGTCTTTTGTTTTACAACATTATTTCTTTATTTCGCATTTTACTATAATGCTCATATAACCTTGCCAACAAAATCCGAACCCACTCAATTTACTTCCAAACAATAATAATATTATAAATAATGTATCCACCTTTGATGTAATGTGTTTGCTCACATTTAATAATTTCAAAAAGAATGTGTCGTAAACGAAGCACAATAGCTTTAACATGGATCTTATAGGAAACACTTAACAATATGATTGGCCTCCAACTAGGAATACATTCCTAATCCACTCTTTTAAGAATAAACATAAACATGCCCCAATAAATAATGTTTCTTAAAAAAAATTAATGGCTTTGATATATTTTTTCGCTTGCTTAGCCCATAAAAATTTCAAATTTTTTTTGAAAAATTTACCTTCGACTTTGAGATAAAACTTAACAACCATAAGTTTAATATTTCTATTTTACTTTTGATACATTTAATTTTACAATTGGTAGGTCCATACTCGATCTGGGATACAAACGAAGATTTCAATTTTCATAACTTCACTTTACCAAATTACCAATTCTATATTCTTTAATTTTAATAAATTAATTATCGATCAAATTTAAACTTGAAATGTCAATCTACAAATACAACTACAACTCAAAAGATTAATATTTTCAATTTATTATCTAAACTATTCTTATATTTTTTATGCACATATTGAAATATAAATATGAATCTTTCTTTTAATAATTATTCATAAAATGTGAACCAATCAAAAACTTATACACAAATATATGAAAAAACTCTGTACTCTATTCTATAAACTGTAAAAATACTATTACTTTAATATGAATCAGATAATATTAAGACCAATACCCATGTCCCGTGAATCCCAGCTGTCATCATTATCACTTCAAACTTTTCCTTCCTTCACCGACATCCTGCCGTGCCGCCCACTCCACAAATTATGTTACATATCCTTAGCCTGCTGCATCAAACCTAGCTAGTGACTACCATGGCTCCTCGTAACCTCTGTGTTTTCATTATTATTGCCCTCTTTCTTATCTCCTTCACCAAGCCAAGCCCTTTATTATCCAACAGACGTATTCCCCACGAACCCCAAGCTCTTCTTTCCTTCAAAGCCGCCTTCAACGACTCTCATGGCGATCTCAGTTCGTGAAATGGAAGTGACTGTTGCACTGCGATAGTCCAATCATATCTCAGGTTTGATTCCACACACTATTCTAAGTTTGCAAGCAATGGTCGTAGAAAGCCAAACTGGTTTTGTGCTATCTGGGCCTTCAGTAAAAGGAACACCATATCAAGATGGTTTGTTTATGACTGCAAAAGGCATAGATTTGGAGTACACATATGTTCTTTCTACCCTCACATCCATAGATCTCTCAAACAATCAACTAGAGGGAGAAGTTCCTAATGATTTTTAAAATTTGAAGGGGTGGAGGCTTCTCAATCTCTCAATGAATAATTTCAATGGGACTATTCCAAATAGTTTGGGAAAAATGAGTCAGCTAGATTCATTAGACCTTTCTACAATTAAATTTTCAGGAAAAATCTTTGATGAGCTTGAATCTCTAAGTTATTTGCGTTCACTAAATTTATCGAACAACAACCTTTCAGGGAGCATACCACAAGAATGGCATATAGCCGGCACATTTGGAGAATCCTCTTACTCAAGGAATCCAAATTTATGGGGATGTCCCCTACCAAAGAAGTGTTATCAGCCATAATTTTCTCCTCCTCCTATTGTTGTTTCAATCAATAATGAAAAGAAGAGCATGGACTATACATGGTATAAGATAGTAGTGGGATTGTCATATGGAGCAGGTTTCAGAGTCACAATAGCATTGATTGTAATAAAAATGAGTTGGATATACAAATACATTGAGAAAGTTGATACTATTCTCAAGTTTTTATTTCCATGGCTCAAGAATTGGACATTACAAAGGGATTCATTTACAATTTAAATGTCAGAGGTAAACTTAAGAGTTTTTTATTTTTTCCAATATTTTTTAATTATCTAATAAAATGTTTTGCTTCTTATTATAACTTAACTTTGTGGATAGGGATCTTTAATCTATATTATCTTATAGTATAATTGTGTGTGCTATATAAGGAATATTATAGACAATAAATCTTTATGAAATGTAATTTTGGAAATTCTCTAACATATTGCAATGAAAAACATATCAGTCTTGGTCATTGGCCCTAAGAATATTGTAGTCATGGTTTTTAGAAGGCCTTCCCTATAGTGGAAATCTCATGTGCTTCTATGAAGAAAACTTTGTAATTTTAACCATGTTGTCAAGGCATGTTTGATAAAAAAAATTTCACAATAGTTTGTAAGAATATTTTTAAGGTACTTCATGTACTAATAGCTTTGGTAATTTAGAAGTGAACATTGAGGTGGAGATAATATGTAAAATGACAATTTTTTTCTTTGAAAAGTGAAATATTTTTCTTCATTCAACAAACAAAGAGCTCTCGAAATTTCTAAATTCTAAATGTCGTACATTTATAGGTGTAGATAGCTTTTTAGCTTTTCATTCTTACCAATGGCTTTTCCTCTAAACTAAAGCTAATGGTTAATTTTTTTTACTTTAGTTATGTGTGTGTGTGATTCAAAATGTTCTTGAGAGTAGGAGAAATCACACCTCCAAAACCATCGTTAATCAATTGGTTTGTCAAATTCAATTGATGATGACTTGGAGGATTTGAAAGTTAAAATGGATAATCTAGCCAAGGTAATAAGAAATTTGGGGTGAGGACAGGGGGAGGGGGGAGAAGATGGGTCTATCTACTATTATTGAGGTCAATTTTGAGTTTAATCTACTCATTTGTCTCATTTTGGCTGCACCTTGTTTTACCTTTTTTCTATTTTTTTGAAAGGTGGAATACCCTCTTTTCTAGACCAAAGGTATGATTTTATGGGATTTGATTAATTACGAGTTGTTTAATATGTTCCTTCTCAAGTAGGTTGTTATGAAAAAACTAGTTTCAAAAGTCACAAATTCTTCTCAAGACAATTCTATGGTGGATGTTCGAGGGATCTAAATGCCCATAAAGAGAACAACTATGTGAATATTAGAGTGGTGGATCTGACACGACTTTTAGGGGATTTCATTCCTCAAAACACCTCTCTAAATAAATTTTATGGATCTTTATCTTGAAGGCTCTCTTGTTGTTGGCTAGTGTGTGATTTGGGTGTTGACCCCAGAAAATAGGCTAATTCCCAAATACTAATGCATGCAAGGGTACACTAGGTGAAGAAACATAAATTTTAATGCCATGTGCAATCCAAACCCATAACATATACGTGCGACCAACATGGACTACCAACTTGATAGGCATAAACTTTTAGAAACCATGTCTATGTGTGTTAAATGATAAAAAAATAGGATCTAAACAAGCAATAGCATGGCCCCAAGAATTGCAGTTGAGATCATGGTGGATAAACAATGAGATTTAAGTTTGAGATCGGATCTTGATAGATAGTTATGAAATAATGATAAAAGATGGTGGTAGGTGGCATAAATTATTACAACACATTAACTGCCAGGTGGGAAGAATGACACAATAGTTACAAGGCAGTTGTAGTTGGTGGAAGGAAAGGTTGTTAGAGCCTATAAAAGGTAGACGATAAGGAGAAGGGTAAGGTGGGTAAGGTTGTTAATAATATTGATGTTGTTGTGAAGATAGAACCGTAACCAGTCACGGAGACTTTTCCAAATTATATCTAGCATATTAGAACTAATACAATAGTCTAGAATATAAATAGAACTAGTAGTTGAAGTTGTATCATTGTAAGTGTCGAAAATGTCTTGTAAAACATGAATAATTATGTAACAATAAGATGTTGAGAAATGAAGCTATTGTAAGATAGAAATTTTTAGCATAATGGATTTGAGATTATGCAATTAATCTAAATCTACTCAAAATATCAATCCACTATTAACATTTAGAGCCAATTAGGAATAAAATGGAAAGGCAAATAAAACATTCATACTTGTATTTCATCCTAAAAGCTAAATGCTCCAAATCAAGATCCAAATAAAAGAAAATTAAGTGATTATAGATGTAGGAGTGCTATGAATAGACTTAGATTTTTATGATATTAACTTGATGATGGACTAAAATGATAGCATGGAATTGATAATATTGACATGGATTTTTTATGGATTCTTCTCTTGTTTTGGCCATGGAGAGGTGAGCGGGGAGGGGGGGATAGAGGAAGGAGGGAGAATTAAAAAAATTAAAAATTCCTTGGAAGCCTTTAGATTTAGAGGCTTCTAGAGAGGAAGGGTGAGAATAGAGAGGATTATAGAATTAGATAATTCTAGAATCCATTAGGAGGGGTTAATGATGATTAGAGGGAGGTTAGGTGAGTGTTAGGTGGGATTAGAAGGTGATTAGGTCATGACTAGGGGAGTAGGCTTGTAGGAAAGCCTAGGAGTAGGCTAGTGTAGGTGGGTAGGTGGGTCATGGGAATTTAAAAACCTCAAATAATTGATAAGTGAGATTAGGATAAGATAATAGGAATTTATGAGAATTAATGAAGAAGTGGGGGAGAATAAAGTTAGTAAATGAAGAACAATAAAGGGGGATAATAGATAAATTAATGAAAGGGGGGATACTTGGATCAAATTAAATGAGATGGGCAGATTTAATGTCAACTAATAGTACTATTAGTGATGGCAAATGAAGCGAATGAATTTAAGTGCATATATTTTCCCCCTCTTTGAAAGAGTATTGCGAGTGATTGAAGTGGAATGAGTGATGGTATTTCAAATAAAAACCATGTCATGAATGAATGTTAGTAGATGATGTTAGTGGATATAATGCCCCCTCAAGTGGACATGCGAGGAATAATGAGACAAATGGACACTTGAAAGAAGAAATGATGTGTGGGATGAGATGGATAGACAAGGGGATGGGATGCCCAATGTGAGATAGAAGATGAATTTGATTCAAATAATGAGCTACAAAGTGATTATGTCCTTGGCAAAGACACATGCATAAGGAGTAGAGACAACTTTGTCATAGTTGTCGACACATCTCGAGGGGGAATAAACCATAACATGATGATGATAGAATTTAAAAGGTCGTAAGCTTTAGACATATCCAAAACAAGGATGCATGTAGGGGATAACTATAGGCCATGATAAGGATTGGATAATATTAATGATGGGTGTAGCTCAAAGTTAAATTTGATTGATATAATGAAAAAAATGAAACAAAAGAAATGATGTGATCGATTGACCAATAAATTGCATTGGATTAACTCAATGAGCCATGATATGATGATAAATTTACGGTTTGTGTCATGTCCTACTCGAGGGAGAAAACCATAAACTTTAAATGTTTAATTGACCAATTAGTGATAGTGGATGGAAGATGGAGAAAATACAAATGTTATGACTTGTTGGTCCCAATTGACAAGTACAGATGATTGATGAAAATATTAAGGAGATGATGGTGATTGATCAATAAACAAGTTGATTAATGAGTGATATTATAGCTCATAAATTAGACTGATGAAAGATGAGGATGGATGAGAGAAATAGTGGTTGAGCTATCTGCAAGTACTTAAAAGTGACCAAGTGCTACCTACATAGTCTAAAAAGACCTTAGGCTGATGTAGTTCTGATTAGAGGATAAATGACAATGATTAACTAGAGGATGAAGATGATGATCATTAATGATTAGGGGATGTTGATAGTGATTAGAGGATATAATTTAAATGAGTATAAAAGATTGGATGTTAGTTGGATGAGTCAAGAGGATTAGATTAGTGATGGGAAATAAGGATGATTAGATAAACAATGAGGGTGTAGAAGATCAAGCCATCACAATGGTCATAAGGCTCATTATAGTCTAAGCAATCTAATAAATATAACACTTTGAAGTATGCCCCATGATATAAGTATCACTAGGAACACATCATGTCAAAGTTCTTAAAAGGGGAAAAAGAGTGAACTCTACATCCTTGAAGGCACTCAAAAGCATTATTGTAGCTTTGGGGACCTCATAGCATCTTTTTTCATTATCTAATAGATAAAAAGAGACACGATACAAATAAAACATAAGACAAACAAGATCTCATCATGCAAACAAGTCAAATAACATAGAGCATATAAGTAGCATGCATAAATATCTACATACAGTGTCTATGTGTCTTGTCTAATGATGGGATAAATGATTGGGTAATGGGATGGACTGGGACAATCATGATGTGATTGTAGACTTAGACTAGGATTTGGAATAGACTGGGACTTGGATGGGATGATCATGATTAAGATTAGGACTTAGGTAAGTATATGGATTAAGATATGGATAAGGAATATTTGGAGATAAGGATTAGGATTAGGATAAGGACTTGGATGAGGATTTAGATATGGGCACGTGGATAAGGATTAGGATTGATTAAAGACTAGATTTGCCCCTGATTTAGAATATGAGGATGGATAACATGATTGTGAAAGATGAGAGGCATGGATATTGATGTGACTAGGGTAAAAGGCATAAGATAGGACATGATGGACTATTTTTATATTTTTCAACTTTTATAATTTTTAGGGTTTTTTTAGAATATTTTCATTTTTATGGATTTTTGGAATATGTATGTACACTATACAAATAGGGTCACTAGCAAAGGGAACACCAAACCTAGAAACCAAGATGAGGATGGAAGGAATAATGGATGAGATGATAAAAGGATAAGGGTGATGTGGACAAAGAGATGAGGGCCAAGGAAGGAGGCATGAGGGATCGCCAATGACTACATCATGAAAGAACTAGATGTTTAGTTACCTGAGTACCCATTAGAGGATATGCCAAGATGATTCTAAAACATTTCTCAAAACATCTTCCATTCCCATACGAAGGTCAAGACTAGAAGAAAGGAGGGACATAATAGGATGCATGATACAGTTTAAATGGGATTAATAAGGGATGGGTTTAATGGATAAAATGGAGGGAATTTTTCCCCTGAGTGTCAAGGTAAAATGAAGATAATGGTTTATTTTACCAAGACACTAGAGACATGTTTTCATCATGGTACTTGCCCAAGGTCATATAAGACTGGTTTTCACCATTGGATGAATGATTTCTTTTTGCATCTTAATTTATTGGATATGGGTGAGATGCATGATGCTGATAGTTTGTGATCTTCAACCAACACTTGTTCTAAAGATGTAAAAAGTTAGGACCATGTTGTTACTACTGTATGGATTGATGTTTGTGTGACCTTTGATGATTCTTGATGGTGACCCCTCCATATATCTAGACTAGGTGTCTTCCTCACCCTTATAAGAGACAATGTTGCCCGAGTAGGGGATGTGAGGCATGGATTGGATTAGATCCTAATATTGATGGGGAAGTAATGGACTGGAATGGATGGTAGGACTTGATGGGATTGTGCGTCTAGGATAAGAAGGTGTGATGGGTGATTAGGGATTAGGACTAGAAGTCGCATACATCATTGGAGATGTTGGACATTATTCATTTGATTTGTGCCATTTGACAAAGAACTATAGGAGATACAAGCTATTTTGACTTTGTCTTTCATCTTTGATCTAATAATGTGATGGATTAGTGGTTGTGATTTTGACATTATTTGGATTTTGAGATGGGATTTGACTTTCATTATTTGTTGGTGCCTGATTTTGGACTTCACTAGGGGAGATTGATTTTTAAATTGATATATAATGATTATTTTGACTTTAATAGCCCTCAAGTGCCTATTTTTGGGATTTAATAGGGGAAAACACTTTTGGATTAGGCCGATGATTTGACTCTTCTTGATTTTTACTTATGGTATCAAAGGTGATTTTATTATGATGTATGACTTTTGGAATACATTCTTGAACCTCTACATTTGTGGAACTCATTATGTTGCTCAGGGAAGAGTCTAACGATATATGTTCTTATTCATACTTATGAGGGAGATGATTAAATGATCATTGATGGGAAGGAAAGGATCTATGATAGATGAATGTGGTGGATATGTTATGATGAGGTTAATGAGTGGTGATGGGGTAGCATTGTCCTTAGAGGGATTTTGAGGAGACCCAATTTTGATGTCAGAGAAAATATCCTTAAGATCAACAAAAGGATCACTAAGAATAACCAAAGTAGGATCAAATTCACTCTGATAATCTTCAACAAACAAAGCTTGAAATAACTCTGTTATAACTTCATCATCCTAATTAGGATCTAAAGGTATGACTAGTGACGTATTGGAGGTATCTAGATTAGAGGTATCCTATAAAAGATAGGCATTATTAGCATCTGCTACAATATCGATGAGGGATGATGTTTATGATGAGGAATCTATTCATATACTATTGTTGAACATGATCCTAATGTAGATAAGACTTGTGTTGAATCTGATGATAACTCTAATAATCAAGATGTAATACTACTAGTAGAAGATTCATTGTCCATAATTGACCTCTCATCAGGGTTTTTTTGATATGGTGGATGTGGGGAAGATGATGAGGGAATAATGGGTTTGAATAAGATAGGCCCATGGAAATAATTATGAGGATTAGGTTCATGGGGAATAGACTCGTCTTCGATGGAGTATTTGTTAAAGATCAGGGGATCATGGAGGATGGATGTGGTGTCTTAACCTTGGTTTGGAAGGGGAAGGGCTTGACCATGATCAAGAATGGAATCTTGGCATTCCTCTTTTTGTTCACCCAGGGATATAAATTCATCTAACTCATCCTCGATTACTATATCACTATGGTTGATGAGGTATTGAATATAATCTTAGAAATATTGACATTGATTAATGGGATGCCCCCAAGTTTGGTGATATGTATAATATTGATTAGATTTATACCCATATGGATTAGGCTTGGTGGGATCAAAATGTCGCACATGTGGATAGACCATCATTTTAGTAAAAATTAGTTGTTAGAAAAGGGCTTCCAAGGACATAAAAATTGAAGTACAGGGACCCAATTCACTTTGTGACTTAGATGTGGAAGCATTAGACTTGAGATCAGATGGTTGTTGACGTGATGGGGTGGATGGACTAATAGTATATTAGGTGTCCAAAATTAGATTCCCTTTGCTAATATAAGAAGGGTTAGACGATGGGTTTGATGGTGATGGGTTTGATAGATTAAAATTGACAAATTAGTTCTTAGATTAGAATGGGACTCAGATGAAAGGCAAGATGACTAAATTGATGATGATGGGTTTGATAGATTAAAATTGACAAAGATATATTATGATAGCAAGATATTGACTAGGTATGAGTTCTAACCAAATGATGAGTGATAATGGAGTAGAGTGATAGGATGGTAGGGATGGGTAACAAGAGGAATATATCAAGCCTAGGATTAATTTGCTCAAGATGGGATGGGATAGGATTATGTGATGGGGCAATGAGATAATGGGATGAAAATAAGGAAATGTATATATTGGTGATAATGAAATGATAGGGGGTAATGTAAATGAGATGAGGATGGTTTTAATACAAGTGTGACCTAAAGAGCCACCTAGGATAAGATAGGATGAGGTTAGACTAGATGGGGGATGTGGTCAAGGCCAGGACAAAGGATAGAGTGGATTTAGGACAAGATGTGGATGAAAATATGTGATTAGAATATGTAAGTGATGTGATGAAGATAAGATGGGAGATGGGATAAGCGAAATGAAAAGGTTATACAAAGACAATGTGTACAATGTTATGATTACAATGATGTACAAAATGATAGAATGATGAGGCAAGCATATACAAGATGATGTGTACAAATGACCTAGACAAGTGTGTATATTGACTTGGCTCACAAACAACACACACCCAAGCAAGCAGATCACAAACCTATGATTAGTAAACTCAAGGATGTGTAACCCTATGCTCACACCATCTGATGAATTCACAGGTGAGGCTATATTCTAATGACCCCTTATAAAATCAATTGAACCCTTTTGACCCCATCTAAACTTAATGACTTCTTAGGAGTTGATCCTGATGCCATTAGTGAAATGCTTGTTATGACCAAAAGGTCCTATGATATGTTTGCACAAGGTGTTTAGTAGAGTCCTTGATATACATGAAGGTACGATGAGGACCAAGTCCATATAGGATGTTGTCTAACTACCTTGTATATAGGAGCTTAATTACCCCTCACTCTATGAAACCCTTTTGGGTAATTCTGCTTTGGTGCCTAATGATAGATTTCCTGATTTTTATACTCCACCAGAACATGAAGTTTGGTCAAGTGTGTGGTGGTGAAATCCAAATCATTGAACCCTAAAAGGAAAAAAGTGGGGAGGGTTTATTGGTGGTTTTTGATCCTCCAAGAATCATTGTAAGAACACAAGGAGGAAATCATATACCACCATAACCCTCAGGTGACAAACAAGCAAATAAAAAGGATTAATTAATCGATTAAGATTAAGTGTGAGATATTTACAATGTGCAATAATATACAAGATAAAATGATTAAATAGATATATACAAGATGTAATATAAAATTATTAAAATTATTTAAAAACTATTTTTGAAATGACAAAAAAGGTCTTTGACAGGCGGCCTGCAAGAAAATGATTAGTAATTTGATTGGCACTTTTAAAGAGGCAACATGCAAAATGATGATTAGTAGTTTAAATTAATAATCTTGAGAGGAAACTTGCAAGACACAATGTTAGACTAGAATAATGAATTGAAAAATAAGGTGTTACACAAAATAAAATAGCCTCTAGGTTCAACCTTACAAATAACAAAATGTTAGTCTAATAGGTCTTAAGAAAACACCCTAAAAAAATCATGATTTGGCTTTATAAATTATTTGGGTGAAAGGGCCATGATGCATGGGTTTGGGGGTGACAACCCCTAATAGGGTCAAGGGAAAACACCCCTTGTGGGGTTAAGGGGAAGAGCCCTTGATGTCGAAGGCAATTAGGGCCTTGCGGGAGGCTTAGAATGGCTCAAAATTCACCAAATATCATCAAAAAAGAACACACTCAAAAAGAAGAATTTGAAGCCAAATAGAGAGTTAATAGCTCTTAAAATGACATTAGTAGACAACTGATTTTAGCATTAATAATTTTGATTATTTTAATGATTTCAATTGTCAACTTTGAAAGGCAACCTACAAAGAGAATGTTAGTAGTTTTGATTAATTTGTCTTTGATAGTTGTATTACCTGCAGGTTAGAAAATTTTACTCTTTATTTATATATTTAAAAAGAGATCGAGTCTAGAAGTAAACTATTATTTTATGATAAAAAGAACTATAAACTTTTAAAGATTTACATTACTAATGATTACCCTCAAAATAGCATTGAAAAGGGAATATACAAGGATTTGAATTAGTTATATGTATAAGTAATGACACAACATTACACACAATATGACCTTATAATATATTAAAAACATTAACTAAATGATTTATTAAACACTATTTTAAAATAACTATAAAAAGATGAGGATATTTTTATTAGAATGTCTATGGGAGGTTTGTGAATGGGGGGAGGTAGAATGACCAAATGAAACTTGTTAACAGTGGAATGACTAGAGGTGGTTTATGAACTAGTGATGGAATGACCGGAGGTAGTTTGTGAACAGGTGGCAGAATTATTGGAGCCTTACGCAGTAGATATATTGGTGACATGTCATGTGGCTATTTAGGCATATATATATATATATATATATATATATATATATATATATATATATATATATATATATATATATATATATATATATATATATATATATATATATATTGTAGACCAACATCATGGCCATGTTGAGGGGATCTCAACTAGTGCATAGAGAGCTTATGAGAGCTGAGTTCATCAAGGTAGATGTGTACACCAAAATTAAAGACCCATAGCTTGCAGACCATTTGATAAAATGCTAGATGTTTAACCCAACCTATGCATCATTTCCAACGTACTTACAACCTGCACTCTAAAAAAAAATTATCAGAACTATGTAGAATTGGGAAGTATGGATAGGGGCTATGAACTATGGGACAATTGTTTGGAAACAAAATGAGGATTGTTTTGATATAGAAGATAAAACCAGTTCTATATCTGAAAACCAAGAGTATTTCTTTTTGTTCAAGCCTTAACAACTTCATTTTACATGCAAAATGTTTGGATTGAGATGTTTCCTACCAATGTTACCTTCTCACGATATTGACATTCAAACTATCATATGAAACATCTCAAAGGAAAAATTGGATGAGTGGGTGTGTGGTTGGTGATCTACAAAGCCTATGGGAGGATTTACATCTTGGGGACTTAGTTAGACACTTGTTTGATAAAATGTATGAAAATGGAAAATGGTCTTATGGACTACAACGATCATAGGGTATGCACAAAAAACAAAAAAAAAACTTTGAAAATCTTAATCACATGCAATCAGTAGGTGTAAATCCAATCTCCATGATCTTTGCTAGTGCCCTACCAATGTATACTGAAATGAAATCTTGTCAGAATGGAATGAATGTAACCACAATGACTACATAAGATGGATAAAATATGGATAAAATATTGCATTGATTACAAAAATTGAATGTTAGATTGATTAATTATCCTATATTAAGAAAAATGTCAAAATCATTATAAGATTGATGAATTTATACCAGACCATTATTACCAGAATACCCATAATTATACTATAAATATGTGACATTGTAACATAATGTAGGTCAGTCATTTAGATGTGATAAATTCTCCCAAGAGCATCCTCACTCTTGCAAGATAAAGTTAATGCATCGAAACATAACTATAGAGATTTAGACAGTCCAAAATTGTTACACAATTTAATCATAAATATGATATACATCTCTGGAGTATGTAAGTTAATACAAAAAATCAAAAATTAGATTCAATATTGTATCATTTTTTTTCACAAAGGTAAGTTCTAGGTAAATGGCTAGTGGTCAGGGGTCTGTCCAGCTCAATACCATAGCAGTTGGGTGCAAATTCATGACTTTAAAAAGACATAGTCATAACTGAATTTGTTATAAAAGTTATTTACCAAAGAGCATAAATTTTATCAAATTAAGCCCCAAATTTATTTCAAATCTGCCTTACAAGATGCACTATCACACTTCACAATTTGCAAAATTAGTCCAAAAGGAGCTCGCTCCCACTATGGTCACCAATGTGAGATATAAATTTTGAGCACAATGGATTTGAGATTATGCAATTAATCTGAATTGAATAAAAATGTCAATCCACTATTAAAATTTAGAGCCAATTAGGAATAAAATGGAAAGGCAAATGAAACATTCATACATGCATTTCATCTTAAAAGTTAAATGCTGCAAATCAAGATCCAAACAAGAGAAAACTAAGTGATTATAGATGTAGGATTGCTATGAATAGACTTAGATTTTTATGCTATTAGGTTGATGATGAACTAAAATGTTAGCATGGAATTGATAATATTTACATGGAGTTTCTATGGATTCATATGCTTTTTTGCCCATGGAGGGGGGTAGATTTAAATCAAGGAAGGAAGGAGAATTAAAAAGAATTAAAATTCCTTGAAAGCCTCTAAATTTAGAGGCTTCTAGAGAGGAAGGGTGATAATAGACAGGATTATAGAATTAGAGAATTTTAGAATCCATTATTAGGGGTTAATGATGATTAGAAGGAGGTTATGTGAGTGTTAGGTGGGATTAGAAGGTGATTAGGTCATGACTAGGGGAGTAGGCTTGTAGGAAAGCCTAGGAGTAGGACAGTGTAGGTGGGTCATGGGAATTTAAAATTCCCAAATAATGAATAAGTAGGATTAGGGTAAGAAATAAAAATTTATGAGAATTAATGAAGAAGTGGAGGGAGCATAAGGTGATGAGCTCAAAATATGGATCATTATTGACATGTTATTTCCTTCAAATCATCTCTCGAAGGATATTATCTTATACAAATCTTAGATTCTTAGATAGTTATTACATGGAAAATAGATATTTGTCTTGTTTATATTAAACCAAAGACTAAACCTTTACTTTGTCATTAATGTCTAATACATAACATATTTTAGTGATATTTTGTGTGAAGAATGCTCAAAAAGAAGACACAGGTGATGTACAGTGAACATTCCATTTTGATCTCCATCCAACAAAACTATAGACTCTGCATGCTTGTTTCTACGGACTCTGCAGGCTTGTTTCTATGGACTCTGCAGGCTTATTTCTATAGACTCTACAAGCTTATTTCTACAGTCTCCACAGGCTTATTTCTATGGACTCTGCAAGCTCATTTATACGAACTCCGTAGGGTCAATATTGAGAATTCTGTTAGGATAATGGGAAGCTGGAGACTAGATAGGATAAGAAAGAACCATTCTAGCTAGAATCAAATAAGGACAATAACTGCCTACTATTTTGAAGGACTTGCTTTTCATAAATATGTATGTAATTAGATTTTAGGACTATTATAGGATAGGATATTTATTTCATTGAAATAATTGAATCTCTTAGAAATCCAATCTCCTTTCTTTGGATGAAGGGATCGACCAGGAGTCCTATTCTTTTGCATCCTATTTTGAGTTGATTGTATTAGTATAAAGTGTAAGACTTTCGACTATGAGAGAAATAATATAAGATATAGTGAAAATAGAGAATCAATAATTAGATATTTTAGAAGCGTATAAGTTTCAATCAGATTGTAATCATTTCATTTTTATGAATTAATAATTCAAGTTTCAAGCACTGATTAATCTTTGTACCTGAGTCTGAGAGGAGCAAGGGCCCACTCTCCTTGGAAACATGAATTGTGTAAGGTATTTATGTTCTATTTTATTAGTTAGAATCTTGTTACTATTTGCATTTATTTATAACAACATCAAAACAAATTCATAGTTTAAAAAGAATTTTCTTATTTCATTTCTTTTTTACACAAGGTATGTTTTCTTTTACAGCAGAAGTGTGAAGCAGATTTCCTTTTGTAATTAGGAGTGTCAATTGATTTTCCCTGCAAACATAAAATAGGAGTGTGATATTTTATTTCCAGCAAAAGAATGGATTGATTTGATTTATTTTTTTTTAGCAAAAGCATGAATCAAGTAGTTTATTCAAAGTTAGAATAGGATCAACAAGCACCCCCATAAGCAGATTTCTAGATCTACCATCCCATACCTTACTGTAGATAGCTTTGGACATCGGCCCTGGTTGATAAGACACCAATTGAATATTGGTTAAATGAGGAGTTAGATGACACTCGTCATTTTTGGTGCCATTTCTGGGGAACATAAGGTGTTATTAAGGTAATAATTATTGATCTAGAGTAATAAAAAAATTGTAAAAATCATAAAAATTCCAAAAAAAAACAAGTAATAAATTGATGTACCATCCTAGAGATTCTAAAGGATGATTTATTCCAAAGTTTCAACCAAGGACACAATTGGACACTTCTTCAACATCTCTGAGTAGTGAACCAAAAGATACAAGTGAAAACTATTTGCAAGAATCTTCTGAAATTGGGATAGGAACTAGGCCATTATCTCATGTAAGCCCCATAGGACAAATTCCTCAAGACCAATCTCTTGCAGGAAGACATTATTTAGAGATTACCAAAGACTTAGAAGAAGTATTTTAAAGATTCATAGCTGAAGAAAATTTTGAGAACTTGGAACAACCTATAGCTGAGACCACAAACATTTAGTGGGAAGATCATCCCAGCTTTGAAATATCATTAGAAGAAGAAATGGCTCTCCAACAAAATCAACAATTCACACAACCAGGAAGGACTTTCTCCTTTCCTATTGTTGCAGATCCTAATGATCAACCCCCATGAAAAATATTTCACCAATTAATCTGCCAACTTTATGGGGACGATCTATAGAAGATCCTGATCAATTCCTATTTGAATTTAAGATGATATGTCAAACCTATGATTACACAACTGATAGCCAAAAATTAAAACTATTTCCCTCTACACTTAAAGATGCAGCTATGAGATGGTTTATGGGTTTACCTAGAAATTCTATTAGAACATGGGATGACATGGAAACAGAATTATTGAACAAATACCAAGATTACTACCGAGTACGAGAAAGAAAAGAGGATTTTTTCAAAATAAAAAAAAATGAGGATGAATCTTTAGAGGATTATTTGGATAGATTCATGTTCACTCATAAAAGAAGAAATTATCTACTCACTGAAGACGTTCATAAATTGGTTTTTTTGAAAGGATTGGACGAAGACACTAGAGATGCCTTAAATCTGATGGGTGGAGGAGACATAAATAAGTTGGATTTCAATCAGATTTTTGAGCTTTGTACCAATTACTCTCGAACAAAACTTGGAATTAGGAAAGGAAAGTTGGGGAAATCTAATGAAGTGGGTAAATTAATGGAATAATTTGCTAATCTCAAAATAGATATTCTGGTTACACTAAACATTACTCTGGATGGCCTTCAAGCCAAGGAAAATTCAATAGAGCTTTTAGCAATCCACTGTCCTAAGTGCAGACAAAAACATGCCCTTAGAGACTACCCCCTAGATAGAACCAATATTTCATCATGTGGGATCTATGATGCAATAGATCATGATACCAAATATTGCACCCTTCTCCCTATTTCAAAGAATCAAATGAAAACCCAAGTCCAGTCCACTGAAGAAGTAAATTATATTCAGAGAGAAAACTTTGCTCCACAAACCGAAGCTCAAGGATAGTTTAATGCAAGAAATGTAGTTAATCCATGGATGACACTGTGGAATGTTTCAATTACTACACCATTGTGGAATCAACCCCAAATTCCATCAATTCAAAATTCATGGGCAAGACAAGATTGGATGCCAACACCTCCATGGATGGTGCCACAGCCACAACACTAATGGGTACCACAACAACATTGGATGCCACAGCCATATCAACAATGGAATCAACAGTGGAACCCACAGTCATAATTCACCCAACCAAGAAGACCACTTCAATAACAAACCATTATGCCACTCCCAGTTATTCAGCAACAAGGACAAATCAATCAGCCCTCAATGCCTGCACAACCAATAGCAAATCCAAAAAATAAACAACCAGCACCTATTTATGTTAATGAACAGAAAGAAACAATCAATGTTGGAGCTATTGAGTGTTCAGACATACATTTGAGATCAGGGAAAACTATACAAAAACTTCCAGTACTCATTTCTGAGATACCTGATGAAAATAAAAAGATAGAATCATCTCAATTAAGCACTGGAGAAACTAAAATCAAAATGAGTCCTGAAGTAAACAAAGGAAACACTACTACACTAGTAGTTCTTTTTCTTGAAAGATTAAGAGACACTGATATTAAACCAGACTCAAACTTGGTCTATGAGTTGCAAAAGATCAATATTGAGGTACCCCTTCTACAAGCTATTAGGGATATACCTAAATTAAATAAGATCATCAAAAAACTCTATATTAAGACAATTGGGAGGAAGGTAAAATATCCTAGAACCATTCATGTTGATGTAAAAGTTACTAATTTATTGGCAGGAAAACTATTAGTTCCAAAATATGCAGATCTGGGAAGCCTAGTGATCACAGTCACAATCAGAGGTAAAGAAATTCATAACGTCTTGATAGATTTGGGAGCAGCAATCAATGTCATGACAATTGATACTCTTCATGCATTATCTCTTATGAAAATGTAACCCACAACTACCATTATTCAAATGGCAGACCAATCGGTAATGAAACTAGAGGGAACTATAGAAAATGTTGAAGTGTTAATATAATCTTGGGAATATCCAATAGATTTCATGGTATTGCAACCCAAAATAAAGAATCTAGGATATCTTATAATCTTAGGTAGACCATGGTTGGCTACTATAGCAGCATTGATTGATTGCAGGTCAGAAGACATGACCATTTCCAATGGGTTAAAATCCAAATGCATCTCCTTGTATCCTCCTACAAAACCATCAATAAATTGCATACAATAACTTTGGGTGGATGAATCAGACAACACATTAAACAACATTTCCTCCTTAGTCATGATCAAAGTTAAAAAACACTTGGAAGAATTGAATGGAGACATATACCCAAAATCTATAGACTCTGCCAGTCCAGAAACTATGGACTCTATTAGTCCAGAAACTACGGACTATGCCAGTCTAGAAACTATGGACTATGCTAATTTGAAAGCTATAGACTGCCTTAGTTTAGGATTCTTGGGTTTGATGGAAAATTTTGAAACCTTCACTTCTACTTCTGTTAGTACTTCTTCATCATATGATCATAGATTGACTCAGGAAAGTGTGTGGAAATTGGCAGAACAACAACAAACTTATTTCTTAGATGCATTTCATTATTCCTTAGCAAGACTGATTCCTCCTGGAAAAGAATTTGTTGATAATGTAACTATGTTTCATAAGCTACTTTCTCATCCATGTCCTTCGAAATCATTAATTAGTGAGTTTAAACAAATAGAATCCAACTACCCAAGTACAAAACCAATCATGGTATTTCCAAAAGGCAATGCATGAAGGGCCCATTATCCACTCCAGTTAGTTCATTCAAACATTTGTGGTCCTATGCAGACAAAGATTTTGGGTAAGTCATCATATTTCATTACTTTTATTAATGATTACTCACGACAGTGTTGGGTTTATTTTTTGAAGACCAAAGGTGAAGCTCTTGAGACATTCAAGAGGTTTAGAGCCCTTGTAGGAAATGACAAAGGGTGCAAAATCAAATGCTTAAGGACTGATAATGGAGGAGAATTTTGTTCAAAAGCCTTTCAAGGTTATTGTGATATGCATGGAATTATAAGACAACTCGCCACTACATACACACCTCAACAAAATGGTGTAGCTAAAAGCAAGAATCATACAGTGGTGGAGATGGCACGAAGCATGTTACAAACAAAGGGATTAAGTAATTCTTTTTGGGGAGATGCAGTTGCTACAGCAGTATATATTCTCAATCGGAGTCCCACTAGTGCACTTGATAGGATGACTCCGTA
The DNA here is from genome assembly GCA_037957365.1 of Torreya grandis. Taxonomy (NCBI): domain Eukaryota; kingdom Viridiplantae; phylum Streptophyta; class Pinopsida; order Cupressales; family Taxaceae; genus Torreya; species Torreya grandis. The sequence goes on from JARHVA010000135.1 coordinate 77,469, forward strand.
TGAAACCTGGTATGAGAAAAAGCCAAATGTTAATTATTTCAAAGTTTTTGGTTGCTTAGCCTATGTTCATGTTCCAGATCAAAAGAGGCAAAAGTTAGATCCCAAAAGTGAGTCATGTATTTTTTTTGGATATAGTGAGGAAAGTAAGGCTTACAGGTTATATAATCATCTCACTAATAAGCTTATTGTTTCAAGAGATGTGATTTTTGATGAAAGGGGAGTTTATGGTCATCAAAAAGGCCATATGGAAAAGTCAAAATCTGTTTTAAATGAAGTTATTATGGATGATATTGATCATGGGCAGCCCACTAATATTTTTGTTCCAAGTGCTACAAATCCACCAAGTAACCCTTCATCTAGTTGTTCAATTCCAAGTGTAATCCAGATTCAAGTCGTAGTTCTACAAGGAAGGTAAGAAGATTGAGTGACATTTATCAAAGGAGTTCAAATCAAGCACATGAAGAAAATCCAAGAGGTGAGACACTGAATTTTGCTTTACTTACCAAGGCTGATTTTGAACCATCATGTTTTGAAGATGCATATACTAATGAGGTTTGGATGCAAGCAATGCAAGAAGAGATGGATTATTCACAAGAATGACACTTGGGAGCTTACCTAGAAATTTTTTGAACATCAATAGTTGGTTGAGAAATGAAGAGGAAGATCAACTCTTTGAAGTATTGAAAAGACATACCAAGGATTTTGCTTAGGATTATACTGACATGAAAGGAATTCACCCCAGCATATGCACTCATCACATCTACACAGAATCTATCAAACCGATTAGACAACCACAAAGAAGAATAAACCCAACACTAAAGGAAATAGTCAAAACAAAAATCCAAAAGTTACCAAAAGTTGGGTTTATTTACCCCATCTCAGACAGCCAGTGGGTGTCACCTCTAGTAATTGTGCCCAATAAAAATAGAAATTTAAGAGTATGTGTGGATTATAGATAATTAAACAAAGCAACATTAAGGGATTACTTTCCTTTACCTTTCATTGATCAAGTTCTTGATAACTTGGCAGGGAAGAAATATTTTTCTTTCCTGGATGGGTTTAGTGGGTATAACCAAATAATGATAGCAGTTGAAGATGAAGATAAAACCACATTTACCTACCCTTGGGGAACTTTTACTTACCGAGTACTTCCATTTGGACTCTGTAATGTTACAGCAACCTTCCAAAGAGTAGTTCTAGCAATATTCTCTGACCTTACAAATGATTGTGTTGAGGTATATATGGATGATTTCACTATTTATGGTGCAACTTATGAAGAAGTTATTACCAACTTGGAAAGAGTATTGATCAGATGTGAGGAACATCAATTATCTTTGAGCCATGAAAAATGTTTGTTGATGATGGATGAAGGAATAGTCTTGGGACATCATATTTCTTTAAAAGACATTCAAGTAGATCCAAAGAAAGTTGAAATAATTTCTAAATTATCCATTCCACAAACATAAACTAAAGTCAAGATTTTTTTGGGACATGCTGGTTACTATAGATGCTTCATAGATAAGTTTAGTCAAATAGCTGCCCCTATGTTTGCCTTGCTTACAAAAGATAGTACATTTGAATGGAATGATAGTTGTTAGTAGGCCTTTGAAACTATCAAAGCTAAACTTGTTACTACTCCAGTATTAAGAGGACCAGATTGGACTAAGCCATTCCATATCTACACAGATGCTTCCAATATAGTACTAGGAGCAGTTCTTAGACAAAAATATGAAGAAGGTAACATGTATGCTATATATAATATTAGCAAAAACATGACACCTGTTGAAAGAAATTACACCACAACTAAGAAGTAATTCTTAGCTGTAATTTATGCAATCAACAAATTCAGACACTACATAACATGTTACAAGGTATTTGTCTATACAGACCATTCAACTATTAGATATCTTACCAACAAACCAATTTTGGGAGGTAGGATTATTAGATGGCTATTGTTCTTACAAGAATTTGATGTTACTATTATAGACAAACTAGGGAAGTCTAATGTGGTTTTTGATTTCTTGTCAAAAATCAACACTACAGGTGAAGAAGAACTAGTGGAAGATGACTTTCTAGATGAACAATTATTCGCTATTTCAACACAATCTTCATGGTTTACTGATATAGCCAACTACCTCGCCACAAAAAAGTTTCCTCTGCACTTTTCACAAAAAGAAAAGAAACGTTTAATCAAAGAAAGTTATTTTAAATGGATTAATGGAATGTTATTTAAATTAGACCTGATCATGTGTTTCATAGGTGTGTGACAAATGGTAAAGCTTATGATATTATCAGATCTTGTCATGATGAACCAGGAGGAGGCCATTACTCAGCTCAAAGAACCATACATAAAATCTTGGGAGTAGGATATTATTGGCATCATCTTCATCATCAAGTAAAAAGATATGTTAGACACTGTGATGCTTGTCAGTGAATTGGACAACCTACTCTTTCAATAGAGATGTCTTTGTACCCTCATCCTCAATTGATTTTAGAACCATTTTAGAAATGGGGAATTGATTTTATCAATCAAGTGGATCCTCCTTCCAGAGGAAAAGAATATCTCCTAGTATGTATAGACTACGTGACCAAGTGGGCAGTAGTGGAAACATCAACTCATGCAAGAGAGGAGATGGTAGCTGATTTCGTATATTTCAAAATCATGCAAAGATTTTGTGCTCCAAAAGAGATAGTCTCAAATCAAGGACTACAGTTCATGTCAAACATGATAAAGCATTTCATTCAAGTGTATCAAAATCAGCATAGAAAAACTTCTCCATACCATCCACAAGCGAATGTATAAGTTGAAGTCACCAACAGAGAACTGGAAACCATTTTAACCAAGGTTGTTGATTCTAGTAGAAATGATTGGGCAGATAAGGTACCAGAAGCTATTTGGGCCTATAATACTACTTGGAAAACAACAACTAGATTTTAACCTTATGAATTGGTCTATGGTAAGAAGCCTTTATTCTTTATTAAATTTGAATTACAAACTTTGAAAATAGCTGTAGAAGTATGAATTGAGTTAGAAGAAATATAGATAGAAAGACTCCTATAGCTTAATCAACTTGATGAAATGAGGATGGAAGCACTACAAAGAATTGAACTGGTACAACATCAAAGAAAAGTTTGACATGATACACAAATCAAGCAATGAAAGTTTTAGAAAGGAGATTGGGCACTATTGTTTGATTCTAAATTTCAACAATTCAAAAGAAAACTACAAATAAGATGGTTAAGACCTTATGAGATTGAAGATGTCTATAAAAATGGTTTTGTAAAGCTAATACCTATTGATAATAGCATAAGAGCTCTGTTAGTCAATGGACATAGATTGAAGCTCTATCAAAAACCTCTCAATAAAGACAAATTTATTCAAAATTTAAAGGATCAAGTAGTTGTTCTGGAAAGCTTTACTTCCTCTGAACATGCTCCTTGATAATCCTCCAAAAAATAATCTTCAATATTGAAAATCCTTATAGGGATGCTATTGATAATGCATACCCAGAAAACTAGCTTGCTGGCTGGCTATGCATTGCAAAAAAGGGTTTTGGCTAGAAAAATAGCAATGGCTGGCCAAAGGACAAAAAAAAAAAACTAGAATTTATAAGAAAATCTCATCATGACACTATGATTGGTTGTTTCCATATAATAAACTAATCCATGCAAACCTATTGGTGCAGGACACATGGCGAGCAAAGGATAACGTCTAAGGTTGAAGTAAGTAAGACATATATTTTATTTCTCTATGTTTAGTTAACTAATTATCTTTGATTTGATTAAGACCCTATTCTTCTAAGATGACCTAAATTTAAATCTTTTGAAACAGAATGACACATGCCATAATGAAAAAGCATGCAACTGAGCTACCAAAGATGTATGGATAAGTGTGCAGCTTTGATATCATCGAGTCATCAAATACCATAATGATGGGACATCATAAAAAGGGGTTCTCAATGAAATAATGAATCACTGTCACCATCAATAAGACACGTCATCATTTCACATAACTTGTATTGATGAGACCAAACAGTTGGCACAATCGATAGAAATGTGTGGTGCCTAACTATATCACATCATCATACCACACTATGAACTCATGCAGCTATAACATTTCAAATGAACCATTTCCTTTCTACGAACTTCAATAGAAGCTAATCCTCAGAGTCTGTTGCCTACTAACTTCAATAAAATACTAGTCTACACCTTAATTGGAATTAAAGGAACCAAGCTGACTATGACTCTGCATAAAAAATGGGACAAAAGACGAGATTAGGCTAAAGGATCTAGTGAAGTTTTATAAAGACAAAGCTTTTATAGTAGTGTTCAGAGCCAATCACTGGCTACCTTTCATTGAAAAGCTCCAGGTTTTCAATGAAATAATGGTAACTGAATTCATTACCAATTTCACCCCTCAATTTTTAATTGTGAATGGCATTGTTATTCCTGTTACAACTCAAATCATTAGCCAAATTATACAAGTTCTAGAAGAAGGAATGAGAGCTATAGGCAGAGTATCATTTAGTGATTTAATTAGTCAATTTAATAGTAATAAGCAGCCCTGAATTTCATGTCTAGTAGATTCTAAGGGAAAATTAAAAGGGATTAAAAGGAATTCACTTCCTGAACCTTAGAAATCTATAGCCAAATGGGTACTTAAATATATCATTTGTGAAGGGCAACACAGTATTTTAGGGGGAGATGCCATGAAAATGTTAATACATCTTAAGTATGGGAGACAAAACCCTTAGTACAAAATTAACCTCCCATCTTTCTTCTATGGTGCTCTACAAGTTATGTCTACAACCCCTACTGCTACTCTTAGGCATCATGGCCTTATTCAGCTTATTATCCAGCATCATTTCCTTCAGTAAGGTCAAGAGATTTGGGAGGAATTTTAGAACATTATAGTACATGAAACCCCAAATGTATCACAGGAACACTCATCTCCACCTACCCCATCAGCTGAGAATACAACACCAAGAAAACAATCTCAGACTGTAATCTCCATAGAAATCCCTTCTTCTTCTTCAAGAAAAATCACAAGGTCTTAAAACCCTAAAATTTCAAGGTCTCCACAAGAACCTCATGAGTCTGTAGTACAACCAGTTCCTTTGACAGGAAGAAGAAAATTGAGACAGAGGGTTGCTACAAAACTTGAGACAACCAAGGGTTTGGTGGCTAAGAAGGAAAATCAACCAAATGTAGCCCAAAGAGTAACTAAAAGAATAAGAAGGCTCATTTTAATAGAAGAAGATGAACAAGAAATTGTAGATATTTTAGATAGTCTTAAAATAGTGTCTCATTCCCCCATACATTAGAATATTCTTGCACCTAGAGATATTAAAAAAAATTCTTTCGAAAGGAACTCTCCAATCATAATGGAAGAGCCAAATCTAGAGGAAGAGCTTATGGGTGTCGTTATTGCCTTCATTTAATCAAATTTTTGTTGATGTCATATTTAACCATGGTTGTGTCTAAAGCTATATGCAACAAGAATAATCGTAGCGATTTAGTAATTGATTGTAGGTATTTGTATTTTATTTCTTTTTGCTTTGGGGGATTTTTAATGTCTTAAGGACTTCTTGGTTAAAACCTTATTGGAATCAAACTATGAAAATATGTTGGAAGTAAACACACATTGCAGAAATGAAATAGGTTGCTAGAAATAAACACACTTTTGAAAAATGAAATAGATTGCTGGAAATATACACACTTTTACAGAATGAAATAGATTGCTGGAAATAATTGAAAAGAAATGAGAATTTAATCTAAGACACCTGCAGGAACAAATCTACAAAAAAATTTAACTTTTAAGGAGTTGGAAGCATTTATAAATTTAATAGAGTGACATATTTGCTTTTTTGAATAAAATATAAATACCGACTAAAAGTAAAGATCTTGGTTCTTGGAGGAGTGGGCCCTTGCTCTGCCTAGAAACAGGATTGAACAATTTAATTCTCTCTCAAAATAGAAATGGCTATTTCATTGATAAAATGTTTTGTATTATAAAAATGTACTAATCTATCCTTGTCTCTCTATTCTTCAATTATTCTTCTATTACTCTCTAAATTCTTAGGTCTGTATATATATATATATATATATATATATATATATATATATATATATATATTCTTGTTGGTATCTTGATGGTTGTAACTGTTTCATGGATATGATGGAACTGAATTGTGCCCAGAAGAGATGCTAAATCAAGAGGTGTCTAGATTTCCAGTTGTGTGATAAATGTCTTGGATATGCAAGTATGGAAATCGGAAGTCTATTCTTGATTCAATGGGATCATTGGTTTGACAGATCACTGGCCATTTGGAATTGATCGTCATCAGTTCCATGTTTAACTGTGAAAGTTTTGGAGCTTATATGCAGGAGTACCGGAGTTAATTCAGATAATTCTAGAGCTAAATATAGAGTTCCAAAACTAAGTCCAAAAATGTGGCTACTTGAAATAGCGTGGTGGGGTTCTAAAACTAAGCTGTATTGATTCCAATGCTTGAAAAAGCATGCAATCCTCTTCATATTTGTTCTTCAGCCTGATGATGACCTGTTTTATTACAAAACTTGAATTTTCCAACACACTTGTTAGGAATTACAGATATTTTTAAATGTTAGAATCACAATCAACAAAAGATGGATAATTACATCCTAACTCATCTCAAATCAAAATAAAAGTTACAAAATGCAATCAAACTTAATAGAAAGAGAGAGTAAGATGAGGTCATTTATTATACATTTAATGGGCATATCCTAGCCTCATCATTTCCCCCATACTTACTTGTTTGTAAGTCCCTTTACAAACTTCACTCTTCAAATTCAGGATTATATATCTTGCATTCTATGTGATTACTCAGATCAAATGGCTGGTACTGAATATCCCAATGCTTTGATTTAGACGTACTATAACCTGCTCTTGCTTCTACTTTTCTTTTTTATTCCTCAAATTGAGTGGGATCTTGAGGTTCTCTATTTTGCTAAGGAGATATGTGGGTGAGAAGTAGAGGTGGTCTTGGTTGCATTCCTATCCATATGCATAGGGGAGTTTCATTGATCCGAAGAATTATTGTGTATAAAACTTTTGCCCTTTCTAGACTCCAAATCAAATTTGAAGGGGATATTACTTCCCTTATTTTCAATGTCATCAGGAGAAATGCCCATCTTTTCAAACATAAAAAATAGTGTAATCAGAGTATCTCTAATAACATGGTACAACCCCCAAGCTAGGAGATGCTTAGTACTAATATTAATCATTTTTAACAGCAAGAAGTTTCTGATTTTATTTTATTTTTACCATTCTTTGTATTTATTGTTGGGAATTTTTGAAAGAAACAAGTCCCTCAAATAATGTATATATAAATAATTTGTGTTTCAGTTTAAGTGTGAAGGTTCCAAGGTTAAATTTACAACAATCTTGATTTTTTGGTGAATATGAAAAATTTAGAAATAATGTTTTTGGAAGCAATAAATGTCCTATACAGCTTGCATCACTCACACTTAGCATATTCTCAAACAAATTAGTGATAACAGTATTTGAAATAACAAGAGTCGAGAATACAAACAAATTGGAATAAAATAAAAAAATGTATCTGAGTAGGATATTTTTTTGGGTTAGGTAACACATAATTAACATGTAACAATCTAATGATTGATACTTTCCACATATTTGTTGTATTTTTTGGTCAATGATTTGTGGCTACTAACAAGGTAGTAATTGATTTCTACGTATTCCCTTTCCTAGAGGTCAGGTAACATGCAAAAGAAACCAAAGTATAACTCGTAAGGGTTATATATGATTCTAACATCAAGAGCATGGATATCAAGTTTTGCACTAACTTTGAGGTCATAGAGCTTGATGAAGAAGATAATTACCCCGGATTATTGGGAAGGTCTTGGTGTTATGCTAATAATATAGTTATGAACTTTAAAAAATGCTACATGATCTTTGAGAATAAAAGTGAGTGCATGGTGATCCTACTAATAACAAACTAAGGTGCCTCATATATTAAATGTGTGGAGTTCACAAATGCATTCAACAATATCTGCAACATCACACATAGAGAAAGGAAAGTGCAAAGTCATGTGGGAAAAGCACCATGAGATGAGATGACGTGGAGGCTGACTCAGAGACCACAAGTATTGTTGGTGATTGATGGGTGTAGGAGACATTCAAGGTCTCCATGAGAAGGTGTGGGTAGATACACTTGAACCCCTTGTTTGAAGCTGAGCATGGAGAGAAGCACTTCGAGAACACACCTTAGTGCATAAGGGTTGGTTGAAGATGTCACATGATATGATCTAGACCCTAACTCAAATATTTTAAAAATAACCTATGCATAAGAGTTGGTATGTCCCTTTTAAACATAATTTTGAGTTTGTGTGTCTCACGAAGATAAAGGTATATGGAATTATTCATACCATTAAGGTTGTGTGCATTGGCTAAATCACTCCTACATGTGTAAAGGTGAGATGACCTTCAGTTGTAAATAAAGTTTGGGAGACATATTCACTTATTAGATATGAAGGGAAAAGGGTACCCTGAATCAACAAGATGATCCCTCATTTATGGGACACATAATAAGTTACCCTCTACCCCAAAGACAAGAAAAATAATCAATACAAATGACTATTTGGATATGGATCGTGAACCCATAATGGTGATATGTCTCGAGGGAATTTAGATGGTTGTCAACTTATGTTGGTAATGTAATAAGATGTTTGTGCCAAGTTTTAATAAGGCTTTATAAGTCATTTTTTAAATTTATTTTTAGAGTAGGTTAGCTCCTATGCACAATGGTTACATGCAAGTTGTAATAATATGCACACACCTCTTAAAATCTAGTTGGGCACCTAGTTGGGTGAGTTGAGCAAGGGATTTATTTTGAGAGTCAACTATCAGATGTCTAATCATCTTTGGTGGGGTTTGTTTCACTTTAAAATGTGAAAAGATGCTTTAGACCACCCAAAAATATGGAATTATATGCAAGCATGATAGCGACACCTTGGGAGAAAAGCGTAGCTACGCTAGATGACTAGCTATAGATTTGAGTGTTGTTATAGCCTGATTCCTCACTAAGAAAACTTAATTGATTATCCATGGATATTTATAGTTGATAATTTGATTTGGTTATTTTTTACTAAGTTTTGAAATATATGTTATTTGGGACAGTTGGATATTGCTTATGTTACATGATTACATTACTTTAAGTTAGTTGTTGTTTATGTTTTTGTATTATGATAATAAGTTTTTATTTCATCTATATTTTATGATGTATATATATCATGATGTTATAGTCTAACTACCTACTTGTTGTGAGTTTGATGCATGAGAAACCATCCCTCAGAGCATGATGGAGGGAGAGCATCATCGGAGAGGGTGATGTAGATGGAGATGTTAGAGGATGACAAAGAAAATGACCAAAACCTTGCACACACCACATTAACTACGCATAAAAAATAGATGTATCACAGTTACATTCATCGTAATCAATAAGCTTTTGAAGCTAATTATACATGTAGCGACTTCCTTAATCATAATTATACATGCAAAAACCTATAGAATAAAAATATAGAGAAATTAATATATATATGAGGAATATATATATATATATATATATATATATATATTTTGTAGTAATATTAACATAGCATAAATATAACATTACGTAGCACCAACTAAAGGGAGAAAATGACTTAAGTGGGGAAACATTCCCATTCAACATAATAACAAACTTATACGCTGCATTTTCATGAGAAAACTCTGAGTTATATTATAACCATAGTAATTTGGTTTTCCAACTTCATAATATCATTAGTATAACCTTCTTCGTCTTATAAATGATTTCACTTAAAAAAAATACTAGGCTAAATAAATGTATGACACAGGGTGTTATAATCACAGAATCCTCGAGTATTTTCAACGTTCTATGAGCTGCTCCAAACTTATGCTCTTCCATGGCCAAGAAGTTTGGGATTGACTTTACGGTGGTAAGGACCCAGTGAGGAAAACATCTGCCTTTTTACTTGAATGACCCATGATTCAGCTGAAATGCCATCGCCTTATGTTTGGCCTCTCCCATTTTCTTCTAAAAATGTCTGCTTCAGCCATCTCTTGTGTATTTATTTGGCTTCCTTCTCTGAATTTGGACTAAGGATGTACTCTTATTTACATTTGTAAGTCGATTTCAATAGTTAAAACAACATACGGGGTTAAATTATGTATTATATCTTATACAATTATGACCTGTGTACATAATTTTATGGGATATAATAGACCTAAGTATTATATCTTATAACTGGTAATCGCTATGCACTGGTCATACACAGTTAATTATTAATCACATAGAATTAATTGTCTAAAATGCTATTAATGGAGGGAGATATATAAAAAGAGGTTAATTATTAATCACATAGAATTAAATGTCTAATATGTTATTAATGGAGGGAGATATATAAAAAGAGGTTTGTAATATTTGGATATCCATAATAGTTAGTCAATAGACAATGCAAATTAACTACAAAATTTAGCGGAATCCTTCATATTTTGTTTATAGATAACAGAGCAAAATCTCCTAAGTATTGGAGGATATGATGGTTTGGTTTTGAGGGGAATTTTGAATCTGTTATAGTATAATATGATAGGTTACATAAATTGTAAAGGTAAAATTTATAACTATAATCTAGATTACATATTAAGTGATATCGTATAAACTATAACAATATAACTACTACTAGTGATTAGTATTATACATACCACCATAAACGCTATGTCTATCATAAATGGTATATAGTGTATTGAAATATGGTGGTATATGCCTATAGTCCTATTAATTGTTATAAACTAATTTATGGGCTCCGAAAGAGAAGGACACCAACTATATATGTACACAGCTCTTTAAAACAATAAGATATTTAAATGAATGAGCATGAAAGTAAGACTTCAAGACAATTGTCTCTTGATGTTGTTTCACTGGTTGTTTGTATTTGAGTAATTGTGGACTATGATATTATGGGATGTCATAAAATATATTTAATTGAAAATTATTTATAGTAATTAGAAAATTATAGTGTAGATATATATTATACCCGAATGGTATAAGTTGTAGTTGTTATTCTAGTTATTTATGTGTTAAATAATATTGTGGAGATTCATTCATATGTTTGATAGACTAAATGAATTCATTTTGATTATTATTGTACTTAGCATGTATACGTTTTCTAGTAGGAGATAATATGCATGAATATGTGGTTATATTTATGATAACCCAATCTCGCATTACTAATTCTATATAAGTAATGAGACAGACTTCGGTAGCTTACTAGCATCGCAATGCCAGATGAAAGTAATCTGATTAAGTGATGTGTTTGAAATTCACTGATCTGAAAGATTAATAACTATTGAAAATTTTGACCAAAGTAAAGTTAGTTAGACATTGTCATTTCATATATATGATTTACATGTTTGTGTGATCATGTTATAATAGATTTATTTATGGTACACTGCATATTTTTAGAAATCGTATAGCACACGAGTACTAGCTTGTCTCTCTCGATTCCCACATTGTCATTATCTACTCATCCATGAAGGGAAGGCCAATCACTAATGGGGGATTGTGCAGGGGATCATTGGTCTGTGGTTTGTGTGAAAAAGTATTTAGATGATGCTCTTCCTCCCCATGACAATACTTACTTGAAAATAACACTTGAAATTGCCATAGATACTAGAGTTTCGAGAAACTCATGCTCTATGGAGCCATGTATCTTGTATTTTTACATTATATTATATTTATTATGGAACATTATCCTAATGAGCTATCATTATTTACCTATATTACATTGACACCAGTGGCTGTACGATTCTACTAGTTGTAGATAGAAGATTGTAATTACTTTTTATATTCAGTTATGATGTGTTTTACATAATAATAGTGATCAATGATGGCTAAGTGTCACATGCTTATTTTTTAGTTATCATAGTTGTAGCACTTATATGGATCACTAATTAGATTCTCATGGTGTAATCTAATTCAAGAATATGTTATTTTTTTTTTTAAATCACGTATTTATAGGTAGATCTTAGTGGAGATGTTACAAGTGTGGGGTAGAGATGGTGCCCAAAAAGATGAAAAGATGGCACCTAGGGAACATCTATAAGAAGAAAGGTGATTGGGAGAAGAATCAAGTATAATAACATGCAAAGGAAGAGAGAAGTGTGTAGGACTTGACATGCAAAAAGATGAAAATATGGCACCTAGGGAACATCTATAAGAAGAAAGGTGCTTGGGAGAAGAAGTAGAATAACGTGTAAAATAAGAGAGAGGTGTGTAGAAGGACTTGACATACAGGGTAAACTAAGGTACAACATGGAGCCCGATGGCATAAAATGACAAATAGTTAGTTGGTCAATTGGATGAAATGACCCCTAATAGAGATAGGATTGAATGATAGGAGAGGATGATAGATCTAAAGAGTTGATATGAATTGATTACTATCAGAATTGAGTGGCTCAGGGGATGACTCAGCCTTAAAATAATATGAATGGAAATGTTCAAGGCATGACTTATGATGACACCTGCTAGAATTTAAAGGCCCAAGTTATGACTTAGCTACCTTGGCACAAGTGGATGAGATTGGCAACAAAGGATTGGATGGATAGATGTCTACCCATGGACTGGAATAGCCAGTGACTCACCTTCACATCTATAAATATGAGCATTTTACACACAAAAAAGGTTTCCAAACAAATTTGTTTTTGAAAGAGGTTTAGGCTAAGAGAGGGTAGCATTGTTGAAGTTTTAGCTACAATAGAGAAGGCTGTGAGACAACTATTATGTGGAGAAGCTCAGAGGCTCATAAGGAGGAGGAGGATAAAGTCCTAAGGGTTGAGCTTTGTAGATTGAGAGAACTTTGAAGACTACAGGCAAGAAGGCCTAGGGCTATGGAGAAATATGAAGAAGTCTGCTTGCAATCAAAACACTAAGAATTTGGAGGCACCACACATCTTTTTCTTTTGTGTGGGTACTTTAATCAAGAAGGATGCAAATTTTTGGCTCCTACCTTTGGGAGATCACATGAAAACTAAGAACCTACAAGCAATAGGGTGGAAATTGAGAAGACTGTTGACTGAGAGGAATAGTCATGTAGGAGACGACTTGGGAATGTCTCAGTGCCCTCCATCAAGCACATATGGGTAGAGGGTTGGAAGCACATGAGAAGATGTAGGAATATTAGGAAAGACATGTGCATGAAGAGGGCCTAAAAAAGAAGAGAAAGTGATTGGAGAATAACGAGCATAGTTTAATGTTGATAAAAATTGGTAACATCATATGCCAAGAGAATGTGTGGTGGAGTTGTTCACCTAGAAGATGGCAGGACTTCAAGGAGAAAACTAGATAGTGAGGCAAAAAGAGGAAATAGCTAGTCTTTGCACTATCACCATTGGTAGTGTTTGCCTAGACTCATAGGAAGGTGAGAGGAAATCACCTGAGCGCCCGATCTGGGGGGGTTGCCTTGGGTCCTACTAAGAAGTTCATAGACTCAGGTTTGGGAAGAGGACCAACAACACCAAGGAAGCATGGCATAAAAACACTCACATATGGTTCTTCTATATTCTTGGTTTCAATGCTCATATTCTTTGTTCCAATTACAAAAATTAACTAGAGTATTTATCATTAATCTTTAAGTATCATTAAAATTTTGTATAATCAACTTTGTTCTTTATTAATTTTGGATATACATTTCTACTATTAAATTTTGATAATACCGATCAATCTTACAATATTTAAAATACACTACTAAACTTTACATAATTTCTCTTATCTAATTTTAAAATTAATAAAATAAACTTCACTATCATATTATTAAACTAAAATAAATAAATAAATAACTTAAGAAAAAAACAAATTCATAATGTAAACGGTTATATGGTTTTTCTAAAATTCATGGAAAGACAATAGAAATACAAGGACATAATAATGAGACATCGTTTAATTCATGTTTTTGAAAATAAAAGTCTTTTGCCGTATTAAATTTAACTTGACTCAGTAATGTCCCCACCCCACGGCATGTCACATCACAGTTATTTGACTGAACTGCAAAAATGAATGATAACTAACCACCTATCTAAACTAAACTCAACTACTATCTATTAGTTATCTCCCCCCCCGTAGGGGGGAGATAACTGATAATGGTCCTCTCAAATGGGAATATATATCTATATATATATGGGGTTGGCCAATTAAACTATATACATTGGTCCTCATCTCATCGTTCCTTGACTCGTTGGTATCGGTTGAAATGGGTACCTCACTCGTATGACCTATAGAACAGACAAGCTAGACAAGCCCCTCTACCTCCTATCTACCAAAGAAAATAGAAGTAGAGTCTAGAGCTTAGAGAGCATCTTACCAAACAACCAAGTATTGCAAGCATGAGCCCAATCAGCTGGAAACCCAATCTAAAGGAGAGCGATCTATATATGGGGGATGTAAGAGTGAAATTGATGCAGATGAGGGCAGCTCAGCATTGGCACCCTCTAGTTCTATCAGAATTGATGCGGATGAGGGCGGCTCGACATCGGCACCCTCTAGTTCTTTCTAGATAGGAGGCATAGATTGGTTCCTCCTCCCAACCCCCCTCCCCCTTCTATATAGATGGAGATGGGGGAAGGCCCATATAGATCTCTATCTATATGCAGGTGGGCGCCTAGATAGATAGTGGGGTGCCGACCCGACTCTCTATCGCCCTAGAACCCCTATGCCCTAGAACCTCTAAAGAGAGAGGGGGGGCCTATCCCTATCTAGAGTGGATTCACCCATATAGTTAGTTCTAGGGGGATAGATAGAGTGGACTGCCCCATATCATATATGCCAACGTCACTGTTATGAATCGAGGTACTCATCCATCGAAGTCCTATCCTATAACTGGAGGGGTAGGGGTGAGCGTAGTGACTCGATTTCTCCCTATATCGTTTATATATAGAGGCGGGGGTACCTACTCTATAATAGCTTAGCCTAGCTTAGCTCAGCTACCAATGGCCCCCCTCTAGAGAGAGAGATTCCATTCTCCTTCTCCTCCAGATGGCCATATATCTATATAGGGGTATTGTATAGGGTGGAATGAGTTTGTGTTTGTAGCCCGGTGTGCTGTGCTACCTTTAGTTTGGTGTTTGCTCGACCCCATCTCTATAGAGATAGAGTCTATATTCTCTATGGGGCATTGAGTTTAGATATTATCTATGGGGTGGGGGGCACCCCACAGTCTAGAGTTGAGTTTATATATATAGGGGCACGGGCCCCTCTAAGTCATATATGTCTCTAAGTAGAGGGGGCCCCTCTAAGTCTCTAAGTAGAGGGGGCCCCTCTACTCTATCTATCTAAGTAGGTATAGTAGAGTAGAGGGGGGCCCCTCTATCTAATCTAAGTAGAGGGGGGGGCCCTCTAGATAAGGTTTAGTTTAGAGAGTAGAGGCACCTGCGACCGAAGGGAGCTCCCCCCCGGGGGGTAGGGGGCTTATAATATTCTATTCGTAGAGAGGGGGTGGGGGTATGGTATATATTCGTAGAGAGGGGGAGTACCTTACCTTATAGGAGTGAGTCTAGTTTAGATAGGTGGTTAGTTATATCCCCCCTTCGGGGGGGATATAACTATCTAATAGATAGTAGTTGAGTTTAGATAGGTGTTAGTTATCTCCCCCCATATGGGGGGATATAACTAATCTAATATCTAGATAGATAGATATCTATCTAGTAGATAGGTGTTAGTTATCTCCCCCCGTAGGGGGGGAGATAACTAATCTAATAGATAGATATCTAGATATCTAGTAGATAGGTGTTAGTTATCTCCCCCCTCTTGGGGGGGAGATAACTAATCTAATATCTAGTAAACTAATCTAATATCTAGTAGATAGGTGTTAGTTATCTCCCCACGTATCTAGTAGATAGGGGGAGATAACTAATCTAATAGATAGTAGTTGATTTGTATCTAGGTGGTTAGTTATATCCCCCCTTCAGGGGGGATATAACTATCTAATAGATACTCTACTCTACTCTACTCTACTCTACTATACTATACTATACTATACTCTAGTAGTTGAGCTTCTCTATAGGACTGAGTAACCCCACCTCTCTAGACTATACCTGTCCCTAAACCATACTAGACCTCTCCCTCTCCTTACAATCTATCCCTTACCTAGATCTCTCCTATCTATACCTTACCTCTCCCATACCTCTCCTCTCCCTCTACTAAACTAACTAGGGCCGGTTTTAGGCCTGTCCATTAGCTGCCCCAGTTACTGAGTATAGGTGCCGGTCTCCCCCCGACCGCAGAGTGCCCTTTCACCTTAGAGTTCCGACGCTGTACTAAGCCCTCCTAGCTTGCCTCCTAGATATAGGTAGGGAGGTAGGGAGGGAGGGAGGGACTCCTCTCCTCTAGGGAGGGACTCCTCTCCTCTCCTCTAGGGAGGGAGGGACTCCTTTAGATAAAGGAGGGAGGGAGGGAGGGAGGGCCTAGAGGGAGGGAAGTTTAGGAAAGATTCAGTTGGACTAAGCCCCTCTCCCTCCAAGCCCCTCTCCCTCCAAGCCCCTCTCCCTCCAAAATAGACAAGCCCCTCACCCTCCTATCCTATCCAAGCTATACTATAAAAGCTAGACAAGCCCCTCTCCCTCCTATTCGCTACGCTCAAGAGTCTATCCCTAGATAGCCATCTATAGAGAGGGCGGGCTATGCTCAAGAGTCTATCCTATTCGCTACGCTCAAGATAAGATATCTAGGGAGGGGGGCCCCTCTATATAAGTAGGTAGAGGGGGGCCCCTCTACTAGACTAGACTAGACTAGAAATGGAGGGCAAAGAAATGAAAGCAGTCATCGTCTTTCTTCGTACAATTTTAACCCACATCAATATTGACTTGTCTGGACAGGAAGCTTCCCATTTGTACCATGGCTGATCAAGTTAAATAGACCAAATCTTTCAAATTTTTGATTATTCATAATAAAATATTTTGAAACTTTAATAAAAATGGTTGGAACCCAAAATTTAATGGTTTTAATATGGTTAAAATAAATGACCATTTTATATGGTCGTAATCTTTTTTAAAATTTTGTTTAAGAAATAAAATATGTTGTCTACTCATTCAATTTAATTTATTATTTCAATTTATTTTTGATATATTTAATTTTAGGATTGATTCGTCCACACTTGATTTGGAGTACATACGAGAATTCCAAACCCTATACCTCCATTTTATCAAATTGTTAATTTTATGTACTTCGTTATAAATAACAAAATCGATAATGAGATTCAAAATTGAAATATCAATATACAAATACAAACACTCTAACCATTAAACATTTGTTGAATCCTCTTACTCAGGGAATCCAAATTTATGGGGATGTCCCCTACCAAAGAAGTGTTCTCGGCCACAATCTGCTCCTCCTCCTACTGCGGTTATTTCAATCAAAAATGAAAAACATAGCACAGCCTATCCATGGTATGAGATAGCAGTGGGATTGTCATATGGAGCAGGTTTCGGAGTCACAATAGCATTGATTGTAATAAAAATGAGTTGGAAATACAAATACTTTGAGAAAGTTGATATTATTCTCAAGTTTTTGTTTCCCTAGTTCAAGAATTGGACATTATAAAGGGATTCATTTACAGTTCAAATGTCAGAGGTAAACTTCAAAGTTTATTTAGCATAGTTTAATGTATTATCTTAAATTTTATTCTCAATTTGTATTTGTTATATCTATTTTTTATTTTTTCCAATATTTTTTAATTCTCTAATAAAATGTTTTGCTTCTTATTATAATTTAACTTTGTGGACACAGCTCTTTCTCTGTACAAGATCGCTTTCAATGTTGTTTCCTTGTTAAAACTCTATTAATATTTGGTGGCCTCAAGTTCGCTATATTATCTTATAGTTTGATTGTTTGTGTTATATAAGGAATGTCACATAGAATAAATTTTTATGAGATATAATTTTGGAAATTCTCTGACATATTGCAAGAAAAAACTTATCAGTCCTGGTCATTGGCCCTAAGAATATTGTAGTCACAGTTTTTAGAAGACCTTCCCTATAGTGGAAATCTCATATGTGATTCTATGAAGAAAAATTTATAATTTTAGCCATGTTATCAAGGCATGTTTGATAAATAGAATTTCAAAATAGTTTTTAAGAATATTTTTAAGACACTTCATGTACTAATAGCTTTTCTAATTTAGAAGTAAAAATCGAGGTGGAGATAATATCTAAAATGACAATTTTTTCTTTGAAAAGTGATATATTTTTCTTCTTTCAAAAAACAATGAGCTCTCAAAATTTGTAACTTCTCAATGTTGTGCATGTATAGGTTCACATAGCTTTTTAGCTTTTCATTCTTGCCAATGGCTTTCCGTCTAAAACTAAAGCTAATGGTTAGATTTTTTTTTTTTTTTTTTTGTGTGTGTGTGTGTGTGTGTGTGTGTGAGAGAGAGAGAGAGAGAGAGAGAGAGAGAGAGAGAGAGAGAGAGAGAGAGAGAGAGAGAGAGAGAGAGAGATTCAACATGCTCTTGAGAGTAGGAGGAATCACACCTCCAAAACCATAGTTAATCAATTGGTTTGACAACTTCAATTGATAATGACTTGGAGGATTTGAAAGTTAAAATGGATAATCTAGTCAAGCTAATTAGAAATTTGGGGCGGGGATGGGGGAGAGAAGATGGATCTATCTACTGTTCTTTTTTTTTTTCTTTTTGTGTGTGTGTGATTCAACATGCTCTTGAGAGTAGGAGGAATCACACCTCCAAAACCATCGTTAATCAATTGGTTTGACAAATTCAATTGATAATGACTTGGAGGATTTGAAAGTTAAAATGGATAATCTACTCAAGCTAATAAGAAATTTGGGGCGGGGATGGGGGAGAGAAGATGGGTCTATCTACTATTGTTGAGGTCGATTCTAAGTTTAATCTACTCGTTTGTCTCATTTTTGTTGCACCTTGTTTTACCTTTGTTTCTATTTTTTTGAAAGGTGAAATACCCTCTTTTCTAGACACAAGGTATGATTTTATGGGATTTGATTAATTACAAGTTGTTTAATATGCTCCTTCTCAAGTGGGTTGTTATGAAAAAACTAGTTTCAAAAGTCACAAATGCTTCTCAAGACAATTCTATGGAGGATGCTCCAGGGATTTACATGCCCATAACAAGAACAACCATTTCGAGATTAGAGAGGTGGATCTAACATGACTTTTCGGGGATTTCCTTCCTCCAAGCATCTCTCTCAATAAATTTTATTGATCTCTATCTTGAAGGCTCCTTTGTTGTTGGCTAGTGTGTGTTTTGGGTGTTGACCCCAGAAAATAGGCTAAGTCCCAAAGACTAATGCACGCAAGGGTGCACTAGGTGAAGAAATATAAATGCCAATAGTTGAGTGCCATGTACAATCCAAACCCATAACATGTACGTGCAATCAACATAGAATACTAGCATGATAAA
Source organism: Torreya grandis (assembly GCA_037957365.1). Lineage (NCBI taxonomy): Eukaryota > Viridiplantae > Streptophyta > Pinopsida > Cupressales > Taxaceae > Torreya > Torreya grandis. The sequence goes on from JARHVA010000135.1 coordinate 96,955, forward strand.
AACTTCTAGAAACCATGTCGACATGTGTTAAATGATAAAAAATAGGATCTAGACACACAACTGTGTGGACCCAGGAATTACAATTGAGATTGTTGTGGATAAATAATAAGAGTTATGTTTGAGAGTGGATAGTTGTGAAACAATGACAAAAGATGGAGGTAGGTGGCATTGAGTATCACAACACATTAACTTCTAGGTGGGTAGAATGACACCATAGAAATACGAGGACATGGACATGATAATGAGATGTCGTTTAATTTGGAAAATAAAAGTCTTTAAAATATTTTTCCGTATTAAAATTGCGGTTGATTTATTTAGCTCGACTTAAAATATTTTTCCGTATTAAAATACTAGTCTTTCGTCCCCACCCCACGTCACGTCACATCAAACGGATTATTGTCCTCCACTTTGTTTACGTAATTGACTTGATTTGGCAGACTGAATTGGAAAAAATGTGGAAAAAATTCCTCATCTAATATTATACGCTTTCACACTTCATACAACTATATTATAATTTTTAAAAATAATTGTGTTCTTTTTGATCGAAGTTTTGATCAACATTCTTGATTTTTCATTGATTTTTAACAATTTAAAAATACAATTAAAATAATATAATAAGAATACTAACAAAAAATACATCAATAACATTTAATTTGGATCAATCGCTGAAAAACACATAAGTACCATAGAATAATATAATTATGTAACTAATAAATTAGGTATCTACGTAAATTCCTCATCAAGATCACTGATGGAGTTCATTACTCCATTGTCTCTGACCTCCAACGGAATGTTGCTCACTCAGCAAGATGCATCTTGAAGCTCAACCACATGTAATTATTAGAAGCATGTTTTGTTGTTGCATAGGGTTTTTTTTAATAGGTTGTTTTTACATGTAACCATATATTCAATTATTGTTATATTAGGAGTGCATTGTATTTGTTTGGCTTATTCTTATATAGTTTCTTCAGTTGCATGTTGTATATATTTTTTGTAATGTCATTTTTTATTTGTGTTGTAGCATGAATACTTGATGTTATTAGTAGATATTTCTCATAGCATATCAAGACTTGGTGTTTTCAAACACATGTTCCCACCTTTATCTTTTTTTAATTTTAGTGAATAAAAATGAAAAAATGAAAACAAGGAGATTATTGAAAATTTTAAACATAAAATAAATCATGCTACAAAAATTAATACCTCGATTGTTGTATAAATACGTAAACAATAATTACCCATGATAAATACCCATTGCATAAATGCTCATTAATAGAGATTAAATTTCATAATCGGCTCTACATGTAAGGATTTTTTAATGATGGTGGCTATTTATTTAACATTCCTATTCTATTGTTAATACAATTAATAATAGGAGAAACATTACACACAAATTTATCTTAAATTTTGTGTGTGTGTGTGTGTGTGTGTGATGTGTTATGATTATATTTCATAATGATGGTCGACGATATGACATTCTACACCATTTGCATCATTATATACTCTTTCAAAGCTAAATGTTACATCTCTTGGCTCATAATTACTTTTGACAACCATTCATTTACACTTATTTAACTTCTTAACTAATAGTTATTGGATATTTACATATATATCATGGTATATATGCATTTTACTCATAAACTATTATATATTCTTCTTCATTATTATTATGATATGTTTTCATCTTTTATTATTAGAGTATTTAATGTTATGTAGGTACCATTATTGGGGCCCCTCTTCTTCATTATTATTATGATATGTTTTCATCTTCTGGTATTAGAGCATTTAATGTTCTGTAGGTACCATTATTGGGGGCCCTTAGTACTTTACATGGTAAAATAATAAATATTTTATTATTATATTTAACAGAGGTTAAAAAAATTGTGTAAATACAATAATAAAACATATTATTAATTACTAACTTAGTTACTTGAGAAAAGTTAGACTCATTGGTTACAATGGTCACCTCTCTTCATTCTTATTATACATAGTGTCTTATCCCTATGGTAAAACATACACTTGATACACTTGATTGAATATCATTGATTGTGAAAAAGTCATATTTGCATGTGGAAAATATATTACAGAGTTTTGTGAAAAAACTTGATAAAGAAAAGGATTGAGGGAAGAAGGAATTGTATTGGGAAATTGTGCTTCTCTATATATGAATAAGCATCTTTGTGGGTTTTTTACCTCTCAAGAGGTTTTTCCACATTATCTCACTATGTTCATTGATATGTGTTTTGCTATTCATGTTCATCTCTAGATTATATCATATGCTATTCAATATACATTGCATATTGATTTCAAATCTTATAATGGTACCAAAGCTAATAGGGTGGATTTGATTGAGCAATCACATTGACAATTTCCTTGTATTAATTTAAAAGGATATTCAAAGACTTTTCAAGCCTGGGATGCCATTATCGCATGATGTATGGCCCTATAAGGCATATGAAAGTTTGAAAATATTAGAATATTCACTCAATGATCTTTTTTAATCTCTCAAATATTTATTAAGCATCATTAGATCTTGTTGAGAAACTAGATAGTAAACATAGATCAAAATTTGGACTCAAATATTACTTAGGATGTCATTACTACTATTTTACAACCTCCTACTTGGAGAATTTTGTAAAAAAATCTTTCCAAAGCTTCTGAGGTTCTCCTTTAGCATTGAACATTGGCTATTTAATCAATCTTAGAGACAAAACTTGATTCCAGGTATCTTGAAGCATGAGAGGCTCCAATGGATTTTTTTCAAGCTTCCCAAGGCACCACAGTATGGCCTGGTGGGGTGGATTTTTTTTTGTGCATCAAAAATTCATTTTTGAAGTCTATTATGTTTTTTGGCAAGCTTTTAGGAAGGTTGGCAAAGTTTGGTGATTTTTGGTGGCTTATAAAATTTACTGTGCATCCCCAAACTTTCCTCTGAGTGCCATTCTTCTCCCAAAGAAAATTACATGTAAGCTTTTGTTTTCATATAATTATGTGAAATATTTTAAAAATAACTTATTTATTAGAAAAATATTACATACAACATTAGAATGGATCCACCTTCTAATTTAGTTTTTAATCTAAAAAGTTGGAAATTATAATATTGATTTACTTTTCAAATTACATGCATTTTTTCTCAATTTAAAAAAAATAGATATAAAAAGGTATAAATGTATATTTATGCATCCATACTTCCATTTAGTCTCCTAGAAGGGTTGGTGGCTCTTATTTTGATAAAACCTTATAAGGAAGAGGTCTAGTGTTCGAAACCCACTAGCTTTTTCTTTTTTTGGTTAAGTAAAATTAATATTTTTTATTAATTAGAAAATGTTTTTGGTTTGTGTGTAGAGTAAATCAAGTGCAAAATCCTAGTGTAACTTTGACCTTTATTTTTTTACATTTAAACTAGTGAATATTTTGTCAACCATAGTCATGTAACTAATCTTTTTATAGGTTTGGCACCTTCTAGATGCATTTATGTGGTCCATTTTTTATTTTAAAGGATCCTATTATAATTTTTAAAACTTTTTAATAACAATGTCTAGATAGTTGTTCTATGTGTGACACTTGCGACACCTAATCTAATACAAATTCTTATAATTTATTGAATTTTTTTGCATCCATTTGAATAATTATTTATTGTTTAAAATATATATTTAATATATTTTATAAATAGAGTATAAAATAAAATTAATAATGGGTTAAATTTTAAAGCTTTATCTAGTGTTATACTGTCATTCTTAAAGGGAAGCAATGGCTTCGCCTACTTTATATTAGATAAATCTAAAATGCTCAATGGATCAAATTATAATATATAAAAAATTCACATTAAATCAAAACTTATGACTTGAAAGCTATGGAATATTATCATCGGGACTGAAAAAGCTCCATCAAGATGACATGTTACACTTGAGCTTTCAAATGTATTTTAATAGAAATAATAGGAAGCGATGTCGATTACCTTGGAAAGTGTTAGTGATGAATTCCTACTCCATATTGACAATCAAGAGTCCTTGAGAGATGTTTGGAAACTCCTTGAGTCTATGGATGAGGGCACTTATTCTTCTAAGATTATTAAGTTGATCTTCGAATTACTTACTACACCTATGCAAGGTGATGAAAAAGTTGTTAACATTATTACTAAGATTAAGAATATTAAAGTTCAATTAGATGGATGAAAATATAATATAATTCAAGATCAATTTTTATATTTCATTATTTATCTTAATATTCATGAAAATTTTCATAATTTTATCTCAATTTTGAATTCAAAGTACTTAACATAGCAATATATCCCTGAACTCACTACCTTATCAGTCTTTTGATTCAAGAAGAGCAAGTGGTGTCTAATTTTGATTCTAAAAAGGATGCCACTCATGCACTTCTCACTCTCAACCCTCTTTATGATAACAATAGAAACCATAAATCTAACCCTGGTTCTACTAGTAGAAAAAATGAGAACAAAAAATTTGAAAATAAGAATCATAAACCTAAGTTTAATAGGCATTGTAATATGTGTGGTAAATTTGGTCATAGAAAGGAAAATTATTATTAAAAAAATAAAAATAAAACTCTTAAAAATAAAAGGAAGAAATCTAATCAAAACCATCATAATAATCAAAACCATAATTAAAACAACAATTAGGAATAAAATTCTAATGCTACTATTTTATATGCTACTTTATTTTTATTTTAATAAGAATGGATGGATCTTAGATAGCATTGCATCACACCATATGAATTGATTATTTCATATTTCATATTATACTAGAGATATTTTTGAAAATATGTATTTAGGAGATAATTCACTTTTAGAAGCAACTAAGCAAGAAAAGAAAAAATTTGCAAATGTTGTTATTAATGATGTTTTCTATGTATCTAAAATTATTGAAGGCATTTAAAAAAATAGTATATACAATTTTTTGCTTCTTCTATATGTTGTGTTTCATTGCATAGTAAGAATGAATCTCAATTATGACATGAAAGATTATGACATGTTAATTTTATAAGTTTACATGATATTTTTTCTCATGATATTTTTGTTAGTCTTCCTTCGATCTCCTCTCATTATGAAACTTGTGAAGGTTGCTTATGTGGTAAGCAACATACTAATCCCTTTTGAAAGAATCATGATGTGAATTCCTCACACCCTTTAAGAGTTAATTCATAATGATGTTGTATGACTTCCTGAAGTTGTACTTCTTAATGGTTCTTTATATGTTGTTACTTTTATTGATGATCATACTAGAATGATTTGGCCATATTTCATTAAAAATAAATCTGAAATGTTGTCTAAATTCAAATAATTTAAAGTTATTGTTGAAACTGCTTCTAATTTTTATATTAAAAGATTAAGATCAGATAGTGGTGGTGAATATATTAGTAAATAATTTTCTTCTTTTTGCATTAGTTGTGTTATTCAAATGGAACTGACAACTCCCTATTCCCATTAGTAAAATGGTATTGTCAAAAAGGAAAATCACAACATTATTAAAATGGTTAGAACAATGTTACATTCTATAAAAGATTCTAAGTTTTTATGCGCTGAAGTCATGAATAATACTATTCATATTCTGGATAGAGTCCTTATTAAAGCTTTTCATCTTTGTACACCTTTAGAAATGTGATCTAATAAGAAACCCAATATGGGCCATCTTAGGATCTTTGATAATATTTCTTCCATCTTTGTTCTTAAAGATAAAAGAAAGAAACTTGATCCTACCTCCTATTCATGCATATTTATAGGTTGTATAAGTAAAATTAAGGGGTTAAGAGTGTATGATATGTCTAAAAGATAAATCATTAAGAATAGAAATATTCTTATTCTTGAAAAATCTTTTTGTGAACCCTCTGTAAAACCTCTTTAATGTTCTTATTTTGATGAACAAGGCTTTGCTATTTATCTTTGTGAAGAAAAAAATGCTCTAGAGGAATTTGATCTATTTTTGGATAACATGGAGTTTGAGGAACACCTTGAATTTCATGTTTAATCTAAAAGACCTAAATGGGTAGTATCACTAATCTAGTCTTCTAGTCTTAATAGTCTTATTAAATTAATTAAAAGTCAACATTATTATTATGCTTTAATGACTATGTATGAATGTGAACCTCAATCTTTTGAGGAATCCATTCAAGATGATAGATGGAAAGTTTCTATGTAAGTTGACTATAGCGACTCAATTAAAAATCAGACTTGGGATATTGTCTCGCCTCCAGCTAAAAAGAATATTATTGGTTATAGGTGGATTTATAAAATTAAATATAACTCAATTGATAAATTTAAAAAATTTAAATCAAGATTATTCTCTTGTGAATTTTTTTTCAAAAACTCGAGATTGACTATGTTGAAACCTTTGCTCTTGTAGAAAAAAAGAGTACTGTTAGATTACTCATTGCTCTTGTAACTCAAAATAGTTGGATTATACACCAAATGGATGTCAAACATGCATTCATGAATGGTGATTTATAATAAAAAATATTTATGACTTAGCCAAATGGTTTCACTAACCCTAACAAAGAATAATATGTTTGTAAGTTAGAAAAATATTTGTGTGGTTTAAAATAAGCTCCTTAAGCTTGGTATTCTAAAATTACTAATTATTTTAAAGAACTTGATTTCTCTAACTGTTATTGAGATAATTATCTCTTTGTTAAAATTAAAAATGGTCATTTAATATTGAATCTATTATATGTTGATGATCTTTTGATTACTAGTGGTTTAATTAGTTTACTTCATAAATATACAGATAAACTAAATAAAATGTTTGAAATGAATGATCTAGATATTCTGTATCATTTTTTTTAAAATGATTATATTTTAGGATACAAATTTAATTATTGTATCACAATATCAATATGCACATAATCTTATTGTTAAGTTTAATATGTTTGATTGTAAGCCTTCATCTACTCCTATTGAAGTTGGTGTTAAGATTGATCCAAAACCTACATGTGAAAAATATAACCCTACTTTGTATAGACAACTTGTTGGTACTTTAATTTATCTAACCATTACTAGATCAAATATTTTAAATGTTTTTAGTGTTGATTCCTTATTTATTGATGACCCATATATGGATAATTGGAAATTAGCTAAATGTATACTTCATTATATCAAATAAACTAGTAATTTTGGTTTTTTTTATTTTTCCATTGATAATACTACATTATATGGTTGTTGTGATGTTGACCATGTTGGTGATACTATAGATTACAAATATACTTTTGGATATGTGTTTAAATTTGGTGCAGGTATTATCACATGGAACAACAAAAAGTAGATCATTATCTCTATCTCTTCTACTGAAGCAAAGTACAAAAATATTATGAAATTTGATAAAGAAGCCATGTGACTATGAAGGTTTTTAGGATAACTTAATTTGGATATTTATTATAATACCACCCTTGGTTATGATAACCAAAGTTGTACTGCTCTAGCAAAAATTTCAATGTAACACCAACAAACTAAACAAATTGAAGTTCATGTCCATTTAATCTGAGAGAAATTCCTCAATAGTGATATTGATTTGTAATTTTTTCCTTTAGATGAACATGTGGTAGATACATTCACAAAACCACTTGGTGCTACTAAGTTTTATGAATTTCATGAAATATTGGTCCTCTCATAGTTTGCAACTGAGGGGGAGTGTGATTGACAATGACACTTTCTAAAGGCCATCTTTTCCTTCTTCTCGATACTTATTTTCATTATAAAACATTATAATATATCACATTATGTGATTTTAGTAAACTTCATGTGGATTTTTTAATTCTATTCCCAATACATAAAAACATACTTTGTAATGAAGGTTCTTATGTTAAAAAACACTCCAAATATGCTTGGTGATTATTTATGAGAAACTATGAGATGTAGTTTCATGATCATGTTAGCCTAAACTTAATTTTAGTAGTTTATGGATTATAATTCCTTTTATTTCAAAAAGTGATGTTTGGCATGATGAAGGCTTTTAAATCCTTCAAAATTTTACATAGTATATTTTTTTTTATTAATGTGACTATGGCATGTATCCCCACATAAAATTAATGAGAAGTGTTAGAACATTTAATGTTTATGTGGATACCATGATTTGGCCCTTAACACTTTACATGGTAAAATAATAATTTTTTTTATTATTATATTTTAGTACAGGTTAGAACCTCATGTAAATACTTTTAACCTTTTGGCATCACAAGCTAAAATGCCAACCCTTATCATTTGAAGCTTTGATGACCATGGACTTAAATTAATTTTATATGACTAATAGTGCCTTTGTTTAAAATAAAGATGACTTGCACAAGCTTTGAAGAGCCAGACCATCATCAAGACATCATATAGAAATGGACTGGTCAATGTGATTGTGCATTTTATAAGTATGCTAAAGACACCTCCAAGGGTCGAAAGATTACATGTAAATGTTTATATTAGTGCCAAGATCATTCCCTATAATTTTCATGTCTTGATGAGCTCTCTATCTTGAAATATAAATCTTTAAATTTGAACAAGCAAATAATGATGATTGCATGAACGCCAATGATGGTCATGCGAACGTCAAAATTAAGCCATGAAAAATATTAATTTGAGTTCAAATAGAGAAAGATCCAATGGTTATAATTCCATCATACATCAAGATCCAATGGTGAGTGTCAACCTAACAAGGTCAGTGGGAGCAGGAAGATATAATGACATGCATTCAATCATACTAAGGAGATCGATGGTGCAAGCGAGGTTAGAAAAGTCAAGGAGATCTGATCAAACATAAATCCATCACATGGAAAAATCATAGAGGTAGATGAATTTGATAGCAAAACCATGGAAGGAATAATGAGAGGACATGTGTTCAGGTTAACATTAGTCATACATTTTTAACAAGCAATAGTAGGGCAAGGAAAATCCACATGGGTAGACACATAAGATCCAAGGATTTCACCACTCGAGCATGTAAATACAAAAAACCAAGATCCAGATACTATCCAAGTGGATCCAAGAGGAATATTTCAAACTTGAGGTTACCATTAAAGCTCAGTTAAGCTCCTGATTCAAGGGTTTACAATCTATCGACCCCATTTTGTAAAGATGAAGGGTCATTTCATGGCTGTGTTTATTGCTCTTTAAAATGGGTCCATGTGTATAATGAGACCTTGGTTTCTATGATGCACAAAGGTAAAATAGGTTAATTTAGACCCATCATAAATAAAAACAAGCTGCTAGCTATTCAAATGATATAAATGCATCCAGGTGGAGATAGTGACTATATGAAAACCAATATTTTAGATTCATTTTCATCTATAATGGATCAATATTTAGGGTTTAAAGTAGAGATCATACCAAGGCATAAATGTGATAGTCATATCAGCTACCTAAAGCACACATAATCAAAGATTATTTAGGTTTATATATATGAGGATTTTATCCTTATAGTAAACATCATTGACGTAGAGGAGCTCAAGGAGGATTAGGTGGCCATTTGTGATTACGTGCAGAGGAAATATCAGGCTTCAAAACCAAATAGTTATAGTGGAATTAATGAATTAAGGAGATTGAGGAAGCTACATGATCTTGGTCATTATGACTCCTTCTCTAATCTCTCATGTATGTTCCCCATATCCCTCATCTCTTTTTGTTATATATAGGCTTTTGAGCCTTATAAATGATCCCTCAGGGTTGGTATGACTAGACTATACCAAAATTTGTAGTCATGCACCTTTTGGATCAATGAAAAATACATTTGCTATTGTTTACCAATATGTTCTTAGTGTTTTATATTTTTTTTGGTATGCAAAAGTGGTTTAATCTTCCCTTTGTAGGTCCATGTTCAACCTAAGTGCTAACAAGCTTTCCTTACAGGTCATCTAGTGTGTCATAATGTTGATGTCTAAAGCATATAGCTGATTTCCAACTATAAGTGCCTTCAATCAAGATTTACCCTCATTTCCCTCTAGCCTAAGTCAATCAAAATGACCTCTATGTGAAGCACTTTTTCTTGGAAACCATTATAGGCACTTTGTTAAGTCTATTCATAGTCCATTAGTGTGTCAAGATTTCAGGCCTATAAGTGGATAAAATGAATTCATAGTGCATCACCACACTTAGAGTAGGTATTCATTCATGCAACTCCTCTCTTTTCATACCAATCTATTTAGGTCTTAGGTGAATACTATAATTAATAATCATAAGAGCTAGTCCCATTAAAAATCGTATAGGTTTGACCTAAGATTATGTGATCCACAACCTAAGGTCATTCCCATGTTGGACTAGGTATGAGAAAGAGGGCCTGAACACTCCCTTTCTCAGCTAGGGTGCAACCTAAGCCTCCAACAATTCTGGCACACCTAGTGGGATAGATTTTAAGTGCCTAAAATCATGCTTTGAAAGATATTATAGGACATTTGGAAGATGAAGACATCAATAACATCATCTTTAGTCATCTTGGGTAAAGTGAAGAATCTTTGGAAGGTTTGAAATCAACCTCAAGCTCAAAGATACCATTGGTTTCTTGGTTGCAGAGGTAAGAAGGTTTTTTTCCATTATTTTGATTAGATACATATATTTCATAAGGAGCCATGGCATCATATGAGGTAGGTTTCTGCCCTCCACCCCCATATCCACCTAGCCATAGCCCATATGACCCATACACTGGTCCATATCCTATACACTACCAATTATAATACACCATATTTTGTTCCTCCTCTACCTCCAAGACAACCTCCTCATCCTCATAATCAGTCTTATTATCAACCTGATACCCCTTACAATCCACCTACACCAAACACTACTTATCTACATTTAGAGATTGATAGATTAAGAAAATAAAGGGGCAAGTTGTAGGAGAGTCTTAGACAATAGAAAAGGGTTGAATGCCAATCTATTATTCCTCACCAAAATAATCTTGCAAACCAACCATAGTAAACTAAATTGGTCACCCCCTCTCCTTTTCTTTCCTCCTTGGTCATAAGAGATTTCTTGGTCCATAATTGTTTAGTTAATGACAAGGCAAATCTTTCAATTATCCCTAAACCGGTGGAAGACACATTGAATCTAAGGTATGAACCTATTTCTAACTTTGATTTGCAATGGAATGGGTCTCCCATGGAATTATTTGTCATTGTTAAGAACCTACAACTTACCCTCCATGCCTACCCCAAAATTTCAGCTGTGCAAGACCTTATTATAGTAGATTTGTTGCCTTATTTTGCCTTTGTTTTGGGTAATGAATTCATGACTAAGGTTGGAGGCTACTTGTTCAAATACTTGTCTCATATAGTGTGTAAACTTGAACACAGTGTGGAGGTGAAAATGAAGTCTAAGTCACTCTCTAAATTCCACATTCTGCCACCTTCTCCAATCACTCCAAAGGCAGACCGCCTTCACCTTCCTTCCTCAAGGAAATCCAATTGTGTTCAATATATTATACCTACCAAAGAGCCTACAAAAATACCCACATGGAATCCTTCATGGTCCATGGATCCCAATTTCATCATGCCCACACTTGTAAAGGAGGATAAGGGAGGAAAAATAAGTGTAAAATATGTTATTGGTGCTCCATCTGCTATTACTCAAGTACTTGTTGCCCTTTTTCACATCCTTCCTCAATCCTAAGAGCTTCTTAATAATCCATTAAATATCCCTAGTTGGAAGGATAACCTTTTAGGTATCATGTAGCCTAATGATATCTACTTCCACTCACCCTCTCCCCTCTTAATAAAAAATCAAGTGCACAAAAATTAGAATTGGATCATTCAAGCATGGTGGGTAAACTATCAAAGTTGGTAAAGGAGAAGGTGATCATTCAAGATATAGACATTGATCTAGTTGTAGATGAGTGTCAAGATCACCTTGGAGAGGAAAATTCTATTGTCTATGAAGAAGATATTCAAATTGGGACCCCTGTACACTCCATTAGATTATAAGGTAAGCATGAGCAAAGCTTGGATGATAAAGGGCAGTTGTAATGTCATAATGATGGAGTTGAGGTAAATGAAACACAAGCTAATATTTTCATAAGAGACCACTTAGATGACAACATCTATGATGATTCTATTGATACTAAAGTCAAGAATACATTGGACGACTCGTGGAAACTCTTGTTTTTGGAATTCTTAAATGAAATGGAACAATTTGGCAAGGTAGATTTGAGTGATGAAGTTGAAAATTAGGATAATGTTTCAAATGAAGAAAGCAGTGTAAATTTAGAAGTACCAATTCAATAAGAGATTCTACTTGAGTGGACTGATGAATTATCACCTCTCTTTATTGATGAAGAGGATGAGTAAACTTTAGCTAATCAATAACCTTATGAAGACCCTGCCAAAATGAAAGAGGTGAGTAATCAACTTGGTGACTTGTAGATAGATGGTAGAAGTTCAAATGAACCTCATGATCTATTCATTGACCAAGGTGAGATGTCCTTTTGGGAGGACTTAGAAGACTTCTACTTGAATTTAGATACCTCACCTCTGCACTAGCCAAAACTTGAAAATAAGGAACTTGTCAAGAATGCTTTGATAACTGGTCATCTTGAACCTAAAGAGTAGAACCAATTATAGCTCCTAACTAAAGAGGAGATGAGGTTAGTGGTTCAAGATAGAAATATTTAGGAGTATGATTGGATTATCAAGCCTCAATATCAGCCCATGCACATAGAGATAAACCCAGATGGTCAATCTACTTTTCCAAGTGACCAAGAGTGTGCTAGTTGTAGATGGAGGTTGTCACACATTGGCCAAAGTCTATTTGCACACAAATCATCATATGACAACTCCACATAAAATTGCCATAATGATCATAGAACATTCCCATTTGATCTGGGATAATGAAGTCAAGGTTGGGTTAGTTTTGCAGTAGTTAATTTGTTTGTCCAGATAAGTGTTTTGCATAATTTTGTAGGTAGTGTCTTTCTTTAGTTATTTCCTTATTTGTCCTTAGTTTTTAGGTGTGTTATTAGTGTTAGGTTTGTTTTCTTTCCTTGTTTGTTTATGTCTTATTTTTTCTACAAATATTTTTAGTATCATGAGTACAATTTAGTCCAGAGAGTCAATATCTCATGTTTCTTTGTTGAGTCACCTCATCATGAAAGTGTCTCGGTTCCATGACTAGTAGGTTAGTCAGGCCATCAGAGTTACCATAAATATTAACATTTTAGCCTCACAAGCCAAAATACCAACCCCTATCATTTGAAGTTTTGATGACCATGGCTTTAGCTTACTTTTCTATGACTCAAAGTACCTTTGTTTAAGAGAAAGATGACTTGCACAAGCTTTGAAGAGCTAGACCATCATTAAGACATCATGCAAAAATGGACTGGTCAACTCGATTATGCATTGTATAAGTATGCTTAGGACACCTCCCAAGATCATAATATTACATGAAAATATTTCTCTTAGTGCTAATAACATCACCTGTAATTTTCACGTCTTGATGAGCTCTCTATCTCGAGATATAAATCTTTAAATTTGAACAATTAGATAGTGACATTCGCATAGATGTTAATGATAGTCATGTAGATGTCAATGAAGGTCACGTGGATGTTAAAATTAAGCCATGACAAATAGACATTTGAGTTTAAATAGAGGTAGATCCAATGGTTAGTGTTCCATTGTACATCAAGTTCTAATGGCAAGCGAAAACCTGACATGGTCAGTAGGACCAAGAAGTTCGAATGACACACATTCAATTGTAATGAGGAGATTGATGGTGCGAGTGAGGTTGGAAAAGTCAAGGATATCAAATCAAATGCAAAGACACCACATGACATAAGTACAAAGGTATATGAATTTGATAATAGAAACATGGAAGGAATGAGGAGAGGATAGGTGTCTGGGTCAACCACTGTCATACATTTTTAACAAGCAATAACAAGGCAAGAAAAAGCCATGTGGTCGAACACATAGGATCAAAGGATTTTTCCACCCAAGCATGTAAATACATAGAACCAAGATCTAGATATGAACTAGGTGGAGCCAATAAGAATATTTTGAACCTAGGGTTACCATTAAAGCTTAGTTAAGCTCTTGGTTTGAGGGTTTACAACTTGTCAACCCCATTTTCTAAAGATGAAGGGTCATTTCATAGTCGTGTTTGTTGTTATTTAAAAGGGGTCTATGTGTGTAATGGGACCTTGGTTTCCATGATGCATAGAGGTAAAATAGGTCCATTTATACCTAACATAAATAAAAACAAGTTACTAGCTGTTCAAATGATATAAATGCATTTAGGTGGAGATAAAAACTATATGAAAACCAATATTTTAGATTGGTTTTCATCTATAATGGATCGATGTTCAGGTTTGAGGTAGACAACATGCCAAGGAATAAATGTGATAGTCAAATCAACCACCTAAGGTGGACATAATCAAATCGGATTCAGGTTTATAGATATGGGGATTTATCTTTATAGTGAAGAGCATTAATGTAGAGGTGATCGAAGAGGATTAGGCAGCCATTCATGATTGCGTAGAGGAAATCTTGGGCTTCATAGCCAAAAAGTTATAGTGGCATTAATGCATTAAGGAGATCAAGGAAGCTGCATGATCTTGGTCATTATGACCCCTTCTCTACTCTCTGATGCATGTTCCCCATCTCTCTCCTTCCTTTTTGCTATATATATAGGCTTTTAAGCCTTAGAAATGATACCTTAGGGTTGGTATGACTAGACTCTACCAGCATTTGTACTCATGCACCTCTTGGATAAATGATAACTACATTTACAGTTGTTTACCAATTTCTGCTTAGTGTTTTGTATTTGTTTAATATGCAAAAGTGGTTTAATCTTCCCTTTACAAGTCCAAGTTTAACCTAAGTGCTAACAAGCTTTGTTTACAGGCCATCTAGTATGTCATAATGTTGGTGTCTCAGGTATAGAGTGGATTTTTGAATGCAAGTGCCTTTAATCAAGCCTTACTCTCATTTCCCTCTAACTTAAGTCAATCAAATTGACCTATATATAAGAATTTTTGCTTGGAAACCATTGTAGGCACTATGTTAAGTCTATTCATAGTTCATTAGTGTGCTAAGAGTTCAGGCCTATGAGTGGATACAATGAATTCATGGTGTATCACCACACTTATAGTAGGGTATCATTCATGCAACTTCTTTATTTTCATCCCAATCTATTTAGGTCTTAAGTGAGCAATAAATAAATCTACTCCTCATGATAAAAGACCCCAATTTTCTTGGATTTTTCTAATAGACTCTCAAAAGGGGGATATGTTGTAATGTGGGGATTTCTTGTCAAATTTGATGAAGTGTAGAATTTAGGGTTTAAAAAAATTACAATTTTTTTTTTTTAAAAGTTTAAAAAAAATAGAGTTTATATATATATATTTTTTTGAGTTTAAAAAATTAATTTGTTTTAGAGTTTAAAAAAATTATTTGTTTTTTTAGAGTTTAAAATAAAATTTAATTTTTTTTAGAGTTGAAAAAAATTAGAGTTTAAATTTTTTTATGTGATTCACTAGAAGCTTCGAGGGAAGAAAATAAATAAACTATGAGAGAATAAGCAAATAAACAAATAAACAAAGAATATTTACACATGATATTCCACCAAAAATATATTTTACTTCATATAAAAATATTTGCAAACACTTTCCAAACATGTTTCATGGATTAGCCACTCATCATTTGGAATGAATTTGTTTGTGAGTTTTTAGAGTATAAATGAGCTAGGGGAAAGGTCCCAATAGTTGTGCATGTTTTAATTGTCCAATATGGCTTTTGTTAACATATGTTTTATTGATGGAACATTTTGGTGTGTAAAAATATTAAAGTGTGCTAAAAATTGAACATACAATATCTAATACTTGATCAACATTTATTCTATAGAATTAAAAGTAACCAATCACATCTTTCCAAGTAATATTCAAGTATTGATACTCTAATGCACAACTATTGGAACTCCAAAAGTTAAGTTTTGGTCATAGGTTAAAAAAATGCATTTGATGACCTCTCATGATAAAATTGATTATATCGTAAAATGTATAATGTGTTAGACATTGAAACCTTAGTTATAAGTAGTTAAGATGATATATTAAAATGGGTAATTTTTTTGAAATCTAACATGATGTTATGGCACCTTAATTCACAGTCCAAAGTTAGGGTGCAAGACTATAGGGACCTTTACCCTAGTATATATAGTAGTTTAGGGAGGGAGAATTTAAAATTTACTAGTCAAGTCCAACCAATAATTTTCAAAATATATTATAAAAAATATATTTAAAAATTAATAGTCAAAATCTGACCAATAAAATTTTAAAATTATGCTAAAATACTCATTAAATTCAATAAAATATGGGACACATACCTTCGTGAAATTAACCCTCAATAGGGTCATCCTTCTTGGGAATAAAGTCCTAAAGGAAGGCGTCTAACTTAGTAATAAAAATTACTAAGGGAGATGCCCTAGAAGTAGATAAAAATCACAAAGGGGGATGTCCTAAGAGGAAAAATAGACATAAGGTAAAAACATCAAAAATGGTAAAATAGGAAAAAGCAAAATCAACCTCAAGAACCTCAAAACTACTCAAGAAAGAAATATACTCATGATAAAAGATCCCAATATTGTGGGTTTTCTCAAACAGACTCTTGTAAGGGGGATATGTTACAATTTGGTGTCTTTTTGACAAAGATGATGAAGTGTAGGGTTTAGAGTTTTAAAAAAATAGAGTTTAAATGTTTTTTAGAGTTTTAAAAATTAAAATTAAAAAAAATAGTTTAAAATAAAATAAAATAAAATAAATTTATGTGATTCACTAGCAACATCCAAGGAAGAAAATAAATAAACTATGCGAGAATAAGAGAATAAATGAATAAACAAAGAAGATTTACACAATATATTCCACCAAAATATATTGTAATTAATTTTAAAATATTTGCAAACACTTTCAAAAACATATTTCAAGGATTAACCACTCATTAGTTGGAATGAATTTGTTTGTGAGTTTTTAGAGTACAAATGAGCTAGTATATATAGTAGTTGAGGGAGAAAAAAAAATTAGTCAAGGCCAATAAATAATTTTAAAAATATATTATAAAAAATATAGTTAAAATTAATAGTCAATAGCCAACCAATAAATTTTTAAAAATATACAAAAATAGTCACTAAATTTGATAAAAGGTGGGACACCTACCTTGGTAAAATTAACCCTCAAGAGGGGTCATACTTCTTGAGAATAAATACCTAATGGAAGTCATACAACTTAGTAATAAAAATTTCTAAGGGGGACGTTCTAAGAGGAAAAATAAACTCAAGGGGGAACCTTCAAAATTGGAAAAGTAGGAGAAAATAAACTCAACCTCAAGAACCTCAAAATTACTCAAGAAAGAAATCTACTCCTCATGATAAAAAACATCATTTTCCTCGAGTTTCTCCAACAGACTCTCAGAAGGGGGATATGTTGTAATGTGGGGACTTCTTGGCAAAGCCGATGAAGTGTAGGATTTAGGGATGCCCCAAGTTCAAAGCTTTAGCTAAAGAGCTATAATTAATCTTGAAAACAAGGGGGGCCTCTTCCTCTTATGAACACCACCTTGCACTCAACTGAGAAGCATTGTCTTATCCTTTTGAGAGACCTCAATGAAATAACTAAGTATAAATATTCTAGGATAACCTACAACTCTAAGTCTAGAATATAAAAGCCTCTTGAGACTGATAGAGCTTGTTGGATAAGACTCCCTAAGAAGGTAGCTACGAAGCTCACTTATGATGAATGACTTCTTTTGGTGTTGAGATACCACAAATAGAATGGAATGTACTAGTAGGCATTCAACTTATTCTGTAAACACTTTGTGGCAAGCTTTCCATTATAACTAAAATTTGGACCCTTGTATAAATTAATATATAATAAATTATAAAAAATATGAGAAACAGAGGAATTGATCTTGATCTTTGGATAGAATCTCTAATACCATTTGAAATACTCAAATAGAGACTCCTTGCTAATAATCCAAATACCAATGACATCATCAGTGAACCTCATGAAATAAGCTAAGACAAAAGTGTCATATCTATAATCAATATACCATTCTAAGTGGTAGATAAAAATACATAGATACACCATTGCAAATTTATTACCCATGGCTATACCCTTGATCTACTTATATCAAACACCATCAAACTCCAAATAGTGCTCTTTAAGAACTAGCTTTGCAAGGCTCATGACCATGTCAGTGAGACCATTGTCAAACTATTGCTCCTCAAAATAATCTTTCACCATTTCATTAAGGGAAACAATCCCTTCGGTGGTGGGGATACTAGGATAGATAGATTTCATGTTGAAAATAAAAAGAATATATTTGGGTGGAAAAAATATATCACCTAGATCCTAGAGAAGAGAGAGTGAATCTAGGAGATGATACTTCTACTAAAGGAGGATAAAAAATAAGAGGAAATGGATAACTTTGGAAGCAGGATCTAACATACATCCTAAGTAGCTGCAAATGGGTCTACCCATAACCAAATACTTGTAAATCTTGGGGATAAGCTAGAAAGTGCATGCTCTAGACAAAGTGATGGTGTTCTACCTCAAAAACTTTGAAATAAGATCCAAAGAAGACTTAGACTTATCAAGAGAGAAGTGAGTCTAATCCAAATCCATATCCATAGAATAATTCCAATCTACTTATAAATCAAAATATCTGAAAGCTACCTTAATCCAACGCTCTTGTACTAAGAAGCATCCATAACCACTAACCCCAAAGTTTTATCCATAGGCTTGATGATGATGGATCTATACTTTTAATATGAATTCAACCTTTTGAATGATGTCATTCAGCTCCATGTTTAGCTCATCAAGGTACCACTAAGGATTGGGAGTACGTAACTAATGAGGGAAAAGTCTAGAAGTAAAAGGACTAACCTCAAAAATAACACCATAATTCTTCTCAACATCAACCCCAAATTAGAGATAGAGATAAATAAACATGGTGAAATATCTAAAGTTTGAGATGATGGCCTCAAAAATTTTAAACTTTTTTTAGAGTTTAAAAACTTTAAAATTTTTAGAACTTAAAAAAAATTAAAAAATTTATAACTTAAAATTTTTAGAATATCACAGGCTGCATTTGAGTAAGAAATAACAATAAACATCAAGAGAGAAGTGAAATGTACTTCATTATAAATTCTTAAAAAATAATTTCCAAGACATGTTTCATGGAATTCCACCACTCATTAGTTGGAATGAATTTGTTTTGTGAGAAAATAGATACATGAGAAGAGGTAAATATAGTGTTTTGAGAGGAAGTTAAGAGATTATGACCGACCTAAAAATGAAGGCATAAAATCAAAGAGATAATCACCATATAAGGGACCAGAATTGACCCAAAATTGGGCCCATCAAACCTCTAAAATGGAGAAACCAAAATGGCCTAAAATAAATACCAAAAATAGGCTCAATCCATATTAAAATACACATCCAAGATTTGAAAATATCAAGAACACCTATAGCCTTAAAGAACACCAAAAAATAACTAAAATATTTGAAATAATATCTTCTCTAATAGGATAATCGTAATAATGTGAAGAATTCAATGCAAGGGGGGATTAGTGTAGTTTCACTATCATAAATAATGGTGCCACACTTGGTGGTTATCATCCTTAAGAATCAATCCTTGAAAAAATGTTTATGTTGTATGTAGACCATCACCCTATGTAGAACCCTAATTGCTTAGGGTTTCTTCAGCAAAAACATATGCAAACATCCACTTATTCTTTCTAGAGGGATATCCATCCAATTGAAATATCTTCCAACATACCAAAAAATATCTAAAAAATAGAGGATCGACTCATTTTCTCTCTAGTTCATATGTCCAATTTCCACCCACTACTTGGGAAGGTGTTCAACAATTGAATAACTCGAAGTTACATTTTTGTGAAAGGAAGCAAAAATAGAAAGGACTATTCCTTCCTCGGTGGCCTTCATGACTATCATCCCGAAAAAATTATAAATTAGAATATCACTAGCACCATCTGAAGAAGAAATAATAATAAACATCAAGAGAGAAGTGAAATGTACTTCATTATAAATTCTTTCAAAATAATTTCCAAGACATGTTTCATGGAATTCCACTGCTCATTGGTTGGAATGAGTTTGTTTTGTGAGAAAATAAGTACATGAGAATGGCTATATATAGAATTTTGAGGGGAGGTTAAGAGGTTATAACTGACCTAAAAAATAAAGGCCCAAAACCAAAGAGGTAGGAAACATATAAGGGAAAAAAATTGACCCAAAAGTGAGCCCATCAAACCTATAAATTGGAGAGCCCAAAAAGGCCTAAAATATGTACCAAAAAATAGGCTCAATCCATTTTAAAAAAGACTTCCAATGTTTGAAAAAAATAGGAACACCTATAGCCTCTAAGAACACCAAAAAATAATAAAAATATCTAAAATAATATATGATCCAATAAGACAACCGTAATAACATGAAAAATTAAATACAAGGGGAGATAAATGCTCTTTCACTATCATAAATAATGATGCCACACTTGGGGCTTATCACCCTTGAGAACCAATATTTAAAAATATGTTTATGTTGTGTGTATATCGTCACCCTATGTAGAACCCTAATTTTTTAGGGTTTATTCAACAAAAAAAATGTAGACATTCACTTCTTCTTTTTAGGGGGATCTCCATCCTATTGAAATATCTACCAACATGAAAATAAATATCTAACAAATAGAGGATCTACTCTTATTCTCTCTGGTCCATATGTTCAAGTTCTACCCACTTCTTAGGAAGATGCAACAACTGAATAACTCGAAGCCACATTTTCATGAAGGGAAGCAAAAGTAGAAAGGACTATTCCTTATTCAGTGGCATTCATGAATATCATCCAAAAAAAAATTAGAACTTAAAAAATTTAGAATATCATTGGTTGCATCCAAAGAAGAATTAACAATAGACATCAAGAGAGAAGTGAAATGTGCTTCATTATAAATTCTTAAAAATTAATTTCCAAGACATGTTTCATAGAATTCCACTACTCATCAGTTGGAATGAATTTGTTTTGAGAGAAAATAGGTAAATAAGAATGGGTATATATAGTGTTTTGATGGGAGGTTAAGGGGCTACAGCCGACCTAAAATAGGAAGGTAAAATCCTGAAGAGATAGGCACCATATAAGGGACCAAAATTAACCCAAAACTGGGCCCATCAAACATCTAAAGTGGAGATCCCAAAATGACCTAAACTAAGTACCAAAAATAGGCTCATAACACCTTTAAAAAGATGTCTAAGATTTGAAAAAATCAAGAACACATATAGCCTCGAAGAACACCAAAAAATATCTAAAATAGTATGTACTCCAATATGACAACTGCAACAACATGAAGAATTGAATACAAGGGAAAATCAATATAGTTTCACTATCATAAATAATGACCCCACACTTGGGGCTTATCACCCTTTAGAATCAATACTTAAAAAAATGTCTATGTTGTGTGTAGACCATCACCATATGTAGAGTCCCAATTGCTTAGGGTTTCTTTAGCAAAAACAATATGTATACATTTGATTCTTCTTTCTAGGGGATCTCCATCTAATTGAAATATTTGACAACATGCAAATAAATATCTAACAGATAGAAGATTCACTCTTCTTCTCTCTGGTCCATATGTCTAAGTTTTACCCATTTATTAGGAATGCATAATAAATAAATAACTTGAATATACATCTTTGTGAATGGAAGCAAAAGTAGAAAGGACCATTCCTTCCTCAATGGTGTTTGTGAAGATCATCCCAAAAAATTTATAACTTAAAAAAATTAGAATATCACTGGCTACATATGAAGAAGAAATAATAATAGACATCAATAGACAAGTGAAATGTACTTTATTATAAATTCTTACTAAATAATATCCAAGACATGTTTCATGAAATTCCATCGCTCATCATTTGGAATGAATTTGTTTTGTTAGAAAATAAGTACATGAGAAGGGGTGTATATAGTGTTTTGAGGGGAGGTTAAGAGGTTACAACCGACCTAAAATAGGAAGGCACACAACCAAAGAGATAGGTGCCATGTAAGGGACCAAAATTGACCCAAAAATGGGTCCATCAAATCTCTTAAGTACAGCACCCAAAATGGCCTAAAATAAGGACCAAATATAAGCTCAATCCACCTTAAAAAATATATCCAAGATTTTAAAAAATCAAGAACACCTATAGACTCAAATAACACCAAACAATATTTGAAATATTTGAAATAATATATGCTCCAATAGGATAATCGTAACAACATGAAGAATTGACTACAAGGGGGATTAATGTGGTTTTACTATCATAAATAATGGTGCCACACTAGATCGTATAACCCTCAAGAATCAATCCTTGAAAAAATGTTTATGTTGTGTGTAGACTATTGCCCTATATAGAACACCAATTGCTTAGTCTTTCTTCAACAAAAATATATAGACATTCATTTCTTCTTTCTAAGGGGATCTATATCTGATTGAAATATCTAGTACAATGTAAATAAATATCTAACAGATAGAGCATCCACTCTTATTCTCTCTAGTCCATATGTCCAATTTACACCCACTCCCTAGGAAGGCACAAAAATTGAATAACTCAAAGCTACATTTTCGTGAATGGAAGCAAAAGTAGAAAGGACTATTCCTTCCTCAATGGACTTCATGAAGATCATCCCAAAAAAATTATAACTTAAAAAATTTAGAATATCATTGGCTGCATCTAAAGAAGAAATAAAAATAAACATCAAGAGAATTGAAATGTACTTAATTATAAATTCTTATAATATAATTTCCAAGACATGTTTCGTGAAATTCCACCACTCATCAGTTGAAATTAATTTGTTTTGTGAGAAAATAGTTACATGAGAAGGGGTATATAGTGTTTTGAGGGGAGATCAAGAGGTTACAACTGAATTAAAATAGGATGGCACAAAATCGAAGAGATAAGCACCATATAAGGGACCAAAATTGACTCAAAGGTGGGCCCATCAAACCTCTAAAGTGGAGGGCCCAAATGGCTGAAAATAAGTACTAAAAATAGGCTCAATCCACCTTAAAAAAGACGTCCAAGATATGAAAAAATCAAGAACACCTATAGCCTCAAATAATACCAAAAAATATCTAAAATATCTAAAATAATATATGCTTAAATAAGACAACTACAACAATATGAATTATTGAAGACAAGGAGGATTAATGTAGTTTCAATATCATAAATAATGGTGCTATACTTGGGGCTTATCACCTTGGAGAATCAATCCTTGAAAAAATCCTTATATTTGTGTGTAGACCATCGCCCTATGTAAAACCCTAATTTCTTAGGGTTTCTTTAGGAAAAAATGATGTAGACATCTGCTTCTTATTTTTAGGGGGATCTCCTTCTGATTGAAATATCTTGAAACATCAAAAAAAATATCTAATAGATAGAGGATCCATTCTTCTTTTTTCTAGGGGGATCTCCTTCTGATTGAAATATCTTGCAACATGAAAATAAATGTCTAACATATAGAGGATCCATTCTTCTTCTTTCTAGTCTATATGTCCAAGTTCCATCCACTTCCTGGGAAGGTGATACAACTGAATATCTTGAAGCTATGTTTTTGAGTATAGGCATATTTGCCTCTATGTGGAAATACTAATGTTTAACCTTCTTAAAGGGGTTCTCCAGTTGGCCCTTTCGATAATATTTTTTAATGTGTTGATGGCTAGGATATGAGACTTATTGTGGCTTTGAACCCCAAATATGGATGGGTGGCTCCAAACACTCTTTCGATAGAACCTTCCACTTGGACTACTCTACCATCTACGGATGGTACTCTACCTCCACCTCTAGATGCAGTGGCCTATGCTTAATTATATTTTGGTTATTTATAATTATTGTGTTTTGTCTGACATTAATTGATATCATTATTTCTATTTCCATACTTTAAACCTCTTTTATTCTTCTAAAATAAAATTTTGAACTCTAAATACTGGCTACTTTACTTTATAACTCTTTGTAATTTATTTTTGATTAAATAACAACTACTGGATCTTTACATTTATTTGTCAATGTATTGTAAAACCAAGAAAAAGAGGATTAGAAAAACGCAAACAAAAATACTTATTTTTTTGAAAAGGAGGAAGGTAGTGGGAAAGTGGTGGCATGAGTGGATGTCAACCATGTATTTCTTCCCATGTTTTTTAATTTTCCCATTTTGCCTTTCTAGTCTTGTAATTCCTTGAATACCATTGACTGAATTCAACCAAGTCGATGGCACCACCTCTATATTTTATTTATATATAATGGTAGAAAATCCCTTAAGTATTAGATGATAGGATAGTCAGATTTAACTAGTGTATATAAAATTGGTATGTGATAAAATAGATTTCTATGTCGCTCTATTATTATGATTTTTGTGAAATACAATCAGGCATGCCTCAAATTTGACATCTAGGTAGGTTGGACCACTACTAAGAAAGAATACAAATTATATTAGAAGATAATCATTATAATGTCTCCTCTCAAAGAGAGAAGAGTAGCATGAAAAAATGTTTATGAATGAAAAAAATTAATATGCTTTAAAATAATTATGAGAACCCTTGATGATTGATGTCCAATTTTATTAAAATAATTTTGACATAAAGGTTAAAATAATTTTAGAAAGGAGAAAGAAAAAAATTAGAATAAAATGTTTTTAAATAATTATGGGAATGGGAAAAAAGAATCAAGTGGAAAAGGAAAAAAAGTAATACATGTTTTAAAATACTTGTAACAATTGTTGATTATTGATGTCCAATTTCATTAAAATAATTATGTTATAAAGATTAAAATAATTTTGAGGATAAACAATAGAAGAAAATGCCAAAGAAAGAAAACAACAATATGCTCAAGAATAAATTTAAGAAGGGCACTCTACCCACACAAAAACCAAAGGAATCTTGTGAAGGATAAAAAGAGAAAGAAATAGGATAAAATGTATGATACTGAGCATAGTTTTAGCTTCTATGATGCACCACTTGTAAATAATACAAAGGATGATGATTAAGAAGAGAAGGTTGAGGAATAAGATTAATTACTCTATTTTTTTTGGTTTGTGGTGAAGAAAGGAAAGGAAGTATGTCAAAATCCAAAGCAATATTGAGTAGCTTATTACTTGCTTTGCAGATCTGCCTAGTTTTTGGAAGATTGTAAAGCTAACAATGGGCAGGGCACTCATAAAAGACTCTCTAGCCTTTTGGATTAGCAGGCTGCCCTTAGGATTGGGGTCATACCTCTCACCAACTTATGTCCGATTGAAAATATTCTTTGGTGGGACTAAGAAGGTTGTGAATTGCCATGTGGTTTAGGCAATAGATCAACCTGCCTTGTCAAGGTAGATGCATAATGAAATGTACACTCATACAGTCAAGCCATTACACAGTGTGAAGAGTCTTTTTCCCATCAATTTTTTTGTGTCAGAGGATAAATTATTTAAAATTTTAAACTTATTAGGGTTGTTACCGTAAATGAAGAAGCACGTGAATTGGCTTATTCCAACATTATTCAGCTTTACAGCAGGGGTTTTGGAGTTAAGCACACCATTGAGAGTGAGGCTGTATTCCAACATCAATTTCATCTTCAAATGCACAGGACATCTCATTTGCTTAAACTTAGTGGGATTGTTCTTGTAAATTGTTGTATTTATTTTTATTCTCTGAGCTTTGCAATATTTGGTATATTATATCTCACTGACATTTTTAATACTATTTTGAGTGGCAGTGTTGGTGTTGAGTGTATAAATACTCTTATATTTTAATGGTTGATGTTTTCCATCTTTTAATTGAGAAAGAGGTTGTTTAAGGCATACAAATATTTATGTTTTATGCTCTCTTCCATCAAAGTTATGCATGTGTCTGACCACCACTAAAATTGGGTCAAATAAGGGTCAACCAACAACAAAGCACTCAATTAAAGTAGAGGAACTCCCTCACTGAAGAAAGGGAGGGGCATTTATATACACCTTAGAAAGGATAAGGGAGGGCCTAATGTTGTAGTGCATCATATTCATACTTGATGTGAATTCCACCTTAAGTATATGTGTTATCAATGTGTGATTTATTGTAAACACAAAATTAAATTAAATACATAATTAATGTGGTAGTTATCCTCATGTATGTGAAAAGGGCTAGGTATAACTTGGGAAATGATACCACCTTTTACTCCATCTATAATAATCTCTCACTCACCTCTTACTTGTCATATATAAAGACCCTTTGTATTCTTGTGAGATGTAATAATCTAGCCTAGAGTCATCCCCTAAGCTAGTGGAGATGTAATATTTTAGAGAACCTTATTAGAGTGTAACCATTACTGTTTACATAAATAAATTATTGAGAGGATCCTCCTGTAAAAAAATAATTTAAATGAATGAAATAATAGATTTATAAAATTAATAAAAGCACTGAAAGGATTATATTTATCGGAGGCCACTTCAAGGGGGAAACCTCCTTTGAGCAAGCTCAATATAATAAATTCATGGATGCTTTCATTGGTCTCAACACTTACTTATATATGAAGTCTAATCTAAGCAACTACTACTTCCCATAAATGTGGGATAAAATAAAATGATCACAGGATGACTCACAAAGCATATACGTCCATAACAACTACTATACTAACAAAGTAAAGAGAAGAGGTAGCATGGGTTCATAACATCCCCTCCCTTTTAGAAAAATCTTTGTCCTCAAATATACATATGTGGGAAGTGGTACTAAATCTAAAATAATGGTTCCCATGTTGCATCCTTTGATTGCATTTTGTGCCACTAAATTAAAACTTCTATGATGGAGCGGGAGTGAAGTTGGCATGTGCACCTATCCAGAATTGCCTCTGGCTCAAGAAGGATGGATCCTTCATTATCAATTTTTGGTAAAATAGTTTGCACTCTAATGTTTATGCCAAGAGCTTTCTTCAGACAAGAGACATGAAATACTAGATGAACGCAATAAGAAGGTGGGAGCTCCAACTTATAAGAAAACAACCACATCTTCTGAAGAACCTTATAGGGCCCATAGAACTTGGGAGCTAGCTTATGACACCCTTTAAGTTTCAGGAAGGATTATTTGTATGGATGTAGGTGAAGAAAAACTATATCACCTACCTAAAAAGTGCACTCAAAAAAGTTTTGATCAACCTATTGTTTCATTTGATCTTATGCCATATGAATATTGTCTCGTAGGGTACTAAGGATCTAATCTTGAGTTTGGAGAATCATGTCAACCACTTGAACTGATGAAATATTAGGCATGTACGAAAGGAGCATTGGTGGTGATTGACTATAGAATACTTTATATGGAGTCATTTTAGTTGAAGTGTGGTAGGAGGTATTGTTCTACCATTCGATGAGAGGGAGCCACTTTGTCCACTAATGTTGTTATTCTTAGGTGAAATAATGAAGGAAAGTTTCCAAGCATTTATTGATAATTTTATTCTGGCCATCTGTTTGTGGATGATACCCAAAACTCATCTTCAGTTAGGTGATGTGCATTGAAATAGTTCTATCTAAAAATGGCAAGTGAAGGTTGCATCACAATCAAGACAATAGATGAAGGAATGCCATGAAAACAAAAAAATATGGTCCAAGAAAAATTGTGTGACTATGGAGGTGGTATAGGGATGGTCGAGGGCACAAAAATGACTATATTTAGAGAGAAAATCAACCAAAACCAAGATCACCATTTTCCCTCTAGATTTAGGGAGCCCCTCAATGAAATCCATAGAAATATATATCCATATCCTGGTAAGAATGTGCAAGGGTTTGAGCAACCTAGGGATGAGTGTTGTTTCACTCGTATTGCATTGGAAGGTATCACATTCAACCACCATCTATTGAATTTCCTTTTTCATTCCCTTCCAAAATAATTTGTGTCATGCTCGCTCATAACTTTTGAGAAACCTGAGTGCCCTATGGAGGGAGAAGTATGGAGTTCATAGAATACAACTTACTAAATATCTGTGCTCTGGGGAAACACCAAATAACCCTTGTATCATAGAGAAGCATCATCCCAAGAATAATGTGGTAAAATAGAGGGGTTAGTGGCTAACTATTAAATGATTTGAGATAATGAGGAGTCATTGACATACACCTACTATACAATGTCCAACCAATTCAGAATAGGTATAGAAATAGTGCAAAAAGAAGCTTGGTCCATAAATGTGCAAGATAGAACATCAACCACAATATTATACTTACCCTTATTTTAAGTGATATCATAGTCATAACCCATGGATTTGTTGACCCATTTATATTATGATGGGGCTGATACCTATTTTTCTAGGAAATATTTCAGACTCTGGTGATCAATTTTGATATAAAAATCATTCCCCAGTAGGTATGGCTGCCACTTCTATATTGCATGAAAAATGGCCATCATTTCCTTCTCATAAGTAGAGATCACTAAATTCTTGCCCGAAAGAGCTTTGTTGGTGAACACAAAGGAGCATTGGAGGAGAATAACACCAAGTCCATTACCTAAAACATCACTCTTAATAGTGAAGGTCTTGGTAAAATCCAGCATAGGTAGAACATGTGTAGTACACATAGCTTGCTTCAATTCTTTAAATGCACACTCAGTAGCTTATGTCCATATAAAATCATCCTTTTTCAACATAGTTGTCAGTAGAGCTACAATCTTCCCACAATCCTCAACAAACTTGTAGTATCTAGTCAACCCCAAAAAACCATGGAGGCTCTTGAGTGTTTGAGGATGAGGCCAATTTGTCATGGCAACTATTTTTTTAGGATCCACCCAAACCCCTTAGGCTGAAACAATATTCCTGAGATAATCCACTTCATTATGGCCAAATGTACTTCTGGATTATTTTGTAAAAAGATGACGGTCAGAAGAAGTTGCAGTGCAAACTCTAGATGTTGGAGATGCTCAGACCATGTTTTACTATAGATGAGGATATCATCGAAGAAGATTAGAATGAATTTCCATAGGTAGGGCCTGAATATTTTATTTATCAATGCCTAGAATTTTGAAGGAGTATTAGTGAGGGCAAAGGGCATGACCAAAAACTCATAATGGCCATCATGCATGTGAAAAGTTGTCTTAGGGATATCATCTTCATGAAGTCAAATATGGTGATATCCATATTGGAGATCCAACTGGAGAAAAAATGAACATCATGAAGCTCATCAATAATAGGGATTGGGAATTTATCCTTGATTGTGATGTGATTAAGTGTGTGAAAGTCAATGTAGAGGAACCATAACCCATATTTTTTTAAACAAGGAGAACTGGGGAAGAGTATGGGTTGGTACTAGGGTGAATAATGGCTTACTTTAGTAAGTCTCAAATGAGCATCTCGATCTTAGTATTTTGTTGTAATGGGTAGCAATAGGGCTTGATGTTGGGAGAAACACTTATAAAAAGGAGCTGAGTATGGTGGTCCTCTAACCATGAAGGTGTTAATCCCATTGGTTCAGTAAAGCCACATGAATACCTATCTAGAATGGTTTATAAATCATAAAAAGTCATGAAAACCATTGATGGTTACATTTGAATGGAATGGAGCTGGGTAATGATGTTGTATGAATTCTTCTTAAGGAGATTTTCCATGTGATGTGAAACTATGATGCTGAGAGACCCTAGTTGTAAGCCTTTCAATGTGTGTTTTAACCCATTGTCTAAAAATTGCATCCAAAGCTTAGCAAAATCCCATAATATGGGTTCAAGTGTGCATAACCATTGGGCTCCCAAAATAACATCACATCTGCCTAAGGATAAGGAAAACATGTTAGAGTGCAAGTTATAATCTCTAATAGAGATATGCACATTATGACACTGCCAATTTGGATAAGTATTAAGAAGTTTTTCTTACACAGAGGTATCCCCAATTTCAATTGGGATACTACGACTCTACCCAGTGACCTTCATTAGGGTAAGTGAAGGTGAGACTAAGTTAATCACATTTATTTCTTGTATATTAAGTAATGGTTATGGTTAATTGAAATATTATGGTCTTGACAACAACATTAGGGTACATGGTCACTAGTTCAAGGAGTCTATTATCTACTACATAAAAAGTGGATTTTCAGATTTTTACCAATTAATCTTGAATAATGTGGTAGTAAGGATTTACCTACATGGTTTTTGGTGAAATGCATTTCACCATCCTATTGTTTTGATATAGTTTTCTATTTTAATTGTAATTCAAACTTATAAGTTATGGTTTAATGTATATGGTATAGGGTTTAGGATATAATCGTGAAGGCAATTGAGGATAATTTGAGTTGTTTGAACTTATTTGTGACTATAAAATGTGATTTTGGGCATACTTGGCCCTAAAAACATCACAAATTGAGCTAATCAGTCAATTGGGCCAATAAGTAATGTGTTTTGTGTTGAATTAAGCCATGTGAATGTAATTCTTACTCTAAAGGATGTTAAGTGGGGTTAAATCAATTATTTTAAGGTTTAGGTTTTTATGATTTAGGGTTTAGGGATTAGGGCTTAGGGTATATTGAGTTTAGGTTTCAGGGTATAAGGTCTAATAGTAAAGGCACATAGGCTAAATTGATATCCTTGACCTATTTGTGACTATAGAATATTCTTTTGGGCTCAATTGGTCCTAGGCACATCATTACAAATTAAGCTAATTCGTCAATTAGGGCAATGAGTGATGCAAGTTGGCCCAAATTGAGCCTTATGAACATAATTCTTACTCTAAATGATGTTAATTGAGGATAAATTGATTGGTTTAGGGTTCAGGGTATAGGGTCTAATCATAAAGGCTATTGAGTTGCTTGAACCCATTTGTGAGTATAGAAAGTAATTTTGGGCACAATTAACTCCAACACCATTACAAATTGAGCTAATAAGCCAATTGGGCCAATAAGTAATGTGATTTGCATTAAATTGAGCCCTATAAAAATAATTAATTAGGGTTAAATTGAATGGTTTAAGGTAAATATTGTTTATAATTTAAGGTTTAGGGCTTAGGGCTTAAAGCTTAGGGTATATAGGGTTTAGGTTTTGGGATATAAGGTCTAATTGTGAAGGTAATTAGGGCCAAATTCAGCTCCTTTAACCTATTTGCGACTCCATAATGTGATTTTTGGCTCAATTGGCCCCCACATCATCACATATTGAGCCAATTAGTCAATTAGGGCAATGAGTGATGTGATTTCATCCAAATTGAGCCCTATGAACATAATTCTTACTCTAAAGGATGTCAATTGATGTTTAATTGATTGGTTTACAATTTAGGGTTTAAAATTTATAGTTTAGGGTGGATAATAACAAAGGTAATTGAGCTTCTTGAACCCATTTGTGAGTACAAAAAGTGATTTTGGGCACAATTAGCCTCAATGCCATCAAAATTGAGCTACTTAGTCAACTAGGACAACAAGTAATGTGATTTTCATTGAATTGAACCCTATGAACATAATTGAGGTTAAATTGAATGGTTTAAAGTAAATATGGTTTATGATTTAAGGTTTAAGGTTTAGGGTTTAAGGCTTAGGGTATAGAGGGTTTAGGTTTTAGGGTATAAGGTCTAATGGAAAAGGTAACTAGGGCCGAATTTAGCTCCTTTAACTTATTTATAACTACAAAATGTGATTTTACTCTCAATTGGCCCTCACATCATCATAGATTGAGTCAATTAGTCAATTGGGGAAATGAGTGATGAAATTTGGGCCAAATTGATCCATGTGAACATAATTCTTACTCTAAATGATGCTAATTGAGGATAAATTGATTGGTTTACAATTTAAAATTTAGGGTTTAGGGTGCAATCATAAAGATAATTAAGGATAATTTTAGTTATTTGAACCTATTTATGACCATAGAATGTGTTTTTGGGTTCGATTAGCCCATATGCCATCACACATAGAGTAAAATAGTCAATTGGGGTAGTTAGTGGTGTGATTTGGACCAAATTGAGCCCAATGGACCTAATTCTTATTGGGATCCTTATATGATCCAATGTATTGTTTTGATTATTAGTTTATTTATTTTTGGTTGTATGATTTATTTTCTTGTTAGTTGGTTTTCTAACCAACTTCTTTCACAAGATTTTATAGTTTGCATTTGTACAAAAATAAACATACGTTTCTACATTGCATATATTTTCTTGAATTATTGTTCCTCTTGTTCCTAGTGCATATTAGTGGTATGAGAGTGCAAGCAAGGTATTTAAGGAGGAAAAAGACATTTGGAAATGAGAGAGAGAGACCAATGATCCCTATACATCTACAATGCTATTTATTTTATGTTGAGACTAAAAGAAGACAATAAAACTATATGGTGCACTGACTGAGGCCAGATGAAATTTACATTGGTTGTGGAGGATTGAAGAATAATATTGTAAGATAGATTAGTCCAATTTGGTCGATCCAAGAGACTTATATAGTAGCAATTACGACAAGATTTAAAGTAACTATCCATTTCAATTATCTCAAAACTTGTGGAAAGAAAGAGAACATTTTATTTTTGGCTTAGTATTTTTCATTTTCTTCATGGTAGCAACAAACAAAGCCAAACAATAAGAATCTTCCATAAGAAGGAAATTAACTGATCGAAGAAATAAAGTCTGTTCATCTATCATACTTCTACAGAAATAGTGATTTGTTATCAAAATAATTTAATTCATAGCGTTGCATGGTAATCACAAACCTATACTAAGTATTAGGTCATGGCATAGATTTAAAACTATGTGGGGCCCAGTCAGACAAGGTAGGCATAGTAGATTTTTCTATGCAAATGAAAAGGGGCAAATTGATTTCATGATTACTTTTACCTACAAATATTTTTTATTTTTAAAAGTTCAACAACCCAATTTTATCAAGAATATTCTTCACTTATATTCTAAAAATTATGGTAGAGGGAGTGGATGTATACATTGTGTTTGTCATTTGGTAAGAAGAGGTCCAAAGTTTTAAACCTTTCTACAACATTTTGTTGGTCCAAATTTCTTTCTTTTAATATTTTATATAAAAATAAATGGAAGGACAAATTGTGAAGGGAAAATAATTTTAAATTTTGGAGATATAAGGGCATAAAGAAGATATAAGGTGTGATTATTTTTGATAAAATATCAAAATCTTTTTTGTAATCAGAATTTTTTTTGAAGGTAAAGGCAAAACCTTGATAAAATTACCTATTTTATTTGACTTCACACCATGGTAAAAATTGTAAGTCTTATCTTTGAGAATGGATGACTTACTCCTAAAAAATACAAAGAATGGAGCTTACACATGAAAAATACACTCATTTTTAATTATTTGTGGGAAAGAACTGAAAAAAAATCACACTGCCTACTAAAGATGCAAAATTGCTTTAATTCTAAAAGTGTGATAAATGTGTTGTTACTCTGCTTAAATCATCTTGCATAGCAGTGGTGATTATACATATTGAATATGTTAATTTTGAAGCATGGAAAACATGAAAAGTGTTAAAATACTTATATGACAAGCAACCTGCATACAAGAAGATTGACCTTCTTATGTCTCCTTTGAAAAATAAACTTGTAGATGATAAAGACGTATCTAAATATATTTCATGCATGAAAACATTAAAACAATAATACTGCACAATTGGTGGTGAAATTGATGATGATATGTTAATTTACATCAAATTTAATTGTCTCAATTCTACATACACTAATGTTTTTGAAATGCTATAGCTTAGTGATAAGCTTAACGGTGCCACATTTGACTCTATTTATGAGTTATTAACTCATCATGAGATATAGTTTGTGAGGAATAAGAGTACATATACTGAAGAAACTCATTATACAAAGAATAGGTCCCATCACATAGATCATCATCATGTATAATGATGGTTTTAGAAACACTCTTCAAGTCATTCTCTGAGGCAATCTCCACACCATTCTAGATGATCTTCACAACATTCACATCGACACTCTCTAGGGTCTTCCAAATGTAGGCATCACCATAATCACTCTTTTCATAGTTATTCTTGTTATTCAAGTTCTTCTAGATCTAAAAAACATAAGAAATAACCCAAATGTTTCAAATGTGGTGGTATTGGACATCTTGCAGATGTATGTCCTCGATGACCTTGTTCTCCATGTAAAAAGAAAGTTGAATTAAATTATGTGGATCATTCTAGTATCAAATATTTTTATTACTCTAATTATTTAAGATATTCGAACACTTCATTTGATTAGGAGATGTTCCTTATGGCTGAGTTCTATAGTCATAATGGACTTGACAACATATTTTGAGTGATTAGTAACTGGAGGTTGGAGGATTAGTTAGAGGCTGGAGGACTACTCCATTCTCTAGTTAGTTATTTGCTCAAAGTTTGGGTTCATTCTTGAATAACAATTTTGGATTGTGTTCTTTCTTTTAATTTTATTTTTGGCTTTCTATATATGATATTCATTACATGGAGCAGACAATGTTAGTTGATTTTGATTCTCTTGGTACATAGATTCTCACCTTGTACCTAATAGGGTGAGAAGATATTGCATTTGTTGGTTTTTGATTAGTCATCAGTGATACTAAAAGTTGATAGGGGTTGCTATCACATTTAGTGTTGAGCAAAGGTTATCAACATTTGTTGGACATTAGGGAGATGTGGCATACACAGTACATATTTGTCACTTGGATGGGTTCCTATGTGGGATCTTATGCGGATTGATGTAGTTGGAGAGGATTTGATCGAGTTCTACTACAGTATGGTATGATGATCATAGGGGATGAGCATTCATTGATCGTGTTAATCAATATTTTATTCCATAGCTTGTTGGGTGGGCTTCTATATGAAGTGACATTGGTTTTGATTAGTACCAGGAGGTACAGTACACCACTTACAATTTCATTCTGATTTCATTTGATGACTTCAGAGTCATTGCTCCAGTTATCTCATCATTCTTTTAGATCAAGGGGGAGTTTGTTAGAATCATTTAATGATCTAAAGTATTGTTTTTATTATTAGTTTATTTATTTTTAGTTTTATGGGTTATTTTCCTATTAGTTGGTTTTCTAACCAACTTTTGCAAGCTTTTATAGTTAACATTTTTACAAAAATAAACATAAGTTTTTACATTGCATATATTTTCCTGAATTATTATTCCTCTTGTTCCTAGTGCATATCAATTCTAAGTCTAAATGAAGGTAAATGAAGCTCAAATGATTTGTTTAGGGTTTTAAGAGTTCATAATTTGTGGTTTAGGGTTTTTAAGGCTTCAATTTTATGATTAAGGTTTAGTTGTGAGGGTATAAGGTCAAAGAGATCAAGGTTTTAGTTTTAAGGGTTTAGGTTAGGTGTGTTTATGCATACATCCAAGATCATGTATGTGTTAGGACCGTGTACATAATTTGGTTAGTGGTAAAAAATTTAAAAAAAAACATTTAGGTCAACATCTTATTTTTTTAATCGAGACTTCTATCCCCTGGGTACTCTACTCTATTATGTTCTGTATGCTACATGGTTATTTTATTATTGATTTGATGCATGTCCCCACCCTAAAAAGTAAAAAACTTTTTCTACTCATGGTTGACTAAAGAGTGCATGTCTATTTTTTAATAATTTGATTGTTTTCCCCACTTGGTACTGCACATTAAGCATGTCTGATTTTCAATAATTAGATTGTTGTTCCCACCCTCAAAAGTTGACAACTTTGTGCAATCATGGGTGATTGTTTTCATAATAGCAAGAAGAACTTAAAGAACAAAATGTCATAGGAATTACAAGTGTAGAAAGAAAATCAAAGGTAGCGAATGAAAAAACTTTGTGAAAGTAAGTATACTAACCATAACGAATTAAATGTCATAAATAATGATGAAATAAATAATGATATTATACCAAATTCTAAAAGTACAATTAACACATCTGATAGTATACCAAATAATAATGAAATTCCACATTCAAATATTATGATTTTTAATTTTGATGATTATAGAATGCATGATGATGTAAATTGCATGGAAACACTGATTGATGAAAGTAACAATCAAGAAAACACTATGGAAACACCATTGAATGAAGAAACTAGCAATGAATAAAATAATATGGATACACCAAATCAATAAAATTTACCACTAAGAACACCTAATAGGATTTTGAAAAGAATACCCATGTAGTTAGTTGAAATTGATGAAAACATTTTGAAATGAAGTCCTAAAAAATGTCTTGGTACCATATGAGAAGAATAGTTGAAAAAAATTGGGACTTGCACTTTCACAAATTAAATGAAACTCAGAGATGCCAATTGTTTGTTACATTGAATAAAGTGCATAAGATGAGACCTATAATGAACACCCTAAGATTAAGAACATCTAATATTAATGGTGTAAATAAGAAATTATTTAAAATTTTCATAATGCATACCATCAAGTAGGTGTGAACAAATACATCAAAGATGGCAACATTGATCGATGTATTATTACAACTTCTGTGGTAAGTTGTCAAACAAATAATAAATGATTGATTAGACAAATAAGCTGAGCATTGCAAATAAATAGAAAAACATTAATTAAAGCAATTGGGAGATGTAGAAGACATAATGTTTTCGATAACAATGACTTGTGGGCATTCTATGGTAGGCTCTCACAGAAAGACAAGGCTATAGTTGATGCCTTAAAAGATTTACTTGAATGATTTTGGAAATATAACACAAGGGTATTGCCTAATATTAGAGATGTAGTGAAAATAAGAGTTGGTTCTCATAACTGTGAATCACATCCTAGACATTTTTTGGATATCAATCAAACACAATTGTACTCTAAATTTATTAAAAAATATCCACATATTTTTATTAGTCAAAGATATTTTGAAATGACCAAACCCTTCTATGTGAAAATCAATCACACACGCACTACTTCTTATTTTAAGCAACATGTTGAATTTTTTATGCATTATGATATTTCTAGTCATTTTTATTATACCTTGCATAGTGACAACATTTTTCAAGAGGGTGGAGTGGAAGCCCCACCAAAATCAACAAGGGAATTTATTCCATCTATTTTTTGTGAATGACAAGATGGACAATTTTTTTATAAGGCATGTTTGGATAGAACTTGCATCATTCGTGGTGGATTGTCAAAATTGAAAAATGTACCCATGAGGAGAGTACACACAGAATTGGAAAAGAATTGGTTGGTTTTATTAAAAATAAATCTATAACATATAAATTAAAATATGGAAGGGAATATAAAAGGTGTGAGCTTGTTATAGAACAAATATTTGTTTCCAAATTTATAGACAAATTCAGGGAGGAAATTGTATATGATTTCACACACCCAGAGCTCGATGGCTAGATGAATAATTCAAGTTAAGTATGGACGCATTCCCATATGGTACTATTATTTTAGTAATTGAATTTACAGATAATTACACATTTTAACCAAAAAGAGAGATTCAGTCACAACACTACCATTTAGTATAGGTTTCCCTTTTTATGCATATAGTATTCATGCATTCACCTGACAATACAGAGCATGGTCAAAAAATATTAAGGGAGAACCACCTCTATGTCAACATTGATCAAAAAAATTCTTCAAAGTATGTGCAAGGTTGTTTTTAGATGTTTTATGGCAAGTTGAGTGAAATCAACATTATATTTGGTCAGATAATTGCACATCATAATTTAAGAATGCATGGATGTTCTACTGGTTGAAAAGGATGCATGTGACCACTGGTGTACAACATATTTGGAATTTCACTAAAGTGGGACATATAAAATGGGAGCATAATAGGGTTGGAGCATGTGCCAAAAGAAAACGTACAAGAGAGGAGTTAAATTTTGAAGACGTCATTAATTTGGCAAATGCAAAAAACATAGTTGAATGGTGTAATGAAATTATGGGCCATGGTGCTAACAAAGGTCCAAATTTGGAGGAAAATAAATCATTCTTGTAGTGGTGTATCACCTTTCCAAATATGCTCATTTATGTGCTTTTGCTCATTCCTAAATTGCTTATACCATCACCCAGACATATTTTGATCAAATATTCTTGCTCTATGGTATTCTTGCCTCCATTATATCAAATCGTGATTTTGCTTTCACTATTCATTTTTGGCAAGAACTTTTCAAGTGCCTTTGCACAACTCTAAAAATGATTTTAGGATGTCATCCATAGATTGATGGCCAAAAAAAAATTTCAATATTTTTTTGGAGACCTATCTCCATTATTTTATCACATAGTAGCAACATCATTGGGTAAAATAGTTACCTCTTTCCAAATGGTGGTACAACACCTCTTTCCACCACATAGCCACCAAGCTGACCTCATATGAGATTGTCTATGGTCAAACACTACCATCTATTCTTTCATATATACCAGGAAGTTCTTTGGTATAGGCTATTGATACTAACCTCAATGCATTAGACAATATCCTTCACCTCATAAAGGGTAATCTCCACCTAGCACAAAATCACATGACTCAATGGGGAGACTAAAACCACTATAAAGGATCCTTTCCACCTGGAGTTATAGGTTTCCTTCACCTACAACCTTATAGTCAATCTTATTTGAAGCTGAAAGGTTACCAAACATTAGCTCCCAAATCCTATGGGACTTATAAAATTCTCTAACATGTTTGACCTATCACCTATAAGTTAGAACTTCCACCTTCATCACACGTGGACCCTATTTTTCATGTTTTGTGTTTAAATAAGATCTTTGGCTAGAATGTCACCATGCAAAAAGTACTTCCATAACTTAATACATAAGGATATCTCCCTTTAAAACCTAATGCTACACTAGACAAGTGATATCGTATGTTCCATAATTGGATCATCATTGAAGTTTTAGTACAATGGCATAGGATGCAACCAAAATATGTTACCTCAGAACCTCTTCTTTCAATCCAATAGCAGTTTCCTCACCTAAAGCTTCGAGGGAAAAGTTTTTAATAATAAGGGCATGTTAGGACCCTTTGTCCTAACCATCCTTTTATAATTTACTTCCTTAAATAAAAGGCTACAAATGCATATGATTTTTAAGACATCCCTCAAGCCCATAAGATGAATAGTAATAATACATTGTAATAGTCCCACATTCATTGGGACTAGTATTTATCTAGTGATAAATTACTAGAAATAAGAGTCTAGACTAGTATGAAGAAAACCAAAAAATGTATTGAATTAAGCTTGCTCAAAGTAAATTCCCCCCTCGAAGAGGCCAATGATTCTCGTAATGCAATTATGATTTTTTTGAATCAATATATTATAACTAATTATGATTTATTTCATATGTTAATAATTTATTCCTAACTTGTTTCGGAAGGACCCTATTAATTATAAAAAAATGGATTTATAAGAGATGTGCATAATAAAATAAATAAAAAAATTTGCTTTTGAAATCATGAGTTAAATATAAATAAGCCTATGTAATGTAATCTTACTTTTCAAAAACTTCTGATTCATGTTGTTATCTTTGACTTTTCATTGAAGGTAAAATTCCTAATAAATACGTAGATGGCAAGAAAATGAGAATCAAACTAGTACAAACAAAATAACATTTAGATATAATCAAAATAATTGGGTCTACATTTCAAGCGTAATTAGAGTATCTCTAATAACATAGTACAACCCCCAAGCTAGGAGAAATGCTCAGTACTAATATTCATCACTTCTAATAGTAAGATGTTTCTGGTTTTATTTTGTTTATACCATTCTTTGCATTTATTGTAGGGAATTTATGAAAGAAACAAGTCCCCCAAATAATGTACATATAAATAAATTTTGTTTTAGTTTAAGTGTGAAGGTTCCAAGGTTAACTTTTCAACAATATTGATTTTTTGGTGAATATGAAAAGTTTATAAATAATGTTTTTGGAAGCAATAAATGTCCTATACAACTTGCATCACTCACACTTAGCATATTCTCAAACAAATTAGTGATAACTATATTTGAACTACCAAGAGTCGATAATACAAACAAATTGGAAGAAAATAACAAAATGTATCTGAGTAGGAGATTTTTTTGGGTTACATAACTCATAATTAACATGTAACAATCTGATGATTGATACTCTCCACATATCCATTGTAGTTCTTGGTCAATGATTTGTGGCTATTATCAAGGTAGTAACTGATTTCTACCTATTCCCTTTCCTAGAGGTCAAGTAACATGCAAAAGAAACCAAAGTATAACCCGTAGGGGTTATATATGATGCTAACATCAAGATCATGGATGCCAAGTTTTGCACCAACTTTGAGGTTATAGAGCTTGATGAGGAAGACAATTACCTTGCATTATTGGGAAGGTCTTGGCGTTACGCTAATAATGTGGATATGTACTTTAAACAATGCTACATGATCTTCAAGAACAAAAGTGAGT
Source organism: Torreya grandis (assembly GCA_037957365.1). Classification (NCBI taxonomy): domain Eukaryota; kingdom Viridiplantae; phylum Streptophyta; class Pinopsida; order Cupressales; family Taxaceae; genus Torreya; species Torreya grandis. Next base: position 137,195 of record JARHVA010000135.1, read on the forward strand.
GCATGGTGATCCTACTAATAACAAACTAAGGTTCCTTGTATATTAAATGTATGGAGTTCACAAATTCATTCAACAATATCTGAAACATCACACATAGAGGAAAGAAAGTACAGATTTGTGTGGGAAAAGCACCATGAGATGGGATGACATGGAGGCTGACTTAGAGACCACAAGTATTGTTGGTGATTTATGGGTGTAGGAAACATACAAGGTCTCCATGAGAAGGTGTGGGGAGATACACTTGAACCCCTTGATTGAACTTGAGCATGAAGAGAAGCACTTCGAGAACACACCTTAGTGCATAAGGGTTGGTTGAAGATGTCGCATGATACAATATAGACCCTAACTCAAATATTTGAAAAATAACTTGTGTATAAGAGTTGGTCTGTCCCTTTCAAACATAATTTTGAGGTTGTTTGTCTCATGAAGATAAGTCTATATTGAATTATTTGTACCATTGAGGTTGTGTGCATTGGCGAAATCACTCCAACATGTGTAAAGGCAAGATGACCTTCAGTCATAAATAAAGTTTGGGAGACACATTCACGTATTAGATATAAAGGGAAAAGGGTGCCCCGAATCAACAAGATGATCCCTTTATAATTCTTTTTTTTCTTTTTTCTTTTGTTAGATTAGGTTAGCTCCTATGCACAATGGTTATATATGCAAGTTGTAATAAGATGCACACACCTCTTAAAATCTAGTTGGGCACCTAGTTGGGAGTTGAGCAAGGGATTTATTTTGAGAGTCAACCATCAAATGTCTAATCATCTTTGGTGAGGTTTTTTTCACTTTAAAATGTGAAAAGGTGCTTTGAACCACCCAAAAATATGAAACTTTATGCATACATGATAGCGACACCATGGGAGAAAAGCGTAGCTATGCTAGATGACTAGTTGTAGATTTGAGTGTTGTTATATCCTGATTCCTCGCTAAGAAAACTTAATTGATTATCTATAGATATTTATAGTTGATAATTTGATTTGATTATTTTTTGCTAAGCTTTGAGATATATGTTATTATGGGACAGTTGGATATTGTTTATGTTACATGATTACATTACTTTGAGTTAGTTGTTTATGTTTTTATATTATGATCATAATGAATTTTTATTTCATCTATATTTTATGATGTATGTATATCATGATGTTATGGTCTAACTACCTACTTGTTGTGAGTTTGATGTAAGAGAAATCATCCCTCAGAGCATGACGAAGGGAGAGCATTATCATCGAAGAGGGTGATGTAGATAGAGATGTTAGAAAATGGCTAGAACCCTGCACACACCACATTAACTACTACATGTTAGATGCATAATGGAATGGTTAGCATAATGCGTTTTGATGTTTCTTGCATTTAGATAGTCATTTACACATGATTTGATAGCTTGGTTTAATGGTTATATGGAACTCATCTTGCGTGGTTACGTTTATGACCATTAATGCTTTTGATGATGTCATTTGTATAATTAGAGTAATTTTGAATTTATTTTATTAATGAGTTAATCATTAAGTCATAATTATTATTAATTAACAATAAATGTATAAATAAGAAAAATGAAAATGGGCATTATTTAGGAAATACATATTTATGTTTTAAAAAAGGGAGAAGCTTTTATATTATTCTAAAGATGGAAGGAAAAAAACAAAAAGAATCATGGAACAAAAATAAATAAATAAACGATATTGATAAAAATAAAAAATTAAAAAATAAAGGGAAAAAAATAAAAAGGAAAAATCTAAAGCTACACCTTTCTCATGATAGAAAAAGATTAGAAGAGGAGAAGTGAGGCATAGCATAGGAGAATGAGAGTTAAAAAGAGAAAAGGGAGGCAAAACATATAGGACAAGAAGAAGGTATGGAGGAGAAGAAGGAGAAGATAGCATGGTATGAAAGGAAAGAAAGGAGCCGAGCTGGAAGGAGGCTTTATCAAATGCTAAGGAGAAGTTTTTCTAAGGTAATCACTAATTTGGAACCCTGAATTTTTTTTCAAAATATATCATTTGTGTTTCTCAAAATTATAGCAATCTATTTGTTTATCTGTCATTGTTAAACCATTTTTATATGCTTTAAAACGTCGTAATACTCTTAAATTCGCTGTAATATTAACATTATGATATAAACATAATACAATAATCCGTAATTACAGCATATAAGAAATCACTATTATAGCGAAACTATACATAACAGGTTTGATGACAAGGAATAAACCTATATAGCTATTTGAAAACAATGTGTTTAAGAAGTATAGGGCGATCTGTGAGTATGCAGATAAAATAGAATATATACACTGCGCCATAAAAATAGCGAACAGGTTTGATGGTAATTGAAGCGAAGGAAATAGAATATATATACTACGCATAAACAATAGATGTATCACAGTTACATTCGTAGTAATCAATAAGCTTTTGAAGCTAATTATACATGTAGCGACTTCCTTAATCATAATTATGCATGCAAGCATAAAAATATAGAGGAATTAATATATATCCAAGGAATGAATATATATATATATATATATATATGAGTTATATATTTTATAGTAATATTAACATAGCAAATAGATATAACATTATGTAGCACCAACTAAAGGGAGAAAATGACTTAAGTGGAGAAACAAGCAAACTTATATACTGCATCTTCATGAGAAAATCTTGACTTCTATTACAATATGGTTATGAGAATAAACATAGTAATTTGGTTTTCCAATTTCATAATATCATTTAGTATAACCTTCTTCATCTTATACAATGATGTCACTTAAAAAAAATACTTGGCTAAATAAATGTATGACACAGGGTGTTATAATCACAGAATCCTTGAGTGTTTTCAACGTTCTATGAGCTGCTCCAAACTTATGCTCTTCCATGGCCAAGAAGTTTGGGATTGACTTTACGGTGGTAAGGACCCAGTGAGGAAAACATCTGCCTTTTTACTTGAATGACCCATGATTCCGCTGAAATGCCATCGCCTTATAGTGAGGGAAAGAGAGGAAATAGCTAGTCTTTGCATTATCACCATTGGTAGTGTTTGCCTAGACTCACAACAAGGTGAGAGGAAGTCACCAGAGTGCCCTATCTAGGGGGGCTTCCTTGGTTCCTACTGAGAAGCCCATAGAGCCAACATTGGGAAGAGGACCAACGACACTAGGGAGGCATGGCATTAAGACACCCACATATAATTCTTCTATATTCTTAGTTTCAGTGCTCATATTTTTTGTTCCAATTATAAAAATTAGTTAGAATGTTTATCCTTAATCTTTGAGTAATATTAAAATTTAGCATAATCAACTTTATTTTGTATTAATTTTGGATATACATTTTTATTATTAAATTTTGATAATATTAACCAATCTTACAATATTTAAGATATACCATTAAACCTTGCATAATTACTTTTCTTTAATTTTAAAATTAATTAGATAGACTTCATTATCACATTATTAAATTAAAATAAATAAATAAAAATGTAACTCAAAGATAAAAAAACAAATTTATAACGTAAATGGCAATATGATAATAACGTGCAAAGGAAGAGAGAAGTGTGTAGAAGGACTTGACATGTAGAAAGATGAAAATATGGCACCTAGGGAACATCTATAAGAAGAAAGGTGCTTGGGAGAAGAAGTAAGTAGAATAACGCATAAAATAACAGAGAGGTGTGTAGAAGGACTTGACATATAGGGTAAATCAAGGTACAACATGGAGCCCGATGGCATAAAATGACAAATAGTTGGTTGGTCAATTGGATGAAATGACCCCTAATAGAGATAGGATTGAAGGATAGGAGAGGATGATAGATCTAAAGAGCTGATATGAACTGATTGCTATCAGAATTGAGTGGCGCAGGGGATGACTCAGCCTCAAAATAACATGAGTGGAAAGGCTCAAGGCATGACTTATGATGACACATGTTAGAATGTAATGGCCCGAGTTATGACTTAGCTACCTTGGCACAAGTGGATGAGATTGGGAATAAAGGATTGGAAGGATAGATGTCTACCCATGGACTGGAATAGCCAGTGACCCACCTTCACATCTATAAATATGGGGATTTGACACACGACAAAGGTTTCCAAACAAAGTTGTTGTTGAAAGAGGTTTAGGCTAAGAGAGGGTAGCATTGTTGAAGTTTTAGTTGCAACAGAGAAGGCTGTGAGACAACTATTATGTGGAGATGCTCAGAGGCTCAGAGGGAGGAAGAGGATAAAGTCCTAAGGGTTGAGCTTTGTAGATTGAGAGAACTTTGAAGACTACAGGCAAGAAGGCCTAGGGCTATGGAGAAATCTGAAGAAGTCTGTTTGCAGTCAAAACACTAAGAATTTGGAGGCCCCACACATTTTTTTCTTTTGTGTGGGTACTTTAATCAAGAAGGATGCAAATTTTTGGCTCTCAACCTTGGGAGATCACATGAAAACTAAGAACCTACAAGCAGTAGGGTGGAAATTAAGAAGACTGTTGACTGAGAGGAATAGTCATGTAGGAGATGACTCAGGAATGAGTCAGTGCTCTCCATCAAGCACATATGGGTAGAGGATGGGAAGCACATGAGAAGATGCAGGAATATTAGGGAAGCCCTGTGCATGAAGAGGGCCTGAAAAAGAAGAGAAAGTGATTGGAGAATAACGAGCATAGTTTTGTGTTGATAAAAATTGGTAACGTCATGTGCCAAGAGAATGTGTGGTGGAGTTGTTCACCTAGAGGATGGCGGGACTTCAAGGAGAAAACCAGATAGTGAGGCAAAGAGAGGAAATAGCTAGTCTTTGCATTATCACCATTGGTAGTGTTTGCCTAGGCTCACAGGAAGGTGAGAGGAAGTCACCAAAGCGCCCTATCTAGGGGGTTGCCCTGGGTCCTACTGAGAAGTCCATAGAGCTAGCTTTGGGAAGAGGACCAATGACACTAAGGAGGCATGGCATGAAAACACCCACATATAGTTCTTCTATATTCTTAGTTTCAGTGCTCATATTTTTTTTTCCAACTATAAAAATTAGTTAGAATGTTTATTCTTAATCTTTGAGTATTATTAAAATTTTGTATAATCAACTTTATTTTGTATTAATTTTGGATATACATTTTTATTATTAAATTTTAATAATATTAATCAATCTTACAATATTTAAGATATACCATTAAACCTTGCATAATTACTTTTCTTTAATTTTAAAATTAATTAGATAAACTTCATTATCACATTATTAAATTAAAATAAATAAATAAAAATGTAACTCAAAAGATAAAAAACAAATTCATAACGTAAACGGTTATATGTTTTTTCTAAAATTCATGGAAACACCATAGAAATACAAGGACATGATAATGAGACGTCGTTTAATTTAGTTGACTTGACTTAGCAATCTTTATTCCGTGTACGTCACGTTACATCACAATTATTTGACTTAACTGCAAAAATGAAAGAAATGAAAGCAGTCATCGTCTTTCTTCGTAGAATTTTGACTTGTCTGGAGGGAAACCATGGCTGATCAACTTAAATAGACCAAATCTTTCAAATTTCTGATTATTTATAATAAAATAGTTTCAAACTTAAATAAAAATGGTTGGAATGTAAAATTTAATGGTTTTAATATGGTTAAAATAAATGATCATTTTATATGGTTATAATCTTTCTTAAAATTTTGTTTAAGAAATAAAATATGTTGTCTACTCATTTAATTCAATTTATTTTTGATACATTTAATTTTAGGATTGATTCATCTACACTCGATTTGGAGTACATACGAGAATTTCACTTTATCAAATCCATTTTATCAAATTATTAATTTTATATAAAATCGATAATAAAATTCAAAATTGAAATATCGATATACAAATACATACACTCTAACCATTAAACAGTAAGGCTAATATTTCCAATTTGTTATCCAAACTATTTTTGTAATTTTCCATGCAAGCTGAAATATAAATATAAATAATATTATATTAAGGTCAATACCCATGTCCTGTGACTATGATTGACTCAGCATTTCAGCTACCATCATTATTACTTTAGACTTTTTTTTATCTTCACCGACATCCTGCCGTGCCTCCCACGCCAGAAATTATGTTACATATCCTTCGCTTGCTGCATCGTAACTACCATTGTTAATTCCTGCCATGGCTCCTCGTAACCTTTGTCTTTTCATTATTGTTGCCCTCTTTCTTATCTTCTTCACCAAGCCAAGCCCCGTATTATCCCACAGATGTCTTCCCCACGAATCCCAAGCTCTTCTTTCCTTCAAAACAGCCATAAATGACTCTCAGGGTTATCTCAGTTCGTGGAGGAATGGAAGTGACTGTTGCACTTGGGATCATATATCCTGCAATAATGACACCAACCATGTTGTCTCTATTGAGATATCCCCCTATGAATTTGCAGGTGTGATATCCGACAGCTTGTGCAACCTTACTTTTCTCACAAACTTGGGCATTGGTGGAGTAAAAGGTACGACCAATCTTCCTCCCTGTCTGGGAAATCTTTCTCATCTTCAGTCTCTGAATATAAGGTTCAGTGGATTGAGTGGGATAATTCCCACTTTCATTTGTGGACTCACCAGCCTTAGTATACTTGACCTCAGTTACAATAAACTCAATGGAAGCATACCTTCCTGTTTGACCAATCTTTCTTCTCTCACGTCTCTTGTCCTTTCCTCAAACCAACTCAGTGGAAGCATACCAGCTTCCCTTGCTAATCTTTCTTCTCTCACGTCTCTTGACCTTTCCCAAAACCAGTTAAGTGGAAGCATACCGGCTCTTCTAGGGAGTCTATATTCCTTATAGAAACTAGATCTTAATACTAATAAGCTGACTGACAACATCCCTGCTTCCTTGGGAAATCTCTCTAGGCTCAGTTATCTGGATCTCTCTGTTAACCAACTATATGGGACTATTCCGTCCTCATTTGTCCAGCTTTCCTCCCTTGATCGCTTCTATGCTGATGGCAATGCCTTCAATGAAAGCATTTCTTCTCCACCATTTCCATCTTCTATACGAGAACTGTCTTTTTCGTTAAACCACCATCAGTCAATTTCAGATACTTTCTTTCAAAACCTTACAAACTTATGGGAATTGTCTCTCTCTAATTGTATACTAAATATTAGCACAAGTTGGATTCCATCCTTTCAGTTATTGGGATTAAAATTAGTATCCTGTCAAATTGATGACCAGATTCCACCCTGGATTTCAACACAAATTGTACTTGACACATTGACACTAGTTAACAACAGTCTTTATGGAGAAATTCCCTCTTGGTTGTGGCATACAAGTCTTGAGTTGGAAAGTGTAAATCTTTTAGATAATCATCTGCAAGGTAGCATGCCATCAATATGGCCTCGCCGTTTAGAAGGATTGCTTGACTTGTCTAGAAATTTATTGAGTGGGCACTTGCCATCAATATGGCCTCCCAATCTAAAATATTTGCTGCTGAATGACAATTTGTTCAGTGGCAACATTCCTTCAAGCTTGGGCAGTTTATCTACACTCTGGGTATTAAATCTTGCAAACAACAATTTAACAGGAATCATCCCTGCCAGTTTGTCCAATTGCTCTTCTGTTCTAGTCTTAAATCTAGCAAATAATAGTTTGGAAGGAAGCTTACCACTTGAGTTCAGTAAGCTAAGCAATCTGTATTCATTAGTTGTTTATAGCAATAAGCTGACAGGACCATTCCCTCCCTCAATGGCAAATTGTTCAAATTTACAGGTTCTTGATATTGGGCATAACCTATTTGAAGGTGAAATACCAACGTCAGATGGAAATATTTCACAGCTAAGAGTGTTGGTGATGAAGGCTAACAATTTTACAGGCAAAATCCCTCCAGAGATTGGTCAACTAATGGATCTCCAGGTCTTGGTGCTTTCTTCCAATCATATCTCAGGTTTCATTCCACACACTATTCTAGGTTTGCAAGCAATGGCCATAGAAAGCCAAGCTGGTTTTGTGCTCTCTGGGGTTTCAGTGAAAGGAACACCATGTCAAGATGGATTGTTTATGACTGCGAAAGGCATAGATTTGCAGTACCCATATATTCTTTCTACCCTGACATCCATAGATCTCTCAAACAACGAACTAGAGGGAGAACTTCCTAATGATTTTGGAAATTTGAAGGGCTTGAGGCTTCTCAATCTCTCAATGAACAATTTCAACGGGACTATTCCAAATAGTTTTGGAAAAATGAGTCAGCTGGATTCATTAGACCTTTCTACAAATAAATTTTCAGGAAAAATCCCTGCTGAGCTTGAAACCCTAAACTATTTGGGTTCCCTAAATTTATCCAACAACCACCTTTCAGGGAGCATACCACAAGGACGGCATATAAAATGGCACATTTGGAGAATCCTCTTACTCAGGGAATCCAAATTTATGGGGATGTCCCCTACCAAAGAAGTGTTCTTGGCCACAATATGCTCCTCCTCCTCCTGCTGTTGTTTCAATCAACAACGAAAAGAATAGCACAGACTATCCATGGTATGAGATAGCAGTGGGATTGTCATATGGAGCAGGTTTCAGAGTCACGATAGCATTGATTGTAATAAAAATGAGTTGGAAATACAAATACTTTGAGAAAGTTGATATTATTCTCAAGTTTTTGTTTCCCTGGTTCAAGAATTGGACATTATAAAGGGATTCATTTACAATTCAAATGTCAGAGGTAAACTTCAAAGTTTATTTAGCATAGTTTAATGTATTATCTTAAATTTTATTCCCAATTTTTATTCTTTTTATCTATTTTTGATTTTTTCTAATATTTTTTAATTCTCTAATAAAATGTTTTGCTTCTTATTATAATTTAACTTTGTGAACACGGCTCTTTCTTTGTACAAGATCACTTTTAATGTTGTTTCCTTGTTAAAAACTCTATTAATATTTGGTTGGCCTCAAGTTCGTTATATTATCTTATAGTTTAATTGTTTGTGTATATATAAGGAATGTTTACAGACAATAAATCTTTATGAGATATAATTTTTGGAAATTCTATGACATAGTGCAATAAAAAAACTTATCAGTCTTGGTCATTGGCCCTAAGAATATTGTAGTCACAATTTTTAGAAGGCCTTCCCTATAGTGGAAATCTCATGTGCTTCTATGAAGAAAAAAATTATAATTTTAGCCATGTTATCAAGGCATGTTTGATATATAGAATTTCACAATAGTTTGTAAGAATATTTTTAGGAATCTTCATGTACTAATAGCTTTGTTAATTTAGAAGTAAAAATTGAGGTGGAGATAATATCTAAAATGACAATTTTTTCTTTGAAAAGTGATATATTTTTCTTCTTTCAACAAACAAAGAGGTCTCAAAATTTTTCAACTTCTCAATGTTGTGCATGTATAGGTTCACATAGCTTGTTAGCTTTTCATTCTTACCAATGGCTTTTCCTCTAAAACTAAAGCTAATGGTTACAATTTCATATTTTATCTCTCTCTCTCTCTCTCTCTCTTCTCTCTCTCTCTCTCTCCTCTCTCTCTCTCTCTCTCTCTCTCTCTCTCCTCTCTCTCTCTACTCTCCTCTCTCTCTCTCTCTCTCTCCTTCTCTCTCTCTCTCTCTCTCTCTCTCTCTCTCTCTCTCATCTCTCTCTCTGTGTGTGTGTGTGTGTGTGTGTGTGTGTGTGTGTTCCCAATGGATTTTCCTCTAAAAACTAAAGCTAATGGTTACAATTTCATATTTTATCTCTGTGTGTGTGTGTGTGTGTGTGTGTGTGTGTGTGTGTGTGTGTGTTCCCAATGGCTTTTCCTCTAAAACTAAAGCTAATGGTTACAATTTTCATATTTTTATCTGTGTGTGTGTGTGTGTGTGTGTGTGTGTGTGTGTGTGTGTGTGTGTGTGTGTGTGTGTGTGTGTGTGTGTGTGTGTGTGTGTGAGATTCAACATGCTCTTGAGAGTAGGAGGAATCACAACTCCAAAACCATTGTTAATCGATTGGTTTGACAAATTCAATTGATAATGACTTGGAGGATTTGAAAGTTAAAAATGGATAATCTACTCAAGCTAATAAGAAATTTGGGACGGGGATGGGGGAGAGAAGATGGGTCTATCTACTGTTGTTGAGGTCGATTCTAAGTTTAATCTACTTGTTTGTCTCATTTTTGTTGCCTCTTGATTTACCTTTGTTTTCTATTTTTTTTGAAAGGTGAAAATACCCTCCTTTTCTAGACACAAGGTATGATTTTATGGGATTTGATTAATTACAAGTTGTTTAATATGCTCCTTCTCAAGTGGGTTGTTATGAAAAAACTAGTTTCAAAAGTCACGAATGCTTCTCAAGACAATTCTATGGAGGATGCTCCAGGGATTTACATGCCCATAACAAGAACAACCATTTCGAGATTAGAGAGGTGGATCTAACATGAATTTTGGGGGATTTCCTTCCTCCAAGCATCTCTCTCAATAAATTTTATTGATCTCTATCTTGAAGGCTCCTTTGTTGTTGGCTTAGTGTGTGTTTTGGGTGTTGACCCCAGAAAATAAGCTAAGTTCCAAAGACTAATGCACGCAAGGCTGCACTAGGTGAAGAAATATAAATGCCAATAGTTAAGTGCCATGTACAATCCAAACCTATAATATGTACATGTGATCAACATAGAATACCAACATGATAGGCAAAAGCTTCTAGAAACCATGTCGACATGTGTTAAATGATAAAAACTAGGATATAGACACATAACTGTGTGGACCCAAGACTTACAGTTGAGATTGTGGTGGATAAATAATAAGAGTTAAGTTTGAGAGCGGATCCTAATAGATAGTTGTGAAACAATGACAAAAGATGGTGGTAGGTGGCATTGAGTATCACAACACATTAACTGCTAGGTGGGTAGAATGACACAATAATTGCAAGGCAGTTGTAGTTGGTGGCAAGAATGGCTCTTAGAGCCTATAAAAGGTAGACGATAAGGAGAAGGGGATGGTGGGTAAGGTTGGCTAAGAATATTGATGTTGATGTGAAGAAAGAACCTCAACTAATCGTGGAGGATTTTCCAAATTGTATCTAGCATATTAGAACTAATACAATAGCTTAGAATATAAATATAACTAGTAATTGGCGTTGTATCATTGTAAGTGCCGAAAGCATCTTGTAAAACATGAACAATTATGTAACAATGAGATGTTGAGCAATGAATCTTTGTTATAAGCTCCATAACAGTTGTCTAGTTTTATGGATGAATAACATTGTTGCTTTACTTAGGTCCATTTGCTACATATTGAGTCATGTTTTGTTGGCGATTAATGGAATTGCTATGGAAAGAAAACATATAAGTTAAGAGATAGGGCAACTTAGTGGAATGCATGAGTGTGTCAAAACACTCTATAACCATGTTCCCATCCACTTTTATTGTATGCAACTAGCCTCGACCTACCCTAGTTTCCCTTTTTCTACACCTTAGGTGAGCATTACCTTGTGTGATGTTGGTGCTTGAGATGTGTTATTAAATGTTGAAGATCATGAATGGATTGACATGCTTAGGACATGACTAGACTACATTTCCAAAATTTTGGTTCTATTGCCGGTACAATGTCACATGGTGTTGCTATGATGGTTAGCATAATTAACAAAGAGAGTCTAGAGATGGTTGGTTAAGTCCTTATGCATGTGAGTTATGTAGAAGGCTAAGGGAGAAGTGGCATGAATTTTATAAGGTAGCAAGGAGAATTTCAACATGGAATGACCAAGTGAATGTGAGCTCCAGAGGCATTGATATGATGAGAGTCAATACAGGATAATGAATGAGATGGATCCTAGAGAAATGAGAGAATTTGACTCAAGAGGTGCTAATAGAGAATAGGAATAACTGAGGAGAACTATCATGCATAGGATTTATGCTCTAATGACAAAAATATGAGCACCATCAAGCAAGAGTGGGACTTGGAGGAAGAAATTGAAGGATCCCAAGATGGGGATCGATACAAAGAAGGTACCAAACAAGTTCACAGTTCCCCTTGACCTAATGTGCATAACTCATGCATCTCATTCTAAATTAGAGAAAGAGTTATTGGATACTTCAAAAGTATGTGACTTAGGAAGATAAATTGTATGCACAGAAGAAGGGAGTCCACTAAAGCAATTAGTCTTATACCCATCTCTTAATCCAGTGGGTACACATACTTGGTATAAGAAGTTGGACCCCACTCAAACTATTATAGACTACAATTTCCTGAAGGACATGTTACTTAAGGAATTTGACATCCCGTTCAATTTATACAATAGATAATTATTACACTAAATTACATCAAGAAGGAACCAATGGAGAGTGTTCACACATATGATGCTAGGTTTAAAAATCTTGGTATCTAAGCTCTCATATGTGAAACATACCCAATAGTTTGTTGGGGGATTTTCTTGTTTTGATTCGGCATGCCCTCTCTATGTAGACATTTTCCAACTCTAGAGAAGCACTGTAAGTGGATTTAATAGTTGAGGCTATTATCACAATGGAAACGAGAGTTAGCCTAGTGTTGGAGGTGCAAGTCACATTGATGGAGTCATTATTGCAATAAATTTTAGCTAACCAAGCACAAACCCACATGCCCTAGATTATATTACATGGACTGCAAGGCAAAGGGGGCACATCCAAAATAATTTCCCTAGGTTTATTCTGTGCACTCTGATAACTTTGTACAAGATTCATTGTGAGGTCTATGATACATACACTTATCCTATTTTGTTAGCGCAACCTCTCAAACAAAGGTGCCATTGTATTGTAATATATGTGATTCCTCCACCCTAATACTAATGAATTTAAGGTGATTGATGAATTCCATGAGCCACAAGAGCGAAGCATGAAAGATGTTGATGTAGAACCCTCAAGGTATAGGTAAAAAAAAACAATGGTTATGGAAACTACGAGCAACATCATGGAAACATAGGTCACACTAGAGGATGCAATGGAGGGAGGTTTACACAATGCTCTTGTTACAAGTGTAGTTCATTTTACCACTTTCATTGTAACTATCCCCAATATCCCATTTGTATGTATTTTCATAGTGCATACAAGGTTGAGGAATGCCCAGACTGATATTTGAAGATCATGCATACACACAAACTAGAGAAAGGAGTTAGGATGTCTTGATGTGTGTGATCTAGGTAGATCCATGTACCGTTTCATTTTTAAAAGTCTTCAAATTTTGGTCAAACCATTTGCACATCATAGAGTTCATCGAGAGCTTTTCAACGCTTCATCTGGAATGCAAAATAGAGTCCAGATGCTTGAGATAAAGCTTAGTAAAGCATTCTTGTGACAGGTGATTAATAGGTGTCAAACAGTGACGTGGCACTATGTAATATGCCAAGTGGTCCAATAACCATTTGACACATGGAAATGTGAATTGGTTTAAAAAAATTGGTTTGGTGTTTGTTTTTAGCCTCTAGTCTTCGACAGGCGGTCATATGAGGATCCGTAGGCCCCACTATTTGCTTGTTGGGGGCCCTCAGTGAGGAGGGTCAACACACTCTTGTAGAGGGGTGCCTTGGCCTCTTATACTTCATATGTTATTGTTTAAAACATTGTATTTATGTTACCAAGGCTGCTCAAACCCCACCAATCTGGGATAATTGTTTTCCACTTTGAATAAGACTTTTAAACCCTGCCACACCATACCTGCCACGCAACCACTTGTTATCACACCAAGACCATGTGTTATTATGCCAAGACCATGTGTTCACATGCCAAGACCAAGTTATGACACACTTTCCAATGGTGGTCTAAATTAGGTGCCAAGATTACCCTTAGTGCCTAAGTCTCCCTCCAAAAAGGGATGTTGGCATTCATTATGGGGGGTGCCAAGCCTTAAAAGGGTTATGAACAGTTTTAAACTCCCAAATATGGGATAAAAGATAAGCCTTTGACCACTTGAACCACGGGCTTGGAAGTGATATAAGAGGGGTGAATTTCCACTTGAAGGGTATAAGACAGCGGCTTGTGTAAAAGAATTACGAAGGTCAGAGAATCATATATGCTTTGTACAGCCTTGGGCTTTTATTTTTAGGTCTGAGAGATATTTATATAGGTAAGCAGAGACTAGGGAAGGTGAATTGAAGACTTGAATTTAATTTATAAGCCATTTGATGCACAAATTAATGGAAATGGTCCTCACTTCGAATGGACCCGGAGATGTAGGCTATTGAAGCCAAACTTCATTATCAATTTGCTAGTGATTTCTTCTAATTTTTCTCTGCTATTTAATAATTTTGATCTTCATTTTAATTCTGGTTTTAATTTCTTTATGCAAATTTTAAAGAAAAGGTCAAGAATTATAAAGATCTTTTTAAATGCAAAAATGTGTTATTCAAATTTGCTACACTTGCATTTTCAATTTTCAAATTAAATTTTTGGTATCAGAGCGGTTGTTATTTAACAGTGATTTCTAGTGTATGTTGACAAGGTCTAAATCCCAAAAGGGTGAAGGAAAACTCGTTGAGTATAATCCAAAGATTGGCTCAAGGCATGCTTCAAAGATGGTCGAAGAAGAGATGGAATCTGAACAAGCTTTTCGCCGAGCCTTCATGGAGATGAGAAGCATGGTTGAGGAATTATACCATGATAAATAAAAGAAATCCGAGAATGAGAAAGGTGATTCACAATAATCGAAAGGTAAGGAAACTGAAAAACCTTCTTCATCAAATGACGATAAAAAAACTATGGAATCTCTCCCTTCACTTTAATTGGATATCAAGTTTGAATTACCAATGTTTAATGGTGAAGTTAATGCCAAAAATTTGGATAGTTGGGTCAAGCAGATAGAAGTTTATTGCAGGGTCCAAACTATTGGAGGGGATGAATCAAAAATTCATTTGGCTACTCTTCATATGGGAGGCACAACTCTCATCTGGTGGGAGAGTAAGTTGAAGGAAACCGAGCTTCAAAAAGGTAACTCAATTTCTACTTGGAATGAATTTGTTGAAGAACTTAGAAAGCAATTTTATCCTTTAGGCTATATGCAACAAACCACGATGGATTGGCAAAGTTTCAGACAAGGAAAAGGCCAAAATGTTCAAGATTATACATAGGAATTTAGGAAAAAAGCTTTACTTTTGAATGTTCCTCTTTACACACAAGAAACACTGCTAAAATATATAGGTGGGCTACATAGTTACTTAAGACATATGATTATTATGTTCAATCCCACTAATTTAGATGCAGTATGTGTACAAGCCACTCATTTAGAGGCTAGAGGAAAACAATCAAAAGAATCTCTTCCTAAAGTTAAAAGTAAGCAATCTAATGTTAAGCAA
Organism: Torreya grandis; assembly: GCA_037957365.1. Lineage (NCBI taxonomy): Eukaryota > Viridiplantae > Streptophyta > Pinopsida > Cupressales > Taxaceae > Torreya > Torreya grandis. The sequence goes on from JARHVA010000135.1 coordinate 152,421, forward strand.
TCCAAAGGGGAAAGTTCATCAGGAAAGGGTAAACATAAATCCACTTTTACTGTTAAAAAAGAAGAAGGAAAACCATTTTGTAATCATTGCAAGAAAAATCATGATGAGTCTAAGTGTTAGAAACTACACCCTGAGTTAAGGCCTAAAAGGTTTCAAAAGAAAGAAAAGAAGACTAATGCTATGGTTCAGGACTTAGGTTCAGATTCAAGTGATGAAACTAAGATCACAACTATGGGATTGCATAATTATTCTTCTCTTTCAGTTTCTAGTACTAAGTCATCAAATGATGCATCTTCTTCTAAACAAAATTTTGTGCATGTTGATAAGAAAAGAAATGAATTGTTCCACATTAGAGTTGTTTCAAAACATACTAAGATTGACACTCTATTTGATAGTGGTTCACAAAAAAATTTAATTTCTGAAGAGGTTGTTAAGAAGTTAGGCTTACAAACCAATCCCCATATGAAGCCTTATCCACTAGGTTGGGTGTGTGACAATGCGAAGCTACAAGTCTCACAAACTTGTAGACTGAGGTTTGCCATCACATCCAAGTTCGCAGATGAGGTTGAGTTGGATGTTGTCATTGGACATATGTGGGATTGTTTTGGGAAGCCCATATTTTTATGATATAAAAGCAATATTTTATAGAGAGGAGAATAAGTACTTGCTTGTTAAGGATGGCATTGAATATATAGTTAGAGCACATCACATTAAAACAAGTCTTTCCTTGGTTACAATAGGGCAAATGAAAAGACTAGTTAATTCAAGCAAGAATTTTTGTCTCATGTTGATTAAGTCTAAAGAAAAAGAATATTCTCAGGATTTGGAAAATTGTGATCCTAAACACAAGAATGAATTGGTTGAAATCATTTCTACTTATGATGATGTATTTTAGGATCCTAAGGGTTTGCCCCCTAAAAGGGGAGTTCAACATGAAATTCAGCTATTGTAGGATTCTCCTCTCCCTAACATTGGCATGTATAGGTTATCAGTAGTGGAAAATTAGGAAATCAAAAAATAGGTCATGGATTTATTATATAGAGGTATTATTCGTCCAAGTTCATCTCCTGTTGGTTCACCCATTATTTTGGTGCCAAAGAAAGATGGCACTTGGTGAATGTGTATTGATTTTCATGCTTTAAACAAAATTACTATTAAGAATCGTTACACTCTTCCTCATATTGATGATTTATTGGATCAATTAAAACATGCTATTTATTTCACTAAGTTAGATTTGAGAAGTGGATATCATTAAGTAAGAATTAGTGAAGGTGGTGTGTGGAAAACCGCCTTCAAAACAAAACAAGGATTATTTGAATGGCTTGTTATGCCTTTCGGGTTGTGTAATGCCCTGGCTGCATTCATGAGATTGATGAATGATGTTTTTAGACAGTTCCTTGATGATTTTGTTATAGTCTACTTAGATGATATATTGATTTTCAGCAAGTCTTGGGAAGAGCATGTGATCCACATTAAGAAAGTCATGGATGCATTATGAAGGGAAAAACTTTATTTAAAAATGTCAAAATGTGAATTTGGTAAGACCTATTTGATATACTTGGGTTAAATTGATCCTGCAAAAGTGGCAGTCATTTTTTAACTAGCCTACACCCACTAATACAACTGAGGTTAGAAATTTTCTTGGTGCAGTGCAATTTTGGAGAAAGTTTATTGCTCAATTTTCATATATTGCATCACCTTTGCATTCTTTGACAAGTGTGAAACAGGTCTTTTAGTGGGGAGGCAAACATCAAAAAGCCTTCGACACTTTGAAAGAAAAGATAAGTATTGCTCCGGTCTTGGCACTTCCTGATATAAAACAACCATTTGAGATCAAGAGGGATGCAAGTGAGTATGCTATGGGAGCCATTTTAATGCAAGGTAAGAAACCAGTTTGCTATCATTCTGAAACTTTCACAAGTGTAGTAATAAAATATCCAACTTATGATAAGGAATTGTATGCATTGGTTCAAAGTGTTAAAAAATGGAAACATTACTTAATGGGAAAAGAAACAATAATACATACAGATCATCAGCCCTTACAGTATCTCCAATCAAAAACTAAGCTACAACAGTCTAGACATTTTCATTGGATGGGTTTCTTACAACAACTTCATCTTGTGATTAAGTATAAAAAAGGTATTCAGAATAAGGTTGCATATATGCTATCTAGGCCTCCTATGGTTGTTGCATCTATTCTTTTACAACATGGTTCTTTGTCTCATGAGAGTTATAAAGAACAATATGTTAATGATCTTGATTTTAGGATGTCTATAAAGACTTGATGAGTAGCAGACAAGTAGAATAATTGGACTATCATGTACACAATGATCTTTTGTATCATATGGGTAAACTTTGTATTCCTCAAAATGAGAGGGTGCACATGATTAGAGAAGCACATACTTCTCTTATTTCTGGTCATTTTGGAGTTGATAAAATGGTTGCACATTTGAAAATGTATTTTTTACTGGCCCCATATGCAGGAACATGTTGCCAAATATATTAAGGGATGTACTCTTTGTACCACAAGCAAACCTAGTAATAGGAAACTAGGACTTTACACTCCTCTGCCTATTCCTATTCGCCCATGGGAAAGTATCTCCATGGATTTTGTGTGGGGTTTGCCTATGACACAAAGAAAACATGACTATTTATATGTGGTTGTGGATAGATTTAGCAAGATGTGTGTTTTGATTCCTTGCACTAAGCAAATTACTGGGGAAGGCACTGTACACTTGTTATTTAAACATGTATGGGTTCATTTTGGTTTGCCTACTTCAATCATTTCTGATCAAGAGTCTTGGTTTGTTGGGGAGTTTTGGTCAACTTTGTGGGGACTAATGGACACTAAATTAAAAAAGAGCACTGCATTTCATCCACAAACCGATGGGTAAACAATGTTTATGAACCGAACTGGGGTACATTTACTTAGGGGTTATAGTAATAAACATCCAAAGTTATGGGATGAAAAATTGTGTTACATACAACATGCATATAATCGGGCACTTCATTCTTCTACCGTGAAATCTCCATTTGAAGTTTGTTATGGATACTTTCCTAAATCTCGTCTAGATGTTTGATATGGACAAGATACAACTGTTGGTGAACCAAAAGAAGCCATTCAAGCTAAGAAGTTCATTGAACAAATACAGCTCATACATCATATTGTTCATACTCAAGTGGATAAAATTCAAGCCAAGTATAAAGCTAGTCATGACAAACATCATGTTGATCACTAATTTGTTGTAGGTGATATGGTATGGCTTCACATCAGTAAGGAAAGACTGACAGGTGAAGGCAAAAAGTTGAAACCAATTCGGTATGGTCCTTTTCAGATTACGAAAAAGATTGGTACAAATGCTTTTCGATTAGATTTACCATCTTACATGCAGATTTATTCAAATGTAAATGTGGAAAATCTGAAATTGTATGAGCCTCCAATGATTATTGATCATGATGAAAGTGTATCCATTCCTTCTATTGATGATTTTGCTCTTGAATATCTAATGGAATTTCAGGAAGATACTATTCTTGACAGGAATGTGCGGACTTCACGAAGAGGTGATGTTGAATATCTTCATGTTGGTCTAAAAGGGATGCACCCAAATAAGGCCAAATGGATGGATGCTGGAAGGGTGAGGGAGAAATAACCTCACCTCATTACCAATTAATTTCAACATTTGGAGGTCCAAAAGTTTCCAGTGGGGAGGAGCAATCCAGGTGGATCTATGTACCGTTTCATTTTTAAAAGTATTCAAATTTTGGTTGAACCATTTAGACATCATAGATTTCATCAAGAGCTTTTCGACGCTTCTTTTAGAATGCAAAATGGAGTCTGGATGCTCTAGATAAATCTTGCTGAAGCATTCTTGTGACAAGTGATTAATAGGTGTCGAAAAGTGACATGGCACTGTGTAATACGCCAAGTGGTCCAATAACCGTTTGACACGTGGCAATGTGAATTGGTGTAAAAAAATTGGTTTGGTGTTTATTTTTAGCCTCTGATCTTCGGTAAGAGGTCATATGAGGATCCATGGGCCCCACTATTTGCTTGCTAGGGGCCCTCAGCGAGGGTCGACACACTCTTGTAGAGGGGTGCCTTGGCCTCTTATACTTCATATGTTATTGTTTACAACATTTTATTTATGCTACCAAGGCTGCTCAAACCCCACCAATCTGGGATAATTGTTTTCCACTTTGAATACGACTTTTCAACCCTACCATGTTGGGGATCAATCAACAATATGATTACAATATGCAAGCAATAAACGCGGAAATAAATCAGATAGATAAGTAACTAGAATCAGAATTGACAAGAAACAAGAGATACAAGAAACCACCCTGAAAACTTGTATTCAACTCTTTACAGAAGGAATTACAATTGAAGAAACTTCTTTTCTTCCACACCTCTCTAGATGTACAAATCTCTTCTTAGATCTCTTTCCCTCAAGAGTCCTCTCTCTCTCAATTACAATCTATTCCACAATCTAGAATGATATACAATCTATATTCTACTTCTACAGTATTGTCTTGTCTACTTCTTAATAATAAGCTATGAAGATCTATCTCTATTATATAACTATAGAGACTCATGAGCATGCACTTACAACCAATAGATGCACCTCCAAACAAGGGCTCTAATTTTAGTCTTACTCAAATTAGAAACACGGACTTAACTAACCAACAGCTCATTCCTTAACATGCAAACATTTTGTTCAAGCATAAAATTAGAATCAGCCTACACAAGTGACTGACGTCGGTCCCTGCTAGCTTAAACCTGCTGACGTCGGTCGACCCTGGTCTGTTCCTTGACCGACGTCAGTCGCCTTGGGTCTCCTCCAAACCGTCGTCGGTGACTGATGAACTCCAGCAACTTTGCACCTTGCTCATGGGTGAATCTTTTAGCTCCATACCCTAACAATCTCCCACTTGGAGATAAACAGCTGCACCAGTACCTGTACAGCAACATCTTCTAGCTCCTCCATCTTCAACTCAATCATGAAGACCAACAAAAGTTGAATGAAGATTCAACTTCTCCTTTGTAATCGGCTTGGTTATAATATCCGCAGGATTCTTATCTGTATGGATCTTCTCCAGCTTCAACTCACCATCCTCCAATACTGTCATATGAAGTGGTACCTAAGCTGTATGTGCTTTGTTCTTGAATGAAAGGCTGAATTCTTAGCCAAATGAATTACACTCTGACTATCACTGTATAGTCTACAACTCTCTCGCTCCTTTCCAAGCTCTTCCATAAACTGTGTCATCCATATCATCTGTTTTCTAGCCTCTGTGACTGTAATATACTTTGCTTCTGTAGTTGACAAGGCAACAACCTTCTGCAACTTTGATATCTAGCTAACCGCCATTCCACCTATAGTGAAAACATATCCTGTGGTGCTTCTCCTGCCATCCAAATCACCTGCCATATCTGAATCTACATAACCATGTAGAGATGTATTTGAACCGCCATAGCACAAGTGCCTACTGCTGGTTCCTTTCAGATATCTAAGGATCCACTGAACTGCTTTCCAATGTTCCTTTCCTAGATTGGCCATATACTTACTTACAACTCCCATTGCTTGGGAAATATTAGGCCTAGTACAAACCATTGCATACATTAAACTTCCTACTGTGGAAGCATATGGAACTTTTCTCATGTACTCTACATCATCATGTGAATTAGGACACTATTCTTTACTTAACTTGAAATGTCTAGCCATAGGTGTGCTTACCAGTTTTGCATCCTGCATATTGAACCGTTTCAACACCTTGTTCACATAATCCTCTTGAGACAAAATCAACCTGTGATTTTTCTTGTCTCTCTTAATATTCATGCCAAGGATTTTCTTTGCTGCTCCCAAATCCTTCATGGCAAATGTGTGAGCTAATTTCACCTTAAGCTCAGAGATATCCTGCATGTGTGATCCTGCAACCAGCATATCATCTACATACAACAATAGAATAATATATCTACCATTATCCAATCTCTTAAAATATACACAATGGTCAGATTGACATCTACTGTAGCCATGCTCCGTCATAAACCTGTCAAACCTTAGATACCATTGCCTTGGAGCTTGCTTGAGGCCATACAAGCTTTTCTTCAATCTGTACACTAGCTTCTCCTTACCTTTGACCTCAAATCCTTCCGGCTGATCCATATATATTTCTTCATCCAAATCTCCATGAAGAAATGCTATCTTAACATCAAGCTGCTCAAGATGCAAATCCTCAATAGCAACTAGAGACAATACAATCCGTATAGAAGTCATTTTAACAACAGGAGAGAAAATCTCACCAAAGTCAATACCTGGTTTCTGTGCAAATCCTTTCACTACTAATCTGGCCTTATATCTCATCTGTCCATTCTCACCTACTTTCAACCTGTAGATCCATCTGTTCTTCAGTGTCTTCTTTCCTGCTAGCAACTCAATCAAATCCCATGTTTGGTTTTCTCTCAAAGAATCAATTTTCTCACTCATGCCTAGCTCCCACTGACTCTTGGATTTTACCTTTATTGCTTCATCAAAACTCTCTAGTTCTCCACCATCAGTTAGCAATAAATAGAATAATGAAGGGGAATATCGAATTGGAGGTTTACTTACCCTTTCTGACCTCCTGTTGGGTGTTTGAGACTCATCCATAACACGCTGTCCGCCCAAATTCTCTGATAGTGACCAACCTCAGTCACTTCCAGGCCTGTGAATGACTGTTGTCAGTTCTGCCTGACCGACGTCGGTCTCTGCCTGGCCGATGTCAGTTCCTGTACGGCTGACATCGGTCTCTATACGGCTAACGTCGGTTCCTACCTAATCGATGCCGGTGTTTGTGTTTTCCTTTCTGTGATTTTTCTTTCCCGCGAGCTCGTTTTGGACTTTCACCTTGTCCAATTTTGCATTGCTCTGCTCAGGTTGATCCAGCTTCTTGAGCTAATCACTGTACATCACTTTTTCATTGAAAACAACATCACGGCTCCTAATTATCTTGTTAGTTCCAAGATTCCAAAATCTGAAACCGAACTCATCAGAGCCATAGCCTATAAATGTGCACCTCATAGACTTAGCATCCAGCTTCTTTCTATTTTCCTTATCAATGTGCACAAAGGTTTCACAACCAAAAAACTTTGAGAAATGATAGATCTACCTTTTTACATGTCCATGCCTCTTCTAAAATTCCACCATCCAACGCTGTAGAGGGTCCTCTGTTAATCAGGTACACTGCAGTATCCACGACTTCTGCCCAAAACTCTAAGGGCAATCCAGCATGCAATCTCATACACCTTGCACACTCCATGATTGTTCTGTTCATCCTTTCAACAACTCCATTTTGCTGAGGTGTTCTTGGAACAGTCCTTTGCCTACGAATCCCATGCATATAACAATACCAATTGAACTTGTGGCTACAAAACTCACCACCATTGTCAGATCTCAGGCACTTCAATCTCTTGCCTGTTTCATTCTCAACCATAGCTTTCTAAATCTTAAACGTGTTAAAAACATCAAATTTCTTCTTAATAGAATAGATCCATACCTTTCTAGTAGCATCATCTGTGAAGGAAACATAGTACTGTGATCCTCCAATAGAAGCAACTTGGGCTGGTCCCCACACGTCTGTGTGAATAAGCTACAATTTGTGCTTCTTCTTTGTTGACCCAGTTTTAAGAAAACTCACTCTCTTCTATTTTCCAAAAATACAGTCTTCACAAAAATCTAGATCTATGCTTTTCAAATCTGGAAACATACCTTTTGACGTAAGAATTGTCATTCCCTTCTCACTCATGTGGCCAAGCCTTTGATGCCACAATTTTGCATCTACATCTGAAGTAGATAATACAGAAGGAGAATTGTTAGTAATACAATTACATAAATAGAGAGTACCTACTCTCTTACCTCTGGCCATTACAAGTGCACCCTTGGTAACCTTCCAGGATTCAGCTGTGAGAGTTACTGTACAACCCTCATCCCCTAACTTTCCTGCAAAAATCAAATTTCTCTTCAAGCTGGGAACATGCATGACGTCTCTCAACACCCATGTGTTGCCATTCTACATTTTCAGCTGCACTTTACCTTTGCCAACTATTTTTCAAGGCTCATCATCCCCTAAGTAAACTATTCCAAAATCTCCATGGACATAGTCACTAAAATATTCTCTATTAGGGGTTGCATGGAAAGATGCACCAGAATCTAAAACCCAAGATTCTATATTAGTTTGCAAAGAGAATATAAGAGCATCTTGTGCAACAATACCTGCCACCTTTACTTCTTCTTTATCTTCCTGCTGTCTGTCCTCTTTAGGCTTTGACCATCAATCTTTGCTTATGTGCCCAATCTTTCCACAATTCCAGTATTGTGGCTTCCTGCCATTTCTGGATTTAGATCTACCTCTCATCTTTGATTTAGATCTTGATCTCCCTTTCTTGCTCCTCTCTTTTTGTCTTCCCCTGCTCTCAAAACTTAAAGCATTCCTTGATGTCTCTTCTGTGCTTTTCCTGTGAATTTTTTCATTCAAGATTACACTAACCACATCATCTACTTTTAAAATATTTGAAGCAGAAGCAGTATTACTAACTGCCATTACTAAGCTGTGCCAACTTTATAGTAAAGAACATAAGATTAATAGAGCTTTAATTTCATCATCAAATACTATTTTGACTGAATTTAATTGATTCACAATTCCATGGAAATCATTCAAATGATTAGATACAGAACTACCTTCCTGCATCTGCAAATTAAATAACTGCTTCATAAGATACACCTTATTAGAAGCTGAGGGTTTTTCATATAAATTTGCTAAAGTAGTCATTAACTCTATCGTAGACTTTCCCTGTGATAAATTAGATATCACAGTAGATGCTAGACTCAATCTTATTGATCCAAGAGCCTTTCTATCAAGAACTTCCCATTCTTCATCATCCATGTCTTTGGGCTGCTTTACAGTCCCTCCTAATGGTAAGTATAAATCTTTTTGATACAGATAATCTTCTATCTACATTCTCTATAATTGATAGTTCTTGCCATTGAACTTCTTCATTCTTGGCTTACTTTCTTCTGCCATTGCTTTCTCCCACTCAAATAGAAATCCCTGTGAGTGACATGTAATCAATACACACTAACCAGATCTGAACTGCCTGTTAGTGAACCAAAGCTCTGATACCACTTGTTGGTATCAAGCTTTAGAACCTACAACCTAGGCTCTGATACCACTTGTTGGGGATCAATCAACAATATGATTACAATATGCAAGCAATAAACGTGGAAATAAATTAGATAGATAAGTAACTAGAATCAGAATTGACAAGAAATAAGAGATACAAGAAACCACCCTGAAAACTTGTATTCAACTCTTTACAGAAGGAATTACAATTGAAGAAACTTATTTTCTTCCACACCTCTCTAGATGTACAGATCTCTTCTTAGATCTCTTTCCCTCAAAAGTCCTCTCTCTCTCAATTACAAACTATTCCACAATCTGGAATGATATACAATCTGTATTCTACTTCTACAATATTGTCTTGTCTACTTCTTAATAATAAGCTATGAAGATCTATCTCTATTATATAACTATAGAGACTCATGAGCATGCACTTACAACCAATAGATGCACCTCCAAACAAGGGCTCTAATTTCAGTCTTACTCAAATTAAAAATGCGGACTTAATTAACCAACAGTTCGTTCCTTAACATGCAAACATTCTGTTCAAGCATAAAATTAGAATCTGCCTACACAGGTGACTGATGTCAGTCCCTGCTAGCTTAAACTTGCCAACGTCGGCTGACCCTGGTCTGTTCCTTGACCTACATCAAGCGCCTTGGGTCTCCTCTAGACCGTCGTCAGCGACTGATGAACTCCAGCAACTTTGCACCTTGCTCATGGGTGAATCTTTTAGCTCCATACCCTAACATACCATGCCATACCTTCCACACAACCACTTGTTATCATGCCAAGACCATGTGTTATCATGCCAAGACCATGTGTTATCATGGCAAGACCATGTGTTCACACACCAAGACCAAGTGAAGACACACTTTCCAATGGCGGTCTAAATTAGGTGCCAAGATTACCCTTAGCACCTAAGTCTCCCTCCAAAAAGGGACGTTGGCATTCATTATGGGGGTTGCCAAGCCTTAAAAGGGTTATGAACAGTTTCAAACTCCCAAATGTGGGATAATAGATAAGAGTAAGGCACCCAAGAAGGAGGCTGATGCCTTGAACCCAACACCTCTCATCCAAAAAGATAATCCTTTGACTGCTTGAGCCACGGGCTTGGAAGTGATATAAGAGGGGCAAATTTCCACTTGAAGGGTATGAGACAGCCGACTGTGTAAAAGAATTAAGAAGCTTAGAGAATAATATATGCTTTGTACAGCCTTGGACCTTTATTTTTAGGTCTGAGAGATATTTATATAGGCAAGCAGAGACCAGGGAAGGTGAACTGAAGACTTGAATTTAATTTGTAAGCCATTTGATACACAAATTAATGGAAATGGCCCTCACTTTGAATGGACCAAAATACGTAGGCTATTGAAGCCGAACTCTGTTAGCAATTTGCTGGTGATTTCTTCTGATTTTTCTCTGCTATTTAATAATTTTGATCTTCATTTTAATTCTAGTTTTAATTTCTTTATGCAAAATTTAAAGAAAAAGTCAAGAATTATAAAGATCTTTTAAATGCAAAAGTGTGATATTTGAATTTGCTAAACTTGCATTTTTAGTTTTCAGATCAGTGTGTGCAAGATGAGGGTACAAAAGAAAAATAATGTTGCAGCCAAGGTCCAACATATGATATGTAATGTTCCAGTTAATCAGCTAGCAACAACTCTCATGGAAGCAATCATGCCAAAATGCAACATTGAGGGGCAAGAAGCTGGAGTCACATGCCCAAAGTGTGTCCATGAAACCTTATTGGATAAGGTATTGAGTCAGGCCATGAATGTGATTTAGAGACTACAAGGAGAACTCCAACTCACCTAGGAGTTGGAGGAGAAGGCTTAGCAAGAACTTTAGGCCCTTGAAAAATAAGTTGGTGAGCTTGCAGACCTACTCTCTCTCCTAAGATGTAAGTGAGTGATTCCCACATTGAGAAAGCTCTTGGATGAGTATGAAGATAAACAACCAATAGATGTCTTGGTCCCAAACCTAGCATGAGGGTGTAGGACACAATCACCCAGAACACAAGTTATGATTGGGAGTTTCTTATAGACACTGAGATCAACAAATGGTTAGTCCATGATATCCTAAAGAATACCGGCATCGAGATGAATGTCCTCACATAAAATGGGTGTTGGAAGATGGGAATCCCTGTGATACAATCCTCACCTCAAACTATGTTCATGGCAAAAGAAACCAGATCACAACCCATAAAGGTAATATATGATGTTGACATCTAGATCATGGATGTAAAGTTTTGTGCCAACTTTGAGGTCATAGAGCTTACTGAGGAAGACAATTACCATATGTTATTGGGAAGGTCTTGGTGTTAAGATAATAATGTCGGCATGCACTTTAAACAATGCTACATGAGCTTTGAGAATGGAAGTGAGTGTTTGGTGATCCCACTAATAGCAGACCAAGGTTCCTCATATATTAAATGTGTGGAGCTCACATATGCATTCAATAATGTCTATAACATCACCACTTAGAGCAAGGAAAGTGTAGAGCCAAGTGGGGAAAGTGCCCTGAGATGGGATGATGTGGAGGCTAACTTAGAGACCACACATATTGTTGGTGATCGATGGGTGTTAGAGACATACGAGGTCTCTGTTAGGGGTGTGGGGTGATATGCTCAAAACACATGTTTAAACATGAGCACGAGGATAAGCACTTTGAGAACACACCTTCCTAGAGAAGGGTTGGTCAAAAATGTGGTATGATATAGTCTAGATCCTGATCCTAATACATGCAGAAGAGCCTGTGTACTAGAGTTAGCCTGTGTACAGATAAATTTTGAGGTCATGTATCACACTAAGACAAAGATCCACTTAATTATTCATACCATCTGTATGGGTTACATGCATTGGATGAAGTACTAATACGTGCACACAAGAGGGACAACCTTCATTTACAAATAAAGTTTGGGTGTTGCATTTACCTGTTTACTATGAAGGGAAGAAGGTGCCCCAAATCAACAAGGTGAGCCTTCCTATATAGGTAAAAGAATCTACGATATGACCCAAAAGTCGAGAGAATCAATCAGTGCAAAGGAATGTTAGGATATGGATCATGGACCAATAGTGGTGAGATGTCTCGAGGGCATTTAGATGGTTATTGGCTTAGGTTGGCAATGTAATAAGGTGTTTGTGCCAAGTTGTAATAAGGCTTTCCAAGTCATTTGATTTTAATTTTTTTAGAATATGTTAGCTCCTTCCCATGATAGTTTCGTGCATGTTGTAATAACACACACACCTCTTAAAATCTAGTTGGGTGGGTCACATAGGGGCTTTCTTTTTAGTGTCATATCCATCAGACATCTAAGCATCTTTGGTGAGGTTTTTAATGCTTTAATATGTGGAAAGGTGCTTTATGCCATCCCAAAATATGGAATTTTGTACATGCATGATAACAACACCAGGGGAGAAAAGTTCTGCTACATTGGAAGACCAGCGACAAGTTTTAGTGTGGGGTGGAGATGGTGCCCAAAAAGATGAAAAGATGGTGCCCAAGGAACATGTATAAGAAGAAAGGCCCCTATGAGAATAAGAAAGTAGAAGGACGAGTGGAGGAAGAGGGAACCATGCAAAAGGACTTGATGTGTAGGGTAATCTAAGGTACAACACGAAACTTGAGGGCCAAAAATGACAAATAGGTAGTTGGCTAGATGGACGAAATGACCCTTGACAGAGGTAAGATTGAAGAATAAGAGAGGGTGATAGATCTAAAGTGCCAATTTGAATTGATTGCTATCAGAATTGAGCAATTCAAGGGATGACTCAATGTCAAAAGAACATGTGTGGAGAGGTTTAAGACATGACTTGTGACAACACCTCTCAAAATTTCAATCTTGAACACACATTTCCACTAATTTAACAACTACCACCCAATCTCATAATATTCAAAATACACGCATAAACCTTACTAAAATTACTCCTCCCTAATTTAAAAAATAATAAAATAAATTTATATTACTCTTTTACTCCATATTACACTACCATGTTAAAGTTAAAAAAAAAATTGCAACTCGAATAGAAAAAACCAATTTTCCAAAATTCATGGAAACAACAATGAAATACAAGGACATGGACATGATAATGAGATGTTTAATTTGGAAAATAAAAGTCTTTAAAATATTTTTCCGTATTAAAATTGTGGTTGATTTATTTGGCTTGACTTAATAGTCTTTAGTCCCCACCCCACGTCACGTCACATCAAATGGATTATTGTCCTCCACTTTGTTTACATAATTGTCTTGATTTGGCAGACTGAATTGGAAAAAATGTGGAAAAAATTCCTCATCTAATATTATATGCTTTCACACTTCATACAACGATATTATAATTTTTAAAAATAATTGTGTTCTTTTTTATCGAAGTTTGAATCAACATTCTTTATTTTTCATTGATTTTTAACAATTTTAAAATACAATTAAAATAATACAATAAGAATACTAACAATAAATACATCAATAACATCTAATTTGGACCAATAGTTGACAAACACATAAGTACCATAGAATAATACAATTATGTAACTAATAAATTAGGTGTCTACGTAAAGCCCCACTTTGATATATGTATGAGTATACATATAAAATTGAAACACATAGGGTGTGGATATAGGATTTTATGCCCCTCAAGCTCCCATGAAAATCTCTAATCCACCTAAGAATCCTAAAAAAACATTTACATATGGATAAGTGTCCATAATAATAATAATAATAATAATAATAATAATAATAATAATAATAATAATAATAATAATAATAATAATAATAATAATAATAATAATAATAATAATCTTGATAAAATCTAAAAAGAATAACTAAAAACATGTGTTACCTTATTTTGGATTAATGATCTAAAAACTATGAACATTCATATAAACTTAGATATGTCTAAATTACGTAGATCTTAATGTAAAAATAGATGTTTAATTTCACTTTTCTATTTATATAAATGACCAAGAATATTAGCATACTTAGCTTGCTCCTATTGTGTTTGGGTCTAAGAATGTGTGCAAGTGAGTAGAAGGGATGATACTAGAATTGGTTCGCTTGGATATAAATACTAATTATTTTCACCTACTTAGATACCTATGGTAGAAAAAAAACACATCCGGTCAACCAAAGTTGTATGTTGTGTACAAAAAATGTCCTCTATATTATAATTGATTTATTTTTCTATAGGTTATAATGCTTCTATGTTAAGATTATATATATGTGATATCAGATATTTAGTTTTGTACATAAATGTAGACTATTTTCTCTTTCACCTTGAAATTGTAGTAAATAAACAATTCAATTATATTCAACAATAACATGCTTACATATATAAGCTAGTGATATCCTACTTTCATGAAGTTAGCCTTAGCACAAACAACTAAATAATACCTACTTTATAGGGGTGAGTTGTTATCAAAACTCATTATACATTTGCACGCATACACATACACCAAATAATATGCCATGTACTAGTAATCCTAACATTCCCCTCTTAATACATATGTAGGGAAAGGAACCATACCATACATACTAGAAATACACATGTACTTCAGCACCTATACATATGTTTTGAACCACACCAGATACATCCACTCTGATATTAGTGATATCATATGTGAACATGTATATTAATGTTGGGATTCTCACTGACACATACATAAATAAAGACACTTATCTATTCCCATTTTCACTTTCAAATGGGTGTCAGGCTTCTCATTGACACATTCATTTATTCACATTCACTTGTAGTGAGTGTTGTGCTTCTCACTAACATATCACATATGAAAGAAGGTATATAAATATCTGTCTACAATGGGTGTTGAGCTTCACACAAACACAAAACAAATAAAAATATTTGAGGACCGATTTTTCACTATCTTTATTGAGTGTTGGGTTTCTCATTGAATTTTATATTTATAGCCTCCATCCTTGATTGTGTTCACATAATCACAAACAATGTAAATGGTAGCCACTAAAATTTTCATCATTTTCAAAATTATTTGATTTGACACAAAAAAAATTCCAGTACTACAGTATGTAGCCTCTAAGTTAGTAAGAAAATCAAGATCACTGATGGAGTTCATTACTCCATTGACTCTGACCTCCAACAGAATGCTGCTCACTCAGCAAGATGCATCTTGAAGCTCAACCACATGTAATTGTTAGGAATATCTCCCCCCACATAGTAGAGATACATATTTCCTATGACATTAAGTTATCCTAAAAATGCATCCATTACAAGGAAAATAATGACTTTTTACAATTTAAAACATGACACAAAAGGATCAAATCATAAAATAATAGGACTATACAAATAAATTAACAACCTATAGACCTAGGACTATAGAAATAAACAATAACTTAAAAAAAGGCCACATTGCGACACAAGTACTTGCCATTTTTTAGAAGCATGTTTTGTTGTTGCATAGGGTTTTTTTTAATAGGTTGTTTTTACATGTAACCATATATTCAATTATTGTTATACTAGGAGTGCATTGTATTTGTTTGGCTTATTCTTATATAGTTTCTACAGTTGCATGTTGTATATATTTTTTGTAATGTCATTTTTTATTTGTGTTGTAGCATGAATACTTGATGTTATTAGTAGATGTTTCTCATAGCAGATCAAGACTTGGTGGTTGCAAACACATGTTCCCACCTTTATCTTCTTTTAATTTTAGTGAATAAAAATGAAAAAATGAAAACAAGGAGATTATTGAAAATTTTAAACAAAAAATAAATCATGCTACAAAAATTAATACTTTGATTGTTGTATAAATACGTAAACAATAATTACCCATGATAAATACCCATTGCATAAATAATCATTAATAGAGATTAAATTTCATGATCGGCTCTACATGTAAGGACTTTTTTATGATGGTGGCTATTTATTTAACATTCATATTCTGTTGTTAATACAATTAATAGTAGGAGAAACATTACACCCAAATTTATCTTAAATTATATGTGTGTTTGTGTGTTTGGGTGTGTGTGTGTGTGTGATGTGTTATGATTATATTTCACAATGATGGTCGATGATATGCCATTCTACACCATTTGCATCATTATATACCCTTTCAAAGCTAAATGTTACATCTCTTGGCTCATAATTACTTTTGATAACCATTTATTTACACTTATTTAACTTCTTAACTAATAGTTAATTGATATTTACATATATATCATGGTATATATGCATTTTACTCATAAACTATTATATATTCTTCTTCATTATTATTATTATATGTTTTCATCTTTTATTATTAGAGCATTTAATGTTATGTAGGAACCATTATTGGGGGCCCTCTTCTTCATTATTATTATGATATGTTTTCATCTTTTGCTATTAGAGCATTTAATGTTCTGTATGTACCATTATTGGGGGCCCTTAGTACTTTACATGGTAAAATAATAAATATTTTATTATTATATTTAACAGAGGTTAAAAAAATTGTGTAAATACAATAATAAAACATATTATTAATTACTAACTTAGTTACTTGAGAAAAGTTGGACTCGTTGGTTACAATGGTCACCTCTCTTCATTCTTATTATACATAGGGTCTTACCCCTATGGTAAAACATACACTTGATACTCTTGATTGAATATCATTGATTGTGAAAAAGTCATATTTGCATGTGGAAAATATATTATAGAGTTTTGTGAAAAAACTTGATAAAGAAAAGGATTGAGGGAAGAAGGAATTGTATTGGGAAATTCTTTTTCTCTATATATGAATAAGCATCTTTGTGGGTTTTTTACCTCTCAAGAGGTTTTTCCACATTATCTCACTATGTTCATTGATATGTGCTTTGCTATTCATGTTCATCTCTAGATTATATCATATGCTATTCAATATACATTTCATATTGATTTCAAATCTTATCATAGTACCAGAGCTAATAAGGTGGATTTGATTGAGCAAGCACATTGACAATTTCCTTGTATTAATTTAAAAGGATATTCAAAGACTTTTAAAGCCTGGGATGCCATTATCTCATGATGTATGGCCCTATAAGGCATATGAAAGTTTGAAAATATTAGAATATTCATTCAATGATCTTTTTTAATCTCTCAAATCTTTATTAAAGCATCATTGGATCTTGTTGAGAAACTAGATAGTAAACATAGATCAAAATTTGGACTCAAATATTACTTAGGATGTCATTACTACTATTTTACAACCTCCTACCTGGAGAATTTTGTAAAAAAATCTTTCCAAAGCTTCTGAGGTTCTCCTTTAGTGTGTTGAACATTGGCTATTTAATCAATCTTAGAGACAAAACTTGATTCCAGGTATCTTGAAGCATGAGAGGCTCTAATGGATTTTTTTTTATCAAGCTTCCCAAGGCACCACAGTATGGCCTGGTGGGGTGGATTTTTTTTTGTGCATCAAAAATTCATTTTTGAGTCTATTATGTTTTCTATCAAGCTTTTAGGAAGGTTGGCAAAGTTTGGTGATTTTTAGTGGCTTATACAATTTACTATGCATCCCCAAACTTTCCTCTGAGCGCCATTCTTCTCCCAAAGAAAATTACATGTAAGCTTTTGTTTTCATACAATTATGTGAAATATTTTAAAAATAACTTATTTATTAGAAATAAATATTACATGCAACATTAGGATGGATCCACCTTCTAATTTAGTTTTTAATCTAAAAAGTTGGAAATTATAATATTGATTTAAATTTCCAAATTACATGCATTTTTTTTTCAATTTTAAAAAATTAGATATAAAAAGGTATAAATGTAAATTTATGCATCCATACTTCCATCTAGTCTCCTAGAAGGGTTGGTGGCTCTTATTTTGATAAAACCTTATAAGGAAGAGGTCTAGTGTTCGAAACCCACTAGCTTTTTCTTTTTTTGGTTAATTAAAATTAATATTTTTTATTAATTAGAAAATGTTTTTGGTTTGTGTGTAGAGTAAATCAGTTGCAAAACCCCAATGTAACTTTGACCTTTGTTTTTTACATTTAAACTAGTGAATATTTTGTCAACCATAGTCATGTAACTAATCTTTTTATAGGTTTGGCACCTTCTAGATGCATTTATGTGGTCCATTTTTTATTTTGAAGGATCCTATTATAATTTTTAAAACTTTTTAATAACAATGTCTAGATAGTTGTTCTATGTGTGACACTTGTGACACCTAATCTAATACAAATTCTTATAATTTATTGCATTGTCTTGCATCCATTTGAATAATTATTTATTTTTTAAAATATAAATTTAATATATTTTATAAATAGAGTATAAAATAAAATTAATAATGGGTTAAATTTTAAAGCTTTATCTAGTGTTATACTGTCATTCTTAAAGGGAAGCAATGGCTTCACCTAGCTTTATATTAGATAAATCTAAAATGCTCAATGGATCAAATTATAATATATAAAAAATTCACATTAAATCGAAACTTATGACTTGAAAGCTATGGAATATTATCATCGGGACTGAAAAATCTCCATCAAGATGACATGTTACACTTGAGCTTTCAAATGTATTTCAATAGAAATAATAGGAAGCAATGTCGATTACCTTGGAGAGTGTTAGTGATGAATTCCTACTCCATATTGACAATCAAGAGTCTTTGAGAGATGTTTGGAAACTCCTTGAGACTATGGATGAGGGCACTTATTCTTCTAAGATTATTGAGTTAATCTTCGAATTACTTACTACACCTATGCAAGGTGATGAAAAAGTTGTTAACATTATTACTAAGATTAAGAATATTAAAGTTCAATTTGATGGATGCAAATATAATATAATTCAAGATCAATTGTTATATTTCATTATTCATCTTAATATTCATGAAAATTTTCATAATTTTATCTCAATTTTGAATTCAAATTACCAAACATAGCAATATATCCCTGAACTCACTACCTTATCAGTCTTTTGATTCAAGAAGAGCAAGTGATGTCTAATTTTGATTCTAAAAAGAATGCCACTCATGCACTTCTCACTCTCAACCCTCTTTATGATAACAATAGAAACCATAAATCTAACCCTGGTTCTACTAGTAGAAAAAATGAGAACAAAAAATATGAAAATAAGAATCATAAATCTAAGTTTAATAGGCATTGTAATATGTGTGGTAAATTTGGTCATAGAAAAGAAAATTATTATAAAAAAAATAAAAATAAAACTCTTAAAAATAAAAGGGAAGAAATCTAATTAAAACCGTCATAATAATCAAAACCATAATTAAAACAACAATTATGAATAAAATTCTAATGTTACTATTTTATATGCTACCTTATTTTTCTTTTAATAAGAATGGATGGATCTTAGATAGCATTGATTGATTATTTCATATTTCATATTATACTAGAGATATTTTTGAAAATATGTATTTAGGAGATAATTCACTTTTAGAAGCAACTACGCAAGAAAAGAAAAAAATTGCAAATGTTGTTATTAATGATGTTTTCTGTGTATCTAAACTTAAGAAAAAAATTGTTATCTTGTTATAAAATTATGAATGATAATTACACTATAACTTTACTTAAAGATAATTGGTCTATTAGAAATTAATATGGCCCTCTGATTATTGAAGGCATTTAAAAAAATAGTATATACAATTTTTTGCTTCTTCTACATGTTGTGTTTCATTGCATAGTCAGAATGAATCTCAATTATGACATGAAAGATTAGGACATGTTAATTTTATAAGTTTACATGATATTTTTTCTCATAATATTTTTGTTAGTCTTCCTTCGATCTCCTCACATTATGAAACTTGTGAAGCTTGCTTATGTGGTAAGCAAGATACTAATCCCTGTTGCAAGAATCATGATGCAAATTCCTCACACCCTTTAAGAGTTAATTCATAGTGATGTTGTATGACTTCCTGAAGTTGTATTTCTTAATGGTTCTTTATATGTTGTTACTTTTATTAATGATCATACTAGAATCACTTGGTCATATTTCATTAAAAATAAATCTGAAGTGTTGTCTAAATTCAAATAATATAAAGTTATTGTTTAAAATGCTTCTATTTTTTATATTAAAAGATTAAGATCAGATAGTGGTGGTGAATATATTAGTAAATAATTTTCTTATTTTTGCATTAATTGTGTTATTCAAAGGGAATTGACAACTCCCTATTCCCATTAGTAAAATGGTATTGTCGAAAAGGAAAATCACAACATTATTAAAATGGTTAGAACAATGTTACATTCTATAAAAGATTCTAAGTTTTTATGCACTGAAGTCATGAATACTACTATTCATATTCTGGATAGAGTCCTTATTAAATATTTTCATCTTTGTACACCTTTAGAAATGTGATCTAATAAGAAACCCAATATGGGCCATCTTAGGATCTTTGATAATATTTCTTCCATCTTTGTTCTTAAAGATAAAAGAAAGAAACTTGATCCTACCTCCTATTCATGCATATTTATAGGTTGTATAAGTAAAATTAAGGGGTTATGAGTGTATGATATGTCTAAGAGATAAATCATTGAGAATAGAAATATTCTTATTCTTGAAAAATATTTTTGTGAACCCTTTGTAGAACCTCCTTAATGTTCTTCTTTTGATGAACAA
Source organism: Torreya grandis (assembly GCA_037957365.1). NCBI lineage: Eukaryota > Viridiplantae > Streptophyta > Pinopsida > Cupressales > Taxaceae > Torreya > Torreya grandis. The sequence goes on from JARHVA010000135.1 coordinate 173,134, forward strand.
GGCTCTGCTATTTATCTTTGTGAATAAAAAATGCTCTAGAGGAATTTGATCTATTTTTGGATAACATGGAGCCTGAGGAACACCTTGAATTTCATGTTTAATATAAAAGACCTAAATGGGTAGTATCACTAATCTAGTCTTCTAGTCTTAATAATCTTAATAAATTAATTAAAAGTCAACATTATTATTATGCTTTAATGACTATGTATGAATGTGAACCTCAATCTTTTGAGGAATCCATTCAAGATGATAGATGGAAAGTTTCTATGTAAGTTGACTATAGTAACTCAATTAAAAATTAGGCTTGGGATCTTGTCTCGCCTCAAGCTAAAAGACATATTATTGGTTATAGGTAGATTTATAAAATTAAATATAATTCAATTGATAAATTTAACAAATTTAAATCAAGATTATTCTCTTGTGATTTTTTTTTCAAAAACTCGAGATTGACTATGTTAAAACCTTTGCTCTTGTAGAAAAAATGAGTACTGTTAGATTACTCATTGCTCTTGTAACTCAAAATAGGTGGATTATACACCAAATGGATGTCAAACATGCATTCATGAATGGTGATTTATAATAAAAAATATTTATGACTTAGCCAAATGGTTTCACTAACCCTAACAAAGAATAATATGTTTGTAAGTTAAAAAAATATTTGTATGGTTTAAAATAAGCTCCTTAAGCTTGGTATTCTAAAATTACTAATTATTTTAAAGAACTTGATTTCTCTAACTGTTATTGAGATAATGATCTCTTTGTTAAAATTAAAAATGGTCATTTAATATTGAATCTATTATATGTTGATGATCTTTTGATTACTAGTGGTTTAATTAGTTTACTTCATAAATATACAGATAAACTAAATAAAATGTTTGAAATGAATGATCTAGATATTCTGTATCATTTTTTTAAAAATGATTATATTTTAGGATACAAATTTAATTGTTGTATCACAATATCAATATGCACATAATCTTATTGTTATGTTTAATATGCTTGATTGTAAGCCTTCATCTACTCCTATTGATGTTGGTGTTAAGATTGATCCAAAACTTACATGTGAAAAATATAACCCTACTTTGTATAGAGAACTTGTTGGTACTTTAATATATCCAACCGTTACTAGATCAAATATTTCATATATTGTTAGTGTTGATTCCATATTTATTCAAGATCTATATATGGATAATTGGAAATTAGATAAATGTGTACTTCATTATATCAAATAAACTATTTATTTTGGTTTGTTTTATTTTTCTATTGATAATACTACATTATATGGTTTTTGTGATGTTGACCATGTTGGTGATACTATAGATTACAAATATACTTTTGGATATGTGTTTAAATTTGGTGCAAGTGCTATCACATGGAACAACAAAAAGTAGATTACTGTCTCTATCTCTTCTACTGAAGCAAAGTACAAAAATATTATGAAAGTTGATAAAGAAGCCATGTGACTATGAAGGTTTTTAGGATAACTTAATTTGGATATTTATTATAATACCACCCTTGGTTATGATAACCAAAGTTGTATCGCTCTAGCAAAAATTTTAGTGTAACACCAACAAACTAAACATATTGAAGTTCATGTCCATTTTATCTAAGAGAAAGTCCTCAATAGTGATATTGATTTCTAATTTTGTCCTTTAGATGAACATGTGGTAGATACATTCACAAAACCACTTGGTGCTACTAAGTTTTATGAATTTCATGAAATATTGGGCCTCTCATAGTTTGCAACTGAGGGTGAGTGTGATTGACAATGACACTTTCTAAAGGCCATGTTTTCCTTCTTCTCGATACTTCTTTTCTTTATAAAACATTATAATATATCACATTATGTTATTTTAGTAAACTTCATGTGGATTTTTTAATTCTATTCCCAATACATAAAAACATACTTTGTAATGAAGGTTCTTATGTTAAAAAACACTCCAAATATGCTTGGTGATTATTTATGAGAAACTATGAGATGTAGTTTCATTATCATGTTAGCCTAAACTTAATTTTAGTAGTTTATGGATTATAATTCCTTTTATTTCAAAAAGTGATGTTTGGCATGATGAAGGTTTTTAAATCCTTCAAATTTTTACATAGTATATTTTTTTTTATTAATGTGACTATGGCATGTATCCCCACTTAACATTAATGAGAAGTGTTAGAACATTTAATGTTTATGTGGATACCATGATTTGGCCCTGAACACTTTACATGGTAAAATAATAATTTTTTTATTATTATATTTTAGTACAGGTTAGAACTTCATGTAAATACTTTTAACATTTTAGCATCACAAGCTAAAATGCCAACCCTTATCATTTAAAGTTTGATGACCATGGGCTTAAATTAATTTTATATGACTAATAGTGCCTTTGTTTAAGATAAAGATGACTTGCACAAGCTTTGAAGAGCCAGACCATCATCAAGACATCATATAGAAATGGACTGGTCAATGTGATTGTGCATTTTATAAGTATGCTAAAGACACCTCCAAGGGTCAAAAGATTAAATGTAAATGTTGATATTAGTGCCAAAATCATTCCCTATAATTTTCATGTCTTGATGAGCTCTCTATCTTGAGATATAAATCTTTAAATTTGAACAAGCAAATAGTGATGATCGCATGAATGCCAATGATGGTCATGCAAACGTCAAAATTAAGCCATGAAAAATAGTTATTTGAGTTCAAATAGAGAAAGATCCAATGGTTATAATTCCATCATGCATCAAGATCCAATGGTGAGTGGCAACCTAACAAGGTCAGTGGGAGCAGGAAGATCTAACGACATGCATTCAATCATACTAAGGAGATCGATGGTGCGAGCGAGGTTAGAAAATTCAAGGAGATCTGATCAAACATAAAGCCATCACATGAAAAAATCATAGAGGTAGATGAATTTGATATCAAAACCATGGAAGGAATGATGAGAGGACATGTGTTCATGTCAACATTAGTCATACATTTTTAACAAGCAATAGTAGGGCAAGGAAAATCCACATGGGTAGACACATAGGATCAAAGGATTTCACCACTCGAGCATGTAAATACAAAAAACCAAGATCCAGATATTATCCAAGTGGATCTAAGAGGAATATTTCAAACTTGAGGTTACCATTAAAGCTCAGTCAATCTCCTGATTCAATGGTTTACAATCTATCGACCCCATTTTGTAAAGATGAAGGGTCATTTCATGGCTGTGTTTGTTGCTCTTTAAAATGGGTCCATGTGTGTAATGAGACCTTGGTTTCTATGATGCACAAAGGTAAAATAGGTCAATTTAGACCTAACATAAATAAAAACAAGCTGCTAGCTATTCAAATGATATAAATGCATCCAAGTGGAGATAGTGACTATATGAAAACCAATATTTCAGATTCATTTTCATCTATAATGGATCAATATTCAGGGTTTCAAGTAGAGATCATACCAAGGCATAAATGTGATAGTCATATCAGCTGCTTAAAGCACACATAATCAAAGATTACTTAGGTTTATAGATATGAGGATTTTATCCTTACATTAAACATCATTAATGTAGAGGATCTCAAGGAGGATTAGGTGGCCATTTGTGATTACGTGTAGAGGAAATATCGGGTTTCATAACCAAATAGTTATAGTGGCATTAATGAATTAAGGAGATTGAGGAAGCTACATGATCTTGGTCATTATGACCCCTTCTCTAATCTCTCATGTATGTTCCCCATCTCCCTCATCTCTTTTTGTTATATATAGGCTTTTGAGCCTTATAAATGATCCCTCAGGGTTGGTATGACTAGACTCTACCAAAATTTGTAGTCATGCACCTTTTGGATCAATAAGAAAGACATTTGCTATTGTTTACCAATCTGTTCTTAGTGTTTTATATTTTTTTGGTATGCAAAAGTGGTTTAATCTTCCCTTTGCAGGTCCAAGTGCAACCTAAGTGCTACCAAGCTTTCCTTATAGGTCATCTAGTGTGTCATAATGTCGATGTCTAAAACATATAGTTGATTTCCAACTATAAGTGCCTTCAATCAAGATTTACCCTCATTTCCCTCTAGCCTAAGTCAATCAAATGACCTCTATGTGAAGCACTTTTTCTTGGAAACCATTATAGGTATTGTGTTAAGTCCATTCATAGTCCATTAGTGTGTCAAGATTTCAGGCCTATAAGTGGATACAATGAATTCATAGTGCATCACCACACTTAGAGTAGGTCTTCATTCATGCACCTCCTTTCTTTTCATACCAATCTATTTAGGTCTTAGGTGAACACTATAATGAATAATCATAAGAGTTAGTCCCATTAAAAATCCTATAGGTTTGACCTAAGACTATGTGATCCACAACCTAGGGTCATTCCCATGTTGGACTAGGTATGAGAAAGAGGACCTAAGCACTCCCTTTCTCAGCTAGGGTGAAACCTAAGCCTCCAACAATTCTAGCACACCTAGTGGGATAGATTTTAAGTGCCTAAAATCATTCTTTGAAAGATATTATAGGACATTTGGAAGATGAAGACATCAATAACATCATCTTTAGTTATCTTGGGTAAAGTGAAGCATCTTTGGAAGGTTTGCAATCAACCTCAAGCTCAAAGATACCATTGGTTTCTTGGTTGCAGAGGTAAGAAGGTTTTTTGTCATTTTTTTTATTAGATACATATATTTCATAAGGAGCCATGGCATCCTATGAGTTAGGTTTCTACCCTCCACCCCCATATCCACCTAACCATAGCCCATATGACCCATACACTGGTCCATATCCTACACACTACCAATTATAATCCACCATATTTTGATCCTCCTCTACCTCCAAGACAACCTACTCATCCTCATAATCAGTCCTATTATCAACCTGATACCCCTTACAATCCACCTACACCAAACACTACTTATCTACATTTAGAGATTGATAGATTAAGAAAATAAAGGGGCAAGTTGCAGGAGAGTCTTAGACAATAGAAAAGGGTTGAATTCCAATCTATTATCCTCACCAAAATAATCTTGAAAACCAACCATAGTAAACTAATTGGTCACCCCATCTCCTTTTCTTTCCTCCTTGGTCATAAGAGATTTCTTGGTCCATAATTGTTTACTTAATGATAAGGCAAATCTTTCAATTATCCCTAAACCAGTGGCAGACACATTGAATCTGAGGTATGAACCTATTTCTAACTTTGATTTTCAATGGAATGGGTCTCCCATGAAATTATTTGGCATTATTAAGAACCTACATCTTACCCTCCATGCCTACACCAAACTTTCAGCTATGCAAGACCTTATTATAGTAGATTTGTTGCCTTATTTTGCCTTTGTTTTGGGTAATGAACTCATGACTAAGGTTGGAGGGTACTTGTTCAAATACTTGTCTCATATAGTTTGTAAACTTGAACACAGTGTGGAGGTGAAAATGAAGTCTAAGTCACTCTCTAAGTTCCACATTCTGCCACCTTCTCCAATCACTCCAAAGGCAAACCGCCTTCACCTTCCTTCCTCAAGAAAATCCACTTGTGTTCAATATATTATACCTACAAAGAGCCTAAAAAAATACCCACATGGAAGCCTTCATGGTCCATGGATCCCAATTTCATCATGCCCACACTTGTAAAGGAGGATGAGGGAGGAAAAATAAGTGTAATATATGTTATTGGTCCTCCATTTGTTATTACTCAAGTACTTCTTGCCCTTTTTCACATCCTTCCTCAATCCTAAGAGCTTCTTAATAATCCATTGAATATCCCTAGTTGGAAGGATACCCTTGTAGGTATCATGTATCCTAATGATATCTACTTCCACTCACCCTCTCCCCTCTTAATAAAAAATCAAGTGCACCAAAATTAGAATTGGATCATTCAAGCATGGTGGGCAAACTATCAAAGTTGGTAAAGGAGAAGGTGATCATTCAAGATATAGACATTGATCTAGTTGTAGATGAGTGTCAAGATCACGTTGGAGAGGAAACTTCTAGTGTCTATGAAGAAGATATTCAAATTGGGACCCCTGTGCACTCCATTAGATTAAAAGGTAAGCATGAGCAAAGCTTGGATGATAAAGGGCAGCTGTAATGTCATAATGATGGAGTTGAGGTAAATGAAACACAAGCTGATCTTTTCATAAGAGACCACTTAGATGACAACATCTATGATGATGCTATTGATACTGAAGTCAAGAATACATTAGAATACTCATGGAAACGCTTCTTTTTGGAATTCTTAAATGAAATGGAACAATTTGGCAAGGTAGATTTGAGTGATGAAGTTGAATATTAGGATAATGTTTCAAATGAAGAAAGCAATGTAAATTTAAAAGTACCAATTCAAGAAGAGATTCTACTTGAGTGTACTGATGAATTATCACCTCTCTCTATTGATGAAGAGGATGAGAAAACTTTAGCTAATCAATAACCTTATGATGACCCTGCCAAAATGAAAGAGGTGAGTAATCAACTTGGTGACTTTTAGATAAATGGTAGAAGTTCAAATGAACCTCATGATCTATTCATTAACCAAGGTGAGATGTCCTTTTGGGAGGACTTAGAAGACTTATACTTGAAGTTAGATACCTCACCTCTGCACTAGCCAAAACTTGAAAATAAGGAACTTGTCAAGAATGCTTTGATAACTGGTCATCTTGAACCTAAAGAGTAGAACCAATTATAGCTCCTGACTAAAGAGGAGATGAGGTTAGTGATTCAAGATAGAAATATTTGGGAGTATGATTGGATTATCGACCCTCATACTCAACCCATGCACATAGAGATAAACCCAGATGGTCAATCTACTTTTCCATGTGACCAAGAGAGTACTAGTTGTAGATGGAGGTTGTCACACATTGGCCAAAGTCTATTTACACACAAATCATTATATGACAGCTCCACATAAAATTGCCATAATGATCATAGAACATTCCCATTTGATCTGGGAGAATGAAGTCAAGGTTGGGTTAGTTTTGCAGTAGTTAATTTGTTTGTCCAGATAAGTGTTTTGCATAATTTTGTAGGTAGTGCCTTGTTTTAGTTCTTTCCTTATCTGTCCTTAGTTTTTAGGTGTGTTATTAATGTTAGGTTTGTTTTGTTTCCTTGTTTGTTTGTGTCTTATTTTTGCTACAAATATCTGTAGTATCATGAGCACAATTCAGTCTAGAGAGTCAATATCTCATGTTTCTTTGTTGAGTCACCTCATCATGAAAGTGTCTGGGTTCCATGACTAGTAGGTCAGTCAGGCCATCAGAGTTACCATAAATATTAACATTTTGGCCTCACAATCCAAAATAATAACCCCTATCATTCGAAGCTTTGATGACCATGGATTTAGCTTACTTTTATATGACTCAAAGTACCTTTTGTTAAGAGCAACATGACTTGCACAAGATTTGAAGAGCCAGACCATCATTAAGACATCATGTAAAAATGGACTGGTCAGCTCGATTATGAATTTTATAAGTATGCTTAGGACACCTCCCAAGATCATAATATTACATGAAAATGTTTCTCTTAGTGCTAATATCATCACCTGTAATTTTCATGTCTTGATGAGCTCTCTATCTCGAGAGATAAATCTTTAAATTTGAACAAGTAGATAGTGACACTCGCATAGACGTTAATGATAGTCATGTAGATTTCAATGAAGGCCATGTAGATGTTAAAATTAAGCCATGACAAATAGATATTTGAGTTTAAATAGAGGTAGGTCTAATCGTTAGTGTTCCATTGTACATCAAGTTCTAATGGCAAGCGAAAACCTGACATGGTTAGTAGGACCAGGAAGTTCGAATGACACACATTCAATTGTAATGAGGAGATTGATGGTGTGAGTGAGGTTGGAAAAGTCAAGGATATCAAATCAAATGCAAATCCACCACATGACATAAGTACAAATGTATATGAAGTTGATAATAGAAACATGTAAGGAATGAGGAGAGGACAGGTGTCTGGGTCAACCATTGTCATACATTTTTAACAAGCAATAACAAGGCAACAAAAAGCCACATGGTCGAACACATAAGATCAAAGAATTTTTCTACCCAAGTATGTAAATACATAGAACCAAGATATAGATATGAACTAGGTGGAGCCAATAAGAATATTTTGAACCTAAGGTTACCATTAAAGCTTAGTTAAGCTCTTGGTTTGAGGGTTTACAACTTGTCAACCGCATTTTCTAAAGATGAAGGGTCATTTCATGGTTGTGTTTATTGTTCTTTAAAAGGGGTCTATGTGTGTAATGAGACCTTGGTTTCCATGATGCACAAAGCTAAAATAGGTCCATTTAGACCTAACATAAATAAAAACAAGTTAATAGCTGTTCAAATGATATAAATGCATGTAGGTGGAGATAAAAACTATATGAAAACCAATATTTTAGATTGGTTTTCATCTATAATGGATCGATGTTCAGGGTTTGAGGTAGAGAGCATGCCAAGGCATAAATGTGATAGTCAAATCAACCACCTAAAGTGGACATAATCAAATCTGATTTAGGTTTATAGATATGGGGATTTTATCTTTATAGTGAAGAGAATTAATGTAGAGGTGCTCGAAGAGGATTAGGTAGCCATTCATGACTGTGTAGAGGAAATCTTGGGCTTCATAGCCAAAAAGTTATAGTGGCATTAATGCATTAAGGAGATCAAGGAAGCTGCATGATCTTGGTCATTATGACCCCTTCTCTACTCTCTTATGCATGTTCCCCATCTCTCTCTTTCCTTTTTTCTATATTTATAGGCTTTTAAGCCTTAGAAATGATACCTTAGGGTTGGTATGACTAGACTATACCAGCATTTGTACTCATGCACCTCTTAGATAAATGATAACTTCATTTACAGTTGTTTACCAATCTGTGCTTAGTGTTTTGTATTTGTTTAATATGCAAAAGTGGTTTAATCTTCCCTTTACAAGTCCAAGTTCAACCTAAGTGCTAACAAGCTTTCTTTACAGGCCATCTAGTGTGTCATAATGTTGATGTCTCAGGTATAGAGTGGATTTTTGAAAGCAAGTGCCTTTAATCAAGCCTTACCCTCATTTCCCTCTAACTTAAGTCAATCAAATTTAAGTATATGTGAAGAACTTTTGCTTGGAAACCATTGTAGGCACCATGTTAAGTCTATTCATAGTTCATTAGTGTGCTAAGAGTTCAGGCCTATGAGTGGATACAATGAATTCATGGTGTATCACCACACTTATAGTAGGGTTTCATTCATGTAACTCCTTTATTTTCATCCCAATCTATTTAGGTCTTAAGTGAGCAATAAATAAATCTACTCCTCATGATAAAAGACCCCAATTTTCTTGGATTTTTCTAATAGACTCTCAAAAGGGGGATATGTTGTAATGTGGGGATTTCTTGGCAAAGTTGATGAAGTGTAGTATTGAGGGTTTTAAAAAATTACAATTTAATTTTTTTTAAAGTTTTAAAAAAATAGAGTTTATAAAAAAAATTATTATTATTTTTTTTTTGGAGTTTAAAAAAAATTAATCTATTTTAGAGTTTAAAAAAAATTATTTGTTTTTTTAGAGTTTAAAATAAAATTTAATTTTTTATTAGAGTTGAAAAAAATTAGAGTTTAAATTTTTTTATGTGATTCACTAGAAGCTTCCAAGGAAGAAAATAAATAAACTATGAGAGAATAAGCAAGTAAACAAAGAATATTTACACATGATATTCCACCAAAAATATATTTTACTTCATATAAAAATATTTGCAAACACTTTCCAAACATATTTCATGGATTAGCCACTCATCATTTGGAATGAATTTGTTTGTGAGTTTTTAGAGTATAATGAGCTAGGGGAAAGGTCCCAATAGTTGTGCATGTTTTAATTATCCAACATGGCTTTTGTTAACATATGTTTTATTGATGGAACATATTGGTGTGTAAAAATATTAAAGTGTACGAAAAATTGAACATGCAATATCTAATACTTGTTCAACATTTATTCTATAGAATTAAAAGTAACCAATCACATCTTGACAAGTAAGATTCAAGTATTGATACTCTAATGCACAACTATTGGAACTCCAAAAGTTAAGTTTTGGTCATAGGTTCAAAAAATGCATTTGATGACCTCTCACGATAAAATTGATTATATCGTAAAATGTATAATGTGTTAGACCTTGAAACCTTACTTATAAGTAGTTAAGATGATATATTAAAATGGGTATTTTTTTTGAAATCTAACATGATGTTATGGCACCTTAATTCACAGTCCAAAGTTAGGGTGCAAGACTATAGGGACATTTACCCTAGTATATATAGTAGTTTAGGGAGGGAGAATTTAAAATTTACTAGTCAAGTCCAACCAATAATTTTCAGAATATATTATAAAATATATATTTAAAAATTAATAGTCAAAATATGACCAATAAAATTTTAAAATTATGCTAAAATACTCATTAAATTCAATAAAATATGGGACACATACCTTGGTGAAATTAACCCTCAATAGGGGTCATCCTTCTTGGGAATAAAGCCCTAAAGGAAGTCGTCCAACTTAGTAATAAAAATTACTAAGGGGGATGCCCTAGAAGTAGATAAAAATCACAAAGGGGGATGTCCTAAGAGGAAAAATAGACATAAGGTAAAAACATCAAAAATGGTAAAATAGGAGAAAGCAAAATCAACCTCAAGAACCTCAAAACTACTCAAGAAAGAAATATACTCCTCATGATAAAAGATCCCAATATTGTGGAGTTTCTCCAACAGACTCTCGAATGGGGGATATGTTACAATTTGGTGTCCTTTTGACAAAGATGATGAAGTGTAGGGTTTAGAGTTTTAAAAAAATAGAATTTAAATGTTTTTTAGAGTTTAAAAAATTAAAATTAAAAAAAATAGTTATATATATATATATATATATATATATATATATATATATATATATATATATATATATAACTATTTTTTTTAATTTTAATTTTTTAAACTCTAAAAAACATTTATATATATATATATATATATATAAAACATTTATATATATATATATATATATATATATATATATATATATATATATATATATATATATATATATATATATAATGTGATTCACTAACAACATCCAAGGAAGAAAATAAATAAACTATGCGAGAATAAGAGAATAAATGAATAAACAAAGAAGATTTACACAATATATTCCACCAAAAATATTACAATATATATATATATATATATATATATATATATATATATATATATATATATATATATATATATATATATATATATATATATATATATATATATATATATATAATGTGATTCACTAACAAAATCCAAGGAAGAAAATAAATAAACTATGCGAGAATAAGAGAATAAATGAATAAACAAAGAAGATTTACACAATATATTCCACCAAAAATATATTGTAATTAATTTTAAAATATTTGCAAACACTTTCCAAAACATATTTCAAGGATTAACCACTCATTAGTTGGAATGAATTTGTTTGTGAGTTTTTAGAGTACAAATGAGCAAGTATATATAGTAGTTGAGGGAGGAAAAATTCAAAAAAAAATAGTCAAGGCCAACAAATAATTTTAAAAATATATTATAAAAAATATATTTAAAATTAATAGTCAATAGCCAACCAATAAAATTTTAAAAATATACAAAAATACTCACTAAATTTGATAAAAGGTGGGACACCTACATTGGTAAAATTAACCCTCAAGAGGGGTCATACTTCTTGAGAATAAATACCTAATGGAACTCATACAACTTAGTAATAAAAATTTCTAAGGGGGACGTCCTAAGAGGAAAAATAAACTCAAGGGGAAAACTTCAAAATTGGAAAAATAGGAGAAAATAAACTCAACCTCAAGAACCTCAAAACTACTCAAGAAAGAAATATACTCCTCATGATAAAAAACCTCATTTTCCTCGAGTTTCTCCAAAAGAATCTCAGAAGGGGGATATGTTGTAATGTGGGGACTTCTTAGCAAAGCTGATGAAGTGTAGGATTTAGGGATGCCCCAAGTTTAAAGCTTTAGCTAAAGAGCTATAATTAAGCTTGAAAACAAGGGGGGCCTCTTCCTCTTATGAACACCACCTTGCACTCAACTGAGAAGCATTGTCTTATCCTTTTGAGAAACCTCAATGAAACAACTAAGTATAAATATTCTAGGATAACCTATAACTCTAAGTCTAGAATATAAAATCCTCTTGAGACTGATAGAGCTTGTTGGATAAGACTCCCTAAGAAGGTATCTACGAAGCTCACTTATGATGAATGACTTCTTCTGGTGTTGAAATACCACAAATAAAATGGAATGTACTAGTAGGCATTCAACTTATTTTGTAAACACTTTGTGGCAAGCTTTCCATTATAACTAAAATTTGGACCCTTGAAGAAATTAATATATAATAAATTATCAAAACTATGAGAAACAGAGGAATTGATCTTGATCTTTGGATAGAATCTCTAATACCATTTGAAATACTCAAATAGGAGACTCCTTGCTAATAATCCAAATACCAATGACATCATCAGTGAACCTCATGAAATAAGCTAAGACAAAAGTGTCATGTCTATAATCAATCTACCATTCTAAGTGGTAGATAAAAATACATAGATACACCATTGCAAATTTATTACCCATGGCTATACCCTTGATCTACTTAGATCAAACACCATCAAACTCCAAATAGTGCTCTTTAAGAACTAACTTTACAAGGCTCATGACCATGTCAGTGAGACCATTGTCAAACTATTGCTCCTCAAAATAATCTTTCACCATTTCATGAAGCGAAACAATCCCTTCGGTGGTGGGGATACTAGGATAGATAGATTTAATGTTGAAAATAAAAAGAATACATTTGGGTGGAAAATATATATCACCTAGATCCTAGAGAAGAGAGAGTGAATCTTGGAGGTGATACTTCTACTAAAGGAGGATAAAAAATAAGAGGAAATGGATAACTTTGGAAGCAGGATCTAACATATATCCTAAGTAGCTGCAAATGGGTCTACCCATAACCAAAGACTTGTAAATCTTGGGGATAAGCTAGAAAGTGCATGCTCTAGACAAAGTGACGGTGTTCTGCCTCAAAAACTTTGAAATAAGATCTAAACAAGACTTAGAATTATCAAGAGAGAAGTGAGTCTAATCCAAATCCATATCCATAGAAGAATTCCAATCTACTTATAAATCAAAAGATCTGAAAGCAACCTTAATCCAACGTCTTGTACTAAGAAGCATCCATAACCACTAACCCCAAAGTTTTATCCACAGGCTTGACGATGATGGACCTATACTTTCAATATGAATTCAACCTTCTGAAAGATGTCATTCAGCTCCATGTTTAGCTCATCAAGGTGCCACTAAGGATTGGTAGTATGTAACTAATGAGGGAAAAATATAGAAGTAAAAGGACTAACCTCAAAAATAACACCATAATTCTCCTCAACATCAACCCCAAATTAGAGATAGATATAAATAAACATGGTGAAATATCTAAAGTTTGAGATGATGGCCTCAAAAATTTTAAACATTTTTTAGAGTTTAAAAACTTTAAAATTTTTATAACTTAAAAAAAATTAAAAAATTTATAACTTAAAATTTTTAGAATATCACAGGCTGCATTTGAATAATAAATAACAATAAACATCAAGAGAGAAGTAAAATGTACTTCATTATAAATTCTTAAAAAATAATTTCCAAGACATGTTTCATGGAATTCCACCACTCATTAGTTGGAATGAATTTGTTTTGTGAGAAAATAGATACATGAGAAGGGGTAAATATAGTGTTTTGAGAGGAAGTTAAGAGATTATGACCGACCTAAAAATGAAGGCATAAAATCAAAGAGATAAGCACCATATAAGGGACTAGAATTGACCCAAAATTGGGCCCATCAAACCTCTAAACTGGAGAACCCAAAATGGCCTAAAATAAATACCAAAAATAGGCTCAATCCATCTTAAAATACACATCCAAGATTTGAAAATATCAAGAACACCTATAGCCTTAAAGAACACCAAAAAATAACTAAAATATTTGAAATAATATCTTCTCTAATAGGATAACCATAATAACGTGAAGAATTCAATGCAAGGGGGGATTAGTGTAGTTTCACTATCATAAATAATGGTGCCACACTTGGTGCTTATCATCCTCAAGAATCAATCTTGAAAAAATGTTTATGTTGTATGTAGACCATCCCCCTATGTAGAACCCTAATTGCTTAGGGTTTCTTCAGCAAAAACATATGCAGACATCCACTTCTTCTTTATAGAGGGATATCCATCCAATTGAAATATCTACCAACATACAAAAAAATATTTGAAAGATAGAGGATCAACTCATTTTCTCTCTAGTTCATATGTCCAATTTTCACCCACTACTTGGGAAGGTGTTCAACAATTGAATAACTCGAAGTTACATTTCTACGAAAGGAAGCAAAAATAGAAAGGACTATTCCTTCCTCAGTGGCCTTCATGATGATCATCCCAAAAAATTTAGAAATTAGAATATCACTAGCACCATCTGAAGAATAAATAACAATAAACATCAAGAGAGAAGTGAAATGTACTTCATTATAAATTCTTTTAAAATTATTTCCAAGACATGTTTCATGGAATTCCACTACTCATTGGTTGGAATGAGTTTGTTTTGTGAGAAAATAAGTACATGAGAATGGCTATATATAGAATTTTGAGGGGAGGTTAAGAGGTTATAACTGACCTAAAAAATAAAGGCCCAAAACCAAAGAGGTAGGAAACATAGAAGGGAAAAAAAATGACCCAAAAGTGGGCCCATCAGACCTCTAAAGTGGAGAGCCAAAAAAGGCCTAAAATAAGTACCAAAAAATAGGCTCAATCCATCTTAAAAAAGACTTCCAATGTTTGAAAAAAATAGGAACACCTATAGCCTCTAATAACACCAAAAAATAATAAAAATATCTAAAATAATATATGATCCAATACGACAATTGTAATAACATGAAAAATTAAATACAAGGGGAGATAAATGCTCTTTCACTATCATGAATAATGATGCCACACTTGGGGCTTATCACCCTTGAGAACCAATATTTAAAAATATGTTTATGTTGTGTGTATATTGTCACCCTATGTATAACCCTAATTTCTTAGGGTTTATTCAACAAAGAAATATGTAGACATTCGCTTCTTCTTTTTAGGTGGATATCCATCCTATTGAAATATCTACCAACATGAAAAAAAATCTCTAACAGATAGAGGATCTACTCTTCTTCTCTCTAGTCCATATGTTCAAGTTCTACCCACTTCATAGGAAGGTGCAACAACTGAATAACTTGAAGCCACGTTTTCATGAAGGGAAGCAAAAGTAGAAAGGACTATTCCTTATTCGGTGGCATTCATGAATATCATCCAAAAAAAATAACTTAAAAAATTTAGAATATCATTGGCTGCATCCAAAGAAGAAATAACAATAGACATCAAGAGAGAAGTGAAATGTGATTCATTATAAATTCTTAAAAAATAATTTCCAAGACATGTTTCATAGAATTCCACTACTCATTAGTTGGAATGAATTTGTTTTGTGAGAAAATAGGTAAATAAGAAGGGGTATATATAGTGTTTTGATGGGAGGTTAAGAGGTTACAGTCGACCTAAAATAGGAAGGTAAAATCCTGAAGAGATAGGCACTATATAAGGGACCAAAATTAACCCAACATTTGGCCCATCAAACATCTAAAGTGGAGATCCCAAAATGACCTAAACTAAGTACTAAAAATAGGCTCATAACACCTTTAAAAATATGTCTATGATTTGAAAAAATCAAGAACACATATAGCTTCGAAGAACACCAAAAAATATCTGAAATAGTATCTACTCCAATATGACAATGGCAACAACATGAAGAATTGAATACAAGGGCAAATCAATATAGTTTTACTATCATAAATAATGACCCCACACTTGGTGATTATCACCATTTAGAATCAATACTTAAAAAAATGTCTATGTTGTGTGTAGACCATCACCCTATGTAGAGTCCCAATTGCTTAGGGTTTCTTTAGCAAAAACAATATGTATACATATGCTTCTTCTTTCTAGGGGATCTCCATCTAATTGAAATATTTGACAACATGCAAAGAAATATCTAACAGATAGAAGATCCACTCTTCTTCTCTCTGGTCCATATGTCTAAGTTCTACCCATTTATTAGGAATGCATAATAATTAAATAACTTGAATATACATCTTTGTGAAGGGAAGCAAAAGTAGAAAGGACCATTCCTTCCTCAATGGTATTTGTGAAGATCATCCCAAAAAATTTATAACTTAAAAAAATTAGAATATCACTAGCTACATCTGAAGAAGAAATAATAATAGACATCAATAGACAAGTGAAATGTACTTTATTATAAATTCTTACTAAATAATATCCAAGACATGTTTCATGAAATTCCATCGCTTGTTAGTTGGAATGAATTTGTTTTGTGAGAAAATAAGTACATGAGAAGGGGTGTATATAGTGTTTTGAGGGGAGGTTAAGAGGTTACAACCGACCTAAAATAGGAAGGCACACAACCAAAGAGATAGGTGCCATGTAAGGGACCAAAATTGACCCAAAAATGGGTCCATCAAATCTCTTAAGTAGAGCACCCAAAATGGCCTAAAATAAGGACCAAATATAAGCTCAATCCACCTTAAAAAATACATCCAAGATTTTAAAAAATCAAGAACACCTATAGACTCAAATAACACCAAATAATATTTGAAATATTTGAAATAATATATGCTCCAATAGGATAATCGTAACAACATGAAGAATTGACTACAAGGGGGATTAATGTGGTTTTACTATCATAAATAATGGTGCCACACTAGATCGTATAACCCTCAAGAATCAATCCTTGAAAAAATGTTTATGTTGTGTGTAGACTATTGCCATATATAGAACACCAATTGCTTAGTCTTTCTTCAACAAAAAAATATATAGACATTCATTTCTTCTTTCTAAAGGGATCTCTATCTGATTGAAATATCTAGTACAATGTAAATAAATATCTAACAGATAGAGGATCCACTCTTCTTCTCTCTAGTCCATATGTAAGCAAAAGTAGAAAGGACTATTCCTTCTTCCATGGACTTCATGAAGATCATCCCAAAAAAATTATAACTTAAAAAATTTAGAATATCATTGGCTGCATCTAAAGAAGAAATAAAAATAAACATCAAGAGAATTGAAATGTACTTAATTATAAATTCTTATAATATAATTTCCAAGACATGTTTCGTGAAATTCCACCACTCGTCAGTTGAAATTAATTTGTTTTGTGAGAAATAGTTACATGAGAAGGGGTATATAGTGTTTTGAGGCGAGATCAAGAGGTTACAACTGAATTAAAATAGGGAGGCACAAAATCAAAGAGATAAGCACCATATAAGGGACCAAAATTGACTCAAAAGTGGGCCCATCAAACCTCTAAAGTGGAGGGCCCAAATGGCTGAAAATAAGTACTTAAAATAGGTTCAATCCACCTTAAAAAAGACATCCAAGATCTAAAAAAATCAAGAACACCTATAGCCTCAAATAATACCAAAAAATATCTAAAATATCTAAAATAATATATGATTCGATAAGACAACTACAACAATATGAATAATTGAATACAAGGAGGATTAATGTAGTTTCAATATCATAAATAATGGTGCTACACTTGCGGCTTATCACCTTGGAGAATCAATCCTTGAAAAAATCCTTACATTTGTGTGTAGACCATCGCCCTATGTAAAACCCTAATTTCTTAGGGTTTCTTTAGCAAAAAATGGTGTAGACATCTGTTTCTTCTTTTTAGGGGGATCTCCTTCTGATTGAAATATCTTGCAACATTAAAAAAATATCTAGTAGATAAAGGATTCATTCTTCTTCTTTCTAGGGGGATCTCCTTCCGATTGAAATATCTTACAGCATGAAAATAAATGTCTAACATATAGAAGATCCATTCTTCTTCTTTCTAGTCTATATGTCCAAGTTCCACACACTTCCTGGGAAGGTGAAACAACTGAATATCTTGAAGCTATGTTTTTGAGTATAGGCATATTTGCCTCTATGTGGAAATACTAATGTTTGACCTTCTTAGAGGGGTTCTCTAGCTGGCCCTTTCGATAATATTTTTTAATGTGTTGATGGCTAGGATATGACACTTGTTGTGGCTTTGAACCCCAGAGATGGATGGGTGGCTCCAAACACTCTTTCGATAGAACCTTCCACTTGGACTACTCTACCATCTAAGCATGGTACTCTACCTCCACCTCTAGATGCAGTGGCCTATGCTTAATTATATTTTGGTTATTTATAATTGTTGTGTTTTGTCTGACATTAATTGATATCATTATTTCTTTTTCCATACTTTAAACCTCTTTTATTCTTCAAATATAAAATTCTGAACTGTAAATACTGGCTACTTTACTTTGTTAACTCTTTATAATTTATTTTTGATTAAATAACAACTACTGGATCTTTACATTTATTTGTCAATGTTTTGTAAAACCAAGAAAAAGAGGATTAGAAAAACACAAAAAAAAATACCTTTTTTTTTGAAAAGGAAGAAGGTAGTGGGAAAGTGGTGGCATGAGTGGATGTCAACCATGTATTTCTTCCCATGTTTTTTAATTTTCCCATTTTTGTCAGGAATCTAGAACAACAAACATGTTCTGATCCCACTTGTCAGGATGCGAAACCGAAAACATACAATTGATTACCAAACTTCAAACAACTATAATATGTGGAAAATAACCAGATTCACCAAGTAACTAGAATTCAGAATAACACAACATATGAGAGACAATGCACAACTTGTATTAACACTTTATACAGAAAAGAATACAATAAAGAAGATGCCACTTCTTCTCCACCACCTTACAGAGGTTTCCCACACCTCAAGTGAACAGTAATTCTTCTCCCCAAAGCTCTCCCTCTCACAGGTCACAACACCCAACTCAAATACAGAGTTGGTGTTCACCTCCCATGCTCCACGCACTCCACAAGTACTCAAGGTACTTCAAGTAGATCTCCCATGAATCTGCAACAACCTGCAATTCAACAGACCATACTTATGGAAGGAACTTCCTTGCCTTCCTCTTGCTCTATCCGAGTACACACCTGTACTCCAAGTAGATCCTACCTGATACTGCTCCCTGTTGTGTTGCTGTCTGTATGACCTTGCACACCTGCAAATCAAACAATGGTTCTGCTCACCTGTGAACCTCGACCTTGCACACACATACACCTGCAGATCAACGATCTTACTTACCATGTAGATCTCCTATATAGGCCATGCAACTGTGACCAAGATCCTACACTCTTGAAGAACCCAGCTGGCTCTCCAATCCAGCACCAACACACCTGGTACTGTGGCACTAGGAGGAACGCACCATTGCTCTACCTCACACACAGAAGGAGCTTATAATTATGCTCTCTTACTCCCTAGCACACTTTTCCAATACAACCATGAGTCTATTATATAGATCTCATCCAAACAATAATTAGACATCTAATTACAATAATTAGATCCGCAGCTCTCAGTCTAAAATTAGATCTCTTCATGCAAACACTTGGTTCGTTAGCTAACTGCCCATAAATAGCTCGCAGTCGAACCACACAGGCGACCGACATCGGTCCCTGTCTACCTAGAGGTGACCGACATCGGCCGATATATGACCGACGTCGGTTGCTTCCCTTTGCTATCCTGTCGACGTCGGCTGATCAGACCGACCCCAACTTCTCTGCAATCTTCAGCAACCTCCTCTCCTGTTTACATCAGTGAAGCTTTTAGCTCCACAATCCTAACAATCTCCCACTTGGAGATAAACAGCTGCACTATACCTGTACCTGTACTCTGTCTAATCTGTTTCCTGGTTTGTATCCCTCTTCAAGCTCCCACCTGAAGACAACCCACCACACAACCTGTGATGTACCCCCTGTCGTTCGAGTACCCTGCCACATCCGAACCTACAACACCTGTAGTGAAGCCCTGACCCTGCATAGCAACACCTGCTGCCGGTCCCTCTCAGAAAATCTGAGAACCCACTTCCCCGAATTGGCTCCTAACTCTGACAGCTCCCACTGCATGGGAATACTTAGGTCTATACCAGACCTCATGTGATTTCAGACACTGTACCTGTCCAGCCCTTAGTGTGCTCCGGTTCTGCATCCTGAACCTCGCCAACACCTGATTCACATCAGCTCCCACTCGAGACAAAATCAACCTGTGATCTCCATGCCTCCCATGTCAAAGAATTCTGCTGCTCCAAACTCCTCGTGACATGCCACTGAACTAATCTTACCCTTAGCTCAGCAAAACCCTGTATGTACAAACCTGCTATAGCAAAACATACCGTCCACATACAGTAACAGAATGATGTTGCGACTCATCATCCACCTGGTAAGGCAAACCACAGTAGTTACCTGACACTGACTGAAGCCATGCTTCATCCTCCACCTGTCAAACCTGGTACCACTGTCCTACAGCTTCTCAAGACCATATGCCTGGTCTTCCGTCTCACGTATCCGTTCTCTCTATTCTTCTACTAAGGCATCCATTCATCTCTGTGCTTCCATCCAGCTGGCAAACCTACCAAGACTCCCGTCTGGTTCTGCATCATAATCCTGCCTAGCTCACACCTGTTTCCTGGATCCTTCCTGCTATACAAACAGCAACAAGTATGAAGAAGAGGAACACAAATTTGAGGGCCTACTTACGCCTTCAGTCCTCCGTATGGGTGTTTGAGACTCCTTGACAGCATGCTGTCCACCCAAAATTCGTTACAGTGACCGACCTCGGTCACCCCACAGTCTGCATCTGACCGACGTCGGTTCTATGCGTCTGTACCTGACTACCAACCTGCCAGCGCTGGTGTCCCTGCTGCCGATGTCGGTCCTCCTGATCGACATCGGTCTTACATACTGCCGACGTCAGTCCCATGACCGACGCCGGTCTTACCCTGCCCGACACTGCCGGCTTCGGTCTGCACATGACCGACATCGGCACCTGTCTGTTCGACGCCGGTTCCTCCTGACCGACGCCGGTGTCTGTGTTCGCCTGTGAGTGATGACTTTTTACCCGCGAGCTTCTTTGAATCAAAATCCATGTCCAAACTGCTCTGCTCAGATGTATCCAGCCTCATCCACTGAACTCTGTCCGCCATCTCCTCCAAGAACACCAAGGCTTTCCAGTTCTTAAGCCTGTCAAATATATCTATCTTCCGCTTAAGAACATGCATCTCCTCCCTGCTCATGTGACCAAGCCTACGAAGCCACGTCTCCGCAATAGAAGAAGAATCAGTAATATAAACAAGTAGATAAAGTATACCTGCTTTCTTACCACCAGCTAATTTAAGTGCTACCGCTGTGAGAGTTCTTGTGCATCTCTCATCACCCAATCTTTCTGAAGAAATTAGCCATATCTCCAAACCTGGGACCTGCATGACCTTCATCAACACCTGTGTGTTGGCTGCCTGCAATTTCAGCTTCACTTCCCCTTTGCCAATTCTTTGGCAAGGCTTACCAGCTCCTCTACCTGGGGCTGCATGGAAAGAGGCAACTGAATCTTTTATCCAAGATTCAACTTTATCCAAGAAACCTGCAAACACATCCTGTGCAACAACACCTACTACATCTGTATCTTCAGTTTCTTCATGCTGATCTGTTACCAACCAACAATGTTCTTTTACCTGCTCTTTCTTTCCATCGGACCGTGAGTAACCGTCTGTGCTTTTCAACTCCTCCATTCTTAGCTTACTTTGATCTGCCGTTGCTCTACTCCCACTCAATCAGAAACCCCTGAGAGTGCCCTGTAACCAAAACACAACCTGCTTCCTGCAACCTTAGCTCTGATACCACTTGTCAGGAATCTAGAACAACAAACATGTTCTGATCCCACTTGTCAGGATGCGAAACCGGAAACACACAATTGATTACCAAACTTCAAACAACTATAATATGCGGAAAATAACCAGATTCACCAAGTAACTAGAATTCAGAATAACACAGCATATGAGAGACAATACACAACTTGTATTAACACTTTATATAGAAAAGAATACAATAAAGAAGATGCCACTTCTTCTCCACCACCTTACAGAGGTTTCCCACACCTCAAGTGAATAGTAATTCTTCTCCCCAAAGCTCTCCCTCTCACAGGTCACAACACCCAACTCAAATACAGAGTTGGTGTTCACCTCCCATGCTCCACGCATAACACAAGTGCTCCACGCACTCCACAAGTACTCAAGGTACTTCAAGTAGATCTCCCATGAATCTGCAACAACCTGCAATTCAACAGACCATACTTATGGAAGGAACTTCCTTGCCTTCCTCTTGCTCTATCCGAGTACACACCTGTACTCCAAGTAGATCCTACCTGATACTGCTCCCTGTTGTGTTGCTGTCTGTATGACCTTGCACACCTGCAAATCAAACAATGGTTCTGCTCACCTGTGAACCTCGACCTTGCACACACATACACCTGCAGATCAACGATCTTACTTACCATGTAGATCTCCTATATAGGCCATGCAATTGTGACCAAGATCCTACACTCTTGAAGAACCCAGCTGGCTCTCCAATCCAGCACCAACACACCTGGTACTGTGGCACTAGGAGGAACGCACCATTGCTCTACCTCACACACAGAAGGAGCTTATAATTATGCTCTCTTACTCCCTAGCACACTTTTCCAATACAACCATGAGTTTATTATATAGATCTCATCCAAACAATAATTAGACATCTAATTACAATAATTAGATCCGCAGCTCTCAGTCTAAAATTAGATCTCTTCATGCAAACACTTGGTTCGTTAGCTAACTGCCCGTAAATAGCTCGCAGTCGAACCACACAGGCGACCGACGTCGGTCCCTATCTGCCTGGAGGTGACCGACGTCGGCCGATATATGACCGACGTTGGTTGCTTCCCTTTGCTATCCTGTCGACGTCGGCTGATCAGACCGACCCCAACTTCTCTGCAATCTTCAGCAACCTCCTCTCCTGTTTGCATCAGTGAAGCTTTTAGCTCCACAATCCTAACAATTTTGCCTTTCTTGTCTTGTAATTCCTTGAATACCGTTGACTGAATTCAACCAAGTCGATGGCACCACCTCTATATTTTGTTTATAGATAATGGTAGAAAATCCCTTAAGTATTAGATGATAGGACACTCAGATTTAACTAGTGTATATAAAATTGGTATGTGATAAAATAGATTTCTATGTCACTCTATTATTATGATTTTTGTGAAATATAATCAGGCATGCCTCAAATTTGACATCTGGGTAGGTTGGACCACTACTAAGAAAGAATACAAATTATATTAGAAGATAATCATTATAATGTCTCCTCTCAAAGAGAGAAGGTAGCATGAAGAAATGTTTACGAATGAAAAAAATTAATAAGCTTTAAAATAATTATGAGAACCCTTGATTATTGATGTCTAATTTTATTAAAATAATTTTGAAATAAAGGTTAAAAGAATTTTAGAAAGGAGAAAGAAAAAAATTAGAATAAAATGTTTTTAAATAATTACGGGAATGGGAAAAAAGAATCAAGTGGAAAAGGAAAAAAAGTAATATATGTTTTAAAATACTTGTAACAATTGTTGATTATTGATGTCCAATTTCATTAAAATAATTTTGTTATAAATATTAAAATAATTTTGAGGATAAACAATAGAAGAAAAGGCCAAAGAAAGAAAACAACAATATGTTCAAGAATAAATTTGAGAAGGGCACTTTACCCACACAAAAACCAAAGGAATCTTGTGAAGGATAAAAAGATAAAGAAATAGGATAAAATGATGATAATGAGCATACTTTTAGCTTCTATGATGCACCACTTGTAAATAATACAAAGGATGATGATGAAGAAGAGAAGGTTGAGGAATAAGATTAATTACTCTATTTTTTTTGGTTTGTGGTGAAGAAAGGAAAGGAAGTATGTCAAAATCCAAAGAAATATTGAGTAGCTTATTACTTGCTTTGCAGACCTACCTAGGTTTTTGGAAGATTGTAAATCTAACAATGGGTAGGGCACTCATAAAAGACTCTCTAGCCTTTTGGATTAGCAGGCTGCCCTTAGGATTGGGGTCATACCTCTCCCCAACTTATGTCCGATATAAAATATTCTTTGGTGGGATTAAGAAGGTTGTGAATTACCATGTGGTTCAGGCAATAGATCAACCTGCCTTGCCAAGGTAGATGCATCATGAAATGTACACACATACAGTCAAGCCATTACACAGTGTGAAGAGTCTTTTTCCCATCAATTTTTTTGTGTCAGAGGAGAAATTATTTAAATTTTTAAACTTATTAGGGTTGTTACTGTAAATGAAGAAGCACGTGAATTGGCTTATTCCAACATTATTCAGCTTTACAATAGGAGTTTTGGAGTTATGCACACCATTGAGAGTGAGGTTGTATTCCAACATCAATTTCATCTTCAAATACACACGACATCTCATTTGCTTAAACTTAGTGGCATTGTTCTTGTAAATTTTTGTATTTATTTTTATTCTCTGAGCTTTGCAATGTTTGGTATATTATATCTCACTGAAATTTTTTAATAATATTTTGAGTGGCAGTGTTGGCGTTGAGTGTATAAATACTCTTATATTTTAATGGTTGATGTTTTCCCTCTTTTAATTGAGAAAGAGGGTGTTTAAGGCATAAAAATATTTATGTTTTATGTTCTCTTCCATCAAAGTTATGCATGTGTCTGACCACCACTAAAATTGGGTCAAATAAGGGTCAACCAACAACAAAGCACTCAATTAAAGTAGAGGAACTCCCTCACTAAAGAAAGGGAGGGGCATTTATATACACCTTAGAAAGGATAAGGGAGGGCCTAATGTTGTAGTGCATCATATTCACACTTGATGTGAAGTCCACCTTAAGTATATGTGTTATCAATGTGTGATTTATTATAAACACAAAATTAAATTAAATACATAATTAATGTGGTAGTTATCCTCATGTCTGTGAAATGGGCTGGGTGTAACTTGGGAAATGATACCACCTTTTACTCCATCTATAATAATCTCTCACTCACCTCTTACTTGTCATATATAAAGACCCTTTGTATTCTTGTGAGATGTAATAGATCTAGCCTAGAGTCATCCCCTAAGCTAGTGGAGATGTAATATTTTAGAGACCCTTATTAGAGGGCAACCATTACTGGTTGCATAAATAAATTATTGAGAGTATCCTCATATAAAAAAATAATGAAAATGAATGAAATAATAGATTTGTAAAATTAATAAAAGCACTGAAAGGATTATATTTATCGGAGGCCACTTCAAGGGGGAAACCTCTTTTGAGTAAGCTCAATATAATAAATTCATGGATGCTTTCATCGGTCTCAACACTTACTTATATATGAAGTCTAATCTAAGCAACTACTACTTCCCATAAATGTGGGATAAAATATAATGATCACAGGATGACTTACAAAGCATATACATCCATAAAAACTACTATACTAACAAAGTAAAGGGAAGAGGTAGCATGGGTTCATAACATCCCCTCCCTCTTAGAAAAATCTTTGTCTACAAAGAGTCATATGTGGGAAGTGGTACTAAATCTAAAATAATGGTTCCCATGTTGCATCCTTTGATTGCATTTTGTGCCACTAAATTAAAACTTCTATGATGGAGCAGGAGTGAAGTTGGCATGTGCACCTATCCAGAATTGCCTCTGGCTCAAGAAGGATGGATCCTTCATTATCAAGTTTTGTTAAAATAGTTTGCACTTTAATGTTTATGCCAAGAGCTTTCTTCAAAAAAGAGACATGAAATACTAGATGAACGCAGTAAGAAGGTGGGAGATCCAACTTATAAGCAACCAACCCAATCTTCTGAAGAACCTTATAGGGCCCATAGAACTTGGGAGCTAGCTTATGACACCCTTTAAGTTTTCGGGAGGATTATTTGTATGGATGTAGGTGAAGAAAAACTATATCACCTACCTAAAAAGTGCACTCAAAAAAGTGTTGATCAACCTATTATTTCATTTGATCTTATGCCATATGAATATTGTCTCGTAGGGTACTAAGGATCTGATCTCGAGTTTGGAGAATCATGTCAACCACTTGAATTGATGAACTATTAGGCATGTACGAAAGAAGCATTGGTGGTGATTGACTATAGAATACTTTAAATGGATTCACTTTAATTTAAGTGTGGTAGGAGGTATTATTCTACCATTCAATGAGAGGGAGCCACTTTGTCCACTAATGTTGTTATGCTTAGGTGAAATAATGAAGGAAAGTTTCCAAGCATTTATTGATAATTTTATTCTGGCCATCTGTTTGTGGATGATACCCAAAACTTATCTCAGTTAGGTGATGTGCATTGAAATAGTTCTATCTAAAAATGGCAAGTGAAGGTTGCATCACAATCAAGACAATAGATGAAGGAATGCCATAAAAACAAAAAATATGGTCCAAGAAAATTTGTGTGACTATGGAGGTGGTATAGGGATGGCCGAGGGCACAAAAATGACTATATTTAGAGAGAAAATCAACCAAAACCAAGATCACCATTTTCCCTCTAGATTTAGGGAGCCCCTCAATGAAATCCATAGAAATATCTATCCATATCCTGGTAGGAACGGGAAAGGGTTCAAGCAACATAGGGATGAGTGTTGTTTCAACCATATTACATTGGCAGGTATCACATTCAGCCACCATCTATTGAATTTCCTTTTTCATTACCTTAAAAAATAATTTGTGTCATGCTCACTCATAACTTTTGAGAAACCTGAGTGCCCTATGGAGGGAGAATCATGGAGTTCATAGAATACAACTTACTAAAGATCTGTGCTCTGGGGAAACACCAAATAACCCTTGTATCATAGAGAAGCATCATCCCAAGAATAATGTGGTAAAACAGAGGGGTTAGTGGCTAATTGTTAAATGATTTTAGATAATGAGAAGTCATTGACATACACCTACTATACAGTGTCCAACCAATTCAAAATAGGTATAGAAATAGTGAAAAAAGAAGCTTGGTCCATAAATGTGCAAGATAGAACATCAACCATAATATTATTCTTACCCTTATTTTAAGTGATCTCATAGTCATAACCCATGGATTTGTTGACCCATTTATATTATGATGGGGCTGATACCTGTTGTTCTAGGAAATATTTCAGACTCTGGTGATCAATTTTGATGTAAAAAGCATTCCCTAGTAGGTATGGCTGCCACTTCTATATTGCATGAAAAATGGCCATCATTTCCTTCTCACAAGAAGAGAGCACTAAATTCTTGCCCGAAAGAGCTTTGTTGGTGAACACAATGGAGCATTGGAGGAGAATAGCACCAAGTCCATTACCTCAAGCATTACTCTTAATAGTGAAGGTCTTGGTAAAATCCAGCATAGGTAGAACATGTGTAGTACACATAGCTTGTTTCAATTCTTCAAATGCACATTCAGTAGCTTATGTCCATATAAAAGCATCCTTTTTCAACATAGTTGTCAGTAGATCTACAATCTTCCCATAATCCTCAACAAACTTGTAGTATCCAGTTAACCCCAAAAAACCATGGAGGCTCTTGAGTGTCTGAGGATGAGGCCAATTTGTCATGGTAACTATTTTTTTAGGATCCACCCAAACCCCTTAGGATAAAAAAATAGGCCCGAGATACTCCACTTCATTATGGCCAAAAGTACTTTTGGATTATTTTGTAAAAAGATGATGGGCAGAAGAACTTGCAGTGCAAACTCTAGATGTTGGAGATGCTCAGACCATGTTTTACTATAGATGAGGATATCATCGAAGAAGATTAGAATGAATTTCCATAGGTAGGGCCAGAATATTTTATTTATAAATGCCTAGAATTTTGAAGGAGTATTAGTGAGGCCAAAGGGCATGACCAAAAACTCATAGTGGCCATCATGCATGTGAAAAACTGTCTTAGGGATATCATCTTCATGAAGTCAGATCTGGTGATATCCAGATTGGAGATCCAACTTGGAGAAAAAATGAACATCATGAAGCTCATCAATAATAGGGATTGGGAATTTATCCTTGATTGTGATGTGATTAAGTGTGTGAAAGTCACTATAGAGGCACCATAACCCATATTTTTTTTAAACAAGGAGAACTGGGGAAGAGTATGGTTTGGTATTGGGGTGAATAATGGCTTACTTTAGTAAGTCTCAAATGAGCATCTCGATCTCAGTATTTTGTTGTAATGGGTAGCAATAGGGCTTGATGTTGGGAGAAACACTTATAAAAAGGAACTGAGTATGGTGGTCCTCTAACCATGAAGGTGTTAATCCCATTGGTTCAGTAAAGACACATGAATACCTATCTAGAATGGTTTATAAATTAAAAAAATCATGAAAACCATTGATGGTTACATTTGAATGGAATGTAGCTGGGTAATGACGTTGTATGAATTCTTATTAAGGATCTTTTCCATGTGATGTGAAATTATGATGCTGAGAGACCCTAGTTGTAAGCCTTTCAATGTGTGTTTTAACCCATTGTCTAAAAACTGCATCCAAAGCTTAGCAAAATCCCATAATATGGGTCCAAGTGTGCGTAACCATTGTTCTCACAAAATAAAATCACATCTGCCTAAGGATAAGGAAAACATGTTATAGTGCAAGTTATAATCTATAATAGAGATATGCACATTATGACACTGCCAATTTGGATGAGTATTAAGAAGTTTTTTTTTACCCAGAGGTATCCCCAATTCCAATTGGGATACTGTGACTCTACCTAGTGACCTTCATTAGGGTAAGTGAAGGTGAGACGAGTTAATCACATTTATTTCTTGTATATTAAGTAATGGTTATGGTTAATTGAAATATTATGGTCTTGAAAACAACATTAGGGCACATGTTCACTAGTTCAAGGAGTCTATTATCTACTACATAAAAAGTGGATTTCCAGATTTTTACCAATTAATCTTGAAGAATGTGGTAGTAAGGATTACCACGTACATGGTTTGTGGTGAAATGCATTTCACATCCATTTCACCATCCTATTGTTTTGTTATAGTTTTCTATTTTAATTGCAATTCAAACTTATAACTTATGGTTTAATGTATATGGTATAGGGTTTAGGGTATAATCATGAAGGCAATTAAGGATAATTTGAGTTGTTTGAACTTATTTGTGACTATAAAATGTGATTTTGGGCATACTTGGCCCTAAAAACATCACAAATTGAGCTAATCAGTCAATTGGGCCAATAAGTAATGTGTTTTGTGTTGAATTAAGCCATGTGAATGTAATTCTTACTCTAAAGGATGTTAAGTGGGGTTAAATCAATTATTTTAAGGTTTAGGTTTTATGATTTAGGGTTTAGGGATTAGGGCTTAGGGTATATTGAGTTTAGGTTTCAGGGTATAAGGTCTAATAGTAAAGGCACATAGGCTAAATTGATATCCTTGACCTATTTGTGACTATAGAATATTCTTTTGGGCTCAATTGGCCCTGGGCACATCATTACAAATTGAGCTAATTAGTCAATTAGGGCAATGAGTGATGCAAGTTGGCCCAAATTGAGCCTTATGAACATAATTCTTACTCTAAATGATGTTAATTGAGGTTAAATTGATTGGTTTAGGGTTCAGGGTTTAGGGTCTAATCATAAAGGAAATTGAGTTGCTTGAACCCATTTGTGAGTATAAAAGGTGATTTTGGGCACAATTAACCCCAACACCATTACAAATTAAGCTAATAAGCCAATTGGACCAATAAGTAATGTGATTTGCATTAAATTGAGCCCTATAAAAATAATTAATCAGGGTTAAATTGAATGGTTTAAGGTAAATATGGTTTATAATTTAAGGTTTAGGGCTTAGCGCTTAAGTCTTAGGGTATATAGGGTTTAGGTTTTAGGATGTAAGGTCTAATTGTGAAGGTAATTAGGGCCAAATTCAGCTCCTTTAACCTATTTGCGACTACATAATGTGATTTTTGGCTCAATTGGCCCCCACATCATCACAGATTGAGCCAATTAGTCAATTAGGGCAATGAGTGATGTGATTTGGGCCAAATTGAGCCCTATGAACATAATTCTTACTCTAAAGGATGTTAATTGATGTTAAATTGATTGGTTTACAATTTAGGGTTTAAAATTTATAGTTTAGGGTGGATAATCACAAAGGTAATTGAGCTTCTTGAACCCATTTGAGAGTACATAAAGTGATTTTGGGCACAATTAGCCTCAACGCCATCAAAATTGAGCTAATTAGTTAACTAGGACAATAAGTAATGTGATTTGCATTGAATTGAACCCTACGAACATAATTATGTGACGTTAAATCAAATGGTTTAAAGTAAATATGGTTTACGATTTAAGGTTTAAGGTTTAGGGTTTAAGGCTTAGCGTATATAGGGTTTAGGTTTTAGGGTATAAGGTCTAATGGAAAAGGTAATTAGGGCCGAATTTAGCTCCTTTAACTTATTTATGACTACAAAATGTGATTTTAGGCTCAATTGGCACTCACGTCATCATAGATTGAGTCAATTAGTCAATTGGGGAAATGAGTGATGAAATTTGGGCCAAATTGATCCATGTGAACATAATTCTTACTCTAAATGATGCTAATTGAGGATAAATTGATTGGTTTACGGTTTAAAATTTAGGGTTTAGGGTGCAATCATGAAGATAATTAAGGATAATTTTAGCTATTTGAGCCTATTTATGACCATAGAATGTGTTTTTGGGTTTGATTAGCCCATATGCCATCACACATAGAGTAAAATAGTAAATTGGGGTAGTTAGCAGTGTGATTTGGACCAAATTGAGCCCAATAGACCTAATTCTTACTGGGATCCTTATATGATCCAAAGTATTGTTTTGATTATTAGTTTATTTATTTTTGGTTATATGATTTATTTTCTCATTAGTTGGTTTTCTAACCAACTTATTTCAAAAGATTTTATAGTTTGCATTTGTACAAAAATAAACATAAGTTTCTACATTGCATATATTTTCCTGAATTATTGTTCCTCTTGTTCCTGGTGCATATTAGTGGTATCAGAGTGCAGGTAGGGTATTTAAGGAGGAAAAAGACATTTGGAAATGAGAGAGAGAGACCAATGATCCCTATACATTTGCAATGCTATTTATTTTATGCTGAGACTAAAAGAAGACAATAAAACTATATGGTGCATTGACTGAGGCCAGATGAAATTTACATTGGTTATGGAGGATTGAAGAATAACATTGTAAGATAGATTAGTCCAATTTGGTCGATCCAAGAGACTTATATAGTAGCAATTACGACAAGATTTAAAGTAACTATCAATTTCAATTATCTCAAAACTTATGGAAAGAAAGAGAACATTTTATTTTTGGCCTAGTATTTTTCATTTTATTCATGGTAGCAGCAAACAAAGCCAAGCAAGCAGAATCTTCCATAAGAAGGAAATTAACTGATTGAAGAAATAAAGTCTATTCATCTATCATACTTCTACAGAAATAGTGATTTGTTATCAAAATAATTTAATTCATAGTGTTTCATGGTAATCACAAACCTATACTAAGTATTAGGTCATGGCATAGATTTAAAACTATGTGGGGCCCAGTCAGACAAGGTAGGCATAGTAGATTTTTCTATGCAAATGAAAAGGGGCAAATTGATTTCATGATTACTTTTACCTAAAAATATTTTTTATTTTTGAAAGTTCAACAATCCAATTTTATCAAGAATATGCTTCACTTATAATCTAAAAATTATGGTAGAGGGAGTGGATGTATACATTGTGTTTGTCATTTGGTAAGAAGAGGTCCAAAGTTTTAAACCTTTCTACAACATTTTGTTGGTCCAAATTTCTTTCTTTTAATATTTTATATAAAAATAAATGGAAGGACAAATTGTGAAGGGAAAATAATTTTAAATTTTGGAGATATAAGGGTGTAAAGAAGATATAAGGTGTGATTATTTTTGATAAAATATCAAAATCTTTTTTGTAATTAGAATTTATTTTGAAGGTAAAGGCAAAACCTTTATAAAATTCCCTATTTTTTTCGACTTCACGCCATGGTAAAAATTGTAAGTCTTATCTCTAAAAATGGATGACTTACTCCTAAAAACTACAAATAATGGAGCTTACACATGAAAAATACACTCATTTTTAATTATTTGTGGGAAAGAACTAAAAAAAAATTGCACCGCCAACTGAAGATGAAAAATTGCTTTAGTTCTAAAAGTGTGATAAATGTGCTCTTACTCTACTAAAATCATCTTGCATAGTAGTGGTGATTATACATATTGAATATGTTAATTTTGAAGCATGGAAAACATGAAAAGTGTTAAAATACTTATATGACAAGAAACCTGCATACAAGAAGATTGACCTTCTTATGTCTCTTTTGAACAATAAACTTGCAGATGATAAAGATGTATCTAAATATATTTCATGCATGAAAACATTAAAACAATAATACTGCACAACTGGTGGTGAAATTGATGATGATATGTTAATTTCCATCAAATTTAATTGTCTCAATTCTACATACACCAATGTTTTTGAAATGCTATAGCTTAGTGATAAGCTTAACGGTGCCACATTTGACTCTATATATGAGTTATTAACTCATCATGAGATATAGTTTGTGAGGAATAAGAGTACATATACTGAAGAAACTCATTATACAAAGAATATGTCCCATCACATAGATCATCATCATGTACAATGTTGGTTTTAGAAACACTCTTCAAGTCATTCCTGAGGCAATCTCCACACCATTCTAGATGATCTTCACAACATTCACATCGACACTCTCCAGGGTCTTTCAAATGTAGGCATCACCATAATCACTCTTCTCATAGTTATTCTTGTTATTCAAGTTCTTCTAGATCTCAAAAACATAAGAAATAAACTAGATGTTTCAAATGTGGTGGTATTGGACATCTTGCAGATGTATGTCCTTCTCGATGGCCTTGTTCTCCATGTAAAAATAAAGTTGAATTAAATTATGTGGATCATTCTAGTATCAAATATTTTGATTACTCTAATTATTTAAGATATTCTAACACTTCAATTGATCAGGAGATGTCCCTTATGGCTGAGGTCTATAGTCCTAATGGACCTGACAACATATTTTGAGTGATTAGTAACTGGAGGTTGGAGAATTAGTTAGAGGCTGGAGGACTTCTTCGTTCTCTAGTTAGTCATTTGCTCAAAGTTTGGGTTCATTCTTGAATAACAATTTTGGATTGTGTTATTTCTTTTAATTTTTTTTTGGCTTTCTATATATGATATTCATGACATGGAGCAGACAATGTTAGTTGATTTTGATTCTTTTGGTACATAGATTCTCACCTCTCACCTGATAGGGGAGAAGATAATGCATTTTTTGGTTTTTGTTTAGTCATTAGTGACACGACAAGTTGATAGGGGTTGATATCACCTTTAGTGTTGAGCAAAGGTTATCAACATTTATTGGACATTAGGGAGATGTGGCATACACAGTACATATTTGTCACTTGGATGGGTTCCTGTGTGGGATCTTATGCGGATCGATGTAGTTGAAGAGGATTTGATCGAGTTCTACTATAGTATGGTATGATGATCATATGGGATGAGCATTCATTGATTGTGTTCATCAATCTTTTATTCCATAGCTTATTGGGTGGGATTTTATATGAAGTGACATTGGTTTTGATCAGTACCAGGAGGTACAGTACACCACTTACAATTTCATTCTGATTTCATTTGATGACTTCAGAGTCATTGCTCCAGTTCTTTCATCATTCCTTTAATCAAGGGGGAGTTTGTTAGAATCATTTAATGATCTAAAGTATTGTTTTGATTATTATTTTATTTATTTTTAGTTTTATGGGTTATTTTCCTATTAGTTGGTTTTCTAACCAACTTCTGCAAGCTTTTATAGTTAACATTTTTACAAAAATAAACATAAGTTTTTACATTACATATATTTTCCTGACTTATTATTCCTCTTGTTCCTAGTGCATATCAATTCTAAGTCTAAATGAAGGTAAATGAAGCTCAAATGATTTGTTTAGGGTTTTAAGAGTTTATAATTTGTGGTTTAGGGTTTTTAAGGCTTCAATTTTATGATTAAGGTTTAGTTGTGAGGTTATAAGGTCGAAGAGATCAAGGTTTTAGTTTTAAGGGTTTAGGTTAGGTGTGTTTATGCATACATTCAAGATCATGTATGTGTTAGGACCGTGTACATAATTTGGTAAGTGGTAAAAAGTTAAAAAAACATTTAGGTCAACATCCTATTTTTTGAATCGAGACTTCTATCCCCTGGGTACTCTACTCTATTATGTTCTGTATGCTACATGGTTATTTTATTATTGATTTGATGCATGTCCCCACCCTCAAAAGTAAAAAACTTTTTCTACTCATGGTTGACTAAAGAGTGCATGCCTATTTTTTAATAATTTGATTGTTGTCCCCACTTGGTACTGCACATTAAGCATGTCTGATTTTCAATAATTGGATTGTTGTTCCCACCCTCAAAAGTTGAAAAATTTGTGTAATCATGGGTGATGGTTTTCATAATAGCAAGAAGAAGTTAAAGAACAAAATGCCATAGGAATTACAAGTGTAGAGAGAAAATCAAAGGTAGCGAATCAAAAAACTTTGTTTAAGTAAGTATACTATCCATAACGAATTAAATGTCATAAATAATGATAAAATAAATAATGATATTATACCAAATTCTAAAAGTAACATTAACAATTCTGATAGTATACCAAATAATAATGCAATTCGACATTCAAATTTTATGATTTTTAATTTTGATGATTATAGAATGCATGATGATGTAAATTGCATGGAAACACTGATTGGTGAAAGTAACAATCAAGAAAACACTATGGAAACACCATTGAATGAAGAAACTAGCAATGAATAAAATAATATGGATACACCAAATCAATTAAATTTACCACTAAGAACACCTAATAGGATTTTGAAAATAAGACCCATGTAGTTAATTGAAATTGATGAAAACATTTTGAAACCAAGTCCTAAAAAATGTCTTGGTACCATATGAGAAGAATAGTTGAAAAAAATTGGGACTTGTACTTTCACAAATTAAATGAAACTCAAAGATGCCAATTGTTTGTTACATTGAAGAAAGTGCATAAGATGAGACCTATAATGAACACCCTAGGTCTAAGAACATCTAATATTAATGGTGTAAATAAGAAATTATTTAAAATTTTCATAATGCATACCATCAAGTAGGTGTGACCAAATACATCAAAGATGGCAACGTTGATCGATGTATTATTACAACTTCTGTGGTAAGTTTTCAAACAAATAATAAATTATTGATTAGACAAATAAGTCGAGCATTGTACATAAATAGAAAAACATTAATTAAAGCAATTGGGAGACGTAGAAGACATGATATTTTCGATGACAATGACTTGTGGGAATTCTATGGTAGACTCTCATAGAAAGACAAGGGTATAGTCGATGCCTTAAAATATTTACTTGAATAATTTTGGAAATATAACACAAGGGTATTGCCTAATATTAGAGATGTAGTGAAAATAAGAGTTGGTTCTCATAACTGTGAATCACATCCTAGACATTTTTTGGATATGAATCAAACATAATTGTAATCTAAATTTGTTAAAAAATATCACATATTTTTATTATTCAAAGATATTTTGAAATGGCCAAACCCTTCTATGTGAAAATCAATCACACACGCACTACTTCTTTTTTTAAGCAACATGTTGAATTTTTTATGCATTATGATATTTCTAGTCATTTTTATTATACCTTGCATATTGACAACATTTTGCAAGAGGGTGGAGTGGAAGCCCCACCAAAATCAACAAGGGAATTTATTCCATCTATTTTTTGTGAATGACAAGATGGTCAATTTTTTTATAAGTCATGTTTGGATAGAACTTGCATCATTCGTGGTGGATTGTCAAAATTGAAAAAATGTACCCATGAGGAGAGTACACACAGAATTGGAAAATAAAAGTCTTTAAAATATTTTTCCGTATTAAAATTGCAGTTGATTTATTTGGCTCGACTTAAAATATTTTTCCGTATTAAAATACTAGTCTTTCGTCCCCACCCCACGTCACGTCACATCACGGATTATTGTCCTCCACTTTGTTTACGTAATTGACTTGATTTGGCAGACTGAATTGGAAAAAATGTGGAAAAAATTCCCCATCTAATATTATACGCTTTCACACTTCATACAACTATATTATAATTTTTAAAAATAATTGTGTTCTTTTTAATCGAAGTTTGGATCAACATTTTTGATTTTTCATTGATTTTTAACAATTTTAAAATACAATTAAAATAATACAATAAGAATACTAACAAAAAATACATCAATAACATTTAATTTGGATTAATCGCTGACAAACACATAAGTACCATAGAATAATATAATTATGTAACTAATAAATTAGGTATTTACGTAAAGTCTTGTTGGTGTTAAGCCATACTCAGACCGAAGATAAACTGGTCCAA
Organism: Torreya grandis; assembly: GCA_037957365.1. NCBI lineage: Eukaryota > Viridiplantae > Streptophyta > Pinopsida > Cupressales > Taxaceae > Torreya > Torreya grandis. The sequence goes on from JARHVA010000135.1 coordinate 209,562, forward strand.
GAGGGCCCAGTAGCTCAGTAGTAGAGCACTCCAGCAGCGTATGGAAGGTCCTAGGTTCGAGTCCTAGCTGGTCCATGTCTCAACATGGCATCAGAGGCAGGTTTAGGATAGGATCCCCAAGCACACTAGAGGTGTGGCTTAAGGGGGGGTGTTGGTGTTAAGCCACACTCAGACCGAAGATGGACTGGTCCAAGAGGGACCAGTAGCTCAGTGGTAGAGCACTCCAACAGCGTATGGAAGTTCCTAGGTTCGAGTCCTAGCTGGTCCATGTCTCAACAAGTCCCACTTTAATATATGTATGAGTATACATATAAAATTGAAACACATAGGGTGTGTATATAGGATTTTATGCTCCTCAAGCTCCCACGAAAATCTCTAATACACCTAAGAATCCTAAAAAAACATTTACATATGGATAAGTGTCCATAATAATAATAATAATAATAATAATAATAATAATAATAATCTTGATAAAATCTAAAAAGAATAACTAAAAACATGTGTTACCTTATTTTGGATTAATGATCTAAAAACTATGAACATTCATATAAACTTAGATATGTCTAAATTACGTAGATCTGAATGTAAAAATAGATGTTTAATTTCACTTTTCTATTTATATAAATGACCAAGAATATTAGCATACTTAGCTTGCTCCTATTGTGTTTGGGTCTAAGAATGTGTGCAAGTGAGTAGAAGGGATGAAACTAGAATTGGTTTGCTTGGATATAAATACTAATTATTTGCACCTACTTAGACACCTATGGTAGAAAAAAACACATGCAGTCAACCAAAGTTGTATGTTATGTACAAAAAATGTCCTTCATATTATAATTGATTTATTTTTCTATAGGTTATAATGCCTCTCTGTTAAGATTATTCATATGTGATATCAGATATTTAGTTTTGTATGTAAATGTAGACTATTTTCTCTTTCACCTTAAAATTGTAGTAAATAAACAATTCAATTATATTCAACAATAACATGCTTACATATACAAGCTAGTGATATCCTACTTTCATGAAGTTAGCCTTAGCACAAACAACTAAATAATACCTACTTTATAGGGATGAGTTGTTATCAAAACTCATTATACATTTGCACACATACACACACACCAAATAATATGTCATGTACTAGTAATCCTAACATTCCCCTCTTAATACATATATAGGGAAAGGAACCATACCATACATACTAGAAATACACATGTACTTCAGCACATATACATTTGTTTTGAACCACACCAGATACATCCACTCTGATATTAGTGATATCATATGTCAACATGTATATTAATGTTGGGATTCTCGCTGACACATACATAAATAAAGACACACTTATCTATTCCCATTTTCACTTTCAAATGGGTGTCATGCTTCTCATTGACACATTCATTTATTCACATTCACTTGTAGTGAGTGTTGTGCTTCTCACTAACATATCACATATGAAAGAAGGTATATAAATATCTGTCTACAATGGGTGTTGATATTCACATTGTCACACAAACAAAAAACAAATAAAAATATTTGAGGGCCGATTTTTCACTGTCTTTATTGAGTGTTGGGTTTCTCATTGAATTTTATATTTATAGCTTCTATCCTTGATTGTTTTCACGTAGTCACAAACAATGTAAATGGTAGCCATTGAAATGTTCATCATTTTCAAAATTATTTGATTTGACATAAAAAAAAATTCCACTACTACAGTATGTAGCCTCTAAGTTAGTAAGAAAATCAAGATCACTGATGGAGTTCATTACTCCATTGTCTCTGACCTCCAACGGAATGTTGCTCATTCAGCAAGATGCATCTTGAAGCTCAACCACATGTAATTATTAGGAATATCTCCCCCCACATAGTAGAGATACATATTGCCTATGACATTAAGTTATCCTGAAAATGCATCCATTACAAGGAAAAAATTGACTTTTTACAATTTAAAATATGACACAGAAGGATCAAATCATAAAATAATAGGACTATACAAATAAATTAACAAACTATAGACCTAGGACTATAGAAATAAACAATAACTTTAAAAAAGGCCACATTGCGACACAAGTACTTGCCATTTTTTAGAAGCATGTTTTGTTGTTGCATAGGGTTTTTTTTAATAGGTTGTTTTTACATGTAACCATATATTCAATTATTGTTATATTAGGAGTGCATTGTATTTGTTTGGCTTATTCTTATATAGTTTCTACAGTTGCATGTTGTATATATTTTTTGTAATGTCATTTTTTATTTCTGTTGTAGCATGAATACTTGATGTTATTAGTAGATATTTCTCATAGCATATCAAGACTTGGTGGTTTCAAACACATGTTCCCACCTTTATCTTCTTTTAATTTTAGTGAATAAAAATGAAAAAATGAAAACAAGGAGATTATTGAAAATTTTAAACATAAAATAAATCATGCTACAAAAATTAATACCTTGATTGCTGTATAAATACGTAAACAATAATTACCCATGATAAATACCCATTGCATAAATACTCATTAATAGAGATTAAATTTCATGATCGGCTCTACATGTAAGGATTTTTTTATGATGGTGGCTATTTATTTAACATTCCTATTATGTTGTTAATACAATTAATAGTAGGGGAAACATTACACACAAATTTATCTTAAATTTTTTGTGTGTGTGTGTGTGTGTGTGTGTGTGTGTGTGTGTGTGTGTGTGTGTGTGTGTGTGTGTGTGTGTGTGTGTGTGTGAGATGTGTTATGATTATATTTCATAATGATGGTCGACGATATGACATTCTACACCATTTGCATCATTATATACTCTTTCAAAGCTAAATGTTACATCTCTTGGCTCATAATTACTTTTGATAACCATTCATTTACACTTATTTAACTTCATAACTAATAGTTATTGGATATTTACATATATATCATGGTATATATGCATTTTACTCATAAACTATTATATATTCTTCTTCATTATTATTATGATATGTTTTCATCTTTTATTATTAGAGTATTTAATGTTATGTAGGTACCATTATTGGGGGCCCTCTTCTTCATTATTGTTATGATATGTTTTCATCTTCTGGTATTAGAGCATTTAATGTTCTGTAGGTACCATTATTGGGGGCCCTTAGTACTTTACATGGTAAAATAATAAATATTTTATTATTATATTTAACAGAGGTTAAAAAAATTATGTAAATACAATAATAAAACATATTATTAATTACTAACTTAGTTACTTGAGAAAAGTTGGACTCGTTGGTTACAATGGTCACCTCTCTTCATTCTTATTATACATAGGGTCTTATCCCTATGGTAAAACATACACTTGATACACTTGATTGAATATCATTGATTGTGAAAAAGTCATATTTGCATGTGGAAAATATACTACAGAGTTTTGTGAAAAAACTTGATAAAGAAAAGGATTGAGGGAAGAAGGAATTGTATTGGGAAATTGTGCTTCTCTATATATGAATAAGCATCTTTGTGGGTTTTTTACCTCTCAAGAGGTTTTTCCACATTATCTCACTATGTTCATTGATATGTGCTTTGCTATTCATGTTCATCTCTAGATTATATCATATGCTATTCAATATACATTGCATATTGATTTCAAATCTTATCATGGTACCAAAGCTAATAGGGTGGATTTGATTGAGCAAGCACATTGACAATTTCCTTGTATTAATTTATAAGGATATTCAAAGACTTTTAAAGCCTGGGATGCCATTATCGCATGATGTATGGCCCTATAAGGCATATGAAAGTTTGAAAATATTAGAATATTCACTCAATGATCTTTTTTAATCTCTCAAATCTTTATTAAAGCATCATTAGATCTTGTTGAGAAACTAGATAGTAAACATAGATCAAAATTTGGACTCAAATATTACTTAGGATGTCATTACTACTATTTTACAACCTCCTACCTGGAGAATTTTGTAAAAAAATCTTTCCAAAGCTTCTGAGGTTCTCCTTTAGCATTGAACATTGGCTATTTAATCAATCTTAGAGACAAAACTTGATTCCAGGTATCTTGAAGCATGAGAGGCTCCAATGGATTTTTTTTCAAGCTTCCCAAGGCACCACAGTATGGCTTGGTGGGGTGGATTTTTTTTTGTGCATCAAAAATTCATTTTTGAAGTCTATTATGTTTTCTGGCAAGCTTTTAGGAAGGTTAGCAAAGTTTGGTGATTTTTGGTGGCTTATAAAATTTACTGTGCATCCCCAAACTTTCCTCTGAGTGCCATTCTTCTCCCAAAGAAAATTACATGTAAGCTTTTGTTTTCATACAATTATGTGAAATATTTTAAAAATAACTTATTTATTAGAAAAATATTACATACAACATTAGAATGGATCCACCTTCTAATTTAGTTTTTAATCTAAAAAGTTGGAAATTATAATATTGATTTACTTTTCAAATTACATGCATTTTTTCTCAATTTTAAAAAAATAGATATAAAAAGGTATAAGTGTAAATTTATGCATCCATACTTCCATCTAGTCTCCTAGAAGGGTTGGTGGCTCTTATTTTGATAAAACCTTATAAGGAAGAGGTCTAGTGTTCGAAACCCACTAGCTTTTTCTTTGTTTGGTTAAGTAAAATTAATATTTTTTATTAATTAGAAAATGTTTTTGGTTTGTGTGTAGAGTAAATCAAGTGCAAAATCCTAGTGTAACTTTGACCTTTATTTTTTTACATTTAAACTAGTGAATATTTTGTCAACCATAGTCATGTAACTAATCTTTTTATAGGTTTGGCACCTTCTAGATGCATTTATGTGGTCCATTTTTTATTTTGAAGGATCCTATTATAATTTTTAAAACTTTTTAATAACAATGTCTAGATAGTTGTTCTATGTGTGACACTTGTGACACCTAATCTAATACAAATTCTTATAATTTATTGCATTTTTTTGCATCCATTTGAATAATTATTTATTGTTTAAAATATATATTTAATATATTTTATAAATAGAGTATAAAATAAAATTAATAATGGGTTAAATTTTAAAGCTTTATCTAGTGTTATACTGTCATTCTTAAAGGGAAGCAATGGCTTCACCTACTTTATATTAGATAAATCTAAAATGCTCAATGGATAAAATTATAATATATAAAAAATTCACATTAAATCAGAACTTATGACTTGAAAGCTATGGAATATTATCATCGGGATTGAAAAAGCTCCATCAAGATGACATGTTACACTTGAGCTTTCAAATGTATTTTAATAGAAATAATAGGAAGCAATGTCGATTACCTTGGAGAGTGTTAGTGATGAATTCCTACTCCATATTGACAATCAAGAGTCTTTGAGAGATGTTTGGAAACTCCTTGAGTCTATGGATGAGGGCACTTATTCTTCTACGATTATTAAGTTGATCTTTGAATTACTTACTACACCTATGCAAGGTGATGAAAAAGTTGTTAACATTATTACTAAGATTGAGAATATTAAAGTTCAATTAGATGGATGCAAATATAATATAATTCAAGATAAATTTTTATATTTCATTATTTATCTTAATATTCATGAAAATTTTCATAATTTTATCTTAATTTTGAATTCAAAGTACCTAACATAGCAATATATCCCTGAACTCACTACCTTATCAGTCTCTTGATTCAAGAAGAGCAAGTGGTGTCTAATTTTGATTCTAAAAAGAATGCCACTCATGAAATTCTCACTCTCAACCCTCTTTATGATAACAATAGAAACCATAAATCTAACCCTAGTTCTACTAGTAGAAAAAATGAGAACAAAAAAATTGAAAATAAGAATCATAAACCTAAGTTTAATAGGCATTGTAATATGTGTGGTAAATTTGGTCATAGAAAGGAAAATTATTATTAAAAAAATAAAAAATAAAAATAAAACTCTTAAAAATAACAAGGAAGAAATCTAATCAAAACCATCATAATAATCAAAACCATAATTAAAACAACAATTAGGAATAAAATTCTAATGTTACTATTTTATATGCTACCTTATTTTTCTTTTAATAAGAATGGATGGATCTTAGATAGCATTGCATAACACCATATGAATTGATTATTTCATATTTCATATTATACTAGAGATATTTTTGAAAATATGTATTTAGGAGATAATTCACTTTTAGAAGCAACTAAGCAAGAAAAGAAAAAAATTGCAAATGTTGTTATTAATGATGTTTTCTATGTATCTAAAATTAAGAAATTTTTTTTTATCTTGTTATAAAATTATGAATGATAATTACACTATAACTTTACTTAAAGATAATTGGTCTATTAGAAATCAATATGGCCCTCTGATTATTGAAGGCATTTAAAAAAATAGTATATACAATTTTTTGCTTCTTCTATATGTTGTGTTTCATTGCATAGTAAGAATGAATCTCAATTATGACATGAAAGATTAGGACATGTTAATTTTATAAGTTTACATGATATTTTTTCTCATGATATTTTTGTTAGTCTTCCTTCGATCTCCTCTCATTATGAAACTTGTGAAGGTTGCTTATGTGGTAAGCAACATACTAATCCATTTTGAAAGAATCATGATGTGAATTCCTCACACCCTTTAAGAGTTAATTCATAATGATTTTGTATGACTTCCTGAAGTTGTACTTCTTAATGGTTCTTTATATGTTGTTACTTTTATTGATGATCATACTAGAATGATTTGGCCATATTTCATTAAAAATAAATATGAAGTGTTGTCTAAATTCAAATAATTTAAAGTTATTGTTGAAAATGCTTCTAATTTTTATATTAAAAGATTAAGATCAGATAGTGGTGGTGAATATATTAGTAAATAATTTTCTTATTTTTGCATTAATTGTGTTATTCAAATGGAACTGACAAATCCCTATTCCCATTAGTAAAATGGTATTGTCGAAAAGGAAAATCACAACATTATTAAAATGGTTAGAACAATGTTACATTCTATAAAAGATTCTAAGTTTTTATGCACTGAAGTCATGAATAATACTATTCATATTCTGGATAGAGTCCTTATTAAAGCTTTTCATCTTTGTACACCTTTAGAAATGTGATCTAATAAGAAACCCAATATGGGCCATCTTAGGATCTTTGATAATATTTCTTCCATATTTGTTCTTAAAGATAAAAGAAAGAAACTTGATCCTACCTCCTATTCATGCATATTTATAGGTTGTATAAGTAAAATTAAGGGGTTAAGAGTGTATGATATGTCTAAAAGATAAATCATTGAGAATAGAAATATTCTTATTCTTGAAAAATCTTTTTGTGAACCCTCTGTAGAACCTCTTTAATGTTCTTCTTTTGATGAACAAGGCTTTGCTATTTATCTTTGTGAAGAAAAAAATGCTCTAGAGGAATTTCATCTATTTTTGGATAACATGGAGTTTGAGGAACACCTTGAATTTCATGTTTAATCTAAAAGACCTAAATGGGTAGTATCACTAATCTAGTCTTCTAGTATTAATAATCTTAATAAATTAATTCAAAGTCAACATTATTATTATGCTTTAATGACTATGTATGAATGTGAACCTCAATCTTTTGAAGAATCCATTCAAGATGATAGATGGAAAGTTTCTATGTAAGTTGACTATAGCGACTCAATTAAAAATCAGACTTGGGATATTGTCTCACCTCCAGCTAAAAGCAATATTATTGGTTATAGGTGGATTTATAAAATTAAATATAACTCGATAAATTTAACAAATTTAAATCAAGATTATTCTCTTGTGAATTTTTTTCAAAAACTCGAGATTGACTATGTTGAAACCTTTGCTCTTGTAGAAAAAATGAGTACTGTTAGATTACTCATTGCTCTTGTAACTCAAAATAGTTGGATTATACACCAAATCGATGTCAAACATGCATTCATGAATGGTGATTTATAATAAAAAATATTTATGACTTAGCCAAATGGTTTCACTAACCCTAACAAAGAATAATATGTTTGTAAGTTAGAAAAATATTTGTGTGGTTTAAAATAAGCTCCTTAAGCTTGGTATTCTAAAATTACTAATTATTTTAAAGAACTTGATTTTTCTAACTATTATTGAGATAATGATCTCTTTGTTAAAATTAAAAATGGTCATTTAATATTGAATCTATTATATGTTGATGATCTTTTGATTACTAGTGGTTTAATTAGTTTACTTCATAAATATACAGATAAACTAAATAAAATGTTTGAAATGAATGATCTAGATATTCTGTATCATTTTTTTAAAAATGATTATATTTTAGGATACAAATTTAATTGTTGTATCACAATATCAATATGCACATAATCTTATTGTTAAGTTTAATATGCTTGATTGTAAGCCTTCATCTACTCCTATTGAAGTTGGTGTTAAGATTGATCCAAAACCTACATGTGAAAAATATAACCCTACTTTGTATAGACAACTTGTTGGTACTTTAATTTATCTAACCATTACTAGATCAAATATTTTATATGTTGTTAGTGTTGATTCCATATTTATTGAAGACCCATATATGGATAATTGGAAATTAGCTAAATGTGTACTTCATTATATCAAATAAACTATTAATTTTGGTTTGTTTTATTTTTCCATTGATAATACTACATTATATGGTTGTTGTGATGTTGACCATGTTGGTGATACCATAGATTAAAAATATACTTTTGGATATGTGTTTAAATTTGTTGCAGGTGCTATCACATGGAACAACAAAAAGTAGATCATTGTCTCTATCTCTTCTACTGAAGCAAAGTACAAAAATATTATGAAATTTGATAAAGAAGCAATGTGACTATGAAGGTTTTTAGGATAAATTAATTTGGATATTTATTATAATACCACCCTTGGTTATGATAACCAAAGTTGTACCGCTCTGGCAAAAAATTTAGTGTAACACCAACAAACTAAACAAATTGAAGTTCATGTCCATTTAATCTGAGAGAAATTCCTCAATAGTGATATTGATTTGTAATTTTTTCCTTTAGATGAACATGTGGTAGATATATTCACAAAACCACTTGGTGCTACTAAGTTTTATGAATTTCATGAAATATTGGTCCTCTCATAGTTTGCAACTGAGGGGGGGTGTGATTGACAATGACACTTTCTAAAGGCCATCTTTTCCTTCTTCTCGATACTTATTTTCATTATAAAACATTATAATATATCACATTATGTGATTTTAGTAAACTTCATGTGGATTTTTTAATTATGTTCCCAATACATAAAAACATACTTTGTAATGAAGGTTCTTATGTTAACAAACACTCCAAATATGCTTGGTGATTATTTATGAGAAACTATGAGATGTAGTTTCATGATCATGTTAGCCTAAACTTAATTTTAGTAGTTTATGGATTATAATTCCTTTTATTTCAAAAAGTGATGTTTGGCATGATGAAGGCTTTTAAATCCTTCAAATTTTTACGTAGTATATATTTTTTTATTAATGTAACTATGGCATGTATCCCCACTTAAAATTAATGAGAAGTGTTAGAACATTTAATGTTTATGTGGATACCATGATTTGGCCCTTAACACTTTACATGGTAAAATAATAATTTTATTATTATTATATTTTAGTACAGGTTAGAACCTCATGTAAATACTTTTAACCTTTTGGCATCACAAGCTAAAATGCCAACCCTTATCATTTGAAGCTTTGATGACCATGGACTTAAATTAATTTTATATGACTAATAGTGCCTTTGTTTAAAATAAAGATGACTTGCACAAGCTTTGAAGAGCCAGACCATCATCAAGACATCATATAGAAATGGACTGGTCAATACGATTGTGCATTTTATAAGTATGCTAAAGACACCTCCAAGGGTCGAAAGATTACATGTAAATGTTTATATTAGTGCCAAGATCATTCCCTATAATTTTCATGTCTTGATGAGCTCTCTATCTTGAGATATAAATCTTTAAATTTGAACAAGCAAATAGTGATGATTGCATTAACGCCAATGATGGTCATGCGAACGTCAAAATTAAGCCATGAAAAATATTAATTTGAGTTCAAATAGAGAAAGATCCAATTGTTATAATTCCATCATACATCAAGATCCAATGGTGAGTGTCAACCTAACAAGGTCAGTGGGAGCAGGAAGATATAATGACATGCATTCAATCATACTAAGGAGATCGATGGTGCGAGCGAGGTTAGAAAAGTCAAGGAGATCTGATCAAACATAAAGCCATCACATGGAAAAATCATAGAGGTAGATGAATTTGATATCAAAACCATGGAAGGAATGATGAGAGGACATGTGTTCAGGTTAACATTAGTCATACATTTTTAACAAGCAATAGTAGGGCAAGGAAAATCCACATGGGCAGACACATAGGATCTAAGGATTTCACCACTCAAGCATGTAAATACAAAAAACCAAGATCCAGATACTATCCAAGTGGATCCAAGAGGAATATTTCAAACTTGAGGTCACCATTAAAGCTCAGTTAAGCTCCCGATTCAAGGGTTTACAATCTATCGACCCCATTTTGTAAAGATGAAGGGTCATTTCATGGTTGTGTTTGTTGCTCTTTAAAATGGGTCCATGTGTGTAATGAGACCTTGGTTTCTATGATGCACAAAGGTAAAATAGGTCAATTTAGACCCAACATAAATAAAAACAAGTTGCTAGCTATTCAAATTATATAAATGCATCCAGGTGGAGATAGTGACTATATGAAAACCAATATTTTAGATTCATTTTCATCTATAATGGATCAATATTTAGGGTTTGAAGTAGAGATCATACCAAGGCATAAATGTGATAGTCATATCAGCTACCTAAAGCACACATAATCAAAGATTATTTAGGTTTATATATATGATGATTTTATCCTTATAGTAAACATCCTTAACGTAGAGGAGCTCAAGGAGGATTAGGTGGCCATTTGTGATTACGTGCAGAGGAAATATCAGGCTTCATAACCAAATAGTTATAGTGGAATTAATGAATTAATGAGATTGAGGAAGCTACATGATCTTGGTCATTATGACTCCTTCTCTAATCTCTCATGTATGTTCCCCATCTCCCTCATCTCTTTTTGTTATATATAGGCTTTTGAGCCTTATAAATGATCCCTCAGGGTTGGTATGACTAGACTATACCAAAATTTGTAGTCATGCACCTTTTGGATCAATGAAAAATACATTTGCTATTGTTTACCAATATGTTCTTAGTGTTTTATATTTTTTTGGTATGCAAATGTGGTTTAATCTTCCCTTTGCAGGTCCAAGTTCAACCTAAGTGCTGACAAGCTTTCCTTATAGGTCATCTAGTGTGTCATAATGTTGATGTCTAAATCATATAGTTGATTTCCAACTATAAGTGCCTTCAATCGAGATTTACCCTCATTTCCCTCTAGCCTAAGTCAATCAAAATGACCTCTATGTGAAGCACTTTTTCTTGGAAACCATTATAGGTACTGTGTTAAGTCTATTCATAGTCCATTAGTGTGTCAAGATTTCAGGCCTATAAGTGGATAAAATGAATTCATAGTGCATCACCACACTTAGAGTAGGTCTTCATTCATGCAACTCCTCTCTTTTCATACCAATCTATTTAGGTCTTAGGTGAATACTATAATGAATAATCATAAGAGCTAGTCCCATTAAAAATCCTATAGGTTTGACCTAAGATTATGTGATCCACAACCTAGGGTCATTCCCATGTTGGACTAGGTATGAGAAAGAGGGCCTGAACACTCCCTTTCTCAGCTAGGGTGCAACCTAAGCCTCCAACAATTTTGGCACACCTAGTGGGATAGATTTTAAGTGCCTAAAATCATGCTTTGAAAGATATTATAGGACATTTGGAAGATGAAGACACCAATAACATCATCTTTAGTCATCTTGGGTAAAGTGAAGAATCTTTGGAAGGTTTGAAATCAACCTCAAGCTCAAATATACCATTGGTTTCTTGGTTGCAGAGGTAAGAAGGTTTTTTTTCATTATTTTGATTAGATACATATATTTCATAAGGAGCCATGGCATCCTATGAGGTAGGTTTCTGCCCTCCACCCCCATATCCACCTAACCATAACCCATATGACCCATACACTGGTCCATATCCTACACACTACCAATTATAATCCACCATATTTTGATCCTCCTCTACCTCCAAGACAACCTCCTCATCCTCATAATCAGTCATATTATCAACCTGATACCCCTTACAATCCACCTACACCAAACACTACTTATCTACATTTAGAGATTGATAGATTAAGAAAATAAAGGGGCAAGTTGTAGGAGAGTCTTAGACAATAGAAAAGGGTTGAATGCCAATCTATTATTCCTCACCAAAATAATATTGCAAACCAACTATAGTAAACTAAATTGGTCACCCCCTCTCCTTTTCTTTCCTCCTTGGTCATAAGAGATTTCTTGGTCCATAATTGTTTACTTATTGACAAGGCAAATCTTTCAATTATCCCTAAATCGGTGGAAGACACATTGAATCTAAGGTATGAACCTATTTATAACTTTGATTTGAAATGGAATGGGTCTCCCATGAAATTATTTGGCATTGTTAAGAACCTACAACTTACCCTCCATGCCTACCCCAAAATTTCAGCTGTGCAAGACCTTATTATAGTAGATTTGTTGCCTTATTTTGCCTTTGTTTTGGGTAATGAATTCATGACTAAGGTTGGAGGCTACTTGTTCAAATACTTATCTCATATAGTGTGTAAACTTGAACCCAGTGTGGAGGTGAAAATGAAGTCTAAGTCACTCTCTAAGTTCCACATTCTGCCACCTTCTCCAATCACTCCAAAGGTAGACCGCCTTCGCCTTCCTTCCTCAAGGAAATCCACTTGTGTTCAATATATTATACCTACCAAAGAGCCTAAAAAAATACCCACATGGAATCCTTCATGGTCCATGGATCCCAATTTCATCATGCCCACACTTGTAAAGGAGGATAAGGGAGGAAAAATAAGTGTAAAATATGTTATTGGTGCTCCATCTGCTATTACTCAAGTACTTATTGCCCTTTTTCACATCCTTCCTCAATCCTAAGAGCTTCTTAATAATCCATTAAATAATGCCTAGTTGGAAGGATACCCTTGTAGGTATCATGTAGCCTAATGATATCTACTTCCACTCACCCTCTCCCCTCTTAATAAAAAATCAAGTGCACAAAAATTAGAATTGGATCATTCAAGCATGGTGGGCAAACTATCAAAGTTGGTAAAGGAGAAGGTGATCATTCAAGATATAGACATTGATCTAGTTGCAGATGAGTGTCAAGATCACCTTGGAGAGGAAAATTCTAGTGTCTATGAAAAATATATTCAAATTGGGACCCCTGTACACTCCATTAGATTAGAAGGTAAGCATGAGCAAAGCTTGGATGATAAAGGGCAGCTGTAATGTCATAATGATGGAGTTGAGGTAAATGAAACACAAGCTGATATTTTCATAAGAGACCACTTAGATGACAACATCTATGATGATGCTATTGATACTGAAGTCAAGAATACATTGGACGACTCGTGGAAACTCTTGTTTTTGGAATTCTTAAATGAAATGGAACAATTTGGCAAGGTAGATTTGAGTGATGAAGTTGAAAATTAGGATAATGTTTCAAATGAAGAAAGCAGTGAAAATTTAGAAGTACCAATTCAAGAAGAGATTCTACTTGAGTGGACTGATGAATTATCACCTCTCTTTATTGATGAAGAGGATGAGCAAACTTTAGCTAATCAATAACCTTATGATGACCCTACCAAAATGAAAGAGGTGAGTAATCAACTTGGTGACTTGTAGATATATGGTAGAAGTTCAAATGAACCTCATGATCTATTCATTGACCAAGGTGAGATGTCCTTTTGGGAGAACTTAGAAGACTTCTACTTTAATTTAGATACCTCACCTCTGCACTAGCCAAAACTTGAAAATAAGGAACTTGTCAAGAATGCTTTGATAACTGGTCATCTTGAACCTAAAGAGTAAAACCAATTACAGCTCCTAACTAAAGAGGAGATGAGGTTAGTGGTTCAAGATAGAAATATTTAGGAGTATGATTGGATTATCAAGCCTCAAACTCAACCCATGCACATAGAGATAAACCCAGATGGTCAATCTACTTTTCCAAGTGACCAAGAGAGTGCTAGTTGTAGATGGAGGTTGTCACACATTGGCCAAAGTCTATTTGCACACAAATCATCATATGACAACTCCACATAAAATTGCCATAATGATCATAGAACATTCCCATTTGATCTGGGATAATGAAGTCAAGGTTGGGTTAATTTTGCAGTAGTTAATTTGTTTGTCCAGATAAGTGTTTTGCATAATTTTTTAGGTAGTGCCTTGTTTTAGTTATTTCCTTATTTGTCCTTAGTTTTTAGGTGTGTTATTAGTGTTAGGTTTGTTTTATTTCCTTGTTTGTTTGTGTCTTATTTTTTATACAAATATTTTTAGTATCATGAGTACAATTTAGTCCAGAGAGTCAATATCTCATGTTTCTTTGTTGAGTCACCTCATCATGAAAGTGTCTGGGTTCCACGACTAGTAGGTCAGTCAGGCCATCAAAGTTACCATAAATATTAACATTTTAGCCTCACAAGCCAAAATACCAACCCCTATCATTTGAAGCTTTGATGACCATGGCTTTAGCTTACTTTTCTATGACTCAAAGTACCTTTGTTTAAGAGAAAGATGACTTGCAGAAGCTTTGAAGAGCTAGACCATCATTAAGACATCATGCAAAAATGGACTGGTCAACTCGATTATGCATTTTATAAGTATGCTTAGGACACCTCCCAAGATCATAATATTACATGAAAATATTTCTCTTAGTGCTAATAGCATCACCTGTAATTTTCAAGTCTTGATGAGCTCTCTATCTCGAGATATAAATCTTTAAATTTGAACAAGTAGATAGTGACATTAACATAGATGTTAATGATAGTCATGTAGATGTCAATGAAGGTCACGTGGATGTTAAAATTAAGCCATGACAAATAGACATTTGAGTTTAAATAGAGGTAGGTCCAATGGTTAGTGTTCCATTGTACATCAAGTTCTAATGGCAAGCAAAAACCTGACATGGTCAGTAGGACCAGGAAGTTCGAATGACACACATTCAATTGTAATGAGGAGATTGATGGTGCGAGTGAGGTTGGAAAAGTCAAGGATATCAAATAAAATGCAAAGACACCACATGACATAAGTACAAAGGTATATGAAGTTGATAATAGAAACATGGAGGGAATGAGGAGAGGACAGGTGTCTGGGTCAACCACTGTCATACATTTTTTACAAGCAATAACAAGGCAAGAAAAAGCCACGTGGTCGAACACATAGGATCAAAGGATTTTGCCACCCAAGCATGGAAATACATAGAACCAAGATCTAGATATAAACTAGGTGGAGCCATTAAGAATATTTTGAACCTAAGGTTACCATTAAAGCTTAGTTAAGCTCTTGGTTTGAGAGTTTACAACTTGTCAACCCCATTTTCTAAAGATGAAGGGTCATTTCATGGTTGTGTTTGTTGTTATTTAAAAGGGGTCTATGTGTGTAATGGGACCTTGGTTTCCATGATGCATAGAGGTAAAATAGGTCCATTTATACCTAACATAAATAAAAACAAGTTACTAGCTGTTCAAATGATATAAATGCATGTAGGTGGAGATAAAAACTATATGAAAACCAATATTTTAGATTGGTTTTCATCTATAATGGATCGATGTTCAGGTTTGAGGTAGAGAGCATGCTAAGGCATAAATGTGATAGTCAAATCAACCACCTAAGGTGGACATAATCAAATCTGATTCAGGTTTATAGATATGGGGATTTTATCTTTATAGTGAAGAGCATTAATGTAGAGGTGCTCGAAGAGGATTAGGCAGCCATTCATGATTGTGTAGAGGAAATCTTGGGATTCATAGCCAAAAATTTATAGTGGAATTAATGCATTAAGGTGATCAAGGAAGCTGCATGATCTTGGTCATTATGACCCCTTCTCTACTCTCTGATGCATGTTCCCCATCTCTCTCCTTCCTGTTTGCTATATATATAGGCTTTTAAGCCTTATAAATGATACCTTAGGGTTGGTATGACTAGACTCTACCAACATTTGTACTCATGCACCTCTTGGATAAATGATAACTACATTTACAGTTGTTTACCAATTTGTGCTTAGTGTTTTTTATTTGTTTAATATGCAAAAGTGGTTTAATCTTCCCTTTACAAGTCCAAGTTTAACCTAAGTGCTAACAAGCTTTGTTTACAGGCCATCTAGTATGTCATAATGTTGATGTCTTAGGTATAGAGTGGATTTTTGAATGCAAGTGCCTTTAATCAAGCCTTACCCTCATTTCCCTCTAACTTAAGTCAATCAAATTGACCTATATGTGAAGAATTTTTGCTTGGAAACCATTGTAGGCACTATGTTAAGTCTATTCATAGTTCATTAGTGTGCTAAGAGTTCAGGCCTATGAGTGGATACAATGAATTCATGGTGTATCACCACACTTATAGTAGGGTTTCATTCATGCAACTCCTTTATTTTCATCCCAATCTATTTAGGTCTTAAGTGAGCAATAAATAAATCTACTCCTCATGATAAAAGACCCCAATTTTCTTGGATTTTTCTAATAGACTCTCAAAAGGGGGATATGTTGTAATGTGGGAATTTCTCTTCAAATTTGATGAAGTGTAGAATTTAGGCTTTAAAAAAATTACAATTTAAATTTTTTTAAAGTTTTAAAAAAATAGAGTTTATAAAAAAAATTATTATTATTATTATTATTTTTTTTTTTTTGAGTTTAAAAAATTAATTTATTTTAGAGTTTTAAAAAAATTATTTGTTTTTTTAGAGTTGAAAATAAAATTTAATTTTTTTCAGAGTTGAAAAAAATTAGAGTTAAATTTTTTTTATGTGATTCACTACAAGCTTCGAGGGAAGAAAATAAATAAACTATGAGAGAATAAGCAAATAAACAAATAAACAAAGAATATTTACACATGATATTCCACCAAAAATATATTTTACTTCATATAAAAATATTTGCAAACATTTTCCAAACATGTTTTATGGATTAGCCACTCATCATTTGGAATGAATTTGTTTGTGAGTTTTTAGAGTATAAATGAGCTAGGGCAAAGGTCCCAATAGTTGTGCATGTTCTAATTGTCCAATATGGCTTTTGTTAACATATGTTTTATTGATGGAACATTTTGGTGTGTAAAAATATTAAAGTGTGCTAAAAATTGAACATGCAATATCTAATACTTGATCAACATTTATTCTATAGAATTAAAAGTAACCAATCACATCTTGACAAGTAATATTCAAGTATTGATACTCTAATGCACAACTATTGGAACTCCAAAAGTTAAGTTTTGGTCATAGGTTAAAAAAATGCATTTGATGACCTCTCATGATAAAATTGATTATATCGTAAAATTTATAATGTGTTAGACCTTGAAACCTTAGTTATAAGTAGTTAAAATGATATATTAAAATGGGTAATTTTTTTGAAATCTAACATGATGTTATGGCACCTTAATTCATAGTCCAAAGTTAGGGTGCACGACTATAATGACCTTTACCCTAGTATATATAGTAGTTTAGGGAGGGAGAATTTAAAATTTACTAGTCAAGTCCAACCAATAATTTTCAGAATATATTATAAAAAATATATTTAAAAATTAATAGTCAAAATCTGACCAATAAAATTTTAAAATTATGCTAAAATACTCATTAAATTCAATAAAATATGGGACACATACCTTGGTGAAATTAACCCTCAATAGGGGTCATCCTTCTTGGGAATAAAGTCCTAAAGGAAGGCATCCAACTTAGTAATAAAAATTACTAAGGGGGATGCCCTAGAAGTAGATAAAAATCACAAAGGGGGATGTCCTAAGAGGAAAAATAGACATAAGGTAAAAACATCAAAAATGGTAAACTAGGAGAAAGCAAAATCAACCTCAAGAACCTCAAAACTACTCAAGAAAGAAATATACTCATGATAAAAGATCCCAATATTGTGGGGTTTCTCCAACAGACTCTTGGAAGGGGGATATGTTACAATTTGGTGTCTTTTTGACAAAGATGATGAAGTGTAGGGTTTAGAGTTTTAAAAAAATAGAGTTTAAATGTTTTTTAGAGTTTAAAAAATTAAAATTAAAAAAAAAATAGTTTAAAATAAAATAAATTTATGTGATTCACTAACAACATCCAAGGAAGAAAATAAATAAACTATGCGAGAATAAGAGAATAAATGAATAAACAAAGAAGATTTACACAATATATTCCACCAAAATATATTGTAATTAATTTTAAAATATTTGCAAACACTTTCCAAAACATATTTCAAGGATTAACCACTCATTAGTTGGAATGAATTTGTTTGTGAGTTTTTAGAGTACAAATGAGCTAGTATATATAGTAGTTGAGGGAGAAAAAAAAAATTAGTCAAGGCCAATAAATAATTTTAAAAATATATTATAAAAAATATATTTAAAATTAATAGTCAATAGCCAACCAATAAATTTTTAAAAATATACAAAAATACTCACTAAATTTGATAAAAGGTGGGACACCTACCTTGGTAAAATTAACCCTCAAGAGGGGTCATACTTCTTGAGAATAAATACCTAATGGAAGTCATACAACTTAGTAATAAAAATTTCTAAGGGGGACATTCTAAGAGGAAAAATAAACTCAAGGGGGAACCTTCAAAATTGGAAAAGTAGGAGAAAATAAACTCAACCTCAAGAACCTCAAAATTACTCAAGAAAGAAATCTACTCCTCATGATAAAAAACATCATTTTCCTCAAGTTTCTCCAACAGACTCTCAAAAGGGGGATATGTTGTAATTCGGGAACTTCTTGGCAAAGCCGATGAAGTGTAGGATTTAGGGATGCCCCAAGTTCAAAGCTTTAGCTAAAGAGCTATAATTAATCTTGAAAACAAGGGGGGCCTCTTCCTCTTATGAACACCACCTTGCACTCAACTGAGAAGCATTGTCTTATCCTTTTGAGAGACCTCAATGAAATAACTAAGTATAAATATTCTAGGATAACCTATAACTCTAAGTCTATAATATAAAAGCCTCTTGAGACTGATAGAGCTTGTTGGATAAGACTCCCTAAGAAGGTAGCTATGAAGCTCACTTATGATGAATGACTTCTTCTGGTGTTGAGATACCACAAATAGAATGGAATGTACTAGTAGGCATTCAACTTATTCTATAAACACTTTGTTGCAAGCTTTCCATTATAACTAAAATTTGGACCCTTGAATAAATTAATATATAATAAATTATAAAAAATATGAGAAACAGAGGAATTGATCTTGATCTTTGGATAGAATCTCTAATACCATTTGAAATACTCAAATAGAGACTCCTTGCTAATAATCCAAATACCAATGACATCATCAGTGAACCTCATGAAATAAGCTAAGACAAAAGTGTCATATATATAATCAATATACCATTCTAAGTGGTAGATAAAAATACATAGATACACCATTGCAAATTTATTACCCATGGCTATACCCTTGATCTACGTATATCAAACACCATCAAACTCCAAATAGTGGTCTTTAAGAACTAGCTTTGCAAGGCTCTTGACCATGTCAGTGAGATCATTGTCAAACTATTTCTCCTCAAAATAATCTTTCACCATTTCATGAAGGGAAACAATCCCTTCGGTGGTGGGGATACTAGGATAGATAGATTTCATGTTGAAAATAAAAAGAATATATTTGGGTGGAAAAAATATATCACCTAGATCCTAGAGAAGAGAGAGTGAATCTACGAGATGATACTTCTACTAAAGGAGGATAAAAAATAAGAGGAAATGGATAACTTTGGAAGTAGGATCTAACATACATCCTAAGTAGCTGCAAATGGGTCTACCCATAACCAAATACTTGTAAATCTTGGGGATAAACTAGAAAGTGCATGCTCTAGACAAAGTGATGGTGTTCTGCCTCAAAAACTTTGAAATAAGATCCAAAGAAGACTTAGACTTATCAAGAGAGAAGTGAGTCTAATCCAAATCCATATCCATAGAATAATTCCAATCTACTTATAAATCAAAATATCTGAAAGCTACCTTAATCCAATGCTCTTGTACTAAGAAGCATCCATAACCACTAACCCCAAAGTTTTATCCACAAGCTTGATGATAATGGACCTATACTTTCAATATGAATTCAACCTTTTGAATGATGTCATTCAGCTCCATGTTTAGCTCATCAAGGTGCCACTAAGGATTGGCAGTACGTAACTAATGAGGGAAAAGTCTAGAAGTAAAAGGACTAACCTCAAAAATAACACCATAATTCTTCTCAACATCAACCCCAAATTAGAGATAGAGATAAATAAACATGGTGAAATATCTAAAGTTTGAGATGATGGCCTCAAAAATTTTAAACTTTTTTTAGAGTTTAAAAACTTTAAAATTTTTAGAACTTAAAAAAAATTAAAAATTTTATAACTTAAAATTTTTAGAATATCACAGGCTGCATTTGAGTAAGAAATAACAATAAACATCAAGAGAGAAGTGAAATATACTTCATTATAAATTCTTAAAAAATAATTTCCAAGACATGTTTCATGGAATTCCACCACTCATTAGTTGGAATGAATTTGTTTTGTGAGAAAATAGATACATGAGAAGGGGTAAATATAGTGTTTTGAGAGGAAGTTAAGAGATTATGACCGACCTAAAAATGAAGGCATAAAATCAAAGAGATAAGCACCATATAAGGGACCAGAATTGACCCAAAACTGGGCGCATCAAACCTCTAAAATGGAAAACCCAAAATGGCCTAAAATAAATACCAAAAATAGGCTCAATCCATATTAAAATACACATCCAAGATTTGAAAATATCAAGAACACCTATAGCCTTAAAGAACACCAAAAAATAACTAAAATATTTAAAATAATATCTTCTCTAATAGGATAATCGTAATAACGTGAAGAATTCAATGCAAGGGGGGATTAGTGTAGTTTCACTATCATAAATAAAGGTGCCACACTTGGTGCTTATCATCCTCAAGAATCAATCCTTGAAAAAATGTTTATGTTGTATGTAGACCATCACCCTATGTAGAACCCTAATTGCTTAGGGTTTGTTCAGCAAAAACATATGCAGACATCTACTTCTTCTTTTTAGAGGGATATCCATCCAATTGAAATATCTTCCAACATACAAAAAAATATCTAAAAAATAGAGGATCGACTCATTTTCTCTCTAGTTCATATGTCCAATTTCCACCCACTACTTGGGAAGGTGTTCAACAATTGAATAACTCGAAGTTACATTTTTGTGAAAGGAAGCAAAAATAGAAAGGACTATTCCTTCCTCGGTGGCCTTCATGACTATCATCCCAAAAAAATTATAAATTAGAATATCACTAGCACCATCTAAAGAAGAAATAATAATAAACATCAAGAGAGAGTGAAATGTACTTCATTATAAATTCTTTCAAAATAATTTCCAAGACATGTTTCATGGAATTCCACTGCTCATTGGTTGGAATGAGTTTGTTTTGTGAGAAAATAATTACATGAGAATGGCTATATATAGAATTTTGAGGGGAGGTTAAGAGGTTATAACTGACCTAAAAAATAAAGGCCCAAAACCAAAGAGGTAGGAAACATATAAGGGGAAAAAATTGACCCAAAAGTGGGCCCATCAAACCTCTAAATTGGAGAGCCCAAAAAGGCCTAAAATAATTACCAAAAAAATAGGCTCAATCCATTTTAAAAAAGACTTCCAACGTTTGAAAAAAATAGGAACACCTATAGCCTCTAAGAACACCAAAAAATAATAAAAATATCTAAAATAATATATGATCCAATAAGACAACCGTAATAACATGAAAAATTAAATACAAGGGGAGATAAATGATCTTTCACTATCATAAATAATGATGCCACACTTGGGGCTTATCACCCTTGAGAACCAATATTTAAAAATATGTTTATGTTGTGTGTATATCGTCACCCTATGTAGATCCCTAATTTTTTAGGGTTTATTCAACAAAAAAAATGTAGACATTCACTTCTTTTTAGGGGGATCTCCATCCTATTGAAATATCTACCAACATGAAAATAAATCTCTAACAAATAGAGGATCTACTCTTATTCTCTCTGGTCCATATGTTCAAGTTCTACCCACTTCTTAGGAAGGTGCAACAACTGAATAACTCGAAGCCACATTTTCATGAATGGAAGCAAAAGTAGAAAGGACTATTCCTTATTCGGTGGCATTCATGAATATCATCCAAAAAAAATTAGAACTTAAAAAATTTAGAATATCATTGGTTGCATCCAAAGAAGAAATAACAATAGACATCAAGAGAGAAGTGAAATGTGCTTCATTATAAATTCTTAAAAAATAATTTCCAAGACATGTTTCATAGAATTCCACTACTCATCAGTTGGAATGAATTTGTTTTGTGAGAAAATAGGTAAATAAGAATGGGTATATATAGTGTTTTGATGGGAGGTTAAGGGGCTACAGCCGACCTAAAATAGGAAGGTAAAATCCTGAAGAGATAGGCACCATATAAGGGACCAAAATTAACCCAAAACTGGGCCCATCAAACATCTAAAGTGGAGATCCCAAAATGACCTAAACTAAGTACCAAAAATAGGCTCATAACACCTTTAAAAAGATGTCTAAGATTTGAAAAAATCAAGAACACATATAGCCTCGAAGAACACCAAAAAATATCTAAAATAGTATGTACTCCAATATGACAACTGCAACAACATGAAGAATTGAATACAAGGGAAAATCAATATAGTTTCACTATCATAAATAATGACCCCACACTTGGGGCTTATCACCCTTTAGAATCAATACTTAAAAAAATGTCTATGTTGTGTGTAGACCATCACCATATGTAGAGTCCCAATTGCTTAGGGTTTCTTTAGCAAAAACAATATGTATACATTTGCTTCTTCTTTCTAGGGGATCTCCATCTAATTGAAATATTTGACAACATGCAAATAAATATCTAACAGATAGAAGATCCACTCTTCTTCTCTCTGGTCCATATGTCTAAGTTCTACCCATTTATTAGGAATGCATAATAAATAAATAACTTGAATATACATCTTTGTGAAGGGAAGCAAAAGTAGAAAGGACCATTCCTTCCTCAATGGTGTTTGTGAAGATCATTCCAAAAAATTTATAACTTAAAAAAATTAGAATATCACTGGCTACATCTGAAGAAGAAATAATAATAGACATCAATAGAGAAGTGAAATGTACTTTATTATAAATTCTTACTAAATAATATCCAAGACATGTTTCATGAAATTCCATTGCTCATCATTTGGAATGAATTTGTTTTGTGAGAAAATAAGTACATGAGAAGGGGTGTATATAGTGTTTTGAGGGGAGGTTAAGAGGTTACAACCGACCTAAAATAGGAAGGCACACAACCAAAGAGATAGGTGCCATGTAAGGGACCAAAATTGACCCAAAAATGGGTCCATCAAATCTCTTAAGTAGAGCACCTAAAATGGCCTAAAATAAGGACCAAATATAAGCTCAATCCACCTTAAAAAATACATCCAAGATTTTAAAAAATCAAGAACACCTATAGACTCAAATAACACCAAATAATATTTGAAATATTTGAAATAATATATGCTCCAATAGGATAATCGTAACAACATGAAGAATTGACTACAAGGGGGATTAATGTGGTTTTACTATCATAAATAATGGTGCCACACTAGATCGTATAACCCTCAAGAATCAATCCTTGAAAAAATGTTTATGTTGTGTGTAGACTATTGCCCTATATAGAACACCAATTGCTTAGTCTTTCTTCAACAAAAAAATATATAGACATTCATTTCTTCTTTCTAAGGGGATCTCTATCTGATTGAAATATCTAGTATAATGTAAATAAATATCTAACAGATAGAGGATCCACTCTTCTTCTCTCTAGTCCATATGTCCAATTTACACCCACTCCCTAGGAAGGCACAAAAATTGAATAACTCAAAGCTACATTTTCATGAATGGAAGCAAAAGTAGAAAGGACTATTCCTTCCTCAATGGACTTCATGAAGATCATCCCAAAAAAATTATAACTTAAAAAATTTAGAATATCATTGGCTGCATCTAAAGAAGAAATAAAAATAAACATCAAGAGAATTGAAATGTACTTAATTATAAATTCTTATAATATAATTTCCAAGACATGTTTCGTGAAATTCCACCACTCATTATTTGAAATTAATTTGTTTTGTGAGAAAATAGTTACATGAGAAGGGGTATATAGTGTTTTGAGGGGAGATCAAGAGGTTACAACTGAATTAAAATAGGAAGGCACAAAATCGAAGAGATAAGCACCATATAAGGGACCAAAATTGACTCAAATGTGGGCCCATCAAACCTCTAAAGTGGAGGGCCCAAAAGGCTGAAAATAAGTACTAAAAATAGGCTCAATCCACCTTAAAAAAGACGTCCAAGATCTGAAAAAATCAAGAACACATATAGCCTCAAATAATACCAAAAAATATCTAAAATATCTAAAATAATATATGCTTCGATAAGACAACTACAACAATATAAATTATTGAATACAAGGAGGATTAATGTAGCTTTAATATCATAAATAATGGTGCTATACTTGGGGCTTATCACCTTGGAGAATCAATCCTTAAAAAAATCCTTATATTTGTGTGTAGACCATCGCCCTATGTAAAACCCTAATTTCTTAGGGTTTCTTTAGAAAAAAATGATGTAGACATCTACTTCTTATTTTTAGGAGGATCTCCTTCTGATTGAAATATCTTGAAACATCAAAAAAAAAATCTAATATATAGAGGGTCCATTCTTCTTCTTTCTAGGGGGATCTCCTTCTGATTGAAATATCTTGCAACATGAAAATAAATGTCTAACATATAGAGGATCCATTCTTCTTCTTTCTAGTCTATATGTCCAAGTTCCATCCACTCCCTGGGAAGGTGATACAACTGAATATCTTGAAGCTATGTTTTTGAGTATAGGCATATTTGCCTCTATGTGGAAATACTAATGTTTGACCTTCTTAGAGGGGTTCTCCAGCTGGCCCTTTCGATAATATTTTTTAATGTGTTGATGGCTAGGATATGACACTTATTGTGGCTTTGAACCCCAAATATGGATGGGTGGCTCCAAACACTCTTTCGATAGAACCTTCCACTTGGACTACTCTACCATCTAAGGATGGTACTCTACCTCCACCTCTAGATGCAGTGGCCTATGCTTAATTATATTTTGGTTATTTATAATTATTGTGTTTTGTCTGACATTAATTGATATCATTATTTCTGTTTCCATACTTTAAACCTCTTTTATTCTTCTACTATAAAATTTTGAACTATAAATACTGGCTACTTTACTTTATAACTCTTTGTAATTTATTTTTGATTAAATAACAACTACTGGATCTTTACATTTATTTGTCAATGTATTGTAAAACCAAGAAAAAGAGGATTAGAAAAACACAAACAAAAATACTTATTTTTTTGAAAAGGAGGAAGGTAGTGGGAAAGTGGTGGCACGAGTGGATGTCAACCATGTATTTCTTCCCATGTTTTTTAATTTTCCCATTTTGCCTTTCTAGTCTTGTAATTCCTTGAATACCGTCGACTGAATTCAACCAAGTCGATGGCACCACCTCTATATTTTATTTATACATAATGGTAGAAAATCCCTTAAGTATTAGATGATAGGATAGTCAGATTTAACTAGTGTATCTAAAATTGGTATGTGATAAAATAGATTTCTATGTCTCTCTATTATTATGATTTTTGTGAAATACAATCAGGCATGCCTCAAATTTGACATCTAGGTAGGTTGGACCAATACTAAGAAAGAATACAAATTATATTAGAAGATAATCATTATAATGTCTCCTCTCAAAGAGAGAAGAGTAGCATTAAAAAATGTTTATGAATGAAAAAAATTAATATGCTTTAAAATAATTATGAGAACCCTTGATTATTGATGTCCAATTTTATTAAAATAATTTTGACATAAAGGTTAAAAGAATTTTAGAAAGGAGAAAGAAAAAAATTAGAATAAAATGTTTTTAAATAATTATGGGAATGGGAAAAAAGAATCAAGTGGAAAAGGAAAAAAAGTAATATATGTTTTAAAATACTTGTAACAATTGTTGATTATTGATGTCCAATTTCATTAAAATAATTATGTTATAAAGATTAAAATAATTTTGAGGATAAACAATAGAAGAAAATGCCAAAGAAAGAAAACAACAATATGCTCAAGAATAAATTTGAGAAGGGCACTCTACCCACACAAAAACCAAAGGAATCTTGTGAAGAATAAAAAGAGAAAGAAATAGGATAAAATGTATGATAATGAGCATACTTTTAGCTTCTATGATGCACCACTTGTAAATAATACAAAGGATGATGATGAAGAAGAGAAGGTTGAGGAATAAGATTAATTACTCTATTTTTTTTGGTTTGTGGTGAAGAAAGGAAAGGAAGTATGTCAAAATCCAAAGCAATATTGAGTAGCTTATTACTTGCTTTGCAGATCTGCCTAGTTTTTGGAAGATTGTAAAGCTAACAACGGGCAGGGCACTCATAAAAGACTCTCTAGCCTTTTGGATTAGCAGGCTGCCCTTAGGATTGGGGTCATACCTCTCCCCAACTTATGTCTGATTGAAAATATTCTTTGGTGGGATTAAGAAGGTTGTGAATTGCCATGTGGTTTAGGCAATAGATCAACCTGCGTTGTCAAGGTAGATGCATAATGAAATGTACACTCATACAGTCAAGCCATTACACAGTGTGAAGAGTCTTTTTCCCATCAATTTTTTTGTGTCAGAGGATAAATTATTTAAATTTTTAAACTTATTAAAGGTTGTTACTGTAAATGAAGAAGCACGTGAATTGGCTTATTCCAACATTATTCAGCTTTACAGCAGGAGGTTTGGAGTTATGCACACCATTGAGAGTGAGGCTGTATTCCAACATCAATTTCATCTTCAAATGCACGCGACATCTCATTTGCTTAAACTTAGTGGGATTGTTCTTGTAAATTTTTGTATTTATTTTTATTCTCTGAGCTTTGCAATGTTTGGTATATTATATCTCACTGACATTTTTAATACTATTTTGAGTGGCAGTGTTGGCGTTGAGTGTATAAATACTCTTATATTTTAATGGTTGATGTTTTCCATCTTTTAATTGAGAAAGAGGGTGTTTAAGGCATAAAAATATTTATGTTTTATGCTCTCTTCCATCAAAGTTATGCATGTGTCTGACCACCACTAAAATTGGGTCAAATAAGGGTCAACCAACAACAAAGCACTCAATTAAAGTAGAGGAACTCCCTCACTGAAGAAAGGGAGGGGCATTTATATACACCTTAGAAAGGATAAGGGAGGGCCTAATGTTGTAGTGCATCATATTCATACTTGATGTGAAGTCCACCTTAAGTATATGTGTTATCAATGTGTGATTTATTATAAACACAAAATTAAATTAAATACATAATTAATGTGGTAGTTATCCTCATGTATGTGAAAAGGGCTAGGTATAACTTGGGAAATGATACCACCTTTTACTCCATCTATAATAATATCTCACTCACCTCTTACTTGTCATATATAAAGACCCTTTGTATTCTTGTGAGATGTAATAATCTAGCCTAGAGTCATCCCCTAAGCTAGTGGAGATGTAATATTTTAGAGACCCTTATTAGAGTGCAACCATTACTGGTTACATAAATAAATTATTGAGAGGATCCTCCTGTAAAAAAATAATTTAAATGAATGAAATAATAGATTTATAAAATTAATAAAAGCACTGAAAGGATTATATTTATCGGAGGCCACTTCAAGGGGGAAACCTCTTTTGAGCAAGCTCAATATAATAAATTCATGGATGCTTTCATTGGTCTCAACACTTACTTATATATGAAGTCTAATCTAAGCAACTACTACTTCCCATAAATGTGGGATAAAATAAAATGATCACAGGATGACTCACAAAGCATATACGTCCATAACAACTACTATACTAACAAAGTAAAGAGAAGAGGTAGCATGGGTTCATAACATCCCCTCCCTCTTAGAAAAATCTTTGTCCTCAAATATTCATATGTGGGAAGTGGTACTAAATCTAAAATAATGGTTCCCATGTTGCATCCTTTGATTGCATTTTGTGCCACTAAATTAAAACTTCTATGATGGAGCGGGAGTGAAGTTGGCCTATGCACCTATCCAGAATTGCCTCTGGCTCAAGAAGAATGGATCGTTCATTATCAATTTTTGGTAAAATAGTTTGCACTCTAATGTTTATGCCAAGAGCTTTCTTCAAACAAGAGACATGAATTACTAGATGAACGCAGTAAGAAGGTGGGAGATCCAACTTATAAGAAAACAACCAAATCTTCTGAAGAACCTTATAGGGCCCATAGAACTTGGGAGCTAGCTTATGACACCCTTTATGTTTTAGGAAGGATTATTTGTATGGATGTAGGTGAAGAAAAACTATATCACCTACCTAAAAAGTGCACTCAGAAAAGTTTTGATCAACCTATTGTTTCTTTTGATCTTATGCCATATGAATATTGTCTCGTAGGGTACTAAGGATCTGATCTTGAGTTTGGAGAATCATGTCAGCCCCTTGAACTGATGAAATATTAGGTATGTACGAAAGGAGCATTAGTGGTGATTGACTATAGAATACTTTATATGGAGTCATTTTAGTTGAAGTGTGGTAGGAGGTATTGTTCTACCATTCGATGAGAGGGAGCCACTTTGTCCACTAATGTTGTTATTCTTAGGTGAAATAATGAAGGAAAGTTTCCAAGCATTTATTGATAATTTTATTCTGGCCATCTGTTTGTGGATGATACCCAAAACTCATCTTCAGTTAGGTGATGTGCATTGAAATAGTTCTATCTAAAAATGGCAAGTGAAGGTTGCATCACAATTAAGACAATAGATGAAGGAATGCCATGAAAACAAAAAATATGGTCCAAGAAAATTTGTGTGACTATGGAGGTGGTATAGGGATGGTCGAGGGCACAAAAATGACTATATTTAGAGAGAAAATCAACCAAAACCAAGATCACCATTTTCCCTCTAGATTTAGGGAGCCCCTCAATGAAACCCATAGAAATATATATCCATATCCTGGTAGGAATGGGCAAGGGTTCGAGCAACCTAGGGATGAGTGTTGTTTCACTCGTATTGCATTGGAAGGTATCACATTCAACCACCATCCATTGAATTTACTTTTTCATTCCCTTCCAAAATAATTTGTGTCATGCTCGTTCATAACTTTTGAGAAACCTGAGTGCCCTATGGAGGGAGAAGTATGGATTTCATAGAATACAACTTACTAAAGATCTGTGCTCTGGGGAAACACCAAATAACCCTTGTATCATAGAGAAGCATCATCCCAAGAATAATGTGGTAAAATAGAGGGGTTAGTGGCTAACTATTAAATGATTTGAGATAATGAGGAGTCATTAACATACACCTACTATACAATGTCCGACCAATTCAAAATAGGTATAGAAATAGTGCAAAAAGAAGCTTGGTCCATAAATGTGCAAGATAGAACATCAACCACAATATTATACTTACCCTTATTTGAAGTGATATCATAGTCATAACCCATGGATTTTTTGACCCATTTATATTATGATGGGGCAGAAACCTATTTTTCTAGGAAATATTTCAGACTCTGGTGATCAATTTTGATATAAAAATCATTCCCCAGTAGGTATGGCTGCCACTTCTATATTGCATGAAAAATGGCCATCATTTCCTTCTCATAAGTAGAGAGCACTAAATTATTGCCTGAAAGAGATTTGTTGGTGAACATAATGGAGCATTGGAGGAGAATAACACCAAGTCCATTACCTCAAACATCACTCTTAATAGTGAAGGTCTTGGTAAAATCCAGCATAGGTAGAACATGTGTAGTACACATAGCTTGCTTCAATTCTTTAAATGCACACTCAGTAGCTTATGTCCATATAAAATCATCCTTTTTCAACATAGTTGTCAGTAGAGCTACAATCTTCCCATAATCCTCAACAAACTTGTAGTATCTAGTTAACCCCAAAAAACCATGGAGGCTCTTGAGTGTCTGAGGATGAGGCCAATTTGTCATGGCAACTATTTTTTTAGGATCCACCCAAACCCCTTAGGCTGAAACAATATGCCCGCCACTTCATTATGGCCAAATGTACTTTTGGATTATTTTGTAAAAAGATGATGGTTAGAAGAAGTTGCAGTGCAAACTCTAGATGTTGGAGATGCTCAGACCATGTTTTACTATAGATGAGGATATCATCGAAGAAGATTAGATTGAATTTCCATAGGTAGGGCCTGAATATTTTATTTATCAATGCCTAGAATTTTGAAGGAGTATTAGTGAGGCCAAAGGGCATGACCAAAAACTCATAATGGCCATCATGCATGTGAAAAGTTGTCTTAGGGATATCATCTTCATGAAGTCAGATCTGGTGATATCCATATTGGAGATCCAACTTGGAGAAAAAATGAACATCATGAAGCTCATCAATAATAGGGATTGGGAATTTATCCTTGATTGTGATGTGATTAAGTGTGTGAAAGTCAATGTAGAGGAACCATAACCCATATTTTTTTAAACAAGGAGAACTGGGGAAGAGTATGGGTTGGTACTAGGGTGAATAATGGCTTACTTTAGTAAGTCTCAAATGAGCATCTCGATCTTAGTATTTTGTTGTAATGGGTAGAAATAGGGCTTGATGTTGGGAGAAACACTTATAAAAAGGAACTGAGTATGGTGGTCCTCTAATCATGAAGGTGTTAATCTCATTGGTTCAGTAAAGTCACATGAATACCTATCTAGAATGGTTTATAAATCATAAAAAGTCATGAAAACCATTGATGGTTACATTTGAATGGAATGGAGCTGGGTAATGATGTTGTATGAATTCTTCTTAAGGATGTTTTCCATGCGATGTGAAACTATGATGCTGAGAGACCCTAGTTGTAAGCCTTTCAATGTGTGTTTTAACCCATTGTCTAAAAATTGCATCCAAAGCTTAGCAAAATCCCATAATATGGGTTCAAGTGTGCATAACCATTGGGCTCCCAAAATAACATCACATCTGCCTAAGGATAAGGAAAACATGTTAGAGTGCAAGTTATAATCTCTAATAGAGATATGCACATTATGACACTGCCAATTTGGATAAGTATTAAGAGGTTTTTTTTTTTACCCAGAGGTATCCCCAATTCCAATTGGGATATTGCGACTCTACCCAGTGACCTTCATTAGGGTAAGTGAAGGTGAGACTAAGTTAATCACATTTATTTCTTGTATATTAAGTAATGGTTATGGTTAATTGAAACATTATGGTCTTGAAAACAACATTAGGGTACATGTTCACTAGTTCAAGGAGTCTATTATCTACTACATAAAAAGTGGATTTTCAGATTTTTACCAATTAATCTTGAATAATGTGGTAGTAAGGATTTACCACGTACATGGTTTGTGGTGAAATGCATTTCACCATCCTATTGTTTTGATATAGTTTTCTATTTTAATTGTAATTCAAACTTATAACTTATGGTTTAATGTATATGGTATAGGGTTTAGGGTATAATCGTGAAGGCAATTGAGGATAATTTGAGTTGTTTGAACTTATTTGTGACTATAAAATGTGATTTTGGGCATACTTGGCCCTAAAAACATCACAAATTGGGCTAATCAGTCAATTGGGCCAATAAGTAATGTGTTTTGTGTTGAATTAAGCCATGTGAATGTAATTATTACTCTAAAGGATGTTAAGTGGGGTTAAATCAATTATTTTAAGGTTTAGGTTTTATGATTTAGGGTTTAGGGATTAGGGCTTAGGGTATATTGAGTTTAGGTTTCAGGGTATAAGGTCTAATAGTAAAGGCACATAGGCTAAATTGATATCCTTGACCTATTTGTGACTATAGAATATTCTTTTAGGCTCAATTGGCCCTGGGCACATCATTACAAATTGAGCTAATTCGTCAATTAGGGCAATGAGTGATGCAAGTTGGCCCAAATTGAGCCTTATGAACATAATTCTTACTCTAAATGATGTTAATTGAGGATAAATTGATTGGTTTAGGGTTCAGGGTTTAGGGTCTAATCATAAAGGCTATTGAGTTGCTTGAACCCATTTGTGAGTATAAAAAGTAATTTTGGGCACAATTAACCCCAACACCATTACAAATTGAGCTAATAAGCCAATTGGGCCAATAAGTAATGTGATTTGCATTAAATTGAGCCATATAAAAATAATTAATTAGGGTTAAATTGAATGGCTTAAGGTAAATATTGTCTATAATTTAAGGTTTAGGGCTTAGGGCTTAAAGCTTAGGGTATATAGGGTTTAGGTTTTAGGATATAATGTCTAATTGTGAAGGTAATTAGGGCCAAAATCAGCTCCTTTAACCTATTTGCAACTCCATAATGTGATTTTTGGCTCAATTGGCCCCCACATCATCACATATTGAGCCAATTAGTCAATTAGGGCAATGAGTGATGTGATTTCATCCAAATTGAGCCCTATGAACATAATTCTTACTCTAAAGGATGTTAATTGATGTTAAATTGATTGGTTTACAATTTAGGGTTTAAATTTTATAGTTTAGGGTGGATAATAACAAAGGTAATTGAGCTTCTTGAACCCATTTGTGAGTGTAGAAAGTGATTTTGGGCACAATTAGCCTCAATGCCATCAAAATTGAGCTAATTAGTCAACTAGGACAACAAGTAATGTGATTTTCATTGAATTGAACCCTATGAACATAATTGAGGTTAAATTGAATGGTTTAAAGTAAATATGGTTTATGATTTAAGGTTTAAGGTTTAGGGTTTAAGGCTTAGGGTATAGAGGGTTTAGGTTTTAGGGTATAAGGTCTAATGGAAAAGGTAACTAGGGCCGAATTTAGCTCCTTTAACTTATTTATGACTACAAAATGTGATTTTACGCTCAATTGGCCCTCACATCATCATAGATTGAGTCAATTAGTCAATTGGGGAAATGAGTGATGAAATTTGGGCCAACTTGATCCACGTGAACATAATTCTTACTCTAAATGATGTTAATTGAGGATAAATTGATTGGTTTACAGTTTAAAATTTAGGGTTTAGGGTGCAATCATAAAGATAATTAAGGATAATTTTAGTTATTTGAACCTATTTATGACCATAGAATGTGTTTTTGGGTTCGATTAGCCCATATGCCATCACACATAGAGTAAAATAGTCAATTGGGGTAGTTAGTGGTGTGATTTAGACCAAATTGAGCCCAATGGACCTAATTCTTATTGGGATCCTTATATGATCCAATGTATTGTTTTGATTATTAGTTTATTTATTTTTGGTTGTATGATTTATTTTCTTGTTAGTTGGTTTTCTAACCAACTTCTTTCACAAGATTTTATAGTTTGCATTTGTACAAAAATAAACATAAGTTTCTACATTGCATATATTTTCCTGAATTATTGTTCCTCTTGTTCCGAGTGCGTATTAGTGGTATCAGAGTGCAAGCAAGGTATTTAAGGAGGAAAAAGACATTTGGAAATGAGAGAGAGAGACCAATGATCCCTATACATCTACAATGCTATTTATT
This sequence comes from Torreya grandis, assembly GCA_037957365.1. Lineage (NCBI taxonomy): Eukaryota > Viridiplantae > Streptophyta > Pinopsida > Cupressales > Taxaceae > Torreya > Torreya grandis. The sequence goes on from JARHVA010000135.1 coordinate 243,180, forward strand.
TTATGCTGAGACTAAAAGAAGACAATAAAACTATATGGTGCACTGACTGAGGCCAGATGAAATTTACATTGGTTGTGGAGGATTGAAGAATAACATTGTAAGATAGATTAGTCCAATTTGGTCGATCCAAGAGACTTATATAGTAGCAATTACGACAAGATTTAAAGTAACTATCCATTTCAATTATCTCAAAACTTGTGGAAAGAAAGAGAACATTTTATTTTTGGCTTAATATTTTTCATTTTATTCATGGTAGCAGCAAAAAAAGCCAAACAATAAGAATCTTCCATAAGAAGGAAATTAACTGATCGAAGAAATAAAGTCTGTTCATCTATCATACTTCTACATAAATAGTGATTTGTTATCAAAATAATTTAATTCATAGTGTTGCATGGTAATCACAAACCTATACTAAGTATTAGGTCATGGCATAGATTTAAAACTATGTGGGGCCCAGTCAGACAAGGTAGGCATAGTAGATTTTTCTATGCAAATGAAAAGGGGCAAATTGATTTCATGATTACTTTTACCTACAAATATTTTTTATTTTTTAAAGTTCAACAACCCAATTTTATCAAGAATATGCTTCACTTATATTCTAAAAATTATGGTAGAGGGAGTGGATGTATACATTGTGTTTGTCATTTGGTAAGAAGAGGTCCAAAGTTTTAAACCTTTCTACAACATTTTGTTGGTCCAAATTTTTTTCTTTTAATATTTTATATAAAAATAAATGGAAGGACAAATTGTGAAGGGAAAATAATTTTAAATTTTGGAGATATAAGGGCGTAAAGAAGATATAAGGTGTGATTATTTTTGATAAAATATCAAAATATTTTTTGTAATCAGAATTTATTTTGAAGGTAAAGGCAAAACCTTGATAAAATTCCCTATTTTTTTTGACTTCACACCATGGTAAAAATTGTAAGTCTTATCTTTGAGAATGGATGACTTACTCCTAAAAAATACAAAGAATGGAGCTTACACATGAAAAATACACCCATTTTTAATTATTTGTGGGAAAGAACTGAAAAAAAATCACACTGCCAAATAAAGATGCAAAATTGCTTTAATTCTAAAAGTGTGATAAGTGTGTTGTTACTCTGCTTAAATCATCTTGCATAGCAGTGGTGATTATACATATTGAATATGTTAATTTTGAAGCATGGAAAACATGAAAAGTGTTAAAATACTTATATGACAAGCAACCTGCATACAAGAAGATTGACCTTCTTATGTCTCTTTTGAACAATAAACTTGCAGATGATAAAGACGTATCTAAATATATTTCATGCATGAAAACATTAAAACAATAATACTGCACAATTGGTGGTGAAATTGATGATGATATGTTAATTTCCATCAAATTTAATTGTCTCAATTCTACATACACTAATGTTTTTGAAATGCTATAGCTTAGTGATAAGCTTAACGGTGCCACATTTGACTCTATTTATGAGTTATTAACTCATCATGAGATATAGTTTGTGAGGAATAAGAGTACATATACTGAAGAAACTCATTATACAAAGAATAGGTCCCATCACATAGATCATCATCATGTATAATGATGGTTTTAGAAACACTCTTCAATTCATTCTCTGAGGCAATCTCCACACCATTCTAGATGATCTTCACAACATTCACATCGACACTCTCCAGGGTCTTCCAAATTTAGACATCACCATAATCACTCTTTTCATAGTTATTCTTGTTCTTCTAGATCTCAAAAACATAAGAAATAACCCAAATGTTTCAAATGTGGTGGTATTGGACATCTTGCAGATGTATGTCCTTCTCGATGACCTTGTTCTCCATGTAAAAAGAAAGTTGAATTAAATTATGTGGATCATTCTAGTATCAAATATTTTTATTACTCTAATTATTTAAGATATTCTAACACTTCATTTGATTAGGAGATGTCCCTTATGGCTGAGGTTAATAGTCTTAATGGACCTGACAACATATTTTGAGTGATTAGTAATTGGAGGTTGGAGGATTAGTTAGAGGCTGGAGGACTACTTCGTTCTCTAGTTAGTTATTTGCTCAAAGTTTGGGTTCATTCTTGAATAACACTTTTGGATTGTGTTCTTTCTTTTAATTTTATTTTTGGCTTTCTATATATGATATTCATTACATGGAGTAGACAATGTTAGTTGATTTTGATTCTCTTGGTACATAGATTCTCACCTCTCACCTGATAGGGGGAGAAGATATTGCATTTGTTGGTTTTTGATTAGTCATCAGTGATACTACAAGTTGATAGGGCTTGCTATCACATTTAGTGTTGAGCAAAGGTTATCAACATTTTTTGGACATTAGGGAGATGTGGCATACACAGTACATATTTGTCACTTGGATGGGTTCCTGTGTGGGATCTTATGCGGATCGATGTAGTTGGAGAGGATTTGATTGAGTTCTACTACAGTATGGTATGATGATCATAGGGGATGGGCATTCATTGATTGTGTTAATCAATCTTTTATTCCATAGCTTGTTGGGTGGGCTTCTATATGAAGTGACATTGGTTTTGATCAGTACCAGGAGGTACAGTACACCACTTACAATTTCATTTGATGACTTCAGAGTCATTGCTCCAGTTATTTCATCATTCTTTTAGATCAAGCGGGAGTTTGTTAGAATCATTTAATGATCTAAAGTATTGTTTTGATTATTAGTTTATTTATTTTTAGTTTTATGGGTTATTTTCCTATTAGTTGGTTTTCTAACCAACTTTTGCAAGCTTTTATAGTTAACATTTTTACAAAAATAAACATAAGTTTTTACATTGCATATATTTTCCTGAATTATTATTCCTCTTGTTCTTGGTGCATATCAATTCTAAGTCTAAATGAAGGCAAATGAAGCTCAAATGATTTGTTTAGGGTTTTAAGAGTTCATAATTTGTGGTTTAGGGTTTTTAAGGCTTCAATTTTATGATTAAGGTTTAGTTGTGAGGGTATAAGGTCGAAGAGATCAAGGTTTTAGTTTTAAGGGTTTAGGTTAGGTGTGTTTATGCATACATCCAAGATCATGTATGTGTTAGGACCGTGTACATAATTTGGTTAGTGGTAAAAAATTAAAAAAAAAACATTTAGGTCAACATCTTATTTTTTGAATCGAGACTTCTATCCCCTGGGTACTCTACTCTATTATGTTTTGTATGCTACATGGTTATTTTATTATTGATTTGATGCATGTCCCCACCCTCAAAAGTAAAAAACTTTTTCTAGTCATGGTTGACTAAAGAGTGCATGTCTATTTTTTAATAATTTGATTGTTGTCCCCACTTGGTACTGCACATTAAGCATGTCTAATTTTCAATAATTAGATTGTTTTTCCCACCCTCAAAAGTTGACAACTTTGTGCAATCATGGGTGATGGTTTTCATAATAGCAAGAAGAACTTAAAGAACAAAATGCCATAGGAATTACAAGTGTAGAGAGAAAATCAAAGGTAGCGAATGAAAAAACTTTGTGAAAGTAAGTATACTAACCATAACGAATTAAATGTCATAAATAATGATGAAATAAATAATGATATTATACCAAATTCTAAATGTACAATTAACAATTCTGATAGTATACCAAATAATAATGAAATTCCACATTCAAATATTATGATTTTTAATTTTGATGATTATAGAATGCATGATGATGTAAATTGCATGGAAACACTGATTGGTGAAAGTAACAATCAAGAAAACACTATGGAAACACCATTGAATGAAGAAACTAGCAATGAATAAAATAATATGGATACACCAAATCAATCAAATTTACCACTAAGAACACCTAATAGGATTTTGAAAAGAATACCCATGTAGTTAATTGAAATTGATGAAAACATTTTGAAATGAAGTCCTAAAAAATGTCTTGGTACCATATGAGAAGAATAGTTGAAAAAAATTGGGACTTGCACTTTCACAAATTAAATGAAAGTCAGAGAAGCCAATTGTTTGTTACATTGAAGAAAGTGCATAAGATGAGACCTATAATGAACACCCTAGGACTAAGAACATCTAATATTAATGGTGTAAATAAGAAATTATTTAAAATTTTCATAATGCATACCATCAAGTAGGTGTGAACAAATACATCAAAGATGTCAACATTGATCGATGTATTATTACAACTTCTGTGGTAAGTTGTCAAACAAATAATAAATGATTGATTAGACAAATAAGCTGAGCATTGCACATAAATGGAAAAACATTAATTAAAGCAATTGGGAGATGTAGAAGACATAATGTTTTCGATAACAATTACTTGTGGGCATTCTATGGTAGGCTCTCACAGAAAGACAAGGCTATAGTCGATGCCTTAAAATATTTACTTGACTAATTTTGGAAATATAACACAAGGGTATTGCCTAATATTAGAGATGTAGTGAAAATAAGAGTTGGTTCTCATAATTGTGAATCACATCCTAGACATTTTTTGGATATGAATCAAACACAATTGTACTCTAAATTTGTTAAAAAATATCCACATATTTTTATTAGTCAAAGATATTTTGAAATGACCAAACCCTTCTATGTGAAAATCAATCACACACACACTACTTATTTTAAGCAACATGTTGAATTTTTTATGCATTATGATATTTCTAGTCATTTTTATTATACCTTGAATAGTGACAACATTTTTCAAGAGGGTGGAGTGGAAGCCCCACCAAAATCAACAAGGGAATTTATTCCATCTATTTTTTGTGAATGACAAGATGGACAATTTTTTTATAAGGCATGTTTGGATAGAACTTGCATCATTCGTGGTGGATTGTCAAAATTGAAAAAATGTACCCATGAGGAGAGTACACATAGAATTGGAAAAGAATTGGTTGGTTTTAGTAAAAATAAATCTATAACATATAAATTAAAATATGGAAGGGAATATAAAAGGTGTGAGCTTGTTACAGAACAAATATTTGTTTCCAAATTTATAGACAAATTCAGGGAGGAAATTGTATATGATTTCACACACCCAGAGCTCGATGGCTAGATGAATAATTCAAGTTAAGTATGGACGCATTCCCATATGGTACTATTATTTTAGTAATTGAATTTACAGATAATTACACATTTTAACCAAAAAGAGAGATTCAATCACAATACTACCATTCAGTATAGGTTTCCCTTTTTATGCATATAGTATTCATGCATTCACCTAACAGTATAGAGCATGGTCAAAAAATATTAAGGGAGAACCACCTCTATGTCAACATTGATCAAAAACATTCTTCAAAGTATGTGCAAGGTTGTTTTTAGATGTTTTATGGCAAGTTGAGTGAAATCAACATTAATTTCAATCAACATTATATTTGGTCAGATAATTGCACATCATAATTTAAGAATGCATGGATGTTCTACTGGTTGAAAAGGATGCATGTGACCACTGGTGTACAACATATTTGGAATTTCACTAAAGTGGGACATATAAAAGGGGAGCATAATAGGGTTGGAGCATGTGTCAAAAGAAAACTTACAAGAGAGGAGTTAAATTTTGAAGACGTCATTAATTTGGCAAATGCAAAAAACATAGTTGAATGGTGTAATGAACTTATGGGCCATGGTGCTAACAAAGGTCCAAATTTGGAGGAAAATAAATCATTCTTGTAGTGGTGTATCACCTTTCCAAATATGCTCATTTATGTGCTTTTGCTCATTCCTAAATTGCTTATACCATCACCCAGACATATTTTGATCAAATATTCTTGCTCTATGGTATTCTTGCCTCCATTGTATCAAATCGTGATTTCGCTTTCACTATTCATTTTTGGCAGGAAGTTTTCAAGTGCCTTGGCACAACTCTAAAAATGATTTTAGGATGTCATCCATAGATTGATGGCCAAAAAAAAATTTCAATATTTTTTTGGAGACCTATCTCCATTATTTTATCACATAGTAGCAACATCATTGGGTAAAATAGTTACCTCTTTCCAAATGGTGGTACAACACCTCTTTCCACCACATAGCCACCAAGCTGACCTCATATGAGATTGTCTATGGTCAAACACTACCATCTATTCTTTCATATATACCAGGAAGTTCTTTGGTATAGGCTATTGATACTAACCTCAATGCATTAGACAATATCCTTCACATCATTAAGGGTAATCTCCACCTGGCACAAAATCGCATGAATCAATGGGGAGACTAAAAGCACTATAAAGGATCCTTTCCACCTAGAGATATAGGTTTCCTTCACCTACAACCTTATAGTCAATCTTATTTGAAGTTGAAAGGTTACCAAACATTAGCTCCCAAATTCTATGGGACTTATAAAATTCTCTAACAGGTTTGACCTATCACCTATAAGTTAGAACTTCCACCTTCATCACACGTGGACCCTATTTTTCATGTTTTGTGTTTAAATAAGATCTTTGGCTAGAATGTCACCATGCAAAAAGTACTTCCATAACTTAATACATAAGGATATCTCCCTTTAAAACCTAATGCTACACTGGACAAGTGATATCGTATGTTCCATAATTGGATCGTCATTGAAGTTTTAGTACAATGGCATAGGATGCAACCAAAATATGTTACCTCAGAACCTCTTCTTTCAATCCAATAGCAGTTTCCTCACCTCAAGCTTCGAGAGAAAAGTTTTTAATAATAAGGGCATGTTAGGACCCTTTGTCCTAACCATCCTTTTATAATTTACTTCCTTAAATAAAAGGATACAAATGCATATGATTTTTAAGACATCCCTCAAGCCCATAAGATGAATAGTAATAATACATTGTAATAGTCCCACATTCATTGGGACTAGTATTTATCTAGTGATAAATTACTAGAAATAAGAGTCTAGACTAGTATGAAGAAAACCAAAAATTGTATTGAATTAAGCTTGCTCAAAGTAAATTCCCCCCTCGAAGAGGCCAATGATTCTCGTAATGCAATTATGATTTTTTTGAATCAATATATTATAACTAATTATGATTTATTTCATATGTTAATAATTTATTCCTAACTTGTTTCGGAAGGATCCTATTAATTATAAAAAAATGGATTTATATGAGATGTGCATAATAAAATAAATAAAAAAATTTGCTTTTGAAATCATGAGTTAAATATAAATAAGCCTATGTAATGTAATCTTACTTTTCAAAAAATTCTGATTCATGTTGTTATCTTTGACTTTTCATTGAAGGTAAAATTCCTAATAAATACGTAGATGGCAAGAAAATGAGAATCAAACTAGTATAAACAAAATAAAATTTAGATATAATCAAAATAATTGGGTCTACATTTCAAGCGTAATTAGAGTATCTCTAATAACATAGTACAACCCCCAAGCTAGGAGAAATGCTCAGTACTAATATTCATCACTTTTAATAGTAAGAAGTTTCTGATTTTATTTTGTTTATACCATTCTTTGCATTTATTGTAGGGAATTTATGAAAGAAACAAGTCCCCCAAATAATGTACATATAAATAAATTTTGTTTTAGTTTAAGTGTGAAGGTTCCAAGGTTAACTTTTCAACAATATTGATTTTTTGGTGAATATGAAAAGTTTAGAAATAATGTTTTTGGAAGCAATAAATGTCCTATACAACTTGCATCACTCACACTTAGCATATTCTCAAAAAAATTAGTGATAACTATATTTGAACTAACAAGAGTCGAGAATACAAACAAATTGGAAGAAAATAACAAAATGTATCTGAGTAGGAGATTTTTTTGGGTTACGTAACTCATAATTAACATGTAACAATCTGATGATTGATACTCTCCACATATCCATTGTAGTTCTTGGTCAATGATTTGTGTATATTGTCAAGGTAGTAATTGATTTCTACCTATTCCCTTTCCTAGAGGTCAAGTAACATGCAAAAGAAACCAAAGTATAACCCGTAGGGGTTATATATGATGCTAACATCAAGATCATGGATGCCAAGTTTTGCACCAACTTTGAGGTTATAGAGCTTGATGAGGAAGACAATTACCCTACATTATTGGGAAGGTCTTGGTGTTACGCTAATAATGTGGATATGTACTTTAAACAATGCTACATGATCTTCAAGAACAAAAGTGAGTGCATGGTGATCCTACTAATAACAAACTAAGGTTCCTTGTATATTAAATGTATGGAGTTCACAAATGCATTCAACAATATCTGCAACATCACACATAGAGGAAATAAAGTGCAGATTTGTGTGGGAAAAGCACCATGAGATGGGATGACGTGGAGGCTGACTTAGAGACCACAAGTATTGTTGGTGATTTATGGGTGTAGGAGACATACAAGGTCTCCATGAGAAGGTGTGGGGAGATACACTTGAACCCATTGATTGAACTTGAGCATGAAGAGAAGCACTTCGAGAACACACCTTAGTGCATAAGGGTTGGTTGAAGATGTCGCATGATACAATCTAGACCCTAACTCAAATATTTGAAAAATAACTTGTGTATAAGAGTTGGTCTGTCCCTTTCAAACATAATTTTGAGGTTGTTTGTCTCATGAAGATAAATCTATATTGAATTATTTGTACCATTGAGGTTGTGTGCATTGGCGAAATCACTCCAACATGTGTAAAGGCAGGATGGCCTTCAGTCGTAAATAAATTTTGGGAGACACATTCACGTATTAGATATAAGGGTGCCCCGAATCAACAAGATGATCCCTCATTTATGGGCCACATAATAAGTTATCATCTACCCCAAAGTCAAGAAAAATAATCAATGCAAATGACTATTTGGATATGGATCATGAACCAGTAGTGGTGATATGTCTCGAGGGAATTTAGATGGTTGTCAACTTATGTTGGTAATGTAATAATATATTTGTGCCAAGTTTTAATAAGGCTTTATAATTCTTTTTTTTTTCTTCTTTTGTTAGATTAGGTTAGCTCCTATGCACAATGGTTATATGCAAGTTGTAATAAGATGCACACACCTCTTAAAATCTAGTTGGGCACCTAGTTGGGTGAGTTGAGCAAGGGATTTATTTTGAGAGTCAACCATCAAATGTCTAATCATCTTTGGTGAGGTTTTTTTCACTTTAAAATGTGAAAAGGTGCTTTGAACCACCCAAAAATATGAAACTTTATGCATACATGATAGCGACACCATGGGAGAAAAGCGTAGCTATGCTAGATGACTAGTTGTAGATTTGAGTGTTGTTATATCATGATTCCTCGCTAAGAAAACTTAATTGATTATCCATAGATATTTATAGTTGATAATTTGATTTGATTATTTTTTGCTAAGCTTTGAGATATATGTTATTATGGGACAGTTGAATATTGCTTATGTTACATGATTACATTACTTTGAGTTAGTTGTTTATGTTTTTATATTATGATCATAATGAATTTTTATTTCATCTATATTTTATAATGTATGTATATCATGATGTTATGGTCTAACTACCTACTTGTTGTGAGTTTGATGTAAGAGAAATCATCCCTCAGAGCATGACGAAGGGAGAGCATTATCTTCGAAGAGGGTGATGTAGATGGAGATGTTAGAAAATGACAAAGAAAATGGCTAGAACCCTGCACACACCACATTAACTACTACATGTTAGATGCATAATGGAATGGTTAGCATAATGCGTTTTGATGTTTCTTGCATTTAGATAGTCGTTTACACATGATTTGATAGCTTGGTTTAATGGTTATATGGAACACATCTTGCGTGGTTACGTTTATGACCATTAATGCTTTTGATGATGTCATTTGTATAATTAGAGTAATTTTGAATTCATTTTATTAATGAGTTAATCATTAAGTCATAATTATTATTAATTAACAATAAATGTATAAATAGGAAAAATGAAAATGGGCATTATTTAGGAAATACATATTTATGTTTTAAAAAAGGGAGAAGCTTTTATATTATTCTAAAGATGGAAGGAAAAAAACAAAAAGAATCATGGAACAAAAATAAATAAATAAAAGATATTGATAAAAATAAAAAATTAAAAAATAAAGGGAAAAAAATAAAAAGGAAAAATCTAAAGCTACACCTTTCTCATGATAGAAAAAGATTAGAAGAGGAGAAGTGAGGCATAGCATAGGAGTATGAGAGTTAAAAAGAGAAAAGGGAGGCAAAACATATAGGACAAGAAGAAGGTATGGAGGAGAAGAAGGAGAAGATAGCATGGTATGAAAGGAAAGAAAGGAGCCGAGCTGGAAGGAGGCTTTATCAAATGCTAAGGAGAAGTTTTTCTAAGGTAATCACTAATTTGGAACCCTGAATTTTTTTTCAGAATATATCATTTGTGTTTCTCAAAATTATAGCAATCTATTTGTTTATCTGTCATTGTTAAACCATTTTTATATGCTTTCAAACGTCGTAATACTCTTAAATACGCTGTAATATTAACATTATGATATAAACATAATACAATAATCCGTAATTACAGCATATAAGAAATCACTATTATAGCGAAACTATAAACTATACATAACAGGTTTGATGACAAGGAATAAACCTATATAGCTATTTGAAAACAATGAATTTAAGAAGTATAGGGCGATCTGTGAGTATGCAGATAAAATAGAATATATACACTGCGCCATAAAAATAGCGAACAGGTTTGATGGTAATTGAAGCGAAGGAAATAGAATATATATACTACGCATAAAAAATAGATGTATCACAGTTACATTCGTAGTAATCAATAAGCTTTTGAAGCTAATTATACATGTAGCGACTTCCTTAATCATAATTATGCATGCAAGCATAAAAATATAGAGGAATTAATATATATCCAAGGAATATATATATATATATGAGTTATATATTTTATAGTAATATTAACATAGCAAATAGATATAACATTATGTAGCACCAACTAAAGGGAGAAAATGACTTAAGTGGAGAAACAAGCAAACTTATATACTGCATCTTCATGAGAAAATCTTGACTTCTATTACAATATGGTTATGAGAATAAACATAGTAATTTGGTTTTCCAATTTCATAATATCATTTAGTATAACCTTCTTCATCTTATACAATGATGTCACTTAAAAAAAATACTAGGCTAAATAAATGTATGACACAGGGTGTTATAATCACAGAATCCTTGAGTGTTTTCAACGTTCTATGAGCTGCTCCAAACTTATGCTCTCCATGGCCAAGAAGTTTGGGATTGACTTTACGGTGGTAAGGACCCAGTGAGGAAAACATCTGCCTTTTTACTTGAATGACCCATGATTCCGCTGAAATGCCATCGCCTTATGTTTGGCCTATCCCATTTTCTTCTAAAAATGTCTGCTTCAGCGATCTCTTGTGTATTTATTTGGCTTCCTTCTCTGAATTTGGACTAAGAATGTACTCTTATTTACATTTGTAAGTCGATTTGAATAGTTAAAACAACTTAAAATATTATAAGGGGTTAAATTATGTATTATATCTTATACAATTATTCCCTGTGTACATAATTTTATGCGATATAATAGACCTAAGTATTATATCTTATAACTGGTAATCGCTATGCACTGGTCATACAGAGTTAATTATTAATCACATAGAATTAATTGTCTAATATGTTATTAATGGAGGGAGATATATAAAAAGAAGTTTGTAATATTTGGATATCTCTAATAGTTAGTCAATAGACAATGCAAATTAACTACACAATTTAGCGGAATCCTCCATATTTTGTTTATAGATAACAAGAAAAAATCTCCGAAGTATTGGAGGATATGATAGTTTGGTTTCGAGGGAAATTTTGAATCTGTTATATTATAATATGATAGGTTACATAAATTGTAAAAGTAAAATTTGTAATTATAATCTAGATTACATACTAAGTGATATTGTATAAACTATAACAATATAACTATTACTAGTGATTAGTAATATACATACCACCATAAATGCCATGTCTATCGCAAATGGTATAAAGTTTATTGAAATATCGTGGTATATGCCTATAGTCTTATTAATTGTTATAAATTAATTTATGGGCTCCGAAAGAGAAGGACACGAACTATATACGTACACAGCTCCCTAAAACAACAAGATGTCTAAATGAATGAGCATGAAATTAAGACTTCAAGACAATTGTCTCTTGATGTTGTTTCACCGGTTGTTTGTATTTGAGTAATTGTGGACTATGATATTATGGGATGTCATAAAATATATTTTATTGAAAATTACTTATAGTAATTATAATATTATAGTCTAGACATATATTATACTCGAATGGTATAAGTTGTAGTTGTTATTCTAGTTGTTTATGTGTTAAATAATGTTGTGGAGATTCATTCATACGTTTGATGGACTAAATGAATGCATTTTGATTATTTTTGTACTTAGTATGTATATGTTTTTTAGTAGGAGATAATATGTATAAATATGTGGCTATATTTATGATAACCCAATCTCGCATTACTGATTCTATGTAAGTAGTGAAATAGATTTCACTAGCTTACTAGCATCGTAATGCCAAAGGAAAGTAATCTGATCAAGTGGTATGTTTGAAATTCACTGATCTTAGAAATCAATAACTATTAAAATTTTTGGCCAAAGTAAAGTTAGTTAGACATTGTCATTTCATATATATGATTTACATGTTTGTATGATATCATGTTAGATCAGATTTATTTATGATACACTATATATTTTTACAAATCATACAACACACGAGTACTAGCTTATCTCTCTCAATTCCTACATCATCATTATCTACTCATCTATGAAGGGAATGCCATTCCCTAATGAGGGATTGTGTAGGGGATCATTGGTTTGTGGTTGGTGTGAAAAAGTGTTTGGATGATGCTCTCACTTTCCATGACAGTACTTACTTGGAAATGACACTTGAGATTGCCATAGATACTAGAGTTTTGAGAAACTCATGCTCCGTGGAGCCATGTATCTTGTATTTTTACATTATATTGTATTTATTATGAAACATTATCCTGATGAACTATAATTATTTACCTACATTACATTGACACCAATGGTTGTATGATTCTACTAGTCATGGCTGGAAGATTGTAATTACTTTTTATATTCAGTTATGATGTGTTTCACATAATAATAGTGATCAATGATGGCTAAGTGTCACCTGCTTATTTTTTAGTTATCATAGTTCCAGTACTTATATAGATCACTAATTAGATTCTCATGGTATAATCTAATTAAAGAATATGTTGTTAATTGTTTTTTTAAATCATGTATTTCTAGGTAGATCCCAGTGTAGATGTTACAAGTATGGGGTGGAGATGGTCTCCAAAAAGATGAAAAGATGGCGCCTAGGGAACATCTATAAGAAGAAAGGTGATTGGGAGAAGAATCAAGTATAATAACGTGCAAAGGAAGAGAGAAGTGTGTAGAAGGACTTGACATGCAGAAAGATGAAAATATGGCACCTAGGGAACATTTATAAGAAGAAAGGTGCTTGGGAGAAGAAGTAAGTAGAATCATGCATAAAATAAGAGAGAGGTGTGTAGAAGGACTTGACATATAGGGTAAATTAAGGTACAATATGGAGCCCGATGGCATAAAATGACAAACAGTTAGTTGGTCAATTGGATGAAATGACCCCTAATAGAGATAGGATTGAAGGATAGGAGAGGATGATAGATCTAAAGAGCTGATCTAAACTGATTGCTATCAGAATTGAGTGGCGCAGGGGATGACTCAGCCTCAAAATAACATGAGTGGAAAGGCTCAAGGCATGACTTATGATGACACTTGTTAGAAGTTAAAGGCCCAAGTTATGACTTAGCTACTTTGGCACAAGTGGATGAGATTGGCAACAAAGGATTGGAAGGATAGATGTCTACCCATAGACTGGAATACCTAGTGACCCACCTTAACATCTATAAATACGAGGATTTGACACATGACAAAGTTTTCAAAATAAAGTTATTGTTGAAAGAGGTTTAGGCTGAGAGAGGAGGAGGATAAAGTCCTAAGGGTTGAGCTTTGAAGATTGAGAGAACTTTGAAGACTACAAGCAAGAAGGCCTAGGGTTATGGAGAAATCTGAAGAAGTTTGCTTGCAGTCAAAACACTAAGAATTTGGAGGCCCCACACATTTTTTTATTTTATGTGGGTATTTTAATCAAGAAGGATGCAAATTCTTGGCTCTCAACCTTGGGAGATTACATGAAAACTAAGAACCTACAAGGAGTAGAGTGGAAATTGAGAATACTGTTGACTGAGAGGAATAGTCATGTAGGAGATGACTCGGGAATGAGTCAGTGCTCTCCATCAAGCACATATGGGTAAAGGATGGGAAGCACATGAGAAGATGCAGGAATATTAGGGAAGCCCTGTGCATGAAGAGGGCCTAAAAAAGAAGAGAAAGTGTTTGGAGAATAACGAGCATAGTTTTGTGTTGATAAAAATTGGTAATGTCATGTGCCAAGAGAATGTGTGGTGGAGTTGTTCACCTAGAGGATGGTGGGACTTCAAGGAGAAAACTAGATAGTGAGGCAAAGAGAGGAAATAGCTAGTCTTTGCATTATCACCATTGGTAGTGTTTGCCTAGACTCACAACAAGGTGAGAGGAAGTCACCAAAGTGCCCTATCTAGGGGGGTTGCCTTGGTTCCTACTGAGAAGTCCATAGAGCCAACTTTGGGAAGAGGACCAACGACACTAGGGAGGCATGGCATTAAGACACCCACATATAATTCTTCTATATTCTTAGTTTCAGTGCTCATATTTTTTGTTCCAATTATAAAAATTAGTTAGAATGTTTATCCTTAATCTTTGAGTAATATTAAAATTTAGCATAATCAACTTTATTTTGTATTAATTTTGGATATACATTTTTATTATTAAATTTTGATAATATTAACCAATCTTACAATATTTAAGATATACCATTAAACCTTGCATAATTACTTTTCTTTAATTTTAAAATTAATTAGATAGACTTCATTATCACATTATTAAATTAAAATAAATAAATAAAAATGTAACTCAAAGATAAAAAACAAATTTATAATGTAAACGGTAATATGATAATAACGTGCAAAGGAAGAGAGAAGTGTGTAGAAGGACTTGACATGTAGAAAGATGAAAATATGGCACCTAGGGAACATCTATAAGAAGAAAGGTGCTTGGGAGAAGAAGTAAGTAGAATAACGCATAAAATAACAGAGAGGTGTGTAGAAGGACTTGACATATAGGGTAAATTAAGGTACAACATGGAGCCCGATGGCATAAAATGACAAATAGTTGGTTGGTCAATTGGATGAAATGACCCCTAATAGAGATAAGATTGAAGGATAGGAGAGGATGATAGATCTAAAGAGCTGATCTGAACTGATTGCTATCAGAATTGAGTGGCGCAGGGGATGACTCAGCCTCAAAATAACATGAGTGGAAAGGCTCAAGGCATGACTTATGATGACACATGTTAGAATGTAATGGCCCGAGTTATGACTTAGCTTCCTTGGCACAAGTGGATGAGATTGGGAATAAAGGATTGGAAGGATAGAAATACAAGGACATGACTTAGTTGACTTGACTTAGCAATCTTTATTCCGTGTACGTCACGTTACATCACAATTATTTGACTTAACTGCAAAAATGAAAGAAACGAAAGCAGTCATCGTCTTTCTTCGTAGAATTTTGACTTGTCTGGAGGGAAACCATGGCTGATCAACTTAAATAGACCAAATCTTTCAAATTTCTGATTATTTATAATAAAATAGTTTCAAACTTAAATAAAAATGGTTGGAATGTAAAATTTAATGGTTTTAATATGGTTAAAATAAATGATCATTTTATATGGTTATAATCTTTCTTAAAATTTGGTTTAAGAAATAAAATATGTTGTTTACTCATTTAATTCAATTTATTTTTGATACATTTAATTTTAGGATTGATTCATCCACGCTCGATTTGGAGTACATACGAGAATTCCACTTTATCAAATCCATTTTATCGAATTATTAATTTTATATAAAATCGATAATAAAATTCAAAATTGAAATATCGATATACAAATACATACACTCTAACCATTAAACAGTAAGGCTAATATTTCCAATTTGTTATCCAAACTATTTTTGTAATTTTCCATGCGAGCTGAAATATAAATATAAATATGAATAATATTATATTAAGGTCAATACCCATGTCCTGTGACTATGATTGACTCAGCATTTCAGCTACCATCATTATTACTTTAGACTTGTTTTTTATCTTCACCGACATCCTGCCGTGCCTCCCACGCCAGAAATTATGTTACATATCCTTCGCTTGCTGCATCGTAACTACCATTGTTAATTCCTGCCATGGCTCCTCGTAACCTTTGTCTTTTCATTATTGTTGCCCTCTTTCTTATCTTCTTCACCAAGCCAAGCCCCGTATTATCCCACAGATGTCTTCCCCACGAATCCCAAGCTCTTCTTTCCTTCAAAACAGCCATAAATGACTCTCAGGGTTATCTCAGTTCGTGGAGGAATGGAAGTGACTGTTGCACTTGGGATCATATATCCTGCAATAATGACACCAACCATGTTGTCTCTATTGAGATATCCCCTTATGAATTTGCAGGTGTGATATCCGACAGCTTGTGCAACCTTACTTTTCTCACAAACTTGGGCATTGGTGGAGTAAAAGGTACGACCAATCTTCCTCCCTGTCTGGGAAATCTTTCTCATCTTCAGTCTCTGAATATAAGGTTCAGTGGATTGAGTGGGATAATTCCCACTTTCATTTGTGGACTCACCAGCCTTAGTATACTTGACCTCAGTTACAATAAACTCATTGGAAGCATACCTTCCTGTTTGGCCAATCTTTCTTCTCTCACGTCTCTTGTCCTTTCCTCAAACCAACTCAGTGGAAGCATACCAGCTTCCCTTGCTAATCTTTCTTCTCTCACGTCTCTTGACCTTTCCCAAAACCAGTTAAGTGGAAGCATACCGGCTCTTCTAGGGAGTCTATATTCCTTACAGAAACTAGATCTTAATACTAATAAGCTGACTGACAACATCCCTGCTTCCTTGGGAAATCTCTCTAGGCTCAGTTATCTGGATCTCTCTGTTAACCAACTATATGGGACTATTCCGTCCTCATTTGTCCAGCTTTCCTCCCTTGATCGCTTCTATGCTGATGGCAATGCCTTCAATGAAAGCATTTCTTCTCCACCATTTCCATCTTCTATACGAGAACTGTCTTTTTCGTTAAACCACCATCAGTCAATTTCAGATACTTTCTTTCAAAACCTTACAAACTTATGGGAATTGTCTCTCTCTAATTGTATACTAAATATTAGCACAAGTTGGATTCCATCCTTTCAGTTATTGGGATTAAAATTAGTATCCTGTCAAATTGATGACCAGATTCCACCCTGGATTTCAACACAAATTTTACTTGACACATTGACACTAGTTAACAACAGTCTTTATGGAGAAATTCCCTCTTGGTTGTGGCATACAAGTCTTGAGTTGGAAAGTGTAAATCTTTCAGATAATCATCTGCAAGGTAGCATGCCATCAATATGGCCTCGCCGTTTAGAAGGATTGCTTGACTTGTCTAGAAATTTATTGAGTGGGCACTTGCCATCAATATGGCCTCCCAATCTAAAATATTTGCTGCTGAATGACAATTTGTTCAGTGGCAACATTCCTCCAAGCTTGGGCAGTTTATCTACACTCTGGCTATTAAATCTTGCAAACAACAATTTAACAGGAATCATCCCTGCCAGTTTGTCCAATTGCTCTTCTGTTCTAGTCTTAAATCTGGCAAATAATAGTTTGGAAGGAAGCTTACCACTTGAGTTCAGTAAGCTAAGCAATCTGTATTCATTAGTTGTTTATAGCAATAAGCTGACAGGACCATTCCCTCCCTCAATGGCAAATTGTTCAAATTTACAGGTTCTTGATATTGGGCATAACCTATTTGAAGGTGAAATACCAACGTCAGTTGGAAATATTTCACAGCTAAGAGTGTTGGTGATGAAGGCTAACAATTTTACAGGCAAAATCCCTCCAGAGATTGGTCAACTAATGGATCTCCAGGTCTTGGTGCTTTCTTCCAATCATATCTCAGGTTTCATTCCACACACTATTCTAGGTTTGCAAGCAATGGCCGTAGAAAGCCAAGCTGGTTTTGTGCTATCTGGGGTTTCAGTGAAAGGAACACCATATCAAGATGGATTGTTTATGACTGCGAAAGGCATAGATTTGCAGTACCCATATATTCTTTCTACCCTGACATCCATAGATCTCTCAAACAACGAACTAGAGGGAGAACTTCCTAATGATTTTGGAAATTTGAAGGGCTTGAGGCTTCTCAATCTCTCAATGAACAATTTCAACGGGACTATTCCAAATAGTTTTGGAAAAATGAGTCAGCTGGATTCATTAGACCTTTCTACAAATAAATTTTCAGGAAAAATCCCTGCTGAGCTTGAAACCCTAAACTATTTGGGTTCCCTAAATTTATCCAACAACCACCTTTCAGGGAGCATACCACAAGGACGGCATATAACCGGCACATTTGGAGAATCCTCTTACTCAGGGAATCCAAATTTATGGGGATGTCCCCTACCAAAGAAGTGTTCTTGGCCACAATATGCTCCTCCTCCTCCTGCTGTTGTTTCAATCAACAATGAAAAGAATAGCACAGACTATCCGTGGTATGAGATAGCAGTGGGATTGTCATATGGAGCAGGTTTCGGAGTCACAATAGCATTGATTGTAATAAAAATGAGTTGGAAATACAAATACTTTGAGAAAGTTGATATTATTCTCAAGTTTTTGTTTCCCTGGTTCAAGAATTGGACATTATAAAGGGATTCATTTACAATTCAAATGTCAGAGGTAAACTTCAAAGTTTATTTAGCATAGTTTAATGTATTATCTTAAATTTTATTCCCAATTTTTATTCTTTTTATCTATTTTTGATTTTTTCTAATATTTTTAAATTCTCTAATAAAATGTTTTGCTTCTTATTATAATTTAACTTTGTGAACACGGCTCTTTCTTTGTACAAGATCACTTTTAATGTTGTTTCCTTGTTAAAACTCTATTAATATTTGGTGGCCTCAAGTTCGTTATATTATCTTATAGTTTAATTGTTTGTGTTATATAAGGAATGTTACAGACAATAAATCTTTATGAGATATAATTTTGGAAATTCTATGACATAGTGCAATAAAAAACTTATCAGTCTTGGTCATTGGCCCTAAGAATATTGTAGTCACAATTTTTAGAAGGCCTTCCCTATAGTGGAAATCTCATGTGCTTCTATGAAGAAAAAATTATAATTTTAGCCATGTTATCAAGGCATGTTTGATAAATAGAATTTCACAATAGTTTGTAAGAATATTTTTAGGAAACTTCATGTACTAATAGCTTTGTTAATTTAGAAGTAAAAATTGAGGTGGAGATAATATCTAAAATGACAATTTTTTCTTTGAAAAGTGATATATTTTTCTTCTTTCAACAAACAAAGAGGTCTCAAAATTTTCAACTTCTCAATGTTGTGCATGTATAGGTTCACATAGCTTGTTAGCTTTTCATTCTTCCCAATGGCTTTTCCTCTAAAACTAAAGCTAATGGTTACAATTTCATATTTTATCTGTGTGTGTGTGTGTGTGTGTGTGTGTGTGTGTGTGTGTGTGTGTGTGTGTGTGTGTGTGTGTGTGTGTGTGTGTGTGTGTGTGTGTGTGTGTGTGTGTGTGTGTGTGTGTGTGTGTGTGTGTTTGTGTGTGTGTGATTCAACATGCTCTTGAGAGTAGGAGGAATCACAACTCCAAAACCATTGTTAATCAATTGGTTTGACAAATTCAATTGATAATGACTTGGAGGATTTGAAAGTTAAAATGGATAATCTAGTCAAGCTAATAAGAAATTTGGGGCAGGAATGGGGGAGGGAAGATGGGTTTATCTACTGTTGTTGAGGTCGATTCTAATTTTAATCTACTCATTTGTCTCATTTTGGCTGCACCTTGTTTTACCTTTGTTTCTATTTTTTTGAAAGGTGAAGTACCCTCTTTTCTAGACAAAAGGTATGATTTTATGGGATTTGATTAATTATAAGTTGTTTAATATGCTCCTTGTCAAGTGGGTTGTTATGAAAAAACTAGTTTCAAAAGTCACAAATGCTTCTCAAGATAATTCTATGGAGGATGCTCCAGGGATTTACATGCCCATAACAAGAACAACCATTTGGAGATTAGAGTGGTAGATCTAACATGAACTTTGGGGGATTTCCTTCCTCCAAGCACCTCTCTCAATAACTTTTATGGATCTCTATCTTGAAGGCTCCTTTATTGTTGGCTAGTGTGCGTTTTGGGTATTGACCCCAGAAAATAGGCTAAGTCCCAAAGACTAATGCATGCAAGGGTGCATTACCTGAAGAAATATAAATGCCAATAGTTAAGTGCCATGTACAATCCAAACCTATAACATGTACATGCGATCAACATAGAATACCAACATGATAGGCAAAAGCTTCTAGAAACCATGTCGACATGTGTTAAATGATAAAAACTAGGATATAGACACATAACTGTGTGGACCCAAGAATTACAGTTGAGATTGTGGTGGATAAATAATAAGAGTTAAGTTTGAGAGCGGATCCTAATAGATAGTTGTGAAACAATGACAAAAGATGGTGGTAGGTGGCATTGAGTATCACAACACATTAACTACTAGGTGGGTAGAATGACACAATAATTGCAAGGCAGTTGTAGTTGGTGGCAAGAATGGCTCTTAGAGCCTATAAAAGGTAGACGATAAGGAGAAGGGGATGGTGGGTAAGGTTGGCTAAGAATATTGATGTTGATGTGAATAAAGAACCTCAACTAATCGTGGAGGCTTTTCCAAATTGTATCTAGCATATTAGAACTAATACAATAGCTTAGAATATAAATATAACTAGTAATTGACGTTGTATCATTGTAAGTGCCGAAAGCATCTTGTAAAACATGAACAATTATGTAACAATGAGATGTTGAGCAATGAATCTATGTTATAAGCTCCATAACAGTTGTCTAGTTTTATGGATGAATAACATTGTTGCTTTACTTAGGTCCGTTTGCTACATATTGAGTCATGTTTTGTTGGCGATTAATGGAATTGCTATGGAAAGAAAACATATAAGTTAAGAGATAGGGCAACTTAGTGGAATGCATGAGTGTGTCAAAACACTCTATACCATGTTCCCATCCACTTTTATTGTATGCAACTAACCTCGACCTACCCTAGTTTCCCTTTTTATACACCTTAGGTGAGCATTACCTTGTGTGATGTTGGTGCTTGAGATGTGTTATTAAATGTTGAAGATCATGAATGGATTTACATGCTTAGGACATGACTAGACTGCATTTCCAAAATTTTGGTTCTATTGCCAGTACATGTTCACAGTTCACAGTTTCCCTTGACCTAATGTGCATACTCATGCATCTCATTCTAAATTAGAGAAAGAGTTATTGGATACTTCAAAAGTATGCGACTTAGGAAGATAAATTGTATGCACAGAAGAAGGGAGTCCACTAAAGCAATTAGTCTTATACCCATCTCTTAATCCAGTGGGTACACATACTTGGTATAAGAAGTTGGACCCCACTCGAACTATTATAGACTATAATTTCCTGAAGGACATGTTACTTAATGAATTTGACATCCCGTTCAATTTATACAATAGATAATTATTACACTAAATTACATCAAGAAGGAACCAATGGAGAGTGTTCACACATATGATGCTAGGTTTAAAATCTTGGTATCTAAGCTCTCATATGTGAAACATACCCAATAGTTTGTTGGGGGATTTCTTGTTTTGATTCGGCATGCCCTCTCTATGTAGACATTTTCCAACTCTAGAGAAGCACTGTAAGTGGATTTAATAGTTGAGGCTATTATCACAATGGAAACGAGAGTTAGCCTAGTGTTGGAGGTGCAAGTCGCATTGATGGAGTCATTATTGCAATAAATTTTAGCTAACCAAGCACAAACCACATGCCCTAGATTATAGTACATGGACTGCAAGGTGAAGGGGCACATTCAAAATAATTTCCCTAGGTTTATTCTGTGCACTCTGATAACTTTGTACAAGATTCATTGTGAGGTCTATGATACATACACTTATCCTATTTTGTAGCGCACCTCTCAAACAAAGGTGCCATTGTATTGTAATATATGTGATTCCTCCACCCTAATACTAATGAATTTAAGGTGATTGATGAATTCCATGAGGCACAAGAGCGAAGCGTGAAAGATGTTGATGTAGAACCCTCAAGGTACAAGTAAAAAAACAATGGTTATGGAAACTACGAGCAACATCATGGAAACATAGGTCACACTAGAGGATGCAATGGAGGGAGGTTTACACAATGCTCTTGTTACAAGTGTAGTTCATTTTACCACTTTCATTGTAACTATCCCCAATATCCCATTTGTATGTATTGTCATAGTGCATACAAGGTTGAGGAATGCCCAGACTGATATTTGAAGATCATGCATACACATAAACTAGAGAAAGGAGTTAGAATGTCTTGATGTGTGTCATCTAGGTAGATCCATGTACCGTTTCATTTTTAAAAGTCTTCAAATTTTGGTCAAACCATTTGCACATCATAGAGTTCATCAAGAGCTTTTCAACGCTTCATCTGGAATGTAAAATAGAGTCCAGATGCTTGAGATAAAGCTTGGTAAAGCATTCTTGTGACAGGTGATTAATAGGTGTCAAACAGTGACGTGGCACTATGTAATATGCCAAGTGGTCCAATAACCATTTGACACATGGAAATGTGAATTGGTTTAAAAAAATTGGTTTGGTGTTTGTTTTTAGCCTCTGGTCTTCGACAGGCGGTCATATGAGGATCCGTAGGCCCCACTATTTGCTTGTTGGGGGCCCTCAGTGAGGGTCAACACACTCTTGTAGAGGGGTGCCTTGGCCTCTTATACTTCATATGTTATTGTTTAAAACATTGTATTTATGTTACCAAGGCTGCTCAAACCCCACCAATTTGGGATAATTGTTTTCCAGTTTGAATAAGACTTTTAAACCCTGCCACGCCATACGTGCCACACAACCACTTGTTATCACACCAAGACCATGTGTTATTATGCCAAGACCATGTGTTCACATGCCAAGACCAAGTTATGACACACTTTCCAATGGTGGTCTAAATTAGGTGCCAAGATTACCCTTAGTGCCTAAGTCTCCCTCCAAAAAGGGATGTTGGCATTCATTATGGGGGGTGCCAAGCCTTAAAAGGGTTATGAACAGTTTTAAACTCCCAAATATGGGATAAAAGATAAGCCTTTGACCTCTTGAACCACGGGCTTGGAAGTGATATAAGAGGGGTGAATTTCCACTTGAAGGGTATCAGACAGCCGCTTGTGTAAAAGAATTACGAAGGTCAGAGAATCATATATGCTTTGTACAGCCTTGGGCTTTTATTTTTAGGTCTGAGAGATATTTATATAGGTAAGCAGAGACTAGGAAAGGTGAATTGAAGACTTGAATTTAATTTTTAAGCCATTTGATGCACAAATTAATGGAAATGGTCCTCACTTCGAATGGACCCAGAGATGTAGGCTATTGAAGCCAAACTTCATTATCAATTTGCTAGTGATTTCTTCTGATTTTTCTCTGCTATTTAATAATTTTGATCTTCATTTTAATTCTAGTTTTAATTTCTTTATGCAAAATTTAAAGAAAAAGTCAAGAATTATAAAGATCTTTTAAATGCAAAAATGTGTTATCCAAATTTGCTACACTTGCATTTTCAGTTTTCAAATTAAATTTTTGGTATCAGAGCGGTTGTTATTTAACAGTGATTTCTAGTGTATGTTGACAAGGTCTAAATCCCAAAAGGGTGAAGGAAAACTCGTTGAGTATAATCCAAAGATTGGCTCAAGGCATGCTTCAAAGATGGCCGAAGAAGAGATGGAATCTGAACAAGCTATTCGCCGAGCCTTCATGGAGATGAGAAGCATGGTTGAGGAATTATACCATGATAAATAAAAGAAATCCGAGAATGGGAAAGGTGATTCACAATAATCGAAAGGTAAGGAAACTGAAAAACCTTCTTCATCAAATGACGGTAAAAAAACTATGGAATCTCTCCCTTCACTTTAATTGGATATCAAGTTTGAATTACCAATGTTTAATGGTGAAGTTAATGCCAAAAATTTGGATAGTTGGGTCAAGCAGATAGAAGTTTATTGCAGGGTCCAAAATATTGGAGGGGATGAATCAAAAATTCATTTGGCTACTCTTCATATGGGAGGCACAACTCTCATCTGGTGGGAGAGTAAGTTGAAGGAAACTGAGCTTCAAAAAGGTAACTCAATTTCTACTTGGAATGAATTTGTTGAAGAACTTAGAAAGCAATTTTATCCTTTAGGCTATATGCAACAAGCCATGATGGATTGGCAAAGTTTCAGACAAGGAAAAGGCCAAAATGTTCAAGATTATACATAGGAATTTAGGAAAAAAGCTTTACTTTTGAATGTTCCTATTTACACACAAGAAACACTGCTAAAATATATAGGTGGGCTACATAGTTACTTAAGACATATGATTATTATGTTCAATCCCACTAATTTGGATGTAGTATGTGTACAAGCCACTCATTTAGAGGCTAGAGGAAAACAATCAAAAGAATCTCTTCCTAAAGTTAAAAGTAAGCAATCTAATGTTAAGCAATCCAAAGGGGAAAGTTCATCAGGAAAGGGTAAACATAAATCCACTTTTACTGTTAAAAAAGAAGAAGGAAAACCATTTTGTAATCATTGCAAGAAAAATCATGATGAGTCTAAGTGTTGGAAACTACACCCTGAGTTAAGGCCTAAAAGGTTTCAAAAGAAAGAAAAGAAGACTAATGCTATGGTTCAGGACTTAGGTTCAGATTCAAGTGATGAAACTAAGATCACAACTATGGGATTGCATAATTATTCTTCTCTTTCAGTTTCTAGTACTAAGTCATCAAATGATGCATATTCTTCTAAACAAAATTTTGTGCATGTTGATAAGAAAAGAAATGAATTGTTCCACATTAGAGTTGTTTCAAAACATACTAAGATTGACACTCTATTTGATAGTGGTTCACAAGAAAATTTAATTTCTGAAGAGGTTGTTAAGAAGTTAGGCTTACAAACCAATCCCCATATGAAGCCTTATCCACTAGGTTGGGTGTGTGACAATGCGAAGCTACAAGTCTCACAAACTTGTAGACTGAGGTTTGCCATCACATCCAAGTTCACAGATGAGGTTGAGTTGGATGTTGTCATTGGACATATGTGGGATTGTTTTGGGAAGCCCATATTTTTATGATAGAAAAGCAATATTTTATAGAGAGGAGAATAAGTACTTGCTTGTTAAGGATGGCATTTAATATATAGTTAGAGCACATCACATTAAAACAAGTCTTTCCTTGGTTACAATAGGGCAAATGAAAAGACTAGTTAATTCAAGCAAGAATTTTTGTCTCATGTTGATTAAGTCTAAGGAAAAAGAATATTCTCAGGATTTGGAAAATTGTGATCCTAAACACAAGAATGAATTGGTTGAAATCATTTCTACTTATGATGATGTATTTTAGGATCCTAAGGGTTTGCCCCCTAAAAGGGGAGTTCAACATGAAATTCAGCTATTGTAGGATTCTCCTCTCCCTAACATTGGCATGTATAGGTTATCAGTGGTGGAAAATGAGGAAATCAAAAAATAGGTCATGGATTTATTATATAGAGGTATTATTCGTCCAAGTTCATCTCCTGTTGGTTCACCCATTATTTTGGTGCCAAAGAAAGATGGCACTTGGTGAATGTGTGTTGATTTTCATGCTTTAAACAAAATTACTATTAAGAATCGTTACACTCTTCCTCATATTGATGATTTATTGGATCAATTAAAACATGCTATTTATTTCACTAAGTTAGATTTGAGAAGTGGATATCATCAAGTAAGAATTAGTGAAGGTGATGTGTGGAAAACCGCCTTCAAAACAAAACAAGGATTATTTGAATGGCTTGTTATGACTTTCGGGTTGTGTAATGCCCCGGCTACATTCATGAGATTGATGAATGATGTTTTTAGACAGTTCCTTGATGATTTTGTTATAGTCTACTTAGATGATATATTGATTTTCAGCAAGTCTTGGGAAGAGCATGTGATCCACATTAAGAAAGTCATGGATGCATTATGAAGGGAAAAACTTTATTTAAAAATGTCAAAATGTGAATTTGGCAAGACCTATTTGATATACTTGGGTTAAATTGATCCTGCAAAAGTGGCAGTCATTGTTAACTAGCCTACACCCACTAATACAACTGAGGTTAGAAATTTTCTTGGTGCAGTACAATTTTGGAGAAAGTTTATTGCTCAATTTTCATATATTGCATCACCTTTGCATTCTTTGACAAGTGTGAAACAGGTCTTTTAGTGGGGAGGCAAACATCAAAAAGCCTTTGACACTTTGAAAGAAAAGATAAGTACAGCTCCGGTCTTGGCACTTCCTGATATACAACAACCATTTGAGATCAAGAGGGATGCAAGTGAGTATGCTATGGGAGCCATTTTAATGCAAGGTAAGAAACCAGTTTGCTATCATTCTGAAACTTTCACAAGTGTAGTAAGAAAATATCCAACTTATGATAAGGAATTGTATGCATTGGTTCAAAGTGTTAAAAAATGGAAACATTACTTAATGGGAAAAGAAACAATAATACATACAGATCATCAGCCCTTACAGTATCTCCAATCACAAACTAAGCTACAATAGTCTAGACATTTTCATTGGATGGGTTTCTTACAACAATTTCATCTTGTGATTAAGTACAAAAAAGGTATTCAGAATAAGGTTGCATATATGCTATCTAGGCCTCCTATGGTTGTTGCATCTATTCTTTTACAACATGGTTCTTTGTCTCATGAGAGTTATAAAGAACAATATGTTAATGATATTGATTTTAGGATGTCTATAAAGACTTGATGAGTAGCAGACAAGTAGAAGAATTGGACTATCATGTATACAATGATCTTTTGTATCATATGGGTAAACTTTGTATTCCTCGAAATGAGAGGGTGCACATGATTAGAGAAGCACATACTTCTCTTATTTTTGGTCATTTTGGAGTTGATAAAATGGTTGCACATTTGAAAATGTATTGTTACTGGCCCCATATGCAGGAACATGTTGCCAAATATATTAAGGGATGTACTCTTTGTACCACAAGCAAACCTAGTAATAGGAAACTAGGACTTTACACTCCTCTACCTATTCCTATTCGCCCATGGGAAAGTATCTCCATGGATTTTGTGGGGGGTTTGCCTATGACACAAAGAAAACATGACTATTTATATGTGGTTGTGGATAGATTTAGCAAGATGTGTGTTTTGATTCCTTGCACTAAGCAAATTACTGGGGAAGGCACTGCACACTTGTTATTTAAACATGTATGGGTTCATTTTGGTTTGCCTACTTCAATCATTTCTGATCAGGATTCTTGATTTATTGGGGAGTTTTAGTCAACTTTGCGGGGACTAATGGACACTAAATTAAAAAAGAGCACTGCATTTCATCCGCAAATCGATGGGTAAACATTGTTTATGAACCGAACTGGGGTACATTTACTTAGGGGTTATAGTAATAAACATCCAAAGTTATGGGATGAAAAATTGTGTTACATACAACATGCATATAATCAGGCACTTCATTCTTCTACCATGAAATCTCCATTTGAAGTTTGTTATGGATACTTTCCTAAATCTCGTCTAGATGTTTGATATGGACAGGATACAACTGTTGGTGAACCAAAAGAAGCCATTCAAGCTAAGAAGTTCATTGAACAAATACAACTCATACATCATATTGTTCGTACTCAATTGGATAAAATTCAAGCCAAGTATAAAGCTAGTCATGACAAACATCGTGTTGATCACTAATTTATTGTAGGTGATATGGTATGGCTTCACATCAGTAAGGAAAGACTGACAGGTGAAGGTAAAAAGTTGAAACCAATTCGGTATGGTCCTTTTCAGATTACGAAAAAGATTGGTACAAATGCTTTTCGATTAGATTTACCATCTTACATGCAGATTTATTCAAATTTAAATGTGGAAAATCTGAAATTGTATGAGCCTCCAATGATTATTGATCATGATGAAAGTGTATCCATTCCTTCTATTGATGATTTTGCTCTTGAATATCTAATGGAATTTCAGGAAGATACTATTCTTGACAGGAATGTGTGGACTTCACGAAGAGGTGATGTTGAATATCTTCATGTTGGTTTAAAAGGGATGCACCCAAATAAGGCCAAATGGATGGATGCTAGAAGGGTGAGGGAGAAATAACCTCACCTCATTACCAATTAATTTCAACATTTGGAGGTCCAAAAGTTTCCAGTGGGGAGGAGCAATCCAGGTGGATATATGTACCATTTCATTTTTAAAAGTATACAAATTTTGGTTGAACCATTTAGACATCATAGATTTCATCAAGAGCTTTTCGACGCTTCTTCTAGAATGCAAAATGGAGTCTGGATGCTCTAGATAAATCTTGCTGAAGCATTCTTGTGACAAGTGATTAATAGGTGTCGAAAAGTGACATGGCACTGTGTAATACGCCAAGTGGTCCAATAACCATTTGACACGTGGCAATGTGAATTGGTGTAAAAAAATTGGTTTGGTGTTTATTTTTAGCCTCTGATCTTCGATAGGAGGTCATATGAGGATCCATGGGCCCCACTATTTGCTTGCTAGGGGCCCTCAGCGAGGGTCGACACACTCTTGTAGAGGGGTGCCTTGGCCTCTTATACTTCATATGTTATTGTTTACAACATTTTATTTATGCTACCAAGGTTGCTCAAACCCCACCAATCTGGGATAATTGTTTTCCACTTTGAATACGACTTTTCAACCCTACCATGTTGGGGATCAATCAACAATATGATTACAATATGCAAGCAATAAATGTGGAAATAAATCAAATAGATAAGTAACTAGAATCAAAATTAACAAGAAACAAGAGATACAAGAAACCACCCTGAAAACATGTATTCAACTATTTACAGAAGGAATTACAATTGAAGAAACTTCTTTTCTTCCACACCTCTCTAGATGTACAGATCTCTTCTTAGATCTCTTTCCCTCAAGAGTCCTCTCTCTCTCAATTACAATCAACTCCACAATCTGGATTGATATATAATCTGTATTCTACTTCTATAGTATTGTCTTCTTCTACTCCTTATTGTCTAATGAACTATGAAGATCTATCTCTATTATATAACTATAGAAACTCATGAGCATGCACTTACAACTGATAGATGCACCTCCAAACAAGGAGTTCTAATTACAGTTCTACTCAAAATAGAAACGTGAACTTAATAACCAACAGTTCATTCCTTAACATGCAAACATTCTATTCATGCATGGAAATAGATTTTGGATGCCATAGGTAACCAACATCGGTTCCTGCCTGCTTGAACTTGCCGACATTGGCCGATCTTGGTCTCCTCCTGACCGACATCGGTCGCCTTTGGTCTGTTTCTGACCATCATCAGTGACTGTTGAACGCCTACAACTCTGTAACTTGCTCATGGGTGAAGCTTTTAGATCCATACCCTAACAATCTCCCACTTGGAGATAAACAGCTGCACCAGTACCTATACAGCAACATCTTCTAGCTCCTCCATCTTCAACTCAATCATGAAGACCAACGAAAGTTGAATGAAGATTCAACTTCTCCTTTGTAACCAGCTTGGTTAACATATCTGTAGGATTCTTATCTGTATGGATTTTCTCTAGCTTCAACTCACCATCCTCCAAAACCTATCTAATGAAGTGGTACCTAAGCTGTATGTGCTTTATTCTTGAATGAAAGGCTGAATTCTTAGCCAAATGAATTGCACTCTGACTATCACTATATAGTCTGCAATTCTCTTGCTCCTTTCCAAGCTCCTCCATGAACCGTGCCATCCATATCATCTCTTTGCTAGCCTCTGTGACTGCAATATACTCTGCTTCTGTAGTTGATAAGGCAACAACCTTTTGCAACTTTGATATCTAGCTAACTGTCGTTCCACCTACAGTGAAAACATATCCTGTGGTGCTTCTCCTGCCATCTAAATCCCCTGCCATATCTAAATCTACATAACCATGTAGAGAAGTATTTGAACCACCATAACACAAATGCCTACTATTGGTTCCTTTCAGATATCTAAGGATCCACTGAACTGATTTCCAATGTTCCTTTCCTGGATTGGCCATATACTTACTTACAACTCCCACTGCTTGGGCAATATCAGGCCTAGTACAAACCATTGCATACATTAAACTTCCTACTGCGGAAGCATATGGAACTTTCCTCATGTACTCTACCTCATCATGTGAATTAGGACATTGTTCTTTACTTAACTTGAAATGTCCAGCCATAGGTGTGCTTACCGGTTTTGCATTCTGCATATTGAACCGTTTCAACACCTTGTTCACATAATCCTCTTGAGACAAAATCAACCTGTGATTTTTCTTGTCTCTCTTAATATTCATGCCAAGGATTTTCTTTGCTGCTCCCAAATCCTTCATGGCAAATGTGTGAGCTAATTTCTCCTTAAGCTCAGAGATATCCTGCATGTGTGATCCTGCAACTAGCATATCATCTACATACAACAATAGAATAATATATCTACCATTATCCAATCTCTTAAAATATACACAATGGTCATATTGACATCTATTGTAGCCATGCTCAGTCATAAACCTATCAAATCGTAGATACCATTGCCTTGGAGCTTGTTTGAGGCCATACAAGCTTTTCTTCAATCTGCACACTAGCTTCTCCTTACCTTTGACCTCATATCCTTTCGGCTGATCCATATATATTTCTTCATCCAAATCTCCATGAAGAAATGTTGTCTTAACATCAAGCTGCTCAAAATGCAAATCCTCAATAGCAACTAAAGACAGTACAATCTGTATAGAAGTCATTTTAACAACAGGAGAGAAAATCTCACCAAAGTCAATACCTGGTTTTTGTGCAAATCCTTTCACTACTAACCTAGCCTTATATCTCATCTGTCCATTCTCACCTTCTTTCAACTTGTAGATCCATCTGTTCTTCAGTGTCTTCTTTCTTGCTAGCAACTCAACCAAATCCCATGTTTGGTTCTCTCTCAAGGAATCAATTTCCTCATTCATGCCTAGCTCCCACTGATTCTAGGAATCCACCTGTATTGCTTCATCAAAACTCTCTGGTTCTCCACCATCAGTTAGCAATAAATAGAATAACAAAGGGGAATATCAAATTGGAGGTTTACTTACCCTTTCTGACCTCCTATTGGGCATTTGAGACTCATCCACAACACGCTGTCCACCCAAATTCTCTGATAGTGACCGACCTCAGTCACTTCCAGGCCTGTAACTGACTATTGTTGGTTCTGCCTGACCAACGTTGATTCCTACTAGGTTGATGTCGGTTCCTGTACAGCCGACATCGGTCTCTATACGGCTGATGTCAGTTCCTACCTGACTGATGTTGGTCTCTGTGTTTTCCTTCCTATGACTTTTCTTTCCTATGAGCTTATTTTGAACTTTCACCTTGTCCAAATCTGCATTGCTCTGCTCAGGTTGATCCAGCTTCTTGATCTGATCACTGTACATCACTTTTTCATTGAAAACAACATCATGGCTCCTAATTATCTTATTAGTTCCAAGATTCCAAAACTAGAAACCAAACTCATCAAAGCCATAGCCAATGAATGTGCACCTCATAGACTTAGCATCCAGCTTCTTTCTATTTTCCTTATCAATGTGCACAAAGGCTTCATAACCAAAAACTTTGAGAAATGAGAGATCTACCTTTTTACCTATCCATTCCTCTTCTGGAATTCTACCATCCAGCGCTGTAGAGGGTCCTTTGTTAATCAGGTACATTGCAGTATCTATGGCTTCTGCCCAAAACTCTGAGGGCAATCCAGCATGCAATCTCATACACCTTGCACGCTCCATGATTGTTCTATTCATCCTTTCAGCAACTCCATTTTGCTGAGGTGTTCTTGGAACAGTCCTTTGCTTGTGGATCCCATGCATATAAAAATACCAATTGAACTTGTGGCTACAAAACTCACCACCATTGTCAGATCTCAGGCACTTCAATCTTTTACCTATTTCATTCTCAACCATAGCTTTCCAAATCTTAAACGTGTCAAAAACATCAAATTTATTCTTAATACAATAGATCCATACCTTTCTAGTAGCATCATATGTGAAGGAAACATAGTACTGAGATCCTCCAATAGAAGCAACTTAGGTTGGTCCCCACACGTCTGTGTGAACAAGCTGCAATTTGTGCTTCTTCTTTGTTGACCCAGTCTTGAGAAAACTCACTCTCTTCTATTTTCCACAAATATAGTCTTCATAGAAATCTAGATCTATGCATTTCAAATTTGGAAACTTACCTTTTGACTTAAGAATTGTCATTCCCTTCTCACTCATGTGGCCAAGCCTTTGATGCCACAACTTTGCATCTGCATCTGAAGTAGATAATACAAAAGGAGAATTGTCAGTAATATAATTACATAAATAGAGAGTACCTACTCTCTTACCTCTGGCTAATACAAGTGCTCCCTTGGTAACCTTCCAAGATTCAGCTGTGAGAGCTATTGTACAACCCTCATCCCCTAACTTTCCTACAGAAATCAAATTTCTCTTCAAGCTGGGAACATGCATGACGTCTCTCAACACCCATGTGTTTCCATTCTATATTTTCAGCTGCACTTTACCTTTGCCAATAATCTTACAAGGCTCATCATCCCCTAGATAAACTATTCCAAAATCTCCATGGACATAGTCACTGAAATATTCTCT
Organism: Torreya grandis; assembly: GCA_037957365.1. Taxonomy (NCBI): domain Eukaryota; kingdom Viridiplantae; phylum Streptophyta; class Pinopsida; order Cupressales; family Taxaceae; genus Torreya; species Torreya grandis. Next base: position 275,926 of record JARHVA010000135.1, read on the forward strand.
ATTAGGGGTTACATGGAAAGATGCACCAGAATCTAATACCCAAGATTCTATATTAGTATGCAAAGAGAATATAAAAGCATCTTGTGCAATAATACCTACCACCTTTGCTTCTTCTTTATCATCCTACTGTCTGTCATCTTTAGGCTTTGACTAATAATCTTTGCTTATGTGCCCAATTTTTCCACAATTCCAGCATTGTGGCTTCCTTCCATTTCTGGATTTAGATCTACCTCTCACCTTAGACTTAGATCTTTATCTCCCTTTCTTGCTCTTCTCTTTTTGTCTTCCCCTGCTCTCAAAACTTAAAGCATTCCCTGATGTCTCTTCTGTGCTTTTCCTGTGAATTTCTTCATTCAAGATTACACTAACCACATCATCTATTTTTAAAATATTTAAAGCAAAAGCAGTATTACTAACTGCCATTACTAAGCTGTGCCAACTTTTTGGTAAAGAACATAAGATTAATAGAGCTTTAATTTCATCATCAAATGCTATTTTGATTGAATTTAATTGATTCACAATTCCATGTAAATCATTCAAATGATTAGATACAGAACTACCTTCTTGCATCTGCAAATTAAATAACTGCTTTATAAGATATACCTTATTAGAAGCTGAGGGTTTTTCATATAATTTTGCTAAAGTAGTCATTGACTCTATCGTAGACTTTGCCTATGATAATTTAGATATCACAGTAGATGCTAGACTCAATCTTATTGATCCAAGAGCCTTTCTATCAAGAACTTCCCATTCTTCATCATCCATGTCTTTGGGCTGCTTTGCAGTCCCTCCTAATGGTAAGTATAGATCCTTTTGATACAGATAATCTTCTATATGCATTCTCCATAATTGATAGTTCTTGCCATTAAACTTCTCCATTCTTAGCTTACTTTCTTCTGCCATTGCTTTCTCCCACTCAAATAGCAATCCCTGTGAGTAACCTATAATCAATACACACTAACCAGATCTGAACTACCTGTTAGTGAACCAAAGCTCTGATACCACTTGTTGGGGATCAACCAACAATATGATTACAATATGCAAGCAATAAATGCAAAAATAAATCAGATAGATAAGTAACTAGAATCATAATTAACAAGAAACAAGAGATACAAGAAACCACCCTGAAAACTTGTATTCAACTCTTTACAGAAGGAATTACAATTGAAGAAACTTCTTTTCTTCCACACCTCTCTAGATGTACACATCTCTTCTTAGATCTCTTTCCCTTAAGAGTCCTCTCTCTGTCAATTACAATCAACTCCACAATCTAGATTGATATACAATCTGTATTCTACTTCTACAGTATTGTCTTCTTCTACTCCTTATTGTCTAATGAAGCTATGAAGATATATCTCTATTATATAACTATAGAGACTCATGAGCATGCACTTACAACTGATAAATGCACCTCCAAACAAGGAGTTCTAATTATCAGTTCTTACTCAAAATAGAAATGCGAACTTAACTAACCAATAGTTCGTTCCTTAACATGCAAACATTCTGTTCAAGCATAAAATTAGAATCTGCCTACACAGGTGACCGATGTCGGTCCCTGCTAGCTTAAACTTGCCAACGTTAGCTGACCCTGGTCTATTCCTTGACCAATATCGATCGCCTTGGGTCTCCTCCAGACCGTCGTCGGCGACTGATGAACTCCAGCAACTTTGCACCTTGCTCATGGGTGAAGCTTTTAGCTCCATACCCTAACATACCACGCCATACCTTCCATGCAACCACTTGTTATCATGCCAAGACCATGTGTTATCATGGCAAGACCATGTGTTCACACACCAAGACCAAGTGAAGACACACTTTCCAATGGCGGTCTAAATTAGGTGCCAAGATTACCCTTAGCACCTAAGTCTCCCTCCAAAAAGGGATGTTGGCATTCATTATGGGGGTTGCCAAGCCTTAAAAGGGTTATGAACAGTTTCAAACTCCCAAATGTGGGATAATAGATAAGAGTAAGGCACCCAAGAAGGAGGCTGATGCCTTGAACCCAACACCTCTCATCCAAAAAGATAATCCTTTGACTGCTTGAGCCACGGGCTTGGAAGTGATATAAGAGGGGCAAATTTCCACTTGAAGGGTATGAGACAGCCGACTGTGTAAAAGAATTAAGAAGCTTAGAGAATAATATATGCTTTGTACAGCCTTGGACCTTTATTTTTAGGTCTGAGAGATATTTATACAGGCAAGCAGAGACCAGGGAAGGTGAACTGAAGACTTGAATTTAATTTGTAAGCCATTTGATACACAAATTAATGGAAATGGTCCTCACTTTGAACGGACCAAAATACGTAGGCTATTAAAGCCGAACTCTGTTAGCAATTTGCTGGTGATTTCTTCTGATTTTTCTCTGTTGTTTAATAATTTTGATCTTCATTTTAATTCTAGTTTTAATTTCTTTATGCAAAATTTAAAGAAAAAGTCAAGAATATAAAGATCTTTTAAATGCAAAAGTGTGATATTTAAATTTGCTAAACTTGCATTTTTAGTTTTCAGATCAGTGTGTGCAAGATGAGGGTACAAAAGAAAAATAATGTTGCAGCCAAGGTCCAACATATGATATGTAATGTTCCAGCTAATCAGCTAGCAACAACTCTCATGGAAGCAATCATGCCAAAATGCAACATTGAGGGGCAAGAAGCTGGAGTCACATGCCCAAAGTGTGTCCATGAAACCTTATTGGATAAGGTATTGAGTCAGGCCATGAATGTGATTTAGAGACTACAAGGAGAACTCCAACTCACCTAGGAGTTGGAGGAGAAGGCTTAGAAAGAACTTTAGGCCCTTGAAAAATAAGTTGGTGAGCTTGCAGACCTACTCTCTCTCCTAAGATGTAAGTGAGTGATTCCCACATTGAGAAAGCTCTTGGATGAGTATGAAGATAAACAACCAATAGATGTCTTGGTCCCAAACCTAGCATGAGGGTGTAGGACACAATCACCCAGAACACAAGTTATGATTGGGAGTTTCTTATAGACACTGAGATCAATAAATGGTTACTCCATGATATCCTAATGAATACCGGCATCGAGATGAATGTCCTCACATAAAATGGGTGTTGGAAGATGGGAATCCCTGTGATACAATCCTCACCTCAAACTATGTTCATGGCAAAAGAAACTAGATCACAACCCATAAGGGTAATATATGATGTTGACATCTAGATCATGGATGTAAAGTTTTGTGCGAACTTTGAGGTCATAGAGCTTACTGAGGAAGACAATTACCATATGTTATTGGGAAGGTCTTGGTGTTAAGATAATAATGTGGGCATGCACTTTAAACAATGCTACATGAGCTTTGAGAATGGAAGTGAGTGTTTGGTGATCCCACTAATAGCAGACCAAGGTTCTTCATATATTAAATGTGTGGAGCTCACATATGCATTCAATAATGTCTATAACATCACCACTTAGAGCAAGGAAAGTGTAGAGCCAAGTGGGGAAAGTGCCCTGAGATGGGATGATGTGGAGGCTAACTTAGAGACCACACATATTATTGGTGATCGATGGGTGTTAGAGATATACGAGGTCTCTGTTAGGGGTGTGGGGTGATATGCTCAAAACACATGTTTGAACATGAGCACGAGGATAAGCACTTTGAGAACACACCTTCCTAGAGAAGGGTTGGTCAAAAATGTGGTATGATATAGTCTAGATCCTGATCCTAATACGTGTAGAAGAGCCTATGTACTAGAGTTAGCCTATGTACAGATAAATTTTGAGGTCATGCATCACACTAAGACAAAGATCCACTTAATTATTCATACCATCTGTATGGGTTACATGCATTGGATGAAGTACTAATACGTGCACACAAGAGGGACAACCTTCATTTACAAATAAAGTTTGGGTGTTGCATTTACCTGTTTACTATGAAGGGAAGAAGGTGCCCCAAATCAACAAGGTGAGCCTTCCTATATAGGTAAAATAATCTACGATATGACCCAAAAGTTGAGAGAATCAATCAGTGCAAAGGAATGTTAGGATATGGATCATGGACCAATAGTGGTGAGATGTCTCGAGGGCATTTAGATGGTTATTGGCTTAGGTTGGAAATGTAATAAGGTGTTTGTGCCAAGTTGTAATAAGGCTTTCCAAGTCATTTGATTTTAATTTTGTTAGAATATGTTAGCTCCTTCCCATGATAGTTTCGTGCATGTTGTAATAACACACACACCTCTTAAAATCTAGTTGGGTGAGTCACATAGGGGCTTTCTTTTTAGTGTCATATCCATCAGACATCTAAGCATCTTTGGTGAGGTTTTTAATGCTTTAATATGTGAAAAGGTGCTTTATGCCATCCCAAAATATGGAATTTTTTACATGCATGATAGCAACACCAGGGGAGAAAAGTGCTGCTACATTGGAAGACCAGCGACAAGTTTTAGTGTGGGGTGGAGATGGTGCCCAAAAAGATGAAAAGATGGTGCCCAAGGAACATGTATAAGAAGAAAGGCCCCTATGAGAATAAGCAAGTAGAAGGACGAGTGGAGGAAGAGGGAACCATGCAAAAGGACTTGATGTGTAGGGTAATCTAAGGTACAACACGAAACTTGAGGGCCAAAAATGACAAATAGGTAGTTGGCTAGATGGACGAAATGACCCTTGACAGAGGTAAGATTGAAGAATAAGAGAGGGCGATAGATCTAAAGTGCCAATTTGAATTGATTGCTATCAGAATTGAGCAATTCAAGGGATGACTCAATGTCAAAAGAACATGTGTGGAGAGGTTTAAGACATGACTTATGACAACACCTCTCAAAATTTCAATCTTGAACACACATTTCCACTAATTTAACAACTACCACCCAATCTCAAAATATTCAAAATACACCCATAAACCTTACTAAAATTACTCCTCCCTAATTTAAAAAATAATAAAATAAATTTATATTACTCTTTTACTCCATATTACACTACCATGTTAAAGTTAAAAAAAAAAATTGCAACTCGAATAGAAAAAACCAATTTTCCAAAATTCATGGAAACAAAAATGAAATACAAGGACATGGACATGATAATGAGATGTTTAATTTGGAAAATAAAAGTCTTTAAAATATTTTTCCGTATTAAAATTGCGGTTGATTTATTTGGCTTGACTTAATAGTCTTTAGTCCCCACCCCACGTCACGTCACATCAAATGGATTATTGTCCTCCACTTTGTTTACGTAATTGTCTTGATTTGGCAGACTGAATTGGAAAAAATGTGGAAAAAATTCCTCATCTAATATTATATGCTTTCACACTTCATACAACTATATTATAATTTTTAAAAATAATTGTGTTCTTTTTTATCGAAGTTTGAATCAACATTCTTGATTTTTCATTGATTTTTAACAATTTTAAAATACAATTAAAATAATACAATAAGAATACTAACAATAAATACATCAATAACATCTAATTTGGACCAATAGTTGACAAACACATAAGTACCATAGAATAATACAATTATGTAACTAATAAATTAGGTGTCTACGTAAAGCCCCACTTTGATATATGTATAAGTATACATATAAAATTGAAACACATAGGGTGTGGATATAGGATTTTATGCCCCTCAAGCTCCCACGAAAATCTCTAATGCACCTAAGAATCCTAAAAAAACATTTACATATGGATAAGTGTCCATAATAATAATAATAATAATAATAATAATAATAATAATAATAATAATAATAATAATAATAATAATAATAATAATAATAATAATAATAATAATCTTGATAAAATCTAAAAAGAGTAACTAAAAACATGTGTTACCTTATTTTGGATTAATGATCTAAAAACTATGAACATTCATATAAACTTAGATATGTCTAAATTACGTAGATCTTAATGTAAAAATAGATGTTTAATTTCACTTTTCTATTTATATAAATGACCAGGAATATTAGCATACTTAGCTTGCTCCTATTGTGTTTGGGTCTAAGAATGTGTGCAAGTGAGTAGAAGGGATGATACTAGAATTGGTTCGCTTGGATATAAATACTAATTATTTTCACCTACTTAGATACCTATGGTAGAAAAAAACACATGCGGTCAACCAAAGTTGTATGTTGTGTACAAAAAATGTCCTCTATATTATAATTGATTTATTTTTCTATAGGTTATAATGCTTCTCTGTTAAGATTATTCATATGTGATATCAGATATTTAGTTTTGTACGTAAATGTAGACTATTTTCTCTTTCACCTTGAAATTGTAGTAAATAAACAATTCAATTATATTCAACAATAACATGCTTACATATATAAGCTAGTGATATCCTACTTTCATGAAGTTAGCCTTAGCACAAACAACTAAATAATACCTACTTTATAGGGGTGAGTTGTTATCAAAACTCATTATACATTTGCACACATACATATACACCAAATAATATGTCATGTACTAGTAATCCTAACATTCCCCTCTTAATACATATGTAGGGAAAGGAACCATACCATACATACTAGAAATACACATGTACTTTAGCACCTATACATATGTTTTGAACCACACCAGATACATCCACTCTGATATTAGTGATATCATATGTGAACATGTATATTAATGTTGGGATTCTCACTGACACATACATAAATAAAGACACTTATCTATTCCCATTTTCACTTTCAAATGGGTGTCAGGCTTCTCATTGACACATTCATTTATTCACATTCACTTGTAGTGAGTGTTGTGCTTCTCACTAACATATCACATATGAAAGAAGGTATATAAATATCTGTCTACAATGGGTGTTGAGCTTCACACAAACACAAAACAAATAAAAATATTTGAGGACCGATTTTTCACTATCTTTATTGAGTGTTGGGTTTCTCATTAAATTTTACATTTATAGCCTCTATCCTTGATTGTGTTCACATAATCACAAACAATGTAAATGGTAGCCACTGAAATTTTCATCATTTTCAAAATTATTTGATTTGACACAAAAAAAATTCCACTACTACAGTATGTAGCCTCTAAGTTAGTAAGAAAATCAAGATCACTGATGGAGTTCATTACTCCATTGACTCTGACCTCCAACAGAATGCTGCTCACTCAGCAAGATGCATCTTGAAGCTCAACCACATGTAATTGTTAGGAATATCTCCCCCCACATAGTAGAGATACATATTTCCTATGACATTAAGTTATCCTAAAAATGCATCCATTACAAGGGAAAAAATGACTTTTTACAATTTAAAACATGACACAGAAGGATCAAATCATAAAATAATAGGACTATACAAATAAATTAACAACCTATAGACCTAGGACTATAGAAATAAACAATAACTTAAAAAAAGGCCACATTGCGACACAAGTACTTGCCATTTTTTAGAAGCATGTTTTGTTGTTGCATAGGGTTTTTTTTAATAGGTTGTTTTTACATGTAACCATATATTCAATTATTGTTATATTAGGAGTGCATTGTATTTGTTTGGCTTATTCTTATATAGTTTCTACAGTTGCATGTTGTATATATTTTTTGTAATGTCATTTTTTATTTCTGTTGTAGCATGAATACTTGATGTTATTAGTAGATGTTTCTCATAGCAGATCAAGACTTGGTGGTTGCAAACACATGTTCCCACATTTATCTTCTTTTAATTTTAGTGAATACAAATGAAAAAATGAAAACAAGGAGATTATTGAAAATTTTAAACAAAAAATACATCATGCTACAAAAATTAATACCTTGATTGTTGTATAAATACGTAAACAATAATTACCCATGATAAATACCCATTGCATAAATAATCATTAATAGAGATTAAATTTCATGATCGGCTCTACATGTAAGGACTTTTTTATGATGGTGGCTATTTATTTAACATCCATATTCTGTTGTTAATACAATTAATAGTACGAGAAACATTACACCCAAATTTATCTTAAATTATATGTCTGTTTGTGTGTTTGGGTGTGTGTGTGTGTGTGATGTGTTATGATTATATTTCAAAATGATGGTCGATGATATGACATTCTACACCATTTGCATCATTATATACCCTTTCAAAGCTAAATGTTACATCTCTTGGCTCATAATTACTTTTGATAACCATTTATTTACACTTATTTAACTTCTTAACTAATAGTTAATTGATATTTACATATATATCATGGTATATATGCATTTTTCTCATAAACTATTATATATTCTTCTTCATTATTATTATGATATGTTTTCATCTTTTATTATTAGAGCATTTAATGTTATGTAGGAACCATTATTGGGGGCCCTCTTCTTCATTATTATTATGATATGTTTTCATCTTTTGCTATTAGAGCATTTAATGTTCTGTATGTACCATTATTGGGTGCCCTTAGTACTTTACATGGTAAAATAATAAATATTTTATTATTATATTTAACAGAGGTTAAAAAAATTGTGTAAATACAATAATAAAACATATTATTAATTACTAACTTAGTTACTTGAGAAAAGTTGGACTCGTTGGTTACAATGGTCACCTCTCTTCATTCTTATTATACATAGGGTCTTACCCCTATGGTAAAACATACACTTGATACTCTTGATTGAATATCATTGATTGTGAAAAAGTCATATTTGCATGTGGAAAATATATTATAGAGTTTTGTGAAAAAACTTGATAAAGAAAAGGATTGAGGGAAGAAGGAATTGTATTGGGAAATTATGTTTCTCTATATATGAATAAGCATCTTTGTGGGTTTTTTACCTCTCAAGAGGTTTTTCCATATTATCTCACTATGTTCATTGATATGTGCTTTGCTATTCATGTTCATCTCTAGATTATATCATATGCTATTCAATATACATTTCATATTGATTTCAAATCTTATCATAGTACCAGAGCTAATAAGGTGGATTTGATTGAGCAAGCACATTGACAATTTCCTTGTATTAATTTAAAAGGATATTCAAAGACTTTTAAAGCCTGGGATGCCATTATCTCATAATGTATGGCCCTATAAGGCATATGGAAGTTTGAAAATATTAGAATATTCATTCAATGATCTTTTTTAATCTCTCAAATCTTTATTAAAGCATCATTGGATCTTGTTGAGAAACTAGATAGTAAACATAGATCAAAATTTGGACTCAAATATTACTTAGGATGTCATTACTACTATTTTACAACCTCCTACCTGGAGAATTTTGTAAAAAAATCTTTCCAAAGCTTCTGAGGTTCTCCGTTAGTGTTGAACATTGGCTATTTAATCAATCTTAGAGACAAAACTTGATTCCAGGTATCTTGAAGCATGAGAGGCTCTAATGGATTTTTTTTTATCAAGCTTCCCAAGGCACCACAGTATGGCCTGGTGGGGTGGATTTTTTTTTGTGCATCAAAAATTCATTTTTGAGTCTATTATGTTTTCTAGCAAGCTTTTAGGAAGGTTGGCAAAGTTTGGTGATTTTTGGTGGCTTATACAATTTACTGTGCATCCCCAAACTTTCCTCTGAGAGCCATTCTTCTCCCAAAGAAAATTACATGTAAGCTTTTGTTTTCATACAATTATGTGAAATATTTTAAAAATAACTTATTTATTAGAAATAAATATTACATGCAACATTAGAATGGATCCACCTTCTAATTTAGTTTTTAATCTAAAAAGTTGGAAATTATAATATTGATTTACTTTTCAAATTACATGCATTTTTTTTTCAATTTTAAAAAATTAGATATAAAAAGGTATAAATGTAAATTTATGCATCCATACTTCCATCTAGTCTCCTAGAAGGGTTGGTGGCTCTTATTTTGATAAAACCTTATAAGGAAGAGGTCTAGTGTTCGAAACCCACTAGCTTTTTCTTTTTTCGGTTAATTAAAATTAATATTTTTTATTAATTAGAACATGTTTTTGGTTTGTGTGTAGAGTAAATCAGGTGCAAAACCCTAATCTAACTTTGACCTTTGTTTTTTTACATTTAAACTAGTGAATATTTTGTCAACCATAGTCATGTAACTAATCTTTTTATAGGTTTGGCACCTTCTAGATGCATTTATGTGGTCCATTTTTTATTTTGAAGGATCCTATTATAATTTTTAAAACTTTTTAATAACAATGTCTAGATAGTTGTTCTATGTGTGACACTTGTGACACCTAATCTAATACAAACTCTTATAATTTATTGCATTGTTTTGCATCCATTTGAATAATTATTTATTTTTTAAAATATAAATTTAATATATTTTATAAATAGAGTATAAAATAAAATTAATAATGGGTTAAATTTTAAAGCTTTATCTAGTGTTATACTGTCATTCTTAAAGGGAAGCAATGGCTTCACCTAGCTTTATATTAGATAAATCTAAAATGCTCAATGGATCAAATTATAATATATAAAAAATTCACATTAAATCAAAACTTATGACTTGAAAGCTATGGAATATTATCATCGGGACTGAAAAATCTCCATCAAGATGACATGTTACACTTGAGCTTTCAAATGTATTTCAATAGAAATAATAGGAAGCAATGTCGATTACCTTGGAGAGTGTTAGTGATGAATTCCTACTCCATATTGACAATAAAGAGTCTTTGAGAGATGTTTGGAAACTCCTTGAGACTATGGATGAGGGCACTTATTCTTCTAAGATTATTAAGTTAATCTTCGAATTACTTACTACACCTATGCAAGGTGATGAAAAAGTTGTTAACATTATTACTAAGATTAAGAATATTAAAGTTCAATTAGATGAATGCAAATATAATATAATTCAAGATCAATTGTTATATTTCATTATTCATCTTAATATTCATGAAAATTTTCATAATTTTATCTCAATTTTGAATTCAAATTACCAAACATAGCAATATATCCCTGAACTCACTACCTTATCAGTCTTTTGATTCAAGAAGAGCAAGTGATGTCTAATTTTGATTCTAAAAAGAATGCCACTCATGCACTTCTCACTCTCAACCCTCTTTATGATAACAATTGAAACCATAAATCTAACCCTGGTTCTACTAGCAGAAAAAATGAGAACAAAAAATTTGAAAATAAGAATCATAAACCTAAGTTTAATAGGCATTGTAATATGTGTGGTAAATTTGGTCATAGAAAAAAAATTATTATAAAAAAAAATAAAAATAAAACTCTTAAAAATAAAAGGGAAGAAATCTAATTAAAACCGTCATAATAATCAAAACCATAATTAAAACAACAATTATGAATAAAATTCTAATGTTACTATTTTATATGCTACCTTATTTTTCTTTTAATAAGAATGGATGGATCTTAGATAGCATTGATTGATTATTTCATATTTCATATTATACTAGAGATATTTTTGAAAATATGTATTTAGGAGATAATTCACTTTTAGAAGCAACTAAGCAAGAAAAGAAAAAAATTGCAAATGTTGTTATTAATGATGTTTTCTATGTATCTCAACTTAAGAAAAAAATTGTTATCTTCTAATAAAATTATGAATGATAATTACACTATAACTTTACTTAAAGATAATTGGTCTATTAGAAATTAATATGGCCCTCTGATTATTGAAGGCATTTAAAAAAATAGTATATACAATTTTTTGCTTCTTCTACATGTTGTGTTTCATTGCATAGCCAGAATGAATCTCAATTATGACATGAAAGATTAGGACATGTTAATTTTATAAGTTTACATGATATTTTTTCTCATAATATTTTTGTTAGTCTTCCTTCGATCTCCTCACATTATGAAACTTGTGAAGCTTGCTTATGTGGTAAGCAACATACTAATCCCTGTTGCAAGAATCATGATGCAAATTCCTCACACCCTTTAAGAGTTAATTCATAGTGATGTTGTATGACTTCCTAAAGTTGTATTTCTTAATGGTTCTTTATAGGTTGTTACTTTTATTAATGATCATACTAGAATCACTTGGTCATATTTCATTAAAAATAAATCTGAAGTGTTGTCTAAATTCAAATAATATAAAGTTATTGTTGAAAATGCTTCTATTTTTTATATTAAAACATTAAGATCAGATAGTGGTGGTGAATATATTAGTAAATAATTTTCTTATTTTTGCATTAATTGTGTTATTCAAAGGGAATTGACAACTCCCTATTCCCATTAGTAAAATGGTATTGTCGAAAAGGAAAATCACAACATTATTAAAATGGTTAGAACAATGTTACATTCTATAAAAGATTCTAAGTTTTTATGCACTGAAGTCATGAATACTACTATTCATATTCTGGATAGAGTCCTTATTAAATATTTTCATCTTTGTACACCTTTAGAAATGTGATCTAATAAGAAACCCAATATGGGCCATCTTAGGATCTTTGATAATATTTCTTCCATCTTTGTTCTTAAAGATAAAAGAAAGAAACTTGATCCTACCTCCTATTCATGCATATTTATAGGTTGTATAAGTAAAATTAAGGGGTTAAGAGTGTATGATATGTCTAAGAGATAAATCATTGAGAATAGAAATATTCTTATTCTTGAAAAATATTTTTGTGAACCCTTTGTAGAACCTCCTTAATGTTCTTCTTTTGATGAACAAGGTTCTGCTATTTATCTTTGTGAATAAAAAATGCTCTAGAGGAATTTGATCTATTTTTGGATAACATGGAGCCTGAGGAACACCTTGAATTTCATGTTTAATCTAAAAGACCTAAATGGGTAGTATCACTAATCTAGTCTTCTAGTCTTAATAATCTTAATAAATTAATTAAAAGTCAACATTATTATTATGCTTTAATGACTATGTATGAATGTGAACCTCAATCTTTTGAGAAATCCATTCAAGATGATAGATGGAAAGTTTCTATGTAAGTTGACTATAGTGACTCAATTAAAAATCAGGCTTGGGATCTTGTGTCGCCTCTAGCTAAAAGGCATATTATTGGTTATAGGTAGATTTATAAAATTAAATATAATTCAATTGATAAATTTAACAAATTTAAATCAAGATTATTCTCTTGTGAATTTTTTTTCAAAAACTCGAGATTGACTATGTTAAAACCTTTGCTCTTGTAGAAAAAATGAGTATTGTTAGATTACTCATTGCTCTTGTAACTCAAAATAGGTGGATTATACACCAAATGGATGTCAAACATGCATTCATGAATGGTGATTTATAATAAAGAATATTTATGACTTCGCCAAATGGTTTCACTAACCCTAACAAAGAATAATATGTTTGTAAGTTAAAAAAATATTTGTATGGTTTAAAATAAGCTCCTTAAGCTTGGTATTCTAAAATTACTAATTATTTTAAAGAACTTTATTTCTCTAACTGTTATTGAGATAATGATCTCTTTGTTAAAATTAAAAATGGTCATTTAATATTGAATCTATTATATGTTGATGATCTTTTGATTACTAGTGGTTTAATTAGTTTACTTCATAAATATACAGATAAACTAAATAAAATGTTTGAAATGAATGATCTAGATATTCTGTATCATTTTTTTTAAAATGATTATATTTTAGGATACAAATTTAATTGTTGTATCACAATATCAATATGCACATAATCTTATTGTTAAGTTTAATATGCTTGATTGTAAGCCTTCATCTACTCCTATTGATGTTGGTGTTAAGATTGATCCAAAACTTACATGTGAAAAATATAACCCTACTTTGTATAGAGAACTTGTTGGTACTTTAATTTATCCAACCATTACTAGATCAAATATTTCATATGTTGTTAGTGTTGATTCCATATTTATTCAAGATCTATATATGGATAATTGGAAATTAGATAAATGTGTACTTCATTATATCAAATAAACTATTTATTTTGGTTTGTTTTATTTTTCTATTGATAATACTACATTATATGGTTGTTGTGATGTTGACCATGTTGGTGATACTATAGATTACAAATATACTTTTGGATATGTGTTTAAATTTGGTGCAGGTGCTATCACATGGAACAACAAAAAGTAGATTAATGTCTCTATCTCTTCTACTAAAGCAAAGTACAAAAATATTATGAAAGTTGATAAAGAAGCCATGTGACTATGAAGGTTTTTAGGATAACTTAATTTCTATATTTATTATAATACCACCCTTGGTTATGATAACCAAAGTTGTATCGCTCTAGCAAAAATTTTAGTGTAACACCAACAACCTAAACATATTGAAGTTCATGTCCATTTTATCTAAGAGAAAGTCCTCAATAGTTATATTGATTTGTAATTTTGTCCTTTAGATGAACATGTGGTAGATACATTCACAAAACCACTTGGTGCTACTAAGTTTTATGAATTTCATGAAATATTGGGCCTCTCATAGTTTGCAACTGAGGGTGAGTGTGATTGACAATGACACTTTCTAAAGGCCATGTTTTCCTTCTTCTCGATACTTCTTTTCTTTATAAAACATTATAATATATCACATTATGTGATTTTAGTAAACTTCATGTGGATTTTTTAATTCTATTCCCAATACATAAAAATATACTTTGTAATGAAGGTTCTTATGTTAAAAAACACTCCAAATATGCTTGGTGATTATTTATGACAAACTATGAGATGTAGTTTCATTATCATGTTAGCCTAAACTTAATTTTAGTAGTTTATGGATTATAATTCCTTTTATTTCAAAAAGTGATGTTTGGCATGATGAAGGTTTTTAAATCCTTCAAATTTTTACATAGTATATTTTTTTTTTATTAATGTGACTATGGCATGTATCCCCACTTAACATTAATGAGAAGTGTTAGAACATTTAATGTTTATGTGGATACCATGATTTGGCCCTTAACACTTTACATGGTAAAATAATAATTTTTTTATTATTATATTTTAGTACAGGTTAGAACTTCATGTAAATACTTTTAACATTTTAGCATCACAAGCTAAAATGACAACCCTTATCATTTAAAGTTTGATGACCATGGGCTTAAATTAATTTTATATGACTAATAGTGCCTTTGTTTAAGATAAAGATGACTTGCACAAGCTTTGAAGAGCCAGACCATCATCAAGACATCATATAGAAATGGACTGGTCAATGTGATTGTGCATTTTATAAGTATGCTAAAGACACCTCCAAGGGTCAAAAGATTAAATGTAAATGTTGATATTAGTGCCAAAATCATTCCCTATAATTTTCATGTCTTGATGAGCTCTCTATCTTGAGATATAAATCTTTAAATTTGAACAAGCAAATAGTGATGATCGCATGAATGCCAATGATGGTCATGCGAACGTCAAAATTAAGCCATGAAAAATAGTTATTTGAGTTCAAATAGAGAAAGATCCAATGGTTATAATTCCATCATGCATCAAGATCCAATGGTGAGTGGCAACCTAACAAGGTCAGTGGGAGCAGGAAGATCTAACGACATGCATTCAATCATACTAAGGAGATCGATGGTGCGAGCGAGGTTAGAAAATTCAAGGAGATCTGATCAAACATAAAGCCATCACATGCAAAAATCATAGAGGTAGATGAATTTGATATCAAAACCATGGAAGGAATGATGAGAGGACATGTGTTCATGTCAACATTAGTCATACATTTTTAACAAGCAATAGTAGGGCAAGGAAAATCCACATGGGTAGACACATAGGATCAAAGGATTTCAACACTCGAGCATGTAAATACAAAAAACCAAGATCCAGATACTATCCAAGTGGATCTAAGAGGAATATTTCAAACTTGAGGTTACCATTAAAGCTCAGTCAATCTCCTGATTCAATGGTTTACAATCTATCGACCCCATTTTGTAAAGATGAAGGGTCATTTCATGGCTGTGTTTGTTGCTCTTTAAAATGGGTCCATGTGTGTAATGATACCTTGGTTTCTATGATGCACAAAGGTAAAATAGGTCAATTTAGACCTAACATAAATTAAAACAAGCTGCTAGCTATTCAAATGATATAAATGCATCCAGGTGGAGATAGTGACTATATGAAAACCAATATTTCAGATTCATTTTCATCTATAATGGATCAATATTCAGGGTTTCAAGTAGAGATCATACCAAGGCATAAATGTGATAGTCATATCAGCTGCTTAAAGCACACATAATCAAAGATTACTTAGGTTTATAGATATGAGGATTTTATCCTTACAGTAAACATCATTAATGTAGAGGATCTCAAGGAGGATTAGGTGGCCATTTGTGATTACGTGTAGAGAAAATATCGGGTTTCATAACCAAATAGTTATAGTGGCATTAATGAATTAAGGATATTGAGGAAGCTACATGATCTTGGTCATTATGACCCCTTCTCTAATCTCTCATGTATGTTCCCCATCTCCCTCATCTCTTTTTGTTATATATAGGCTTTTGAGCCTTATAAATGATCCCTCAGGGTTGGTATGACTAGACTCTACCAAAATTTGTAGTCATGCACCTTTTGGATCAATGAGAAAGACATTTGCTATTGTTTACCAATCTGTTCTTAGTGTTTTATATTTTTTTGGTATGCAAAAGTGGTTTAATCTTCCCTTTGCAGGTCCAAGTGCAACCTAAGTGCTACCAAGCTTTCCTTATAGGTCATCTAGTGTGTCATAATGTTGATGTCTAAAACATATAGTTGATTTCCAACTATAAGTGCCTTCAATCAAGATTTACCTTCATTTCCCTCTAGCCTAAGTCAATCAAAATGACCTCTATGTGAAGCACTTTTTCTTGGAAACCATTATAGGTACTGTGTTAAGTCCATTCATAGTCCATTAGTGTGTCAAGATTTCAGGCCTATAAGTGGATACAATGAATTCATAGTGCATCACCACACTTAGAGTAGGTCTTCATTCATACACCTCCTTTCTTTTCATACCAATCTATTTAGGTCTTAGGTGAACACTATAATGAATAATCATAAGAATTAGTCCCATTAAAAATCCTATAGGTTTGACCTAAGACTATGTGATCCACAACCTAGGGTCATTCCCATGTTGGACTAGGTATGAGAAAGAGGACCTAAGCACTCCCTTTCTCAGCTAGGGTGCAACCTAAGCCTCCAACAATTCTAGCACACCTAGTGGGATAGATTTTAAGTGCCTAAAATCATGCTTTGAAAGATATTATAGGACATTTGGAAGATGAAGACATCAATAACATCATCTTTAGTTATCTTGGGTAAAGTGAAGCATCTTTGGAAGGTTTGCAATCAACCTCAAGCTCAAAGATACCATTGGTTTCTTGGTTGCAGAGGTAAGAAGGTTTTTTGTCATTTTTTTAATTAGATACATATATTTCATAAGGAGCCATGGCATCCTATGAGTTAGGTTTCTACCCTCCACCCCCATATCCACCTAACCATAGCCCATATGACCCATACACTGGTCCATATCCTACACACTACCAATTATAATCCACCATATTTTCATCCTCCTCTACCTCCAAGATAACCTCCTCATCCTCATAATCAGTCCTATTATCAACCTGATACCCCTTACAATCCACCTACACCAAACACTACTTATCTACATTTAGAGATTGATAGATTAAGAAAATAAAGGGGCAAGTTGCAGGAGAGTCTTAGACAATAGAAAAGGGTTGAATTCCAATCTATTATCCTCACAAAAATAATCTTGAAAACCAACCATAGTAAACTAATTGGTCACCCCATCTCCTTTTCTTTCCTCCTTGGTCATAAGAGATTTCTTGGTCCATAATTGTTTACTTAATGATAAGGCAAATCTTTCAATTATCCCTAAACCAGTGGCAGACACATTGAATCTGAGGTATGAACCTATTTCTAACTTTGATTTGAAATGGAATGGGTCTCCCATGAAATTATTTGGCATTATTAAGAACCTACATCTTACCCTCCATGCCTACCCCAAACTTTCAGCTATGCAAGACCTTATTATAGTATATTTGTTGCCTTATTTTGCCTTTGTTTTGGGTAATGAACTCATGACTAAGGTTGGAGGGTAATTTTTCAAATACTTGTCTCATATAGTTTGTAAACTTGAACACAGTGTGGAGGTGAAAATGAAGTCTAAGTCACTCTCTAAGTTCCACATTCTGCCACCTTCTCCAATCACTCCAAAGGCAAACCGCCTTCACCTTCCTTCCTCAAGAAAATCCACTTGTGTTCAATATATTATACCTACCAAAGAGCCTAAAAAAATACCCACATGGAAGCCTTCATGGTCCATGGATCCCAATTTCATCATGCCCACACTTGTAAAGGAGGATGAGGGAGGAAAAATAAGTGTAAAATATGTTATTGGTCCTCCATTTGTTATTACTCAAGTACTTCTTGCCCTTTTTCACATCCTTCCTCAATCCTAAGAGCTTCTTAATAATCCATTGAATATCCCTAGTTGGAAGGATACCCTTGTAGGTATCATGTATCCTAATGATATCTACTTCCACTCACCCTCTCCCCTCTTAATAAAAAATCTAGTGCACCAAAATTAGAATTGGATCATTCAAGCATGGTGGGCAAACTATCAAAGTTGGTAAAGGAGAAGGTGATCATTCAAGATATAGACATTGATCTAGTTGTAGATTAGTGTCAAGATCACGTTGGAGAGGAAAATTCTAGTGTCTATGAAGAAGATATTCAAATTGGGACCCCTGTACACTCCATTAGATTAAAAGGTAAGCATGAGCAAAGCTTGGATGATAAAGGGCAACTGTAATGTCATAATGATGGAGTTGAGGTAAATGAAACACAAGCTGATCTTTTCATAAGAGACCACTTAGATGACAACATCTATGATGATGCTATTGATACTGAAGTCAAGAATACATTAGAATACTCATGGAAACGCTTGTTTTTGGAATTCTTAAATGAAATGGAACAATTTGGCAAGGTAGATTTGAGTGATGAAGTTGAATATTAGGATAATGTTTCAAATGAAGAAAGCAATGTAAATTTAAAAGTACCAATTCAAGAAGAGATTCTACTTGAGTGTACTAATGAATTATCACCTTTCTCTATTGATGAAGAGGATGAGCAAACTTTAGCTAATCAATAACCTTATGATGACCCTGCCAAAATGAAAGAGGTGAGTAATCAACTTGGTGACTTGTAGATAAATGGTAGAATTTCAAATGAACCTCATGATCTATTCATTAACCAAGGTGAGATGTCCTTTTGGGAGGACTTAGAAGACTTATACTTGAAGTTAGATACCTCACCTCTGCACTAGCCAAAACTTGAAAATAAGGAACTTGTCAAGAATGCTTTGATAACTGGTCATCTTGAACCTAAAGAGTAGAACCAATTATAGCTCCTAACTAAAGAGGAGATGAGATTATTGATTCAAGATAGAAATATTTGGGAGTATGATTGGATTATCGACCCTCATACTCAATCCATGCACATAGAGATAAACCCAGATGGTCAATCTACTTTTCCATGTGACCAAGAGAGTACTAGTTGTAGACGGAGGTTGTCACACATTGGCCAAAGTCTATTTACACACAAATCATCATATGACAGCTCCACATAAAATTGCCATAATGATCATAGAACATTCCCATTTGATCTGGGAGAATGAAGTCAAGGTTGGGTTAGTTTTGCAGCAGTTAATTTGTTTGTCTAGATAAGTGTTTTGCATAATTTTGTAGGTAGTGCCTTGTTTTAGTTCTTTCCTTATCTGTCCTTAGTTATTAGGTGTGTTATTAATGTTAGGTTTGTTTTCTTTCCTTGT
Organism: Torreya grandis; assembly: GCA_037957365.1. Lineage (NCBI taxonomy): Eukaryota > Viridiplantae > Streptophyta > Pinopsida > Cupressales > Taxaceae > Torreya > Torreya grandis. The sequence goes on from JARHVA010000135.1 coordinate 295,493, forward strand.
TTGTTTGTGTCTTATTTTTGCTACAAATATCTGTAGTATCATGAGTACAATTCAGTCTAGAGAGTCAATATCTCATGTTTCTTTGTTGAGTCACCTCATCATGAAAGTGTCTGGGTTCCATGACTAGTAGGTTAGTCAGGCCATCAGAGTTACCATAAATATTAACATTTTGGCCTCACAATCCAAAATAATAACCCCTATCATTTGAAGCTTTGATGACCATGGATTTAGCTTACTTTTATATGACTCAAAGTACCTTTTGTTAAGAGAAACATGACTTGCACAAGCTTTGAAGAGCCAGACCATCATTAAGACATCATGCAAAAATGGACTGGTCAACTCGATTATGAATTTTATAAGTATGCTTAGGACACCTCCCAAGATCATAATATTACATGAAAATGTTTCTCTTAGTGCTAATAGCATCACCTGTAATTTTCATGTCTTGATGAGCTCTCTATCTCGAGATATAAATCTTTAAATTTGAACAAGTAGATAGTGACACTCGCATAGACGTTAATGATAGTCATGTAGATTTCAATGAAGGTCATGTAGATGTTAAAATTAAGCCATGACAAATAGATATTTGATTTTAAATAGAGGTAGGTCCAATGGTTAGTGTTCCATTGTACATCAAGTTCTAATGGCAAGCGAAAACCTGACATGGTCAGTAGGACCAGGAAGTTCGAATGACACACATTCAATTGTAATGAGGAGATTGATGGTGCAAGTGAAAATAAATAAACTATGCGAGAATAAGAGAATAAATGAATAAACAAAGAAGATTTACACAATATATTCCACCAAAAATATTACAATATATATATATATATATAATGTGATTCACTAACAACATCCAAGGAAGAAAATAAATAAACTATGCGAGAATAAGAGAATAAATGAATAAACAAAGAAGATTTACACAATATATTCCACCAAAAATATATTGTAATTAATTTTAAAATATTTGCAAACACTTTCCAAAACATATTTCAAGGATTAACCACTCATTAGTTGGAATGAATTTGTTTGTGAGTTTTTAGAGTACAAATGAGCAAGTATATATAGTAGTTGAGGGAGGAAAAATTCAAAAAAAAATAGTCAAGGCCAACAAATAATTTTAAAAATATATTATAAAAAATATATTTAAAATTAATAGTCAATAGCCAACCAATAAAATTTTAAAAATATACAAAAATACTCACTAAATTTGATAAAAGGTGGGACACCTACATTGGTAAAATTAACCCTCAAGAGGGGTCATACTTCTTGAGAATAAATACCTAATGGAAGTCATACAACTTAGTAATAAAAATTTCTAAGGGGGACGTCCTAAGAGGAAAAATAAACTCAAGGGGAAAACTTCAAAATTGGAAAAATAGGAGAAAATAAACTCAACCTCAAGAACCTCAAAACTACTCAAGAAAGAAATATACTCCTCATGATAAAAAACCTCATTTTCCTCGAGTTTCTCCAAAAGACTCTCAGAAGGGGGATATGTTGTAATGTGGGGACTTCTTAGCAAAGCTGATGAAGTGTAGGATTTAGGGATGCCCCAAGTTTAAAGCTTTAGCTAAAGAGCTATAATTAAGCTTGAAAACAAGGGGGGCCTCTTCCTCTTATGAACACCACCTTGCACTCAACTGAGAAGCATTGTCTTATCCTTTTGAGAAACCTCAATGAAACAACTAAGTATAAATATTCTAGGATAACCTATAACTCTAAGTCTAGAATATAAAATCCTCTTGAGACTGATAGAGCTTGTTGGATAAGACTCCCTAAGAAGGTATCTACGAAGCTCACTTATGATGAATGACTTCTTCTGGTGTTGAGATACCACAAATAAAATGGAATGTACTAGTAGGCATTCAACTTATTTTGTAAACACTTTGTGGCAAGCTTTCCATTATAACTAAAATTTGGACCCTTGAAGAAATTAATATATAATAAATTATCAAAACTATGAGAAATAGAGGAATTGATCTTGATCTTTGGATAGAATCTCTAATACCATTTTAAATACTCAAACAGAGACTCCTTGCTAATAATCCAAATACCAATGACATCATCAGTGAACCTCATGAAATAAGCTAAGACAAAAGTGTCATATCTATAATCAATCTACCATTCTAAGTGGTAGATAAAAATACATAGATACACCATTGCAAATTTATTATCCATGGTTATACCCTTGATCTACTTAGATCAAACACCATCAAACTCCAAATAGTGCTCTTTAAGAACTAGCTTTGCAAGGCTCATGACCATGTCAGTGAGACCATTGTCAAACTATTGCTCCTCAAAATAATCTTTCACCATTTCATGAAGGGAAACAATCCCTTCGGTGGTGGGGATACTAGGATAGATAGATTTCATGTTGAAAATAAAAAGAATACATTTGGGTGGAAAATATATATCACCTAGATCCTAGAGAAGAGAGAGTGAATCTTGGAGGTGATACTTCTACTAAAGGAGGATAAAAAATAAGAGGAAATGGATAACTTTGGAAGCAGGATCTAACATATATCCTAAGTAGCTGCAAATGGGTCTACCCATAACCAAAGACTTGTAAATCTTGGGGATAAGCTAGAAAGTGCATGCTCTAGACAAAGTGACGGTGTTCTGCCTCAAAAACTTTGAAATAAGATCTAAACAAGACTTAGAATTATCAAGAGAGAAGTGAGTCTAATCCAAATCCATATCCATAGAAGAATTCCAATCTACTTATAAATCAAAAGATCTGAAAGCAACCTTAATCCAACGTCTTGTACTAAGAAGCATCCATAACCACTAACCCCAAAGTTTTATCCACAGGCTTGATGATGATGGACCTATACTTTCAATATGAATTCAACCTTCTGAATGATGTCATTCAGCTCCATGTTTAGCTCATCAAGGTGCCACTAAGGATTGGTAGTATGTAACTAATGAGGGAAAAATATAGAAGTAAAAGGACTAACCTCAAAAATAACACCATAATACTCCTCAACATCAACCCCAAATTAGAGATAGATATAAATCATCATGGTGAAATATCTAAAGTTTGAAATGATGACCTCAAAAATTTTAAACATTTTTTAGAGTTTAAAAACTTTAAAATTTTTATAACTTAAAAAAAATAAAAAAAATTATAACTTAAAATTTTTAGAATATCACAGGCTGCATTTGAATAATAAATAACAATAAACATCAAGAGAGAAGTGAAATGTACTTCATTATAAATTCTTAAAAAATAATTTCCAAGACATGTTTCATGGAATTCCACCACTCATTAGTTGGAATGAATTTGTTTTGTGAGAAAATAGATACATGAGAAGGGGTAAATATAGTGTTTTGAGAGGAAGTTAAGAGATTATGACCGACCTAAAAATGAAGGCATAAAATCAAAGAGATAAGCACCATATAAGGGACTAGAATTGACCCAAAATTGGGCCCATCAAACCTCTAAACTGGAGAACCCAAAATGGCCTAAAATAAATACCAAAAATAGGCTCAATCCATCTTAAAATACACATCCAAGATTTGAAAATATCAAGAACACCTATAGCCTTAAAGAACACCAAAAAATAACTAAAATATTTGAAATAATATCTTCTTTAATAGGATAACCATAATAACGTGAAGAATTCAATGCAAGGGGGGATTAGTGTAGTTTCACTATCATAAATAATGGTGCCACACGTGGTGCTTATCATCCTCAAGAATCAATCTTGAAAAAATGTTTATGTTGTATGTAGACCATCACCCTATGTAGAACCCTAATTGCTTAGGGTTTCTTCAGCAAAAACATATGCAGACATCCACTTCTTCTTTATAGAGGGATATCCATCCAATTGAAATATCTACCAACATACAAAAAAATATTTGAAAGATAGAGGATCGACTCATTTTCTCTCTAGTTCATATGTCGAATTTTCACCCACTACTTGGGAAGGTGTTCAACAATTGAATAACTCGAAGTTACATTTCTACGAAAGGAAGCAAAAATAGAAAGGACTATTCCTTCCTCAGTGGCCTTCATGATGATCATCCAAAAAAATTTAGAAATTAGAATATCACTAGCACCATCTGAAGAATAAATAACAATAAACATCAAGAGAGAAGTGAAATGTACTTCATTATAAATTCTTTTAAAATAATTTCCAAGACATGTTTCATGGAATTCCACTGCTCAATGGTTGGAATGAGTTTGTTTTGTGAGAAAATAAGTACATGAGAATGGCTATATATAGAATTTTGAGGGGAGGTTAAGAGGTTATAACTGACCTAAAAAATAAAGGCCCAAAACCAAAGAGGTAGGAAACATAGAAGGGAAAAAAAATGACCCAAAAGTGGGCCCATCAGACCTCTAAAGTGGAGAGCCCAAAAAGGCCTAAAATAAGTACCAAAAAATAGGCTCAATACATCTTAAAAAAGACTTCCAATGTTTGAAAAAAATAGGAACACCTATAGTCTCTAATAACACCAAAAAATAATAAAAATATCTAAAATAATATATGATCCAATAGGACAATTGTAATAACATGAAAAATTAAATACAAGGGGAGATAAATGCTCTTTCACTATCATAAATAATGATGCCACACTTGGGGCTTATCACCCTTGAGAACCAATATTTAAAAATATGTTTATGTTGTGTGTATATTGTCACCCTATGTATAACCCTAATTTCTTAGGGTTTATTCAACAAAAAAATTGTAGACATTCGCTTCTTCTTTTTAGGGGGGTCTCCATCCTATTGAAATATCTACCAACATGAAAAAAAATATCTAATAGATAGAGGATCTACTCTTCTTCTCTCTAGTCCATATGTTCAAGTTCTACCCACTTCATAGGAAGGTGCAACAACTGAATAACTTGAAGCCATGTTTTCATGAAGGGAAGCAAAAGTAGAAAGGACTATTCCTTATTCGGTGGCATTCATGAATATCATCCAAAAAAAATAAGAACTTAAAAAATTTAGAATATCATTGGCTGCATCCAAAGAAGAAATAACAATAGACATCAAGAGAGAAGTGAAATGTGCTTCATTATAAATTCTTAAAAAATAATTTCCAAGACATGTTTCATAGAATTCCACTACTCATTAGTTGGACTGAATTTGTTTTGTGAGAAAATAGGTAAATAAGAAGGGGTATATATAGTGTTTTGATTGGAGGTTAAGAGGTTACAGTCGACCTAAAATAGGAAGGTAAAATCCTGAAGAGATAGGCACTATATAAGGGACCAAAATTAACCCAAAAGTTGGCCCATCAAACATCTAAAGTGGACATCCCAAAATGACCTAAACTAAGTACCAAAAATAGGCTCATAACACCTTTAAAAATATGTCTATGATTTGAAAAAATCAAGAACACATATAGCTTTGAAGAACACCAAAAAATATCTGAAATAGTATCTACTCCAATATGACAACTGCAACAACATGAAGAATTGAATACAAGGGCAAATCAATATAGTTTTACTATCATAAATAATGACCCCACACTTGGTGATTATCACCATTTAGAATCAATACTTAAAAAAATGTCTATGTTGTGTGTAGACCATCACCCTATGTAGAGTCCCAATTGCTTAGGGTTTCTTTAGCAAAAACAATATGTATACATATGCTTCTTCTTTCTAGGGGATCTCCATCTGATTGAAATATTTCACAACATGCAAAGAAATATCTAACAGATAGAAGATCCACTCTTCTTCTCTCTGGTCCATATGTCTAAGTTCTACCCATTTATTAGGAATGCATAATAATTAAATAACTTGAATATACATCTTTGTGAAGGGAAGCAAAAGTAGAAAGGACCATTCCTTCCTCAATGGTGTTTGTGAAGATCATCCCAAAAAATTTATAACTTAAAAAAATTAGAATAACATTGGCTACATCTGAAGAAGAAATAATAATAGACATCAATAGACAAGTGAAATGTACTTTATTATAAATTCTTACTAAATAATATCCAAGACATGTTTCATGAAATTCCATCACTCGTTAGTTGGAATGAATTTGTTTTGTGAGAAAATAAGTACATGAGAAGGGGTGTATATAGTGTTTTGAGGGGAGGTTAAGAGGTTAAAACCGACTTAAAATAGAAGGCACACAACCAAAGAGATAGGTGCCATGTAAGGGACCAAAATTGACCCAAAAATGGGTCCATCAAATCTCTTAAGTAGAGCACCCAAAATGGCCTAAAATAAGGACCAAATATAAGCTCAATCCACCTTAAAAAATACATCCAAGATTTTAAAAAATCAAGAACACCTATAGACTCAAATAACACCAAATAATATTTGAAATATTTGAAATAATATATGCTCCAATAGGATAATCGTAACAACATGAAGAATTGACTACAAGGGGGATTAATGTGGTTTTACTATCATAAATAATGGTGCCACACTAGATCGTATAACCCTCAAGAATCAATCCTTGAAAAAATGTTTATGTTGTGTGTAGACTATTGCCCTATATAGAACACCAATTGCTTAGTCTTTCTTCAACAAAAAAATATATAGACATTCATTTCTTCTTTCTAAAGGGATCTCTATCTGATTGAAATATCTAGTACAATGTAAATAAATATCTAATAGATAGAGGATCCACTCTTCTTCTCTCTAGTCCATATGTAAGCAAAAGTAGAAAGGACTATTCCTTCCTCCATGGACTTCATGAAGATCATCCCAAAAAAATTATAACTTAAAAAATTTAGAATATCATTGGCTGCATCTAAAGAAGAAATAAAAATAAACATCAAGAGAATTGAAATGTACTTAATTATAAATTCTTATAATATAATTTCCAAGACATGTTTCGTGAAATTCCACCACTCGTCAGTTGAAATTAATTTGTTTTGTGAGAAATAGTTACATGAGAAGGGGTATATAGTGTTTTGAGGCGAGATCAAGAGGTTACAACTGAATTAAAATAGGAAGGCACAAAATCGAAGAGATAAGCACCATATAAGGGACCAAAATTGACTCAAAAGTGGGCCCATCAAACCTCTAAAGTGGAGGGCCCAAATGGCTGAAAATAAGTACTTAAAATAGGTTCAATCCACCTTAAAAAAGACATCCAAGATCTAAAAAAATCAAGAACACCTATAGCCTCAAATAATACCAAAAAATATCTAAAAGATCTAAAATAATATATGATTCGATAATACAACTACAACAATATGAATAATTAAATACAAGGAGGATTAATGTAGTTTCAATATCATAAATAATGGTGCTACACTTGCGGCTTATCACCTTGGAGAATCAATCCTTGAAAAAATCCTTACATTTGTGTGTAGACCATCGCCCTATGTAAAACTCTAATTTCTTAGGGTTTCTTTAGCAAAAAATGATGTAGACATCTGTTTCTTCTTTTTAGGGGGATCTCCTTCTGATTGAAATATCTTGCAACATTAAAAAAATATCTAGTAGATAAAGGATTCATTCTTCTTCTTTCTAGGGGGATCTCCTTCCGATTGAAATATCTTGCAGCATGAAAATAAATGTCTAACATATAGAGGATCCATTCTTCTTCTTTCTAGTCTATATGTCCAAGTTCCACCCACTTCCTGGGAAGGTGAAACAACTGAATATCTTGAAGCTATGTTTTTGAGTATAGGCATATTTGCCTCTATGTGGAAATACTAATGTTTGACCTTCTTAGAGGGGTTCTCCAGCTGGCCCTTTCGATAATATTTTTTAATGTGTTGATGGCTAGGATATGACACTTGTTGTGGCTTTGAACCCCAGAGATGGATGGGTGGCTCCAAACACTCTTTCGATAGAACCTTCCACTTGGACTACTCTACCATCTAAGCATGGTACTCTACCTCCACCTCTAGATGCAGTGGCCTATGCTTAATTATATTTTGGTTATTTATAATTGTTGTGTTTTGTCTGACATTAATTGATATCATTATTTCTTTTTCCATACTTTAAACCTCTTTTATTCTTCTAATATAAAATTTTGAACTGTAAATACTGGCTACTTTACTTTGTTAACTCTTTATAATTTATTTTTGATTAAATAACAACTACTAGATCTTTACATTTATTTGTCAATGTTTTGTAAAACCAAGAAAAAGAGGATTAGAAAAACACAAACAAAAATACCTTTTTTTTTGAAAAGGAAGAAGGTAGTGGGAAAGTGGTGGCATGAGTGGATGTCAACCATGTATTTCTTCCCATGTTTTTTAATTTTCCCATTTTGCCTTTCTTGTCTTGTATTTCCTTGAATACCGTGGACTGAATTCAACCAAGTCGATGGCACCACCTCTATATTTTGTTTATAGATAATGGTAGAAAATCCCTTAAGTATTAGATGATAGGACAGTCAAATTTAACTAGTGTATATAAAATTGGTATGTGATAAAATAGATTTCTATGTCGCTCTATTATTATGATTTTTGTGAAATATAATCAGGCATGCCTCAAATTTGACATCTGGGTAGGTTGGACCACTACTAAGAAAGAATACAAATTATATTAGAAGATAATCATTATAATGTCTCCTCTCAAAGAGAGAAGGTAGCATGAAAAAATGTTTACGAATGAAAAAAATTAATAAGCTTTAAAATAATTATGAGAACCCTTGATTATTGATGTCTAATTTTATTAAAATAATTTTGAAATAAAGGTTAAAATAATTTTAGAAAGGAGAAAGAAAAAAATTAGAATAAAATGTTTTTAAATAATTACGGGAATGGGAAAAAAGAATCAAGTGGAAAAGGAAAAAAAGTAATATATGTTTTAAAATACTTGTAACAATTGTTGATTATTGATGTCCAATTTCATTAAAATAATTATGTTATAAATATTAAAATAATTTTGAGGATAAACAATAGAAGAAAAGGCCAAAGAAAGAAAACAACAATATGTTCAAGAATAAATTTGAGAAGGGCACTTTACCCACACAAAAACCAAAGGAATCTTGTGAAGGATAAAAAGATAAAGAAATAGGATAAAATGATGATAATGAGCATACTTTTAGCTTCTATGATGCACCACTTGTAAATAATACAAAGGATGATGATGAAGAAGAAAAGGTTGAGGAATAAGATTAATTACTCTATTTTATTTGGTTTGTGGTGAAGAAAGGAAAGGAAGTATGTCAAAATCCAAAGAAATATTGAGTAGCTTATTACTTGCTTTGCAGACCTACCTAGGTTTTTGGAAGATTGTAAATCTAACAATGGGTAGGGCACTCATAAAAGACTCTCTAGCCTTTTGGATTAGCAAGCTGCCCTTAGGATTGGGGTCATACCTCTCCCCAAATTATGTCCGATTGAAAATATTCTTTGGTGGGATTAAGAAGGTTGTGAATTACCATGTGGTTCAGGCAATAGATCAACCTGCCTTGCCAAGGTAGATGCATCATGAAATGTACACACATACAGTCAAGCCATTACACAGTGTGAAGAGTCTTTTTCCCATCAATTTTTTTGTGTCAGAGGAGAAATTATTTAAATTTTTAAACTTATTAGGGTTGTTACTGTAAATGAAGAAGCACGTGAATTGGCTTATTCCAACATTATTCAGCTTTACAATAGGAGTTTTGGAGTTATGCACACCATTGAGAGTGAGGTTGTATTCCAACATCAATTTCATCTTCAAATGCACATGACATCTCATTTGCTTAAACTTAGTGGGATTGTTCTTGTAAATTTTTGTATTTATTTTTATTCTCTGAGCTTTGCAATGTTTGGTATATTATATCTCACTGACATTTTTTAATACTATTTTGAGTGGCAGTGTTGGCGTTGAGTGTATAAATACTCTTATATTTTAAAAATTGATGTTTTCCCTTTTTTAATTGAGAAAGAGGGTGTTTAAGGCATAAAAATATTTATGTTTTATGTTCTCTTCCATCAAAGTTATGCATGTGTCTGACCACCACTAAAATTGGGTCAAATAAGGGTCAACCAACAACAAAGCACTCAATTAAAGTATAGGAACTCCCTCACTAAAGAAAGGGAGGGGCATTTATATACACCTTAGAAAGGATAAGGGAGGGCCTAATGTTGTAGTGCATCATATTCACACTTGATGTGAAGTCCACCTTAAGTATATGTGTTATCAATGTGTGATTTATTATAAACACAAAATTAAATTAAATACATAATTAATGTGGTAGTTATCCTCATGTCTATGAAATGGGCTGGGTGTAACTTGGGAAATGATACCACCTTTTACTGCATCTATAATATTCTCTCACTCACCTCTTACTTGTCATATATAAAGACCCTTTGTATCCTTGTGAGATGTAATAGATCTAGCCTAGAGTCATCCCCTAAGCTAGTGGAGATGTAATATTTTAGAGACCCTTATTAGAGGGCAACCATTACTGGTTGCATAAATAAATTATTGAGAGGATCTTCATATAAAAAAATAATGAAAATGAATGAAATAATAGATTTATAAAATTAATAAAAACACTGAAAGGATTATATTTATCGGAGGCCACTTCAAGGGGGAAACCTCCTTTGAGTAAGCTCAATATAATAAATTCATGGATGCTTTCATTGGTCTCAACACTTACTTATATATGAAGTCTAATCTAAGCAACTACTACTTCCCATAAATGTGGGACAAAATAAAATGATCACAGGATGACTTACAAAGCATATACATCCATAACAACTACTATACTAACAAAGTAAAGGGAAGAGGTAGCATGGGTTCATAACATCCCCTCCCTCTTAGAAAAATCTTTGTCTACAAAGAGTCATATGTGGGAAGTGGTACTAAATCTAAAATAATGGTTCCCATGTTGCATCCTTTGATTGACAATTATGCCACTAAATTAAAACTTCTATGATGGAGCGGGAGTGAAGTTGGCATGTGCACCTATCCAGAATTGCCTCTGGCTCAAGAAGGATGGATCCTTCATTATCAAGTTTTGTTAAAATAGTTTGCACTTTAATGTTTATGCCAAGAGCTTTCTTCAGAAAAGAGACATGAAATACTAGATGAACGCAGTAAGAAGGTGGGAGATCCAACTTATAAGCAACCAACCCAATCTTTTGAAGAACCTTATAGGGCCCATAGAACTTGGGAGCTAGCTTATGACACCCTTTAAGTTTTAGGGAGGATTATTTGTATGGATGTAGGTGAAGAAAAACTATATCACCTACCTAAAAAGTGCACTCAAAAAAGTGTTGATCAACCTATTATTTCATTTGATCTTATGCCATATGAATATTGTCTCGTAGGGTACTAAGGATCTGATCTCGAGTTTGGAGAATCATGTCAACCACTTGAACTGATGAACTATTAGGCATGTACGAAAGAAGCATTGGTGGTGATTGACTATAGAATACTTTAAATGGAGTCACTTTAATTGAAGTGTGGTAGGAGGTATTATTCTACCATTTAATGAGAGGGAGCCACTTTGTCCACTAATGTTGTTATTCTTAGGTGAAATAATGAAGGAAAGTTTCCAAGCATTTATTGATAATTTTATTTTGGCCATCTGTTTGTGGATGATACCCAAAAGTTATCTCAGTTAGGTGATGTGCATTGAAATAGTTCTATCTAAAAATGGCAAGTGAAGGTTGCATCACAATCAAGACAATAGATGAAGGAATGCCATGAAAACAAAAAATATGGTCCAAGAAAATTTGTGTGACTATGGAGGTGGTATAGGGATGGCCGAGGGCACAAAAATGACTATATTTAGAGAGAAAATCAACCAAATCCAAGATCACCATTTTCCCTCTAGATTTAGGGAGCCCCTCAATGAAATCCATTGAAATATCTATCCATATCCTGGTAGGAACGGGCAAGGGTTCAAGCAACATAGGGATGAGTGTTGTTTCAACCATATTGCATTGGCAGGTATCACACTCAGCCACCATCTATTGAATTTCCTTTTTCATTACCTTACAAAATAATTTGTGTCATGCTCACTCAAAAATTTTGAGAAACCTGAGTGCCCTATGGAGGGAGAAGCATGGAGTTCATAGAATACAACTTACTAAACATTTGTGCTCTGGGGAAACACCAAATAACCCTTGTATCATAAAGAAGCAGCATCCCAAGAATAATGTGGTAAAACAGAGGGGTTAGTGGCTAACTGTTAAATGATTTTAGATAATGAGGAGTCATTGACATACACCTACTATACAGTGTCCAACCAATTCAAAATAGGTATAGAAATAGTGAAAAAAGAAGCTTGGTCCATAAATGTGCAAGATAGAACATCAACCATAATATTATTCTTACCCTTATTTTAAGTGATCTCATAGTCATAACCCATGGATTTGTTGACCCATTTATATTATGATGGGGCTGATACCTATTGTTCTAGGAAATATTTCAGACTCTGGTGATCAATTTTGATGTAAAAATCATTCCCTAGTAGGTATGGCTGCCACTTCTATATTGCATGAAAAATGGCCATCATTTCCTTCTCATAAGAAGAGAGCACTAAATTCTTGCCCGAAAGAGCTTTGTTGGTGAACACAATGGAGCATTGGAGGAGAATAGCACCAAGTCCATTACCTCAAGCATTACTCTTAATAGTGAAGGTCTTGGTAAAATCCAGCATAGGTAGAACATGTGTAGTACACATAGCTTGTTTCAATTCTTCAAATGCACATTCAGTAGCTTATGTCCATATAAAAGCATCCTTTTTCAACATAGATGTCAGTAGATCTACAATCTTCCCATAATCCTCAACAAACTTGTAGTATCCAGTTAACCCCAAAAAACCATGGAGGCTCTTGAGTGTCTGAGGATGAGGCCAATTTGTCATGGTAACTATTTTTTAGGATCCACCCAAACCCCTTAGGCTGAAAAAATATGCCCGAGATACTCCACTTCATTATGGCCAAAAGTACTTTTGGATTATTTTGTAAAAAGATGATGGGCAGAAGAACTTGCAGTGCAAACTCTAGATGTTGGAGATGCTCAGACCATGTTTTACTATAGATGAGGATATCATCGAAGAAGATTAGAATGAATTTCCATAGGTAGGGCCAGAATATTTTATTTATCAATGCCTAGAATTTTGAAGGAGTATTAGTGAGGCCAAAGGGCATGACCAAAAACTCATAGTGGCCATCAAGCATGTGAAAAACTGTCTTAGGGATATCATCTTCATGAAGTCAGATCTGGTGATATCCAGATTGGAGATCCAACTTGGAGAAAAAATGAACATCATGAAGCTCATCAATAACAGGGATTGGGAATTTATCCTTGGTTGTGATGTGATTAAGTGTGTGAAAGTCACTGTAGAGGCACCATAACCCATATTTTTTTTAAACAAGGAGAACTGGGGAAGAGTATGGGTTGGTATTGGGGTGAATAATGGCTTACTTTAGTAAGTCTCAAATGAGCATCTCGATCTCAGTATTTTGTTGTAATGGGTAGCAATAGGGCTTGATGTTGGGAGAAACACTTATAAAAAGGAACTGAGTATGGTGGTCCTCTAACCATGAAGGTGTTAATCCCATTGGTTCAGTAAAGACACATGAATACATATCTAGAATGGTTTATAAAAAAAAAAATCATGAAAACCATTGATGGTTACATTTGAATGGAATGGAGCTGGGTAATGATGTTGTATGAATTCTTCTTAAGGAGATTTTCCATGTGATGTGAAATTATGATGCTGAGAGACCCTAGTTGTAAGCCTTTCAATGTGTGTTTTAACCCATTGTCTAAAAATTGCATCCAAAGCTTAGCAAAATCCCATAATATGGGTCCAAGTGTGCATAACCATTGGGCTCACAAAATAACATCACATCTGCCTAAGGATAAGGAAAACATGTTAAAGTGCAAGTTATAATCTATAATAGAGATATGCACATTATGACACTGCCAATTTGGATGAGTATTAAGAAGTTTTTCTTTTACCCAGTGGTATCCCCAATTCCAATTGGGATACTGTGACTCTACCTAGTGACCTTCGTTAGGGTAAGTGAAGGTGAGATGAGTTAATCACATTTATTTCTTGTATATTAAGTAATGGTTATGGTTAATTGAAATATTATGGTCTTGAAAACAACATTAGGGCACATGTTCACTAGTTCAAGGAGTCTATTATCTACTACATAAAAAGTGGATTTACAGATTTTTACCAATTAATCTTGAAGAATGTGGTAGTAAGGATTACCACGTACATGGTTTGTGGTGAAATGCATTTCACATGCATTTCACCATCCTATTGTTTTGTTATAGTTTTCTATTTTAATTGCAATTCAAACTTATAACTTATGGTTTAATGTATATGGTATAGGGTTTAGGGTATAATCATGAAGGCAATTGAGGATAATTTGAGTTGTTTGAACTTATTTGTGACTATAAAATGTGATTTTGGGCATACTTGGCCCTAAAAACATCACAAATTGAGCTAATCAGTCAATTGGGTCAATAAGTAATGTGTTTTGTGTTGAATTAAGCCATGTGAATGTAATTCTTACTCTAAAGGATGTTAAGTGGGGTTAAATCAATTATTTTAAGGTTTAGGTTTTATGATTTAGTGTTTAGGGATTAGGGCTTAGGGTATATTGTGTTTAGGTTTCAGGGTATAAGGTCTAATAGTAAAGGCACATAGGCTAAATTGATATCCTTGACCTATTTGTGACTATAGAATATTCTTTTGGGCTCAGTTGGCCCTGGGCACATCATTACAAATTGAGCTAATTAGTCAATTAGGGAAATGAGTGATGCAAGTTGGCCAAAATTGAGCCTTATGAACATAATTCTTACTCTAAATGATGTTAATTGAGGTTAAATTGATTGGTTTAGGGTTCAGGGTTTAGGGTCTAATCATAAAGGAAAGTGAGTTGCTTGAACCCATTTGTGAGTATAAAAAGTGATTTTGGGCACAATTAACCCCAACACCATTACAAATTAAGCTAATAAGCCAATTGGACCAATAAGTAATGTGATTTGCATTAAATTGAGCCCTATAAAAATAATTAATCAGGGTTAAATTGAATGGTTTAAGGTAAATATGGTTTATAATTTAAGGTTTAGGGCTTAGGGCTTAAGTCTTAGGGTATATAGGGTTTAGGTTTTAGGATGTAAGGTCTAATTGTGAAGGTAATTAGGGCCAAATTCAGCTCCTTTAACCTATTTGCGACTACATAATGTGATTTTTGGCTCAATTGGGCCCCACATCATCACAGATTGAGCCAATTAGTCAATTAGGGCAATGAGTGATGTGATTTGGGCCAAATTGAGCCCTATGAACATAATTCTTACTCTAAAGGATGTTAATTGATGTTAAATTGATTGGTTTGCAATTTAGGGTTTAAAATTTATAGTTTAGGGTGGATAATCACAAAGGTAATTGAGCTTCTTGAACCCATTTGAGAGTACATAAAGTGATTTTGGGCACAATTAGCCTCAACGCCATCAAAATTGAGCTAATTAGTCAACTAGGACAATAAGTAATGTGATTTGCATTGAATTGAACCCTATGAACATAATTAAGTGACGTTAAATCAAATGGTTTAAAGTAAATATGGTTTACGATTTAAGTTTTAAGGTTTAGGGTTTAAGGCTTAGGGTATATAGGGTTTAGGTTTTAGGGTATAAGGTCTAATGGAAAAGGTAATTAGGGCCGAATTTAGCTCCTTTAACTTATTTATGACTACAAAATGTGATTTTAGGCTCAATTGGCACTCACGTCATCATAGATTGAGTCAATTAGTCAATTGGGGAAATGAGTGATGAAATTTGGGCCAAATTGATCCATGTGAACATAATTCTTACTCTAAATGATGCTAATTGAGGATAAATTGATTGGTTTACGGTTTAAAATTTAGGGTTTAGGGTGCAATCATGAAGATAATTAAGGATAATTTTAGCTATTTGAGCCTATTTATGACCATAGAATGTGTTTTTGGGTTTGATTAGCCCATATGCCATCACACATAGAGTAAAATATTCAATTGGGGTAGTTAATGGTGTGATTTGGACCAAATTGAGCCCAATAGACCTAATTCTTATTGGGATCCTTATATGATCCAAAGTATTGTTTTGATTATTAGTTTATTTATTTTTGGTTATATGATTTATTTTCTCATTAGTTGGTTTTCTAACCAACTTCTTTCAAAAGATTTTATAGTTTGCATTTGTACAAAAATAAACATAAGTTTCTACATTGCATATATTTTCCTGAATTATTTTTCCTCTTGTTACTGGTGCATATTAGTGGTATCAGAGTGCAGGTAGGGTATTTAAGGAGGAAAAAGACATTTGGAAATGAGAGAGAGAGACCAATGATCCCTATACATTTGCAATGCTATTTATTTAATGCTGAGACTAAAAGAAGACAATAAAACTATATGGTGCATTGACTGAGGCCAGATGAAATTTACATTGGTTATGGAGGATTGAAGAATAACATTGTAAGATAGATTAGTCCAATTTGGTCGATCCAAGAGACTTATATAGTAGCAATTACGACAAGATTTAAAGTAACTATCAATTTCAATTATCTCAAAACTTATGGAAAGAAAGAGAACATTTTATTTTTGGCCTAGTATTTTTCATTTTATTCATGGTAGCAGCAAACAAAGCCAAACAAGCAGAATCTTCCATAAGAAGGAGATTAACTGATCGAAGAAATAAAGTCTGTTCATCTATCATACTTCTACAGAAATAGTGATTTGTTATCAAAATAATTTAATTCATAGTGTTTCATGGTAATCACAAACCTATACTAAGTATTAGGTCATGGCATAGATTTAAAACTATGTGGGGCCCAGTCAGACAAGGTAGGCATAGTAGATTTTTCTATGCAAATGAAAAGGGGCAAATTGATTTCATGATTACTTTTACCTACAAATATTTTTTATTTTTGAAAGTTCAACAACCCAATTTTATCAAGAATATGCTTCACTTATATTCTAAAAATTATGGTAGAGGGAGTGGATGTATACATTGTGTTTGTCATTTGGTAAGAAGAGGTCCAAAGTTTTAAACCTTTCTACAACATTTTGTTGGTCCAAATTTCTTTCTTTTAATATTTTATATAAAAATAAATGGAAGGACAAATTGTGAAGGGAAAATAATTTTAAATTTTGGAGATATAAGGGTGTAAAGAAGATATAAGGTGTGATTATTTTTGATAAAATATGAAATTTTTTTTTGTAATCAGAATTTATTTTGAAGGTAAAGGCAAAACCTTTATAAAATTCCCTATTTTTTTCGACTTCACGCCATGGTAAAAATTGTAAGTCTTATCTCTAAAAATGGATGACTTACTCCTAAAAACTACAAATAATGGAGCTTACACATGAAAAATACACTCATTTTTAATTATTTGTGGGAAAGAACTGAAAAAAATTGCACCGCCAACTGAAGATGAAAAATTGCTTTAGTTCTAAAAGTGTGATAAATGTGCTCTTACTCTACTGAAATCATCTTGCATAGCAGTGGTGATTATACATATTGAATATGTTAATTTTGAATCATGGAAAACATGAAAAGTGTTAAAATACTTATATGACAAGCAACCTGCATACAAGAAGATCGACCTTCTTATGTCTCTTTTGAACAATAAACTTGCAGATGATAAAGATGTATCTAAATATATTTCATGCATGAAAACATTAAAACAATAATACTGCACAACTGGTGGTGAAATTGATGATGATATGTTAATTTCCATCAAATTTAATTGTCTCAATTCTACATACACCAATGTTTTTGAAATGCTATAGCTTAGTGATAAGCTTAACGGTGCCACATTTGACTCTATATATGAGTTATTAACTCATCATGAGATATAGTTTGTGAGGAATAAGAGTACATATACTGAAGAAACTCATTATACAAAGAATATGTCCCATCACATAGATCATCATCATGTACAATGTTGGTTTTAGAAACACTCTTCAAGTCATTCTTGAGGCAATCTCCACACCATTCTAGATGATCTTCACAACATTCACATCGACACTCTCCAGGGTCTTTTAAATGTAGGCATCACCATAATCACTCTTCTCATAGTTATTCTTGTTATTCAAGTTCTTCTAGATCTCAAAAACATAAGAAATAAACCAGATGTTTCAAATGTGGTGGTATTGGACATCTTGCAGATGTATGTCCTTCTCGATGGCCTTGTTCTCCATGTAAAAGGAAAGTTGAATTAAATTATGTGGATCATTCTAGTATCAAATATTTTGATTACTCTAATTATTTAAGATATTCTAACACTTCAATTGATCAGGAGATGTCCCTTATGGCTGAGGTCTATAGTCCTAATGCACCTGACAACATATTTTGAGTGATTAGTAACTGGAGGTTGGAGAATTAGTTAGAGGCTGGAGGACTTCTTCGTTCTCTAGTTAGTCATTTGCTCAAAGTTTGGGTTCATTCTTGAATAACAATTTTGGATTGTGTTATTTCTTTTAATTTTTTTTTTTGGCTTTCTATATATGATATTCATGACATGAAGCGGACAATGTTAGTTGATTTTGATTCTTTTGGTACATAGATTCTCACCTGTCACCTGATATGGGGAGAAGATATTGCATTTTTTGGTTTTTGTTTAGTCATCAGTGACACTACAAGTTGATAGGGGTTGCTATCACCTTTAGTGTTGAGCAAAGGTTATCAACATTTGTTGGACATTAGGGAGATGTGGCATACACAGTACATATTTGTCACTTGGATGGTTTCCTGTGTGGGATCTTATGCGGATCGATGTAGTTGGAGAGGATTTGATCGAGTTCTACTACAGTATGGTATGATGATCATAGGGGATGAGAATTCATTGATTGTGTTCATCAATCTTTTATTCCATAGCTTATTGGGTGGGATTTTATATGAAGTGACATTGGTTTTGATAAGTACCAGGTGGTACAGTACACCACTTACAATTTCATTCTGATTTCATTTGATGACTTCAGAGTCATTGCTCCAGTTCTTTCATCATTCCTTTAGATCAAGGGGGAGTTTGTTAGAATCATTTAATGATCTAAAGTATTGTTTTGATTATTATTTTATTTATTTTTAGTTTTATGGGTTATTTTCCTATTAGTTGGTTTTCTAACCAACTTTTGCAAGCTTTTATAGTTAACATTTTTACAAAAATAAACATAAGTTTTTACATTGCATATATTTTCCTGAATTATTATTCCTCTTGTTCCTGGTGCATATCAATTCTAAGTCTAAATGAAGGTAAATGAAGCTCAAATGATTTGTTTAGGGTTTTAAGAGTTTATAATTTGTGGTTTAGGGTTTTTAAGGCTTTAATTTTATGATTAAGGTTTAGTTGTGAGGGTATAAGGTCAAAGAGATCAAGGTTTTAGTTTTAAGGGTTTAGGTTAGGTGTGTTTATGCATACATTCAAGATCATGTATGTGTTAGGACCGTGTACATAATTTGGTTAGTGGTAAAAAGTTAAAAAAACATTTAGGTCAACATCCTATTTTTTGAATCGAGACTTCTATCCCCTGGGTACTCTACTCTATTATGTTCTGTATGCTACATGGTTATTTTATTATTGATTTGATGCATGTCCCCACCCTCAAAAGTAAAACACTTTTTCTACTCATGGTTGACTAAAGAGTGCATGTCTATTTTTTAATAATTTGATTGTTGTCCCCACTTGGTACTGCACATTAAGCATGTCTGATTTTCAATAATTGGATTGTTGTTCCCACCCTCAAAAGTTGAAAAATTTGTGTAATCATGGGTGATGGTTTTCATAATAGCAAGAAGAAGTTAAAGAACAAAATGCCATAGGAATTACAAGTGTAGAGAGAAAATCAAAGGTAGCGAATCAAAAAACTTTGTTTAAGTATACTATCCATAACGAATTAAATGTCATAAATAATGATGAAATAAATAATGATATTATACAAAATTCTAAAAGTAACATTAACAATTCTGATAGTATACCAAATAATAATGCAATTCCACATTCAAATTTTATGATTTTTAATTTTGATGATTATAGAATGCATGATGATGTAAATTGCATGGAAACACTGATTGGTGAAAGTAACAATCAAGAAAACACTATGGAAACACCATTGAATGAAGAAACTAGCAATGAATAAAATAATATGGATACTCCAAATCAATTAAATTTACCACTAAGAACACCTAATAGGATTTTGAAAATAAGACCCATGTAGTTAATTGAAATTGATGAAAACATTTTGAAACCAAGTCCTAAAAAATGTCTTGGTACCATATGAGAAGAATAGTTGAAAAAAATTGGGACTTGTACTTTCACAAATTAAATGAAACTCAAAGATGCCAATTATTTGTTACATTGAAGAAAGTGCATAAGATGAGACCTATAATGAACACCCTAGGTCTAAGAACATCTAATATTAATGGTGTAAATAAGAAATTATTTAAAATTTTCATAATGCATACCATCAAGTAGGTGTGACCAAATACATCAAAGATGGCAACGTTGATCGATGTATTATTACAACTTCTATTGTAAGTTGTCAAACAAATAATAAATTATTGATTAGACAAATAAGCTGAGCATTGTACATAAATAGAAAAACATTAATTAAAGCAATTGGGAGACGTAGAAGACATGATGTTTTCGATAACAATGACTTGTGGGAATTCTATGGTAGACTCTCAAAGAAAGACAAGGCTATAGTCGATGCCTTAAAATATTTACTTGAATAATTTTGGAAATATAACACAAGGGTATTGCCTAATATTAGAGATGTAGTGAAAATAAGAGTTGGTTCTCATAACTGTGAATCACATCCTAGACATTTTTTGGATATGAATCAAACATAATTGTAATCTAAATTTGTTAAAAAATATCACATATTTTTATTATTCAAAGATATTTTGAAATGGCCAAACTCTTCTCTGTGAAAATCAATCACACACGCACTACTTCTTGTTTTAAGCAACATGTTGAATTTTTTATGCATTATGATATTTCTAGTCATTTTTATTATACCTTGCATATTGACAACATTTTGCAAGAGGGTGGAGTGGAAGCCCCACCAAAATCAACAAGGGAATTTATTCCATCTATTTTTTGTGAATGACAAGATGGTCAATTTTTTTATAAGGCATGTTTGGATAGAACTTGCATCATTCGTGGTGGATTGTCAAAATTGAAAAAATGTACCCATGAGGAGAGTACACACAGAATTGGAAAAGAATTGGTTGGTTTTAGTAAAAATAAATCTATAACATATAAATTAAAATATGGAAGGGAATATAAAAGGTGTGAGCTTGTTACATAACAAATATTTATTTTCAAATTTATAGACAAATTCAGGGAGGAAATTGTATATGATTTTGCAAGGCACACACGCAGAGCTCGATGGGTAGATGAATAATTCAAGTTAAGTATGGACACATTCCCACATGGTACTATTATTTTAGTAATTTAATTTACAGATAATTACACATTTTAACCAAAAAGAGAGATTCAATCACAATACTACCATTCAGTATAGGTTTCCCTTTTTATGCATATAGTATTCATGCATTCACCTAACAGTACAGAGCATGGTTAAAAAATATTAAGGGAGAACCACTTCTATGTCAACATTGATCAAAAACATTCTTCAAAGTATGTGCAAGGTTGTTTTTAGATGTTTTATGGCAAGTTGAGTGAAATCAACATTAATTTCAATCAACATTATATTTGGTCAGATAATTGCACATCATAATTTAAGAATGCATGGATGTTCTACTGGTTGAGTAGGATGCATGTGACCACTGGTGTACAACATATTTGGAATTTCACTAAAGTGGGCCATATAAAAGGGGAGCATAATATGGTAGGATCATGTGTCAAAAGAACACTTACAAGAAAGGAGTTAAATTTTGAAGACGTCATTAATTTGACAAATGCAAAAAACATAGTTGAATGGTGTAATGAAATTATGGGCCATGGTGCTAACAAAGGTCCAAATTTAGAGGAAAATAAATCATTCTTGTAGTGGTCCAAATTTATGTGCTTTTGCTCATTCCTAAATTGCTTATACCATCACCCAGACATATTTTGATCAAATATTCTTGCTCTATGGTATTCCTGCCTCCATTGTATGATATCGTGATTCCACTTTCACTAGTCATTTATGGTAGGAACTTTTCATGTGCCTTGGCACAACTCTAAAAATGATTTTAGGATGTCAACCATAGATTGATGGCCAAAAAACATTTTCAATATTTTTTTGGAGACCTATCTCCATTAGTTTATCACATAGTAGCAACATCATTGGGTAAAATGGTTACCTCTTTCCAAATGGTGGTACAACACCTCCTACCACATAGCCACCAAGATGACCTCATATGAGATTGTCTATGGTCAAACACTACCATCTATTCTTTCATATATACTAGGAAGTTCTTTGGTATAGGCTATTGATACTAACCTCAATGCATTAGACAATATCCTTCACCTCATTAAGGGTAATCTCCACCTGGCACAAAATCACATGAATCAATGGGGAGACTAACACCACTCTAAAGGATCCTTTCCGCCTAGAGATATAGGTGTCCTTCACCTACAACCTTATAGTCAATCTTATTTGAAGCTGAAAGGTTACCAAAAAATAGCTCCCAAATTCTATGGGACTTATAAAATTCTCTAACAGGTTTGACCTATCACCTATAAGTTAGAACTTCCACCTTCATCGCACGTGCACCCTATTTTTCATGTTTTGTGCTTAAATAAGATCTTTGGCTAGAATGTCACCATGTAAAAAGTACTTCCAGAACTTAATACATAAGGATATCTCCCTTTAAAACCTAATGCTACACTGGACAAGTGATATTGTATGTTACATAATTGGATCATCATTGAAGTTTTAGTACAATGGCATAGGATGCAACGAAAATATGTTACCTCGGAACCTCTTCTTTCAATCCAATAGCAGTTTTCTCACCTAAAGCTTCGAGGGAAAAGTTTTTAATAATAAGGGCATGTTAGGACCCTTTGTCCTAACCATCCTTTTATAATTTACTTCGTTAAGTAAAAGGCTAGAAATGCATATGCTTTTTAAGACATCCATCAAGCCCATAAGATGAATAGTAATAATCCATTTTAATAGTCCCACATTCATTGGGAGTAGTATTTATATAGTGATAAATTACTATAAATAAGAGTCTAGACTAGTATGAAGACAACCAAAAAATTTATTGAATTAGGCTTGCTCAAGGTAAATTCCCTCCTCGAAGAGGCCAATGATTCTCGTAATGCAATTATTCTGTTTTTGAATCAATATACTACAACTAATTATGATTTATTTCATATGTTAATAATTTATTCCTAACTTGTTTCGGAAGGATCCTATCAATTATAAAAAAATGGATTTATATGAGATGTGCATAATAAAATAAATAAAAAAAAATTCTTTTGAAATCATGAGTTAAATATAAATAAGCCTATGTAATGTAATCTTACTTTTCAAAAACTTCTAATTCATGTTGTTATCTTTGACTTTTCATTGAAGGTAAAATTCCTAATAAATACGTAGATGGCAAGAAAATGAGAATCGAACTAGTACAAATAAAATAACATTTAGATATAATCAAAATAATTGGGTCTACATTTCAAGCGTAATTAGAGTATCTCTAATAACATAGTACAACCCCCAAGCTAGGAGAAATGCTCAGTACTAATATTCATCATTTTTAATAGTAAGAAGTTTTTTATTTTATTTTGTTTATACCATTCTTTATATTTTTTGTAGGGAATTTATGAAAGAAACAAGTCCCCCAAATAATGTACATATAAATAAATTTTGTTTTAGTTTAAGTGTGAACGTTCCAAGGTTAACTTTTCAACAATATTGATTTTTTGGTGAATATGAAAAGTTTAGAAATAATGTTTTTGGAAGCAATAAATGTCCTATACAGCTTGCATCACTCACACTTAGCATATTCTCAAACAAATTAGTGATAACTATATTTGAACTAACAAGAGTCGAGAATAAAAACAAATTGGAAGAAAATAACAAAATGTATCTGAGTAAGAGATTTTTTTGGGTTACGTAACTCATAATTAACATGTAACAATCTGATGATTGATACTCACCACAGATCCATTGTAGTTCTTGGTCAATGATTTGTGGCTAATGTCAAGGTAGTAACTGATTTCTACGTATTCCCTTTCCTAGAGGTCAAGTAACATGTAAAAGAAACCAAAGTATAACCCATAGGGGTTATATATGAGGCTAAAATCAAGATCATGGATGCCAAGTTTTGCACCAACTTTGAGGTTATAGAGCTTGATGAGGAAGACAATTACCTTGCATTATTGGGAAGGTCTTGGTGTTATGCTAATAATGTGGATATGTACTTTAAACAATGCTACATGATCTTCAAGAACAAAAGTGAGTGCATGGTGATCCTACTAATAAAAAACTAAGGTTCCTTGTATATTAAATGTATGGAGTTCACAAATGCATTCAACAATATCTACAACATCACACATAGAGGAAAGAAAGTGCAGATTTGTGTGGGAAAAGCACCATGAGATGGGATGACGTGGAGGCTGACTTAGAGACCACAAGTATTGTTGGTGATTTATGGGTGTAGGAGACATACAAGGTCTCCATGAGAAGGTGTGGGGAGATACACTTGAACCCCTTGCTTGAACTTGAGCATGTAGAGAAGCACTTCAAGAACACACCTTAGTGCATAAGGGTTGGTTGAAGATGTCACATGATACAATCTAGACCCTAACTCAAATATTTGAAAAATAACCTGTGTATAAGAGTTGGTCTGTCCCTTTCAAACATAATTTTGAGGTTGTTTGTCTCACGAAGATAAATCTATATTGAATTATTTGTACCATTGAGGTTGTGTGCATTGGCTAAATCACTCCTACATGTGTAAAGGCAGGATGACCTTCAGTTGTAAATAAAGTTTGGGAGACACATTCACATATTAGATATAAAGGGAAAAGGGTGCCCCAAATCAACAAGATGATCCCTCATTTATGGGCCACATAATAAGTTATCATCTACCCCAAAGTCAAGAAAATTAATCAATGCAAATGACTATTTGGAGATGGATCATGAACCAGTAGTGGTGATATGTCTCAAGGGAATTTAGATGGTTTTCAACTTATGTTGGTAATGTAATAATATGTTTGTGCCAAGTTTTAATAAGGCTTTACAATTCTTTTTTTTTCTTTTGTTAGAGTAGGTTAGCTCCTATGCACAGTGGTTATATGCAAGTTGTAATAAGATGCACACACCTCTTGAAATCGAGTTGGGCACCTAGTTGGGTGAGTTGAGCAAGGGATTTATTTTGAGAGTCAACCATCAAATGTTTAATCATCTCTGGTGAGGTTTGTTTCACTTTATAATGTGAAAAGGTGCTTTGAACCACCCATAAATATGGAACTTTATGCATACATGATAGTGACACCATGGGAGAAAAGCGTAGCTATGCTAGATGACTAGTTGTAGATTTGAGTGTTGTTATATCATGATTCCTCACTAAGAAAACTTAATTGATTATCCATAGATATTTATAGTTGATAATTTGATTTGATTATTTTTGGCTAAGTTTTGAGATATATGCTATTATGGGATAGTTGGATATTGCTTATGTTACATGATTACATTACTTTGAGTTAGTTGTTTATGTTTTTATATTATGATCATAATGAATTTTTATTTCATCTATATTTTATGATGTATGTATATCATGAAGTTATGGTCTAACTACCTACTTGTTGTGAGTTTGATGTAGGAGAAATCATCCCTCAGAGCATGACGAAGGGAGAGTATTATCATCGAAGAGGGTGATGTAGATGGAGATGTTAGAGAATGACAAAGAAAATGGCTAGAACCCTGCACACACCACATTAACTACTACATGTTAGATGCATAATGGAATGGTTAACATAGTGCGTTTTGATGTTTCTTGCATTTAGATAGTCGTTTACACATGATTTGATAGCTTAGTTTAATGGTTATATGGAACTCATCTTGCGTGGTTACGTTTATGACCATTAATGCTTTTGATGATGTCATTTGTATAATTAGAGTAATTTTGAATTTAGATACTAGAGTTTTGAGAAACTCATGCTCTGTGGAGCCATGTATCTTGTATTTTTACATTATATTATATTTATTATGGAACATTATCCTGATGAGCTATAATTATTTACCTATATTACATTGACACCAGTGGCTGTACGATTCTACTAGTTGTATCTAAAAGATTGTAATTACTTGTTATATTCAGTTATGATGTGTTTCACATAATAATAGTGATCAATGATGGATAAGTGTCACATGCTTATTTTTTAGTTATCATAGTTGTAGCACTTATATGGATCACTAATTAGATTCTCATGGTGTAATCTAATTCAGGAATATGTTAATTTTTTTTTAAAATCACGTATTTATAGGTAGATCCTAGTGGAGATGTTACAAGTGTGGGGTGGAGATGGTGTCCAAAAAGATGAAAAGATGGCACCTAAGGAACATCTATAAGAATAAAGGTGATTGGGAGAAGAATCAAGTATAATAACATGCAAAGGAAGAGAGAAGTGTGTAGGACTTGACATGCAAAAAGATGAAAATAGGGCACCTAGGGAACATCTATAACAAGAAAGGTGCTTGGGAGAAGAAGTAAGTAAAATAACGTGTAAAATAAGAGAGAGGTGTGTAGAAGGACTTGACATACAGGGTAAACTAAGGTACAACATGGAGCTTGATGGCATAAAATGACAAATAGTTAGTTGGTCAATTGGACGAAATGACCCCTAATAGAGATAGGATTGAAGGATAAGAGAGGATGATAGATCTAAAGAGTTGATATGAATTGATTGCTATCAGAATTGAGTGGCTCAGGGGATGAGTCAGCCTCAAAATCATATGAGTGGAAAGGTTCAAGGCATGACTTATGATGACACCTGCTAGAATTTAAAGGCCCAAGTTATGACTTAGCTACCTTGGCACAAGTGGATGAGATTGGCAACAAAGGATTGGATGGATAGATGTCTACCCATGGACTGGAATAGCTAGTGACCCACCTTCACATCTATAAATATGGGCATTTAACACATGAAAAAGGTTTCCAAACAAAGTTGTTTTTGAAAGAGGTTTAGGTTAAGAGAGGGTAGCATTGTTGAAGTTTTAGTTGGAACAGAAAACGCTGTGAGACAACTATTATGTGGATAAGCTCAGAGGCTCATAAGGAGGAGGAGGATAAAGTCCTAAGGGTTGAGCTTTGTAGATTGAGAGAACTTTGAAGACTACAGGCAAAAAGGCCTAGGGCTATGGAGAAATCTGAAGAAGTCTGCTTGCAGTCAAAACACTAAGAATTTGGAGGCCCCACACATTTTTTTCTTTTGTGTGGGTACTTTAATCAAGAAGGATGCAAATTTTTGGCTCCTACCTTTGGGAAATCACATGAGAACTAAGAACCTACAAGCAGTAGGGTGGAAATTGAGAAGACTGTTGACTGAGAGGAATAGTCATGTAGGAGATGACTTGGGAATGTCTCAGTGCCCTCCATCAAGGACATATGGGTAGAGGGTTGGAAGCACATGAGAAGATGCAGGAATATTAGGGAAGACATGTGCATGAAGAGGGCCTAAAAAAGAAGAGAAAGTGATTGGAGAATAATGAGCATAGTTTTATGTTGATAAAAATTGGTAACATCGTATGCCAAGAGAATGTGTGGTGGAGTTGTTCACCTAGAAGATGGCAAGACTTTAAGGAGAAAACTAGATAGTGAGGCAAAAAGAGGAAATAGCTAGTCTTTGCACTATCACCATTGGTAGTGTTTGCCTAGACTCATAGGAAGGTGAGAGGAAATCACCTGAGCGCCCGATCTGGGGGGGTTGCCTTGGGTCCTACTGAGAAGTTCATAGACCCAGGTTTGGGAAGAGGACCAACAACACCAAGGAAGCATGGCATAAAAACACCCACATATGGTTCTTCTATATTCTTGGTTTCAATGCTCATATTCTTTGTTCCAATTACAAAAATTAACTAGAGTATTTATCATTAATCTTTGAGTATCATTAAAATTTTGTATAATCAACTTTGTTCTTTATTAATTTTGGATATACATTTCTACTATTAAATTTTGATAATACCGATCAATCTTACAATATTTAAAATACACTACTAAACTTTACGTAATTACTCTTATCTAATTTTAAAATTAATAAAATAAACTTCACTATCATATTATTAAACTAAAATAAATAAATAACTTAAAAAGAAAAAAACAAATTCATAATGTAAATGGTTATATGGTTTTTCTAAAATTCATGGAAAGACAATAGAAATACATAATAATGAGACATCGTTTAATTCATGTTTTTCTAAGATTTGGTCTTTTGCTGTACTGAACTGCAAAAATGAATGAAATGGCGGGCAAAGAAATGAAAGCAGTCATCGTCTTTCTTCGTACAATTTTTACCCACATCAATATTGACTTGTCTGGACAGGAAGCTTCCCATTTGTACCATGGCTGATCAAGTTAAATAGACCAAATCTTTCAAATTTGTGATTATTCATAATAAATTATTTTGAAACTTTAATAAAAATGGTTGGAACCCAAAATTTAATGGTTTTAATATGGTTAAAATAAATGACCATTTTATATGGTCGTAATCTTTTTTAAAATTTTAAGAAATAAAATATGTTGTCTACTCATTCAATTTAATTTATTATTTCAATTTATTTTTGATATATTTAATTTTAGGATTGATTCGTCCACACTTGATTTGGAGTACATACGAGAATTCCAAACCCTATACCTCCATTTTATCAAATTGTTAATTTTATGTACTTCGTTATAAATAACAAAATCGATAATGAGATTCAAAATTGAAATATCAATATACAAATACAAACACTCTAACCATTAAATATTTGTTGAATCCTCTTACTCAGGGAATCCAAATTTATGGGGATGTCCCCTACCAAAGAAGTGTTCTCGGCCACAATCTGCTCATCCTCCTACTGTGGTTGTTTCGATCAACAACGAAAAGCATAGCACAAACTATCCATGGTATGAGATAGCAGTGGGATTGTCATATGGAGCAGGTTTCGGAGTCACAATAGCATTGATTGTAATAAAAATGAGTTGGAAATACAAATACTTTGAGAAAGTTGATATTATTCTCAAGTTTTTGTTTCCCTAGTTCAAGAATTGGACATTATAAAGGGATTCATTTATAGTTCAAATGTCAGAGGTAAACTTCAAAATTTATTTAGCATAGTTTAATGTATTATCTTAAATTTTATTCTCAATTTTTATTTGTTATATCTATTTTTTATTTTTTCCAATATTTTTTAATTCTCTAATAAAATGTTTAGCTTCTTATTATAATTTAACTTTGTGGACACGGCTCTTTCTTTGTACAAGATCGCTTTCAATGTTGTTTCCTTGTTAAAACTCTATTAATATTTGGTGGCCTCAAGTTCGCTATATTATCTTATAGTTTAATTGTTTGTGTTATATAAGGAATGTCACATACAATAAATCTTTATGAGATATAATTTTGGAAATTCTCTGACATATTGCAAGAAAAAACTTATCAGTCCTGGTCATTGGCCCTAAGAATATTGTAGTCACAGTTTTTAGAAGGCCTTCCCTATAGTGGAAATCTCATATGTGCTTCTATGAAGAAAAATTTATAATTTTAGCCATGTTATCAAGGCATGTTTGATAAATAGAATTTCACAATAGTTTTTAAGAATATTTTTAAGACACTTCATGTACTAATAGCTTTTCTAATTTAGAAGTAAAAATCGAGGTGGAGATAATATCTAAAATGACAATTTTTTCTTTGAAAAGCGATATATTTTTCTTCTTTCAACAAACAATGAGCTCTCAAATTTTTGAACTTCTCAATGTTGTGCATGTATAGGTTCACCTAGCTTGTTAGCTTTTCATTCTTGCCAATGGCTTTCCCTCTAAAACTAAAGCTAATGGTTAGATTTTTTTTTTTTTTTTTTTTGTGTGTGTGTGTGTGAGTGAGTGATTCAACATGCTCTTGAGAGTAGGAGGAATCACACCTCCAAAACCATAGTTAATCAATTGGTTTGACAAATTCAATTGATAATGACTTGGAGGATTTGAAAGTTAAAATGGATAATCTAGTCAAGCTAATAAGAAATCTGGGGCGGGGATGGGGGAGAGAAGATGGGTTTATCTACTATTTTTTTTTTTTTTTTTTGTGTGTGTGTGTGATTCAACATGCTCTTGAGATTAGGAGGAATCACACCTCCAAAACCATTGTTAATCAATTGGTTTGACAAATTCAATTGATAATGACTTGGAGGATTTGAAAGTTAAAATGGATAATCTAGTCAAGCTAATAAGAAATTTGGGGCGGGGATGGGGGAGAGAAGATGGGTCTATCTACTGTTGTTGAGGTCGATTCTAAGTTTAATCTACTCGTTTGTCTCATTTTTGTTGCCCCTTGATTTACCTTTGTTTCTATTTTTTTGAAAGGTGAAATACCCTCTTTTCTAGACACAAGGTATGATTTTATGGGATTTGATTAATTACAAGTTGTTTAATATGCTCCTTCTCAAGTGGGTTGTTATGAAAAAACTAGTTTCAAAAGTCACGAATGCTCCTCAAGACAATTATATGGAGGATGCTCCAGGGATTTACATGCCCATAACAAGAACAACCATTTCGAGATTAGAGAGGTGGATCTAACATGACTTTTGGGGGATTTCCTTCCTCCAAGCATCTCTCTCAATAAATTTTATTGATCTCTATCTTGAAGGCTCCTTTGTTGTTGGCTAGTGTGTGTTTTGGGTGTTGACCCCAGAAAATAAGCTAAGTTCCAAAGACTAATGCACGCAAGGCTGCACTAGGTGAAGAAATACAAATGCAAATAGTTGAGTGCCATGTACAATCCAAACCCATAACATGTACGTGCGATCAACATAGAATACTAGCATGATAAAAACTTCTAGAAACCATGTCGACATGTGTTGAATGATAAAAAATAGGATCTAGACACACAACTGTGTGGACCTAGGAATTACAATTGAGATTGTTATGGATAAATAATAAGAGTTATGCTTGAGAGCAGATCCTAATAGATAGTTGTGAAACAATGACAAAATATGGTGGTAGGTGGCATTGAGTATCACAACACATTAACTGCTATGTGGGTAGAATGACACAATAATTGCAAGGCAATTGTAGTTGGTGGTAGGAAAGGCTTGTAGAGCCTATAAAAGGTAAAGGATAAGGAGAAGGGGATGGTGGGTAAGGTTGGCTAAGAATATAAATGTTGATGTGAAGAGAGAACCTCAACAAATCACAGAGACTTTTCCAAATTGTATTTAGCATATTAGAACTAATACAGTAGCTTAAAATATAAATATAACTAGTAGTTGAAGTTGTATCATTGTAAGTGCTGAAAGCATCTTTTAAAACATGAACAACTATGTAACAATGAGATGTTGAGAAATGGATTTATGTTATAGGCTCTATAACAGTTGTCTAGTTTTATGGATGAATGACATTGTTGCTTTACTTAGGTCTGTTTGTTGCATATTGAGTCATGTTTTGTTGGTGATTAATGGAATTGCTATGGAAAGAACACATATAAGTTGAGAGATAGGGAAACTTAGTGGAATTCATGAGTGTGTCAAAACACTCTAGACCATGTTCCCATCCACTTCTATTGTATGCAACTAACCTCGACCTACCCTAGTTTCCCTTTCTCTACACCTTAGGTGAGCATTACCTTGTGTGATGTTGGTGCATGAGATGTGTTATTAAATGTTGAAGATCATAAATGGACTGACATGCTTAGGACATGACTAGATTGCATTTCCAAACGTTTGGTTCTATTGTTGATACATGTCACATTGTGTTGCTATGATGGTAAGCAGAATTAACAAAGAGAGTCTAGAGATGGTTGCTTAGTCCTTATGCATGTGAGTTATGTAGAAGGCTAAGGGAGAAGTGGCATGAACTCTATAAGGTAGCAAGGAGAATTTCAACATGGAATGACCAAGTGAATGTGAGCTCCAGAGGCATTGATATGATGAGAGTCAATAGAGGGTAATGAATGAGATGGATCCTAGAGAAATGAGAAAATTTGACTCAAGAGGTGATACGAGGACCCATAGAGAATAGGAAGAACATGAGGAGAACTATCATGCAGAGGATTTATGCTCTAATGATGAAATTATGAGCACCATCAAGCAAGAGTGGGACTTGGAGGAAGAAGTTGAAGGATCCCAAGATGGGGATTGATACAAGGAAGCTACCAAACAAGTTTGCAGTTCCCCTTGATCTAATGTGCATGCTCATGCATCTCATTCTAAATTAGAGAAAGAGTTATTGGATACTTCAAAATTATGCGACTTAGGAAGATTCATTACATGTAAAGAAGAAGGGAGTCCACTAAAATAGTTAGTCCTATACCCATCTCTTGATCTAGTGGGTACACATACTTGGTATAAGAAGTTGGACCCCACCC
Organism: Torreya grandis; assembly: GCA_037957365.1. Classification (NCBI taxonomy): domain Eukaryota; kingdom Viridiplantae; phylum Streptophyta; class Pinopsida; order Cupressales; family Taxaceae; genus Torreya; species Torreya grandis. The sequence goes on from JARHVA010000135.1 coordinate 327,888, forward strand.
GAACTATTATAGACTATAATTTCCTGAAGGACATGTTACTTAAGGAATTTGACATCCCGTTCAATTTATAGAATAAAGCATTATTGCACTAAATTACATCAAGAAGGAACCAATGGAGAGTGTTCACACGTATGATGCTAGGTTTAAAATCCTGGTATCTAAGCTCTCATATGTGAAACATACCCAATAGTTTGTTGGGGGATTTATTATTTTGATTCAACATGCCCTCTCTATGTAGACATTTGCCAACTCTAGAGAAGCACTGTAAGTGGAATTAAGAGTTGATGATATTACCATAATGAAAACGAGAGTTAACCTAGTGATGGAGGTGCAAGTCAAATTGATGGAGTCACTATTGCAACAAATTTTGGCCCACCAAGCACAAACCACATGCCCTAGTTTATAGTACATTGACTACAAGGTGAAGGGGCACATCCAAAATAATTTCCCTAGGTGTAGTCTATGCGCTCTGATAACTTTGTACAAGATTCATTGTGAGGTCCATGATACATAAAATTATCCTATTTTGTAGCGCACCTCTCAAACAAAGGTGCTATTATATTGTAACATATGTGACAACTCCACCCTAATACTAATGAATTTAAGGTGATTGATGAATTCCATGAGGCACAAGAGCGAAGCATGAAATATGTTGATGTAGAACCCTCAAGGTATAGGTAAAAAAACATTCGTTATGGAAACTACGAGCAACATCATGGAAACATAGGTCACACTAGAGGATGCAATGGAGGGAGGTTTACACAATGCTCTTGTTACAAGTGTAGTTCATTTTACCACTTTTAGTGTAATTATCCCCAATATCCCATTTGTATGTATTGTCGTAGTGCATATAAGGTTGAGGAGTGCCTAGACTGATATTTGAAGATCATGTATAAGCACAAACCAAAGAAAGGAGTTGGAATGTTTGGATGTGTGTGCAAGATGAGGGTGTGAAAGAAAAAGAATGTTGCAGCCAAGGTCTTACATATGACATGTAATGTTCTAGCTAATCAACTAGCAACAATTCTCATAGAAGCAATCATGCCAAAATACAACATTGAGGAGCAAGAAGTTGGAGTCGCACGCCCAAAGTGTGTCCATGCAACCTTATTGGATAAAGTATTGAGTCAAGCCATGAATGTGATTTAGATCCTACAAGGAGAAATCCAACTCACCTAGGAGTTGGAGGAGAAGGCTTAGCAAGAACTTTGGGCCCATGAAAAATAAGTTGGTGAGCTTGCAGACCTACTCTCTCTCTCCTAAGATGTAAGTGAGTGATTCCCATGTTGAGAAATCTCTTGGCTAAGTATGAAGATAAACAACCAATATATGTCTTGGTCCCAAACCTAGCATGAGGGTGTAAGACACAATCACCTAGAACACAAGTTATGATTGGGAGTTTCTTATGGACATTGAGATCAACAAATGGTCAGTCCATGACATCCTAATGAATACTGACGTCGAGATGAATGTCCTCACATAAAATGGGTGTTGGAAGATGGGAAGCCCTGTGATACAACCCTCACCTCAAATTTTGTTCATTGCAAAAGAAACAAGATCACAACCCATAAGGGTTATATATGATGCTGATATCAAGATCATGGATGTCAAGTTTTGTGCCAACTTTGAGGTCATAGAGCTTACTGAGGAAGACAATTACCCTATGTTGTTGGGAAGGTCTTGGTGTTAAGATAATAATGTGGGCATGCACTTTAAACAATGCTACATGAGCTTTGAGAATGGAAGTGAGTGTTTGGTGATCCCACTAATAGTAGACCAAGGTTCCTCATATATTAAACGTGTGGAGCTCACATATACATTCAACAATGTCTATAACATCACCACTCAAAACAAGGAAAGTGTAGGGCCAAGTGGTGAAAGTGCCTTGAGATGGGATGATGTGGAGGCTAACTTAGAGACCACACATATTGTTGGTGATCGATGGGTATTGGAGACATACGAGGTCTCTGTGAGAAGGTGTGGGGTGATACCCTCAAAACTCATGTTTGAACATGAGCACGAGGATAAGCACTTCGAGAACACACCTTCCTAGAGATGGGTTGGTGAAAATGTGGTATGATATAGTCTAGACCCTGATCCTAATACGTGCTGAAGAGCATGTGTAATAGAGTTAGTCTGCCCCCTACAGATAAAATTTTGAGGTCATGCATCACACTAAAACAAAGGTCCACTTAATTGTTCATACCATATGTATGGGTTACATGCATTGGATGAAGTACTCATACATGCACACAAGAGGGAAAATCTTCATTTGCAAACAAAGTCTGGGTGTTGCATTTCCCTGTTTACTATGAAGGGAAGAAGGTGCCCCAAATCAACAAGGCGAGCCCTCCTATATAGGTAAAATAAGCTACCATATGACCCAAAGTCGAGAGAATCAATCAGTGCAAAGGAATGTTAGGATATGGGTCATGCACCAATAGTGGTGAGATGTCTCAAGGGCATTTAGATGGTTATTGGCTTACGTTGGTAATGTAATATGGTGTTTGTGCCAAGTTGTAATAAGGCTTTCTAAGTCATTTGCTTTTAATTTTGTTAGAATATGCTAGCTCCCACCCATGATAGTTTCGTGCATGTTGTAATAACACACACACCTTTTAAAATCTAGTTGGGCGAGTCGCATAGGGGCTTTCTTTTTAGTGTCATCACCATCGGACATCTAAGCATATCTGGTGAGGTTTTTAATGCTTTAATATGTGAAAAGGTGCTTTGTGCCATCCAAAAATATGAAATTTTGTACATGCATGATATCAACACCAAGGGAGAAAAGCGTTGCTACATTGGAAGACCAACCACAAGTTTTAGTGTGGGGTGGAGATGGTGCCCAAAAAGATGATAAGATGGTGCCCAAGGAACATCTATAAGAAGAAAGGCACCTATGAGAATAAGCAAGTAGAAGGACGAGTGGTGGAAGAGGGAATCATGCAAAAGGATTTGATGTGTAGGGTAAACTAAGGTACAACACGAAACGTGAGGGCCAAAAATGACAAATAGGTAGTTGGCTAGATGGACGAAATGACCCTTGACAGAGGTAGGATTGAAGAATAAGAGAGGGTGATAGATCTAAAACGCCAATCTGAATTGATTGCTATCAAAATTGAGCAATTTAAGGGATGACTCAATGTCAAAAGAACATGCATGGAGAAATTTGAGACATGACTTATAACAACACCTCTCAAAATTTCAATCTTGAACACACATTTCCACTAATTTAACAACTACCACCCAATCTCATAATATTCAAAATACACCCATAAACCTTACTAAAATTACTCCTCCCTAATTTAAAAAATAATTAAATAAATTTATATTACTCTTTTACTCCATATTACACTACCACGTTAAAGTTTTTTTTAAATTAAAAAAATTGCAACTCAAATAGAAAAAACCAAGACTACTTGATGTTATTAGTAGATATTTCTCATAGCATATCAAGACTTGGTGGTTTCAAACACATGTTCCCACCTTTATCTTTTTTTAATTTTAGTGAATAAAAATGAAAAAATGAAAACAAGGAGATTATTGAAAATTTTAAACATAAAATAAATCATGCTACAAAAATTAATACCTTGATTGCTGTATAAATACGTAAACAATAATTACCCATGATAAATACCCATTGCATAAATACTCATTAATAGAGATTAAATTTCATGATCGGCTGTACATGTAAGGATTTTTTTATGATGGTGGCTATTTATTTAACATTCCTATTCTGTTGTTAATACAATTAATAGTAGGAGAAACATTACACACAAATTTATCTTAAATTGTGTGTGTGTGTGTGTGTGTGTGTGTGTGTGTGTGTGTGTGTGTGTGTGTGTGTGTGTGTGTGTGTGTGTGTGTGTGTGTGTGTGTGTGTGTGTGTGTGATGTGTTATGATTATATTTCATAATCATGGTCGATGATATGACATTCTACACCATTTGCATCATTATATACTCTTTCAAAGCTAAATGTTACATCTCTTGGCTCATAATTACTTTTGATAACCATTCATTTACACTTATTTAACTTCTTAACTAATAGTTATTGGATATTTACATATATATCATGGTATATATGCATTTTACTCATAAACTATTATATATTCTTCTTCATTATTATTATGATATGTTTTCATCTTTTATTATTAGAGTATTTAATGTTATGTAGGTACCATTATTGGGGGCCCTCTTCATTATTATTATGATATGTTTTCATCTTCTGGTATTAGAGCATTTAATGTTCTGTAGGTACCATTATTGGGGGCCCTTAGTACTTTACATGGTAAAATAATAAATATTTTATTATTATATTTAACAGAGGTTAAAAAAATTGTGTAAATACAATAATAAAACATATTATTAATTACTTAGTTACTTGAGAAAAGTTAGACTCGTTGGTTACAATGGTCACCTCTATTCATTCTTATTATACATAGGGTCTTATCCCTATGGTAAAACATACACTTGATACACTTGATTGAATATCATTGATTGTGAAAAAGTCATATTTGCATGTGGAAAATATACTACAGAGTTTTGTGAAAAAACTTGATAAAGAAAAGGATTGAGGGAAGAAGGAATTGTATTGGGAAATTGTGCTTCTCTATTTATGAATAAGCATCTTTGTGGGTTTTTTACCTCTCAAGAGGTTTTTCCACATTATCTCACTATGTTCATTGATATGTGCTTTGCTATTCATGTTCATCTCTAGATTATATCATATGCTATTCAATATACATTGCATATTGATTTCAAATCTTATCATGGTACCAAAGCTAATAGGGTGGATTTGATTGAGCAAGCACATTGACAATTTCCTTGTATTAATTTAAAAGGATATTCAAAGACTTTTCAAGCCTAGGATGCCATTATCGCATGATGTATGGCCCTATAAGGCATATGAAAGTTTGAAAATATTAGAATATTCACTCAATGATCTTTTCTAATCTCTCAAATCTTTATTAAAGCATCATTAGATCTTGTTGAGAAACTAGATAGTAAACATAGATCAAAATTTGGACTCAAATATTACTTAGGATGTCATTACTACTATTTTACAACCTCCTACTTGGAGAATTTTGTAAAAAAATCTTTCCAAAGCTTCTGAGGTTCTCCTTTAGCATTGAACATTGGCTATTTAATCAATCTTAGAGACAAAAATTGATTCCAGGTATCTTGAAGCATGAGAGGCTCCAATGGATGTTTTCTGGCAAGCTTTTAGGAAGGTTGGCAAAGTTTGGTGATTTTTGGTGGCTTATAAAATTTATTGTGCATCCCCAAACTTTCCTTTGAGTGCCATTCTTCTCCCAAATAAAATTACATGTAAGCTTTTGTTTTCATACAATTATGTGAAATATTTTAAAAATAACTTATTTATTAGAAAAATATTACATACAACATTAGAATGGATCCACCTTCTAATTTAGTTTTTAATCTAAAAAGTTGGAAATTATAATATTGATTTACTTTTCAAATTACATGCATTTTTTCTCAATTTTAAAAAAATAGATATAAAAAGGTATAAATGTAAATTTATGCATCCATACTTCCATCTAGTCTCCTACAAGGGTTGGTGGCTCTTATTTTGATAAAACCTTATAAGGAAGAGGTCTAGTGTTCGAAACCCACTAGCTTTTTATTTTTTTGGTTAAATAAAATTAATATTTTTTATTAATTAGAAAATATTTTTGGTTTGTGTGTAGAGTAAATCAAGTGCAAAATCCTAGTGTAACTTTGACCTTTATTTTTTTACATTTAAACTAGTGAATATTTTGTCAACCATAGTCATGTAACTAATCTTTTTATAGGTTTGGCACCTTCTAGATGCATTTATGTGGTCCATTTTTTATTTTGAAGGATCCTATTATAATTTTTAAAACTTTTTAATAACAATGTCTAGATAGTTGTTCTATGTGTGACACTTGCGACACCTAATCTAATACAAATTCTTATAATTCATTGCATTTTTTTGCATCCATTTGAATAATTATTTATTTTTTAAAATATATATTTAAAATATTTTATAAATAGAGTATAAAATAAAATTAATAATGGGTTAAATTTTAAAGCTTTATCTAGTGTTATACTGTCATTCTTAAAGGGAAGCAATGGCTTCGCCTACTTTATATTAGATAAATCTAAAATGTTCAATGGATCAAATTATAATATATAAAAAAATCACATTAAATCAGAACTAATGACTTGAAAGCTATGGAATATTACCATCGGGACTGAAAAAGCTCGATCAAGATGACATGTTACACTTGAGCTTTCAAATGTATTTTAATAGAAATAATAGGAAGCAATGTCGATTACCTTGGAGAGTGTTAGTGATGAATTCCTACTCCATATTGACAATCAAGAGTCTTTGAGAGATGTTTGGAAACTCCTTGAGTCTATGGATGAGGGCACTTATTCTTCTAAGATTATTAAGTTGATCTTCGAATTACTTACTACACCTATGCAAGGTGATGAAAAAGTTGTTAACATTATTAATAAGATTAAGAATATTAAAGTTCAATTAGATGGATGCAAATATAATATAATTCAAGATCAATTTTTATATTTCATTATTTATCTTAATATTCATGAAAATTTTCATAATTTTATCTCAATTTTGAATTCAAAGTACCTAACATAGCAATATATCCCTGAACTCACTACCTTATCAGTCTTTTGATTCAAGAAGAGCAAGTGGTGTCTAATTTTGATTCTAAAAAGAATGCCACTCATGCACTTCTCACTCTCAACCCTCTTTATGATAACAATAGAAACCATAAATCTAACCCTGGTTCTACTAGTAGAAAAAATGAGAACAAAAAATTTGAAAATAAGAATCATAAACCTAAGTTTAATAGGCATTGTAATATGTGTGGTAAATTTGGTCATAGAAAGGAAAATTATTATTAAAAAAATAAAAAAATAAAAATAAAACTCTTAAAAATAACAAGGAAGAAATCTAATCAAAACCATCATAATAATCAAAACCATAATTAAAACAACAATTAGGAATAAAATTCTAATGTTACTATTTTATATGCTACCTTATTTTTCTTTTAATAAGAATGGATGGATCTTAGATAGCATTGCATCACACCATATGAATTGATTATTTCATATTTCATATTATACTAGAGATATTTTTGAAAATATGTATTTAGGAGATAATTCACTTTTAGAAGCAACTAAGCAAGAAAAGAAAAAATTTGCAAATGTTGTTATTAATGATGTTTTCTATGTATCTAAAATTAAGAAAAAAATTGCTATCTTGTTATAAAATTATGAATGATAATTACACTATAACTTTACTTAAAGATAATTGGTCTATTAGAAATCAATATGGCCCTCTGATTATTGAAGGCATTTAAAAAAATAGTATATACAATTTTTTGCTTCTTCTATATGTTGTGTTTCATTGCATAGTAAGAATGAATCTCAATTATGACATGAAAGATTAGGACATGTTAATTTTATAAGTTTACATGATATTTTTTCTCATGATATTTTTGTTAGTCTTCCTTTGATCTCCTCTCATTATGAAACTTGTGAAGGTTTCTTATGTGGTAAGCAACATACTAATCCATTTTGAAAGAATCATGATGTGAATTCCTCACACCCTTTAAGAGTTAATTCATAATGATGTTGTATGACTTCTTGAAGTTGTACTTCTTAATGGTTCTTTATATGTTGTTACTTTTATTGATGATCATACTAGAATGATTTGGCCATATTTCATTAAAAATAAATCTGAAGTGTTGTCTAAATTCAAATAATTTAAAGTTATTGTTGAAAATACTTCTAATTTTTATATTAAAAGATTAAGATCAGATAGTGGTGGTGAATATATTAGTAAATAATTTTCTTCTTTTTGCATTAGTTGTGTTATTCAAATGGAACTGACAACTCCCTATTCCCATTAGTAAAATGGTATTGTCGAAAAGGAAAATCACAACATTATTAAAATGGTTAGAACAATGTTACATTCTATAAAAGATTCTAAGTTTTTATGCACTGAAGTCATGAATAATACTATTCATATTCTGGATAGAGTCCTTATCAAAGCTTTTCATCTTTGTACACCTTTAGAAATGTGATCTAATAAGAAACCCAATATGGGCCATCTTAGGATCTTTGATAATATTTCTTCCATCTTTGTTCTTAAATATAAAAGAAAGAAACTTGATCCTACCTCCTATTCATGCATATTTATAGGTTGTATAAGTAAAATTAAGGGGTTAAGAGTGTATGATATGTCTAAAAGATAAATCATTGAGAATAGAAATATTCTTATTCTTGAAAAATATTTTTGTGAACCCTCTGTAGAACCTCTTTAATGTTCTTCTTTTGATGAACAAAGCTCTGCTATTTATCTTTGTGAAGAAAAAAATGCTCTAGAGGAATTTGATCTATTTTTGGATAACATGGAGTTTGAGGAACACCTTGAATTTCATGTTTAATCTAAAAGACCTAAATGGGTAGTATCACTAATCTAGTCTTCTATTCTTAATAATCTTAATAAATTAATTAAAAGTCAACATTATTATTATGCTTTAATGACTATGTATGAATGTGAACCTCAATATTTTGAGGAATCCATTCAAGATGATAGATGGAAAGTTTCTATGTAAGTTGACTATAGCGACTCAATTAAAAATCAGACTTGGGATATTGTCTTGCCTCCAGCTAAAAGGAATATTATTGGTTATAGGTGGATTTATAAAATTAAATATAACTCAATTGATAAATTTAACAAATTTAAATCAAGATTATTCTCTTGTGAATTTTTTTTCAAAAACTCGAGATTGACTATGTTGAAACCTTTGCTCTTGTAGAAAAAATGAGTATTGTTAGATTACTCATTGCTCTTGTAACTCAAAATAGTTGGATTATACACCAAATGGATGTCAAACATGCATTCATGAATGGTGATTTATAATAAAAAATATTTATGACTTAGCCAAATGGTTTCACTAACCCTAACAAAGAATAATATGTTTGTAAGTTAGAAAAATATTTGTGTGGTTTAAAATAAGCTCCTTAAGCTTGGTATTCTAAAATTACTAATTATTTTAAAGAACTTGATTTCTCTAACTGTTATTGAGTTAATGATCTCTTTGTTAAAATTAAAATTGGTCATTTAATATTGAATCTATTATATGTTGATGATATTTTGATTACTAGTGGTTTAATTAGTTTACTTCATAAATATACGGATAAACTAAATAAAATGTTTGAAATGAATGATCTAGATATTCTGTATCATTTTTTTAAAATGATTATATTTTAGGATACAAATTTAATTGTTGTATCACAATATCAATATGCACATAATCTTATTGTTAAGTTTAATATGCTTGATTGTAAGCCTTCATCTACTCCTATTGAAGTTGGTGTTAAGATTGATCCAAAACCTACATGTGAAAAATATAACCCTACTTTGTATAGACAACTTGTTGGTACTTTAATTTATCTAACCATTACTAGATCAAATATTTTATATGTTGTTAGTGTTGATTCCATATTTATTGAAGACCCATATATGGATAATTGGAAATTAGCTAAATGTGTACTTCATTATATCAAATAAACTATTAATTTTGGTTTGTTTTATTTTTCCATTGATAATACTACATTATATGGTTGTTGTGATGTTGACCATGTTGGTGATACTATAGATTACAAATATACTTTTGGATATGTGTTTAAATTTGGTGCAGATGTTATCACATGGAACAACAAAAAGTAGATCATTGTCTCTATCTTTTCTACTGAAGCAAAGTACAAAAATATTATGAAATTGGATAAACAAGCCATGTAGGATAACTTAATTTGGATATTTATTATAATACCACCCTTGGTTATGATAACCAAAGTTGTACCGCTCTAGCAAAAATTTCAATGTAATACCAACAAACTAAACAAATTGAAGTTCATGTCCATTTAATCTGAGAGAAATTCCTCAATAGTGATATTGATTTGTAATTTTTTCCTTTAGATGAACATGTGGTAGATACATTCACAAAACCACTTGGTGCTACTAAGTTTTATGAATTTCATGAAATATTGGTCCTCTCATAGTTTGCAACTGAGGGGGAGTGTGATTGACAATGACACTTTCTAAAGGCCATCTTTTCCTTCTTCTCGATACTTATTTTCATTATAAAACATTATAATATATCACATTATGTGATTTTAGTAAACTTCATGTGGATTTTTTAATTATGTTCCCAATACATAAAAACATACTTTGTAATGAAGGTTCTTATGTTAAAAAACACTCCAAATATGCTTGGTGATTATTTATGAGAAACTATGAGATGTAGTTTCATTATCATGTTAGCCTAAACTTAATTTTAGTAGTTTATGGATTATAATTCCTTTTATTTCAAAAAGTGATGTTTGGCATGATGAAGGTTTTTAAATCCTTCAAATTTTTACATAGTATATTTTTTTTTATTAATGTGACTATGGCATGTATCCCCACTTAACATTAATGAGAAGTGTTAGAACATTTAATGTTTATGTGGATACCATGATTTGGCCCTTAACACTTTACATGGTAAAATAATAATTTTTTTATTATTATATTTTAGTACAGGTTAGAACTTCATGTAAATACTTTTAACATTTTAGCATCACAAGCTAAAATGCCAACCCTTATCATTTGAAGATTTGATGACCATGGACTTAAATTAATTTTATATGACTAATAGTGCCTTTTTTAAAAATAAAGATGACTTGCACAAGCTTTGAAGAGCCAGACCATCATCAAGACATCATATAGAAATGGACTGGTCAATGTGATTGTGCATTTTATAAGTATGCTAAAGACACCTCCAAGGGTCGAAAGATTACATGTAAATGTTTATATTAGTGCCAAGATCATTCCATATAACTTTCATGTCTTGATGAGCTCTCTATCTTGAGATATAAATCTTTAAATTTGAACAAGTAAATAGTGATGATTGCATGAATGCCAATGATGGTCATGCAAACGTCAAAATTAAGCCATGAAAAATATTAATTTGAGTTCAAACAGAGAAAGATCCAATGGTTATAATTCCATCATACATCAAGATCCAATGGTGAGTGTCAACCTAACAAGGTCAGTGGGAGCAGGAAGATATAATAACATGCATTCAATCATACTTAGGAGATCGATGGTGCGAGCGAGGTTAGAAAAGTCAAGGAGATCTGATCAAACATAAAGCCATCACATGGAAAAATCATAGAGGTAGATGAATTTGATAGCAAAACCATGGAAGGAATGATGAGAGGACATGTGTTCAGGTTAACATTAGTCATACATTTATAACAAGCAATAGTAGTGCAAGGAAAATCCACATGGGCAGATACATAAGATCCAAGGATTTCACCACTCGAGCATGTAAATAAAAAAAACCAAGATCCAGATACTATCGAAGTGGATCCAAGAGGAATATTTCAAACTTGAGGTCACCATTAAAGCTCAGTTAAGCTCCTGATTCAAGGGTTTACAATCTATCATCCCCATTTTGTAAAGATGAAGGGTCATTTCATGGCTGTGTTTGTTGCTCTTTAAAATGGGTCCATGTGTGTAATGAGACCTTGGTTTCTATGATTCACAAAGGTAAAATATGTTAATTTAGACCCAACATAAATAATAAAAGCAAGCTGCTAGCTATTCAAATGATATAAATGCATCCAGGTGGAGATAGTGACTATATGAAAACCAATATTTTAGATTCATTTTCATCTATAATGGATCAATATTCAGGGTTTGAAGTAGAGATCATACCAAGGCATAAATGTGATAGTCATATCAGCTACCTAAAGCACACATAATCAAAGATTATTTAGGTTTATATATATGAGGATTTTATCCTTATAGTAAACATCATTAACATAGAGGAGCTCAAGGAGGATTAGGTGGCCATTTGTGATTACGTGCAGAGGAAATATCAAGCTTCATAACCAAATAGTTATAGTGGAATTAATGAATTAAGGAGATTGAGGAAGCTACATGATCTTGGTCATTATGACTCCTTCTATAATCTCTCATGTATTTTCCCCATCTCCCTCATCTATTTTTGTTATATATAGGCTTTTGAGCCTTATAAATGATCCCTTAGGGTTGGTATGACTAGACTATACCAAAATTTGTAGTCATGCACCTTTTGGAACAATGAAAAATACATTTGCTATTGTTTACCAATATGTTCTTAGTGTTTTATATTTTTTTGGTATGCAAAAGTGGTTTAATCTTCCCTTTGCAGGTCCAAGTTCAACCTAAGTGCTAACAAGCTTTCCTTACAGGTCATCTAGTGTGTCATAATGTTGATGTCTAAAGCATATAGTTGATTTCCAAATATAAGTGCCTTCAATCGAGATTTACCCTCATGTCCCTCTAGCCTAAGTCAATCAAAATGACCTCTATGTGAAGCACTTTTTCTTGGAAACCATTATAGGTACTGTGTTAAGTCTATTCATAGTCCATTAGTGTGTCAAGATTTCAGGCCTATAAGTGGATAAAATGAATTCATAGTGCATCACCACACTTAGAGTAGGTCTTCATTTATGCAACTCCTCTCTTTTCATACAAATCTATTTAGGTCTTAGCTGAATACTATAATGAAAAATCATAAGAGCTAGTCCCATTAAAAATCCTATAGGTTTGACCTAAGATTATGTGATCCACAACCTAGGGTCATTCCCATGTTGGACTAGGTATGAGAAAGAGGGCCCGAACACTCCCTTTCTCAGCTAGGGTGCAACCTAAGCCTCCAATAATTCTGGCACACCTAGTGGGATAGATTTTAAGTGCCTAAAATCATGCTTTGAAAGATATTATAGGACATTTGGAAGATGAAGACATCAATAACATCATCTTTAGTCATCTTGGGTAAAGTGAATAATCTTTGGAAGGTTTGAAATCAACCTCAAGCTCAAAGATACCATTGGTTTCTTGGTTGCATAGGTAAGAAGGTTTTTTTTCATTATTTTGATTAGATACATATATTTCATAAGGAGCCATGGCATCCTATGAGGTAGGTTTCTGCCCTCCACCCCCATATCCACCTAACCATAGCCCATATGACCCATAAACTGGTCCATATCCTACACACTACCAATTATAATCCACCATATTATGATCCTCCTCTACCTCCAAGACAACCTCCTCATCCTCATAATCAGTCCTATTATCAACCTGATACCCCTTACAATCCACCTACACCAAACACTACTTATCTACATTTAGAGATTGATAGATTAAGAAAATAAAGGGGCAAGTTGTAGGAGAGTCTTAGACAATAGAAAAGGGTTGAAGGCCAATCTATTATTCCTCACCAAAATAATCTTGCAAACCAACCATAGTAAACTAAATTGGTCACCCCCCTCTCCTTTTCTTTCCTCCTTGGTCATAAGAGATTTCTTGGTCCATAATTGTTTACTTAATGACAAGGCAAATCTTTCAATTATCCCTAAACCGGTGGAAGACACATTGAATCTAAGGTATGAACCTATTTATAACATTGATTTGCAATGGAATGAGTCTCCCATGAAATTATTTGGCATTGTTAAGAACCTACAACTTACCCTCCATGCCTACCCCAAAATTTCAGCTGTGCAAGACCTTATTATAGTAGATTTGTTGCCTTATTTTGCCTTTGTTTTGGGTAATGAATTCATGACTAAGGTTGGAGGCTACTTGTTCAAATACTTGTCTCATATAGTGCGTAAACTTGAACACAGTGTGGAGGTGAAAATGAAGTCTAAGTCAGTCTCTAAGTTCCACATTCTGCCACCTTCTCCAATCACTCCAAAGGCAGACCGCCTTCACCTTCCTTCCTCAAGGAAATCCACTTGTGTTCAATATATTATACCTACCAAAGAGCCTAAAAAAATACCCACATGGAATCCTTCATGGTCCATGGATCCCAATTTCATCATGCCCACACTTGTAAAGGAGGATAAGGGAGGAAAAATAAGTGTAAAATATGTTATTGGGGCTCCATCTGCTATTACTCAAGTACTTGTTGCCCTTTTTCACATCCTTCCTCAATCTTAAGAGCTTCTTAATAATCCATTAAATATCCCTAGTTGGAAGGATACCCTTGTAGGTATCATGTAGCCTAATGATATCTACTTCCACTCACCCTCTCCCCTCTTAATAAAAAATCAAGTGCACAAAAATTAGAATCGGATCATTCAAGCATGGTGGGCAAACTATCAAAGTTGGTAAAGGAGAAGGTGATCATTCAAGATATAGACATTGATCTAGTTGCAGATGAGTGTCAATATCACCTTGGAGAGGAAAATTCTAGTGTCTATGAAGAAGATATTCAAATTGGGACACCTGTACACTCCATTAGATTAGAAGGTAAGCATGAGCAAAGCTTGGATGATAAAGGGCAGCTGTAATGTCATAATGATGGAGTTGAGGTAAATGAAACACAAGCTAATCTTTTCATAAGAGACCACTTAGATGACAACATATATGATGATGCTATTGATACTGAAGTCAAGAATACATTGGATGACTCGTGGAAACTCTTGTTTTTGGAATTCTTAAATGAAATGGAACAATTTGGCAAGGTAGATTTGTGTGATGAAGTTGAAAATTAGGATAATGTTTCAAATGAAGAAAGCAGTGCAAATTTAGAAGTACCAATTCATGAAGAGATTCTACTTGAGTGGACTGATGAATTATCACCTCTCTTTATTGATGAAGAGGATGAGCAAACTTTAGCTAATCAATAACCTTATGATGACCCTGCCAAAATGAAAGAGGTGAGTAATCAACTTGGTGACTTGAAGATAGATGGTAGAAGTTCAAATGAACCTCATGATCTATTCATTGACCAAGGTGAGATGTCCTTTTGGGAGGACTTAGAAGAATTCTACTTTAATTTAGATACCTCACCTTTGCACTAGCCAAAACATGAAAATAAGGAACTTGTCAAGAATGCTTTGATAACTGATCATCTTGAACCTAAAGAGTAGAACCAATTACAGCTCCTAACTAAAGAGGAGATGAGGTTAGTGGTTCAAGATGGAAATATTTAGGAGTATGATTGGATTATCAAGCCTCAAACTCAACCCATGCACATAGAGATAAACCCAGATGGTCAATCTACTTTTCCAAGTGACCAAGAGAGTGCTAGTTGTAGATGGAGGTTGTCACACATTGGCCAAAGTCTATTTGCACACAAATCATCATATGACAACTCCACATAAAATTTCCATAATGATCATAAAACATTCCCATTTGCTCTGGGATAATGAAGTCAAGGTTGGGTTAGTTTTGCAGTAGTTAATTTGTTTGTCCAGATAAGTGTTTTGCATAATTTTGTAGGTAGTGCTTTGTTTTAGTTATTTCCTTATTTGTCCTTAGTTTTTAGGTGTGTTATTAGTGTTAGGTTTGTTTTCTTTCCTTGTTTGTTTGTGTCTTATTTTTTCTACAAATATTTTTAGTATCATGAGTACAATTTAGTCCAGAGAGTCAATATCTCATGTTTCTTTGTTGAGTCACCCCATCATGAAAGTGTCTGGGTTCCATGACTAGTAGGTTAGTAAGGCCATTAGAGTTACCATAAATATTAACATTTTAGCCTCACAAGCCAAAATACCAACCCCTATCATTTGAAGCTTTGATGACCATGGCTTTAGCTTACTTTTCTACGACTCAAAGTACCTTTGTTTAAGAGAAAGATGACTTGCACAAGCTTTGAAGAGCTATACCATCATTAAGACATCATGCAAAAATGGACTGGTCAACTCGATTATGAATTTTATAAGTATGCTTAGGACACCTCCCAAGATCATAATATTACATGAAAATAATTCTCTTAGTGCTAATAGCATCACCTGTAATTTTCACGTCTTGATGAGCTCTCTATCTCGAGATATAAATCTTTAAATTTGAATAAGTAGATAGTGACATTCGCATAGATGTTAATGATAGTCATGTAGATGTCAATGAAGGTCACGTGGATGTTAAAATTAAGCCATGACAAATAGACATTTGAGTTTAAATAGAGGTAGGTCCAATGGTTAGTGTTCCATTGTACATCAAGTTCTAATGGCAAGCGAAAACCTGACATGGTTAGTAGGACCAGGAAGTTCGAATGACACACATTCAATTGTAATGAGGAGATTGATGGTGTGAGTGAGGTTGGAAAAGTCAAGGATATCAAATCAAATGCAAAGACACCACATGACATAAGTACAAAGGTATATGAAGTTCATAATAGAAACATGGAAGGAATGAGGAGAGGACAGGTGTTTGGGTCAACCACTGTCATACATTTTTAACAAGCAATAACAAGGCAAGAAAAAGCCACGTGGTCGAACACATAGGATCAAAGTATTTTTCCACCCAAGCATGTAAATACATAGAACCAAGATCTAGATATGAACTAGGTGGAGCCAATAAGAATATTTTGAACCTAAGGTTACCATTAAAGCTTAGTTAAGCTCTTGGTTTGAGGGTTTACAACTTGTCAACCCCATTTTCTAAAGATGAAGGGTCATTTCATGGTTGTGTTTGTTGTTATTTAAAAGGGGTCTATGTGTGTAATGGGACCTTGGTTTCCATGATGCATAGAGGTAAAATAGGTCCATTTATACCTAACATAAATAAAAACAAGTTACTAGCTGTTTAAATGATATAAATGCATCTAGCTAGAGATAAAAACTATATGAAAACCAATATTTTAGATTGGTTTTCATCTATAACGGATCGATGTTCAGGTTTGAGGTAGAGAGCATGCCAAGGCATAAATGTGATAGTCAAATCAACCACCTAAGGTGGACATAATCAAATCTGATTTAGGTTTATAGATATGGGGATTTTATCTTTATAGTGAAGAGCATTAATGTAGAGGTGCTCGAAGAGGATTAGGTAGCCATTCATGATTGTAGAGGAAATCTTGGGCTTCATCGCCAAAAATTTATAGTGGCATTAATGCATTAAGGAGATCAAGGAAGCTGCATGATCTTGGTCATTATGACCCCTTCTCTACTTTTTGATGCATGTTCCCCATCTCTCTCCTTCCTTTTTGCTATATATATAGGCTTTTAAGCCTTAGAAATGATACCTTAGGGTTGGTATGACTAGACTCTACCAGCATTTGTACTCATGCACCTCTTGGATAAATGATAACTACATTTACAGTTGTTTACCAATTTGTGCTTAGTGTTTTGTATTTGTTTAATATGCAAAAGTGGTTTAATCTTCCCTTTACAAGTCCAAGTTTAACCTAGGTGCTAACAAGCTTTGTTTACATGCCATCTAGTATGTCATAATGTTGATGTCTCAGGTATAGAGTGGATATTTGAATGCAAGTGCCTTTAATCAAGCCTTACCCTCATTTCCTTTTAACTTAAGTCAATCAAATTGACCTATATGTGAAGAATTTTTGCTTGGAAACCATTGTAGGCACTATGTTAAGTCTATTCATAGTTCATTAGTGTGCTAAGAGTTCAAGCCTATGAGTGGATACAATGAATTCATGGTGTATCACCACACTTATAGTAGGGTTTCATTCATGAAACTCCTTTATTTTCATCCCAATCTATTTAGGTCTTAAGTGAGCAATAAATAAATCTACTCCTCATGATAAAAGACCCCAATTTTCTTGGATTTTTCTAATAGACTCTCAAAAGGGGGATATGTTGTAATGTGGGGATTTCTTGTCAAATTTGATGAAGTGTAGAATTTAGGGTTTAAAAAAATTACAATTTAATTTTTTGTAAAGTTTAAAAAAAATAGAGTTTATAAAAAAAATTAATTTTTTTTCTTTTTTTTGAGTTTAAAAAATTAATTTATTTTAGAGTTTAAAAAAAAATATTTGTTTTTTTAGAGTTTAAAATAAAATTTAATTTTTTTTAGATTTGAAAAAAATTAGAGTTTAAATTTTTTTATGTGATTCACTAGAAGCTTCAAGGGAAGAAAATAAATAAACTATGAGAGAATAAGCAAATAAACAAATAAACAAAGAATATTTACACATGATATTCCACCAAAAATATATTTTACTTCATATAAAAATATTTGCAAACACTTTCCAAACATGTTTTATGGATTAGCCACTCATCATTTGGAATAAATTTGTTTGTGAGTTTTTAGAGTATAAATGAGCTAGGGGAAAGGTCCCAATAGTTGTGCATGTTCTAATTGTCCAATATGGCTTTTGTTAACATATGTTTTATTGATGGAACATTTTGGTGTGTAAAAATATTAAAGTGTGCAAAAAATTGAACATGCAATATCTAATACTTGATCAACATTTATTCTATAGAATTAAAAGTAACCAATCACATCTTGACAAGTAATATTCAAGTATTGATACTCTAATGCACAACTATTGGAACTCCAAAAGTTAAGTTTTGGTCATAGGTTAAAAAAATGTATTTGATGACCTCTCATGATAAAATTGATTATATCGTAAAATGTATAATGTGTTAGACCTTGAAACCTTAGTTATAAGTAGTTAAGATGATAAATTCACAGTCCAAAGTTAGGGTGCAAGACTATAGGGACCTTTACCCTAGCATATATAGTAGTTTAGGGAGGGAGAATTTAAAATTTACTAGTCAAGTCCAACCAATAATTTTTAGAATATATTATAAAAAATATATTTAAAAATTAATAGTCAAAATCTGACCAATAAAATTTTAAAATTCTGCTAAAATACTCATTAAATTCAATAAAATATGGGACACATACCTTGGTGAAATTAACCCTCAATAGGGGTCATCCTTCTTGGGACTAAAGTCCTAAAAGAAGGTGTCCAACATAGTAACAAAAATTACTAAGGGGGATGCCCTAGAAGTAGATAAAAATCACAAAGGGGGATGTCCTAAGAGGAAAAATAGACATAAGGTAAAAACATCAAAAATGGTAAAATAGGAGAAAGCAAAATCAACCTCAAGAACCTCAAAACTACTCAAGAAAGAAATATACTCATGATAAAAGATCCCAATATTTGGGGTTTCTCCAACAGACTCTTGGAAGGGGGATATGTTACAATTTGGTGTGTTTTTGACAAAGATGATGAAGTGTAGGGTTTAGAGTTTTAAAAAAATAGAGTTTAAATGTTTTTTAGAGTTTAAAAAATTAAAATTAAAAAAAAATAGTTTAAAATAAAATAAAATAAAATAAATTTATGTGATTCACTAACAACATCCAAGGAAGAAAATAAATAAACTATGCGAGAATAAGAGAATAAATGAATAAACAAAGAAGATTTACACAATATATTCCACCAAAATATATTGTAATTAATTTTAAAATATTTTCAAACACTTTTCAAAACATATTTCAAGGATTAACCACTCATTAGTTGGAATGAATTTGTTTGTGAGTTTTTAGAGTACAAATGAGCTAGTATATATAGTAGTTGAGGGAGAAAAAAAAAATTAGTCAAGGCCAATAAATAATTTTAAAAATATATTATAAAAAATATATTTAAAATAATAGTCAATAGCCAACCAATAAATTTTTAAAAATATACAAAAATACTCACTAAATTTGATAAAAGGTGGGACACCTACCTTGGTAAAATTAACCCTCAAGAGGGGTCATACTTCTTGAGAATAAATACCTAATGCAAGTCATACAACTAATTAATAAAAAATTCTAAGGGGTATGTTCTAAGAGGAAAAATAAACTCAAGGGGGAACCTTCAAAATTGGAAAAGTAGGAGAAAATAAACTCAACCTCAAGAACCTCAAAATTACTCAAGAAAGAAATCTACTCCTCATGATAAAAAACATCATTTTCCTCGAGTTTCTCCAATAGACTCTCAGAAGGGGGATATGTTGTAATGTGGGGACTTCTTGGCAAAGCCAATGAAGTGTAGGATTTAGGGATGCCCCAAGTTCAAAGCTTTAGCTAAAGAGCTATAATTAATCTTGAAAACAAGGGGGGCCTCTTCCTCTTATGAACACCACCTTGCACTCAACTGAGAAGCATTGTCTTATCCTTTTGAGAGACCTCAATGAAATAACTAAGTATAAATATTCTATGATAACCTATAACTCTAAGTCTAGAATATAAAAGCCTCTTGAGACTGATAGAGCTTGTTGGATAAGACTCCCTAAGAAGGTAGCTACGAAGCTCACTTATGATGAATGACTTCTTCTGGTGTTGAGATACCAAAAATAGAATGGAATGTACTAGAAGGCATTCAACTTATTCTGTAAACACTTTGTGGCAAGCTTTCCATTATAGCTAAAATTTGGACCCTTGAATAAATTAATATATAATAAATTATAAAAAATATGAGAAACAGAGGAATTGATCTTGATCTTTGGATAGAATCTCTAATACCATTTTAAATACTCAAATAGAGACTCCTTGCTAATAATCCAAATACCAATGACATCATCAGTGAACCTCATGAAATAAGCTAAGACAAAAGTGTCATATCTATAATCAATATACCATTCTAAGTGGTAGATAAAAATACATAGATACACCATTGCAAATTTATTACCCATGGCTATACCCTTGATCTACTTATATCAAACACCATCAAACTCCAAACAGTGCTGTTTAAGAACTAGCTTTGCAAGGCTCATGACCATGTCAGTGAGACCATTTTCAAACTATTGCTCCTCAAAATAATCTTTTGCCATTTCATGAAGGGAAACAATCCCTTTGGTGGTGGGGATACTAGGATAGATAGATTTCATGTTGAAAATAAAAAGAATATATTTGTGTGGAAAAAATATATCACCTAGATCCTAGAGAAGAGAGAGTGAATCTAGGAGATGATACTTCTACTAAAGGAGGATAAAAAATAAGAGGAAATGGATAACTTTGGAAGCAGGATCTAACATACATCCTAAGTAGCTACAAATGGGTCTACCCATAACCAAATACTTGTAAATCTTGGGGATAAGCTAGAAAGTGCATGCTCTAGACAAAGTGATGGTGTTCTGCCTCAAAAACTTTGAAATAAGATCCAAAGAAGAATTAGACTTATCAAGAGAGAAGTGAGTCTAATCCAAATCCATATCCATAGAATAATTCCAATCTACTTATAAATCAAAATATCTGAAAGCTACCTTAATCCAACGCTCTTGTACTAAGAAGCATCCATAACCACTAACCCCAAAGTTTTATCCACAGGCTTGATGATGATGGACCTATACTTTCAATATGAATTCAACCTATTGAATGATGTCATTCAACTCCATGTTTAGCTCATCAAGGTGCCACTAAGGATTGGTAGTACGTAACTAATGAGGGAAAATTCTAGAAGTAAAAGGACTAACCTCAAAAATAACACTATAGTTCTTCTCAACATCAACCCCAAATTAGAGATAGAGATAAATAAACATGGTGAAATATCTAAAGTTTGAGATGATGGCCTCAAAAATTTTAAACTTTTTTTAGAGTTTAAAAACTTCAAAATTTTTAGAACTTAAAAAAAATTAAAAAATTTATAACTTAAAATTTTTAGAATATCATAGGCTGCATTTGAGTAAGAAATAACAATAAACATCAAGAGAGAAGTAAAATGTAATTCATTATAAATTCTTAAAAAATAATTTCCAAGACATGTTTCATGGAATTCCACCACTAATTAGTTGGAATGAATTTGTTTTGTGAGAAAATAGATACATGAGAAGGGGTAAATATAGTGTTTTGAGAGGAAGTTAAGAGATTATGACCGACCTAAAAATGAAGGCATAAAATCAAAGAGATAAGCACCATATAAGGGACCAGAATTGACCCAAAATTGGGCCCATCAAACCTCTAAAATGGCCTAAAATAAATACCAAAAATAGGCTCAATCCATATTAAAATACACATCCAAGATTTGAAAATATCAAGAACACCTATAGCCTTAAAGAACACCAAAAAATAACTAAAATATTTGAAATAATATCTTCTCTAATAGGATAATCGTAATAACGTGAAGAATTCAATGCAAGGGGGGATTAGTGTAGTTTCACTATCATAAATAATGGTGCCACACTTGGTGCTTATCATCCTCAAGAATCAATCCTTGAAAAAATGTTTATGTTGTATGTAGACCATCACCCTATGTAGAACCCTAATTGCTTAGGGTTTCTTCAGCAAAAACATATGCAGACATCCACTTCTTATTTCTAGAGGGATATCCATCCAATTGAAATATCTTCCAACATACAAAAAAATATCTAAAAAATAGAAGATCGACTCATTTTCTCTATAGTTCATATGTCCAATTTCCACCCACTACTTGGGAAGGTGTTCAACAATTGAATAACTCGAAGTTACATTTTTGTGAAAGGAAGTAAAAATAGAAAGGACTATTCCTTCCTCGATGGCCTTCATGACTATCATCCCAAAAAATTTATAAATTAGAATATCACTAGCACCATCTGAAGAAGAAATAATAATAAACATCAAGAGAGAAGTGAAATGTACTTCATTATAAATTCTTTCAAAATAATTTCCAAGACATGTTTCATGGAATTCCATTGCTCATTGGTTGGAATGAGTTTGTTTTGTGAGCAAATAAGTACATGAGAATGGCTATATATAGAATTTTGAGGGGAGGTTAAGAGGTTATAACTGACCTAAAAAATAAAGGCCCAAAACCAAAGAGGTAGGAAACATATAACGGAAAAAAATTGACCCAAAAGTGGGCCCATCAAACCTCTAAATTGGAGAGCCCAAAAAGGCCTAAAATAAGTACCAAAAAATAGGCTCAATCCATTTTAGAAAAGACTTCCAACATTTGAAAAAAATAGGAACACCTATAGCCTCTAGGAACACCAAAAAATAATAAAAATATCTAAAATAATATATGATCCAATAAGACAACCATAATAACATGAAAAATTAAATACAAGGGGAGATAAATGCTCTTTCACTATCATAAATAATGATGCCACACTTGGGTCTTATCACCCTTGAGAACCAATATTTAAAAATATGTTTATGTTGTGTGTATATCGTCACCCTATGTAGAACCCTAATTTTTTAGGGTTTATTCAACAAAAAAAATGTAGACATTCACTTCTTCTTTTTAGGGGGATCTCCATCCTATTGAAATATCTACCAACATGAAAATAAATCTCTAACAAATACAGGATCTACTCTTATTCTCTCAGGTCCATATGTTCAAGTTCTACCCACTTCTTAGGAAGGTGCAACAACTAAATAACTCGAAGCCACATTTTCATGAAGGGAAGCAAAAGTAGAAAGGACTATTCCTTATTTGGTGGCATTCATGAATACCATCCAAAAAAAATTAGAACTTAAAAAATTTAGAATATCATTGGTTGCATCCAAAGAAGAAATAACAATAGACATTAAGAGAGAAGTGAAATGTGCTTCATTATAAATTCTTAAAAAATAATTTCCAAGACATGTTTCATAGAATTCCACTACTCATCAGTTGGAATGAATTTGTTTTGTGAGAAAATAGGTAAATAAGAATGGGTATATATAGTGTTTTGATGGGAGGTTAAGGGGCTACAGCCAACCTAAAATAGGAAGGTAAAATCCTGAAGAGATAGGCACCATATAAGGGACCAAAATTAACACAAAAGTGGGCCCATCAAACATCTAAAGTGGAGATCCCAAAATGACCTAAACTAAGTACCAAAAATAGGCTCATAACACCTTTAAAAAGATGTCTAATATTTGAAAAAATCAAGAACACATATAGCCTCGAGGAACACCAAAAAATATCTAAAATAGTATCTACTCCAATATGGCAACTGCAACAACATGAAGAATTGAATACAAGGGAAAATCAATATAGTTTCACTATCATAAATAATGACCCCACACTTGGGGCTTATCACCCTTTAGAATCAATACTTAAAAAAATGTCTATGTTGTGTGTAGACCATCACCATATGTAGAGTCCCAATTGCTTAGGGTTTCTTTAGCAAAAACAATATGTATACATTTGCTTCTTCTTTCTAGGGGATCTCCATCTAATTGACATATTTGACAACATGCAAATAAATATCTAATAAATAGAAGATCCACTCTTCTTCTCTTTGGTCCATATGTCTAAGTTTTACCCATTTATTAGGAATGCATAATAAATAAATAACTTGAATATACATCTTTGTGAAGGGAAGCAAAAGTAGAAAGGACCATTCCTTCCTCAATGGTGTTTGTGAAGATCATCCCAAAAAATTTATAACTTAAAAAAATTAGAATGTCACTAGCTACATCTGAAGAAGAAATAATAATAGACATCAATAGACAAGTTAAATGTACTTTATTATAAATTCTTACTAAATAATATCCAAGACATGTTTCATGAAATTCCATCACTCATCATTTGCAATGAATTTGTTTTGTGAAAAAATAAGTATAGGAGAAGGGGTGTATATAGTGTTTTGAGGGGAGGTTAAGAGGTTACAACTGACCTAAAATAGGAAGGCACACAACCAAAGAGATAGGTGCCATGTAAGGAACCAAAATTGACCCAAAAATGGGTCCATCAAATCTCTTAAGTAGAGCACCCAAAATGGCCTAAAATAAGGACCAAATATAAGCTCAATCCACCTTAAAAAATACATCCAAGATTTTAAAAAATCAAGAACAACTATAGACTCAAATAACACCAAATAATATTTGAAATATTTGAAATAATATATGCTCTAATAGGATAATCGTAACAACATGAAGAATTGACTACAATTGGGATTAATGTGGTTTTACTATCATAAATAATGGTGCCACACTAGATCGTATAACCCTCAAGAATCAATCCTTGAAAAAATGTTTATGTTGTGTGTAGACTATTGCCCTATATAGAACACCAATTGCTTAGTCTTTCTTCAACAAAAAAATATATAGACATTCATTTCTTCTTTCTAAGGGGATCTCTATCTGATTGAAATATCTAGTACAATGTAAATAAATATCTAATAGATAGAGGATCCACTCTTCTTCTCTCTAGTCCATATGTCCAATTTACACCCACTCCCTAGGAAGGCACAAAAATTGAATAACTCAAAGCTACATTTCGTGAATGGAAGCAAAAGTAGAAAGGACTATTCCTTCCTCAATGGACTTCATGAAGATCATCCCAAAAAAATTATAACTTAAAAAATTTAGAATATCATTGGCTGCATCTAAAGAAGAAATAAAAATAAACATCAAGAGAATTGAAATGTACTTAATTATAAATTCTTATAATATAATTTCCAAGACATGTTTCGTGAAATTCCACCACTCATTAGTTGAAATTAATTTGTTTTGTGAGAAAATAGTTACATGAGAAGGGGTATATAGTGTTTTGAGGGGAGATCAAGAGGTTACAACTGAATTAAAATAGGAAGGCACAAAATCGAAGAGATAAGCACCATATAAGG
This sequence comes from Torreya grandis, assembly GCA_037957365.1. Taxonomy (NCBI): domain Eukaryota; kingdom Viridiplantae; phylum Streptophyta; class Pinopsida; order Cupressales; family Taxaceae; genus Torreya; species Torreya grandis. The sequence continues at coordinate 353,219 of JARHVA010000135.1, forward strand.
GACCAAAATTGACTCAAAGGTGGGCCCATCAAACCTCTAAAGTGGAGGGCCCAAATGGCTGAAAATAAGTACTAAAAATAGGCTCAATCCACCTTAAAAAAGACGTCCAAGATCTGAAAAAATCAAGAACACCTATAGCCTCAAATAATACCAAAACATATCTAAAATATATAAAATAATATATGCTTCGATAAGACAACTACAACAATATGAATTATTGAATACAAGGAGGATTAATGTAGTTTCAATATCATAAATAATGGTGCTATACTTGGGGCTTATCACCTTGGAGAATCAATCCTTGAAAAAATCCTTATATTTGTGTGTAGACCATCACCCTATGTAAAACCCTAATTTCTTAGGGTTTCTTTAGAAAAAAATGATGTAGACATCTGCTTCTTATTTTTAGGGGGATCTCCTTCTGATTGAAATATCTTGAAACATCAAAAAAAATATCTAATAGATAGAAGATCCATTCTTCTTCTTTCTAGGGGGGTCTCCTTCTGATTGAAATATCTTGCAACATGAAAATAAATGTCTAACATATAGAGGATCCATTCTTCTTCTTTCTAGTCTATATGTCCAAGTTCCATCCACTTCCTGGGAAGGTGATACAACTAAATATCTTGAAGCTATGTTTTTGAGTATAGGCATATTTGCCTCTATGTGGAAATACTAATGTTTGACCTTCTTAGAGGGGTTCTCCAGCTGGCCCTTTCGATAATATTTTTTAATGTGTTGATGGCTAGGAAATGACACTTATTGTGACTTTGAACCCCAAATATGGATGGGTGGCTCCAAACACTCTTTCGATAAAACCTTCCACTTGGACTACTCTACCATCTACGGATGGTACTCTACCTCCACCTCTAGATGCAGTGGCCTATGCTTAATTATATTTTGGTTATTTATAATTATTGTGTTTTGTCTGACATTAATTGATATCATTATTTCTATTTCCATACTTTAAACCTCTTTTATTCTTCTAATATAAAATTTTAAACTATAAATACTGGCTACTTTACTTTATAACTCTTTGTAATTTATTTTTGATTAAATAACAAATACTGGATCTTTACATTTATTTGTCAATGTATTGTAAAACCAAGAAAAAGAGGATTAGAAAAACACAAACAAAAATACTTATTTTTTTGAAAAGGCGGAAGGTAGTGGGAAAGTGGTGGCACGAGTGGATGTCAACCATGTATTTCTTCCCATGTTTTTTAATTTTCCCATTTTGCCTTTCTAGTCTTGTAATTCCTTGAATACCATCGACTGAATTCAACCAAGTCGATGGCACCACCTCTATATTTTATTTATAGATAATGGTAGAAAATCCCTTAAGTATTAGATGATAGGATAGTCAGATTTAACTAGTGTATATAAAATTGGTATGTGATAAAATAGATTTCTATGTTGCTCTATTATTATGATTTTTGTGAAATACAATCAGGCATGCCTCAAATTTGACATCTAGGTAGGTTGGACCACTACTAAGAAAGAATACAAATTATATTAGAAGATAATCATTATAATGTCTCCTCTCAAAGAGAGAAGAGTAGCATGAAAAAATGTTTATGAATGAAAAAAATTAATATGCTTTAAAATAATTATGAGAACCCTTGATTATTGATGTCTAATTTTATTAAAATAATTTTGACTTAAAGGTTAAAAGAATTTTAGAAAGGAGAAAGAAAAAAATTAGAATAAAATGTTTTTAAATAATTATGGGAATGGGAAAAAAGAATCAAGTGGAAAAGGAAAAAAAGTAATATATGTTTTAAAATACTTGTAACAATTGTTGATTATTGATGTCCAATTTCATTAAAATAATTATGTTATAAAGATTAAAATAATTTTGAGGATAAACAATAGAAGAAAATGCCAAAGAAAGAAAACAACAATATGCTCAAGAATAAATTTGAGAAGGGCACTCTACCCACACAAAAACCAAAGGAATCTTGTGAAGGATAAAAAGAGAAAGAAATAGGATAAAATGTATGATAATGAGCATAGTTTTAGCTTCTATGATGCACCACTTGTAAATAATACAAAGGATGATGAAGAAGAAGAGAAGGTTGAGGAATAAGATTAATTACTCTATTTTTTTTGGTTTGTGGTGAAGAAAGGAAAGGAAGTATGTCAAAATCCAAAGCAATATTGAGTAGCTTATTACTTGCTTTGCAGATCTGCCTAGTTTTTGGAAGATTGTAAAGCTAACAATGGGCAGGGCACTCATAAAAGACTCTCTAGCCTTTTGGATTAGCAGGTTACCCTTAGGATTGGGGTCATACCTCTCCCCAACTTATGTCCAATTGAAAATATTCTTTGGTGGGATTAAGAAGGTTGTGAATTGCCATGTGGTTTAGGGAATAGATCAACCTGCCTTGTCAAGGTAGATGCATAATGAAATGTACACTCATACAGTCAAGCCATTACACAGTGTGAAGAGTCTTTTTCCCATCAATTTTTTTGTGTTAGAGGATAAATTATTTAAGTTTTTAAACTTATTAGGGTTGTTACTGTAAATGAAGAAACACGTGAATTGGCTTATTCCAACATTATTCAGCTTTATAGCAGGAGTTTTGGAGTTATGCACACCATTGAGAGTGAGGTTGTATTCCAACATCAATTTCATCTTGAAATACACATGACATCTCATTTGCTTAAACTTAGTGGGATTGTTCTTGTAAATTTTTGTATTTATTTTTATTCTCTGAGCTTTGCAATGTTTGGTATATTATATCTCACTGACATTTTTAATACTATTTTGAGTGGCAGTGTTGGCTTTGAGTGTATAAATACTCTTATATTTTAATGGTTGATGTTTTCCATCTTTTAATTGAGAAAGAGGGTGTTTAAGGCATAAAAATATTTATGTTTTATGCTCTCTTCCATCAAAGTTATGCATGTGTCTGACCACCACTAAAATTGGGTCAAATAAGGGTCAACCAACAACAAAGCACTCAATTAAAGTAGAGGAACTCACTCACTGAAGAAAGGGAGGGGCATTTATATACACCTTAGAAAGGATAAGGGAGGGCCTAATGTTGTAGTGCATCATATTCATACTTGATGTGAAGTCCACCTTAAGTATATGTGTTATCAATGTGTGATTTATTATAAACACAAAATTAAATTAAATACATAATTAATGTGGTAGTTATCCTCATGTATGTGAAAAGGGCTAGGTATAACTTGGGAAATGATACCACCTTTTACTCCATCTATAATAATCTCTCACTCACCTCTTACTTGTCATATATAAAGACCCTTTGTATTCTTGTGAGATGTAATAATCTAGCCTAGAGTCATCCCCTAAGCTAGTGGAGATGTAATATTTTAGAGACCCTTATTAGAGTGCAACCATTACTGGTTACATAAATAAATTATTGAGAGGATCCTCCTGTAAAAAAATAATTTAAATGAATGAAATAATAGATTTATAAAATTAATAAAAGCACTGAAAGGATTATATTTATCGGAGGCCACTTCAAGGGGGAAACCTCCTTTGAGCAAGCTCAATATAATAAATTCATTGATGCTTTCATTGGTCTCAACACTTACTTATATATGAAGTCTAATCGAAGCAACTACTACTTCCCATAAATGTGGGATAAAATAAAATGATCACAGGATGACTCACAAAGCATATACGTCCATAACAACTACTATACTAACAAAGTAAAGAGAAGAGGTAGCATGGGTTCATAACATCCCCTCCCTCTTGGAAAAATATTTGTCCTCAAATATTCATATGTGGGAAGTGGTACTAAATCTAAAATAATGGTTCCCATGTTGCATCCTTTGATTGCATTTTGTGCCACTAAATTAAAACTTCTATGATGGAGCGGGAGTTAAGTTGGCATGTGCACCTATCCAGAATTGCCTCTGGCTCAAGAAGGATGGATCCTTCATTATCAATTTTTGGTAAAATAGTTTGCACTCTAATGTTTATGCCAAGGGCTTTCTTCAAACAAGAGACATGATATACTAGATGAACGTAGTAAGAAGGTGGGAGCTCCAACTTATAAGAAAACAACCAAATCCTCTGAAGAACCTTATAGGGCCCATAGAACTTGGGAGCTAGCTTATGACACCCTTTAAGTTTTGGGAAGGATTATTTGTATGGATGTAGGTGAAGAAAAACTATATCACCTACCTAAAAAGTGCACTCAGAAAAGTTTTGATCAACCTATTGTTTCATTTGATCTTATGACATATGAATATTGTCTCGTAGGGTACTAAGGATCTGATCTTGAGTTTGGAGAATCATGTCAACCACTTGAACTGATGAAATATTAGGCATGTACGAAAGGAACATTGGTGGTGATTGACTATAAAATACTTTATATGGAGTCATTTTAGTTGAAGTGTGGTAGGAGGTATTGTTCTACCATTCGATGAGATGGAGCCACTTTTTCCACTAATGTTGTTATTCTTAGGTGAAATAATGAAGGAAAGTTTCCAAGCATTTATTGATAATTTTATTCTGGCCATCTGTTTGTGGATGATACCCAAAACTCATCTTCAATTAGGTGATGTGCATTGAAATAGTTCTATCTAAAAATGGCAAGTGAAGGTTGCATCACAATCAAGACAATAGATGAAGGAATGCCATGAAAACAAAAAAATATGGTCCAGGAAAATTTGTGTGACTATGGAGGTGGTATAGGGATGGTCGAGGGCAAAAAAATTATATATTTAGAGAGAAAATCAACCAAAACCAAGATCACTATTTTCCCTCTAGATTTAGGGAGCCCCTCAATGAAATCCATAGAAATATATATCCATATCTTGGTAGGAATGGGCAAGGGTTCGAGCAACCTAGGGATGAGTGTTGTTTCACTCGTATTGCATTGGAAGGTATCACATTCAGCCACCATATATTGAATTTCCTTTTTCATTCCCTTCCAAAATAATTTGTGTCATTCTCACTCATAACTTTTGAGAAACCTGAGTGCCCTATGGAGGGAGAAGTATGGAGTTCATAGAATACAACTTACTAAAGATCTGTGCTCTGGGGAAACATCAAATAACCCTTGTATCATAGAGAAGCATCATCCCAAGAATAATGTGGTAAAATAGGGGGTTAGTGGCTAACTATTAAATGATTTGAGATAATGAGGAGTCATTGGCATACACCTACTATACACTGTCCAACCAATTCAAAATAGGTATAGAAATAGTGCAAAAAGAAGCTTGGTCCATAAATGTGCAAGATAGAACATCAACCACAATATTATACTTACCCTTATTTTAAGTGATATCATAGTCATAACCCATGGATTTGTTGACCCATTTATATTATGATGGGGCTGATACCTATTTTTCTAGGAAATATTTCAGACTCTAGTGATCAATTTCGATATAAAAATCATTCCCCAGTAGGTATGGCTGCCACTTATATATTGCATGAAAAATGGCCATCATTTCCTTCTCATAAGTAGAGAGCACTAAATTCTTGCCCGAAATAGCTTTGTTGGTGAACACAATGGAGCATTGGAGGAGAACAACACCAAGTCCATTACCTCAAACATCACTCTTAATAGTGAAGGTCTTGATAAAATCTAGCATAGGTAGAACATGTGTAATACACATAGCTTGCTTCAATTCTTTAAATGCACACTCAGTACCTTATGTCCATATAAAATCATCCTTTTTCAACATAGTTGTCAGTAGAGATACAATCTTCCCATAATCCTCAACAAACTTGTAGTATCTAGTCAACCCTAAAAAACCATGGAGGCTCTTGAGTGTCTGAGGATGAGGCCAATTTGTCATGGCAACTATTTTTTTAGAATCCACCCAAACCCCTTAGGCTGAAACAATATGCCCGAGATAATCCACTTCATTATGGCCAAATGTACTTTTGGATTATTTTGCAAAAAGATGATGGTCAGAAGAAATTGCAGTGCAAACTCTAGATGTTGGAGATGCTCAGACCATGTTTTACTATAGATGAGGATATCATCGAAGAAGATTAGAATGAATTTCCATAGGTAGGGCCTGAATATTTTATTTATCAATGCCTAGAATTTTGAAGGAGTATTAGTGAGGCCAAAGGGCATGACCAAAAACTCATAATGGTCATCATGCATGTGAAAAGTTGTCTTAGGGATATCATCTTCATGAAGTCAGATTTGGTGATATCCATATTGGAGATCCAACTTGGAGAAAAAATGAACATCATGAAGCTCATCAATAATAGGGATTGGGAATTTATCCTTGATTGTGATGTGATTAAGTGTGTGAAAGTCAATGCAGAGGAACCATAACCCATATTTTTTTTAAACAAGGAGAACTGGGGAAGAGTATGGGTTGGTACTAGGGTGAATAATGGCTTACTTTAGTAAGTCTCAAATGAGCATCTGGATCTTAGTATTTTGTTGTAATGGGTAGCAATAGGGCTTGATGTTTGGAGAAACACTTATAAAAAGGAACTGAGTATGGTGATCCTCTAACCATGAAGGTGTTAATCCCATTGGTTCAGTAAAGTCACATGAATACCTATCTAGAATGGTTTATAAATCATAAAAAGTCATGAAAACCATTGATGGTTACATTTGAATGGAATTGAGCTGGATAATGATGTTGTATGAATTCTTCTTAAGGAGATTTTCCATGCGATGTGAAACTATGATGCTGAGAGACCCTAGTTGTAAGCCTTTCAATGTGTGTTTTAACCCATTGTCTAAAAATTGCATCCAAAGCTTAGCAAAATCCCATAATATGGGTTCAAGTGTGCATAACCATTGGGCTCCCAAAATAACATCACATCTACCTATGGATAAGGAAAACATGTTAGAGTGCAAGTTATACTCTCTAATAGAGATATGCACATTATGACACTGCCAATTTATATAAGTATTAAGAAGTTTTTTTTTACTTAGAGGTATCCCCAATTCCAATTGGGATACTGCGACTCTACCTAGTGACCTTCATTAGGGTAAGTGAAGGTGAGACTAAGTTAATCACATTTATTTCTTGTATATTAAGTAATGGTTATGGTTAATTGAAATATTATGGTCTTGACAACAACATTAGGGTACATGTTCACTAGTTCAAGGAGTCTATTATCTACTACATAAAAAGTGGATTTCCAAATTTTTACCAATTAATCTTGAATAATGTGGTAGTAAGTATTTACCACGTACATGGTTTGTGGTGAAATGCATTTCACCATCCTATTGTTTTGATCTAGTTTTCTATTTTAATTGTAATTCAAACTTATAACTTATGGTTTGATGTATATGGTATAGGGTTTAGGGTATAATCGTGAAGGCAATTGAGGATAATTTGAGATGTTTGAACTTATTTGTGACTATAAAATGTGATTTTGGGCATACTTGGCCCTAAAAACATCACAAATTGAGCTAATCAGTCAATTGGGCCAATAAGTAATGTGTTTTGTGTTGAATTAAGCCATGTGAATGTAATTCTTACTCTAAAGGATGTTAAGTGGGGTTAAATCAATTATTTTAAGGTTTAGGTTTTATGATTTAGGGTTTAGGGATTAGGGCTTAGGGTATATTGAGTTTAGGTTTCAGGGTATAAGGTCTAATAGTAAAGGCACATAGGCTAAATTGATATCCTTGACCTATTTGTGACTATAGAATATTCTTTTGGGCTCAATTGGCCTTGGGCACATCATTACAAATTGAGCTAATTCGTCAATTAGGGCAATGAGTGATGCAAGTTGGCCCAAATTGAGCCTTATGAACATAATTCTTACTCTAAATGATGTTAATTGAGGATAAATTGATTGGTTTAGGGTTCAGGGTTTAGGGTCTAATCATAAAGGCTATTGAGTTGCTTGAACCCATTTGTGAGTATAAAAAGTAATTTTGGGCACAATTAACCCCAACACCATTACAAATTGAGCTAATAAGCCAATTGGGGCAATAAGTAATGTGATTTGCATTAAATTGAGCCCTATAAAAATAATTAATTAGGGTTCAATTGAATGGTTTAAGGTAAATATTGTTCATAATTTAAGGTTTAGGGCTTAGGGCTTAAAGCTTAGGGTATATAGGGTTTAGGTTTTAGGATATAAGGTCTAATTGTGAAGGTAATTAGGGCCAAATTCAGCTCCTTTAACCTATTTGCGACTCCATAATGTGATTTTTGGCTCAATTGCCCCCCACATCATCACATATTGAGCCAATTAGTCAATTAGGGCAATGAGTGATGTGATTTCATCCAAATTAAGCCATATGAACATAATTCTTACTCTAAAGGATGTTAATTGATGTTAAATTGATTGGTTTACAATTTAGGGTTTAAAATTTATAGTTTAGGGTGGATAATAACAAAGGTAATTGAGCTTCTTGAACCCATTTGTGAGTACAGAAAGTGATTTTGGGCACAATTAGCCTCAATGCCATCAAAATTGAGCTAATTAGTCAACTAGGACAACAAGTAATGTGATTTTCATTGAATTGAACCCTATGAACATAATTGAGGTTAAATTGAATGGTTTAAAGTAAATATGGTTTATGATTTAAGGTTTAAGGTTTAGGGTTTAAGGCTTAGGTTATAGAGGGTTTAGGTTTTAGGGTATAAGGTCTAATGGAAAAGGTAACTAGGGCCAAATTTAGCTCCTTTAACTTATTTATGACTACAAAATGTGATTTTATGCTCAATTGGCCCTCACATCATCATAGATCGAGTCAATTAGTCAATTGGGGAAATGAGTGATGAAATTTGGGCCAAATTGATCCATGTGAACATAATTCTTACTCTAAATGATGCTAATTGAGGATAAATTGATTGGTTTACAGTTTAAAATTTAGGATTTAGGGTGCAATCATAAAGATAATTAAGGATAATTTTAGTTATTTGAACCTATTTATGACCATAGAATGTGTTTTTGGGTTCGATTAGCCCATATGCCATCACACATAGAGTAAAATAGTCAATTGGGGTAGTTAGTGGTGTGATTTGGACCAAATTGAGCCCAATGGACCTAATTCTTATTGGGATCCTTATATGATCCAATGTATTGTTTTGATTATTAGTTTATTTATTTTTGGTTGTATGATTTATTTTCTTGTTAGTTGGTTTTCTAACCAACTTCTTTCACAAGATTTTATAGTTTGCATTTGTACAAAAATAAACATAAGTTTCTACATTGCATATATTTTCTTGAATTATTGTTCCTCTTGTTCCTAGTGCATATTAGTGGTATCAGAGTGCAAGAAAGGTATTTAAGGAGGAAAAAGACATTTGGAAATGAGAGAGAGAGACCAATGATCCCTATACATCTACAATGCTATTTATTTTATGCTAAGACTAAAAGAAGACAATAAAACTATATGGTGCACTGACTGAGGCCAGATGAAATTTACATTGGTTGTGGAGGATTGAAGAATAACATTGTAAGATAGATTAGTCTAATTTGGTCGATCCAAGAGACTTATATAGTAGCAATTACGACAAGATTTAAATTAACTATCCATTTCAATTATCTCAAAACTTGTGGAAAGAAAGAGAACATTTTATTTTTGGCTTAGTATTTTTCATTTTATTCATGGTAGCAGCAAACAAAGCCAAACAATAAGAATCTTCCATAATAAGGAAATTAACTGACCGAAGAAATAAAGTCTGTTCATCTATCATACTTCTATAGAAATAGTGATTTGTTATCAAAATAATTTAATTCATAGTGTTGCATGGTAATCACAAACCTATACTAAGTATTAGGTCATGGCATAGATTTAAAACTATGTGGGGCCCAGTCAGACAAGGTAGGCATAGTAGATTTTTCTATGCAAATGAAAAGGGGCAAATTGATTTCATGATTACTTTTACCTACAAATATTTTTTATTTTTTAAAGTTCAACAACCCAATTTTATCAAGAATATGCTTCACTTATATTCTAAAAATTATGGTAGAGGGAGTGGATGTATACATTGTGTTGGTCATTTGGTAAGAAGAGGTCCAAATTTTTAAACCTTTCTACAACATTTTGTTGGTCCAAATTTCTTTCTTTTAATATTTTATATAAAAATAAATGGAAGGACAAATTGTGAAGGGAAAATAATTTTAAATTTTGGAGATATAAGGGCATAAAGAAGATATAAGGTGTGATTATTTTTGATAAAATATCAAAATCTTTTTTGTAATCAGAATTTTTTTTAAAGGTAAAGGCAAAACCTTGATAAAATTCCCTATTTTTTTTGACTTCACACCATGGTAAAAATTGTAAGTCTTATCTTTGAGAATGGATGACTTACTCCTAAAAAATACAAATAATGGAGCTTACACATGAAAAATACACTCATTTTTAATTATTTCTGGGAAAGAACTGAAAAAAAAATCACACTGTCAACTAAAGATGCAAAATTGCTTTAATTCTAAAAGTGTGATAAATGTGTTGTTACTCTGCTTAAATCATCTTGCATAGTAGTGGTTATTATACATATTGAATATGTTAATTTTGAAGCATGGAAAACATGAAAAGTGTTAAAATACTTATATGACAAGCAACCTGCATACAACAAGATTGACCTTCTTATGTCTCTTTTGAACAATAAACTTGCAGATGATAAAGATGTATCTAAATATATTTCATGCATGAAAACATTAAAACAATAATACTGCACAATTGGTGGTGAAATTGATGATGATATGTTAATTTCCATCAAATTTAATTGTCTCAATTCTACGTACACTAATGTTTTTGAAATGCTATAGCTTAGTGATAAGCTTAACGGTGCCACATTTGACTCTATTTATGAGTTATTAACTCATCATGAGATATAGTTTGTGAGGAATAAGAGTACATATACTGAAAAAACTCATTATACAAAGAATAGGTCCCATCACATAGATCATCATCATGTATAATGATGGTTTTAGAAACACTCTTCAAGTCATTCTCTAAGGCAATCTCCACACCATTCTAGATGATCTTCACAACATTCACATCGACACTCTCTAGGGTCTTCCAAATGTAGACATCACCATAATCACTCTTTTCATAGTTATTATTTTTATTCAAGTTCTTCTAGATCTCAAAAACATAAGAAATAACCCAAATGTTTCAAATGTGGTGGTATTGCACATCTTGCAGATGTATGTCCTTCTTGATGACCTTGTTCTCCATGTAAAAAGAAACTTGAATTAAATTATGTGGATCATTCTAGTATCAAATATTTTTATTACTCTAATTATTTAAGATATTCTAACACTTCATTTGATTAGGAGATGTACCTTATGGCTGAGGTCTATAGTCTAAATGGACTTGACAACATATTTTGAGTGATTAGTAACTAGAGGTTGGAGGATTAGTTAGAGGCTGGAGGACTACTCCATTCTCTAGTTAGTTATTTGCTCAAAGTTTGGGTTCATTCTTGAATAACAATTTTGGATTGTGTTCTTTCTTTTAATTTTATTTTTGGCTTTCTATATATGATATTCATTACATAGAGTAGACAATATTAGTTGATTTTGATTCTCTTGGTACATAGATTCTCACCTCTCACCTGATAGGGGGAGAAGATATTGCATTTGTTGGTTTTTGATTAGTCATCAGTGATACTACAAGTTGATAGGGGTTGTTATCACATTTAGTGTTGAGCAAAGGTTATCAACATTTGTTGGACATTAGGGAGATGTGGCATACACAGTACATATTTGTCACTTGAATGGGTTCCTGTGTGGGATCTTATTCGGATCGATGTAGTTGGAGAGGATTTGATGGAGTTCTACTACAGTATGGTATGATGATCATAGGGGATGAGCATTCATTGATTGTGTTAATCAATCTTTTATTCCATAGCTTGTTGGGTGGGCTTCTATATGAAGTGACATTGGTTTTGGTCAGTACCAGGAGGTACAGTACACCACTTACAATTTCATTCTAATTTCATTTGATGACTTCAGAGTCATTGCTCTAGTTCTTTCATCATTCTTTTAGATCAAGGGGGAGTTTGTTAGAATCATTTAATGATCTAAAGTATTGTTTTGATTATTAGTTTATTTATTTTTAGTTTTATGGGTTATTTTCCTATTAGTTGGTTTTCTAACCAACTTTTGCAAGCTTTTATAGTTAACATTTTTACAAAAATAAACATAAGTTTTTACATTGCATATATTTTCCTGAATTATTATTCCTCTTGTTCCTGGTGCATATCAATTCTAAGTCTAAATGAAGGCAAATGAAGGTCAAATGATTTTTTTAGGGTTTGAAGAGTTCATAATTTGTGGTTTAGGGTTTTTAAGGCTTCAATTTTATGATTAAGGTTTAGTTGTGAGGGTATAAGGTCGAAGAGATCAAGGTTTTAGTTTTAAGGGTTTAGGTTAGGTGTGTTTATGCATACATCCAAGATCATGTATGTGTTAGGACCGTGTACATAATTTGGTTAGTGGTAAAAAATTAAAAAAAAAAAAACATTTAAGTCAACATCTTATTTTTTGAATCGAGACTTCTATCCCCTGGGTACTCTACTCTATTATGTTCTGTATGCTACATGGTTATTTTATTATTGATTTGATGCATGTCCCCACCCTCAAAAGTAAAAAACTTTTTCTACTCATGGTTGACTAAAGAGTGCATGTCTATTTTTTAATAGTTTGATTGTTGTCCCCACTTGGTACTACACATTAAGCATGTCTGATTTTTAATAATTAGATTGTTGTTCCCACCCTCAAAAGTTGACAACTTTGTGCAATCATGGGTGATGGTTTTCATAATAGCAAGAAGAACTTAAAGAACAAAATGCCATAGGAATTACAAGTGTAGAGAGAAAATCAAAGGTAGCGAATGAAAAAACTTTGTGAAAGTAAGTATACTAACCATAACGAATTAAATGTCATAAATAATGATGAAATAAATAATGATATTATACCAAATTCTAAAATTTCAATTAACGATTCTGATAGTATACCAAAAAATAATGAAATTCCACATTCAAATATTATGATTTTTAATTTTGATGATTATAGAATGCATGATGATGTAAATTGCATGGAAACACTGATTGGTGAAAGTAACAATCAAGAAAAAACTATGGAAACACCATTGAATGAAGAAACTAGCAATGAATAAAATAATATGGATACACCAAATCAATCAAATTTACCACTAAGAACACCTAATAGGATTTTGAAAATAATACCCATGTAGTTAATTGAAATTGATGAAAACATTTTGAAATGAAGTCCTAAAAAATGTCTTGGTACCTTATGAGAAGAATAGTTGAAAAAAATTGGGACTTGCACTTTCACAAATTAAATGAAACTCAGAGATGCCAATTGTTTGTTACATTGAAGAAAGTGCATAAGATGAGACCTATAATGAACACCCTAGGACTAAGAACATCTAATATTAATGGTGTAAATAAGAAATTATTTAAAATTTTCATAATGCATACCATCAATTAGGTGTGAACAAATACATCAAAGATGGCAACGTTGATCGATGTATTATTACAAATTCTATGGTAAGTTGTCAAACAAATAATAAATGATTGATTAGACAAATAAGCTGAGCATTGCACATAAATAGAAAAACATTAATTAAAGCAATTGGGAGATGTAGAAGACATAATGTTTTCGATAACAATGACTTGTGGGCATTCTATGGTAGGCTCTCATAGAAAGACAAGGCTATAGTCGATGCCTTAAAAGATTTACTTGAATAATTTTGGAAATATAACACAAGGGTATTGCCTAATATTAGAGATGTAGTGAAAATAGGAGTTGGTTCTCATAACTGTGAATCACATCCTAGACATTTTTTGGATATGAATCAAACACAATTGTACTCTAAATTTGTTAAAAAATATCCACATATTTTTATTAGTCAAAGATATTTTGAAATGACCAAACCCTTCTGTGTGAAAATCAATCACACATGCACTACTTCTTATTTTAAGCAACATGTTGAATTTTTTATGCATTATGATATTTCTAATCATTTTTATTATACCTTGCATAGTGACGACATTTTTCAAGAGGGTGGAGTGGAAGCCCCACCAAAATCAACAAGGGAATTTATTCCATCTATTTTTTGTGAAAGACAAGATGGACAATTTTTTTATAAGGCATGTTTGGATAGAACTTGCATCATTCGTGGTGGATTGTCAAAATTGAAAAAATGTACCCATGAGGAGAGTACACACAGAATTGGAAAAGAATTGGTTGGTTTTAGTAAAAATAAATCTATAACATATAAATTAAAATATGAAAGGGAATATAAAAGGTGTGAGCTTGTTACAGAACAAATATTTGTTTCCAAATTTATAGACAAATTCAGGGAGGAAATTGTATATGATTTCACACACCCAGAGCTCGATGGCTAGATGAATAATTCAAGTTAAGTATGGATGCATTCCCATATGGTACTATTATTTTAGTAATTGAATTTACAGATAATTACACATTTTAACCAAAAAGAGAGATTCAGTCAAAATACTACCATTCAGTATAGGTTTCCCTTTTTATGCATATAGTATTCATGCATTCACCTGACAGTACAGAGCATGGTCAAAAAATATTAAGGGAGAACCACCTCTATGTCAACATTGATCAAAAACATTCTTCAAAGTATGTGCAAGGTTGTTTTTAGATGTTTTATGGCAAGTTGAGTGAAATCAACATTAATTTCAATCAACATTATATTTGGTCAGATAATTGCACATCATAATTTAAGAATGCATGGATGTTCTACTGGTTGAAAAGGATGCATGTGACCACTGGTGTAAAACATATTTGGAATTTCACTAAAGTGGGACATATAAAAGGGGAGCATAATAGGGTTGGAGCATGTGTCAAAAGAAAACTTACAAGAGAGGAGTTAAATTTTGAAGACGTCATTAATTTGGCAAATGCAAAAAACATAGTTGAATGGTGTAATGAAATTATGGGCCATGGTGCTAACAAAGGTCCAAATTTGGAGGAAATTAAATCATTCTTGTAGTGGTGTATCACCTTTCCAAATATGCTCATTTATGTGCTTTTGCTCATTCCTAAATTGCTTATACCATCACCCAGACATATTTTGATCAAATATTCTTGCTCTATGGTATTCTTGCCTCCATTGTATCAAATCGTTATTTTGCTTTCACTATTCATTTTTGGCAAGCACTTTTCAAGTGCCTTGGCACAACTCTAAAAATGATTTTAGGATGTCATCCATAGATTGATGGCCAAAAAAAATTTTCAATATTTTTTTGGAGACCTATCTCCATTATTTTATCACATAGTAGCAACATCATTGGGTAAAATAGTTACCTCTTTCCAAATGGTGGTACAACACCTCTTTCGACCACATAGCCACCAAGCTAACCTCATATGAGATTGTCTATGGTCAAACACTACCATCTATTCTTTCATATATACCAGGAAGTTCTTTGGTATAGGCTATTGATACTAACCTCAATGCATTAGACAATATCCTTCACCTCATTAAGGGTAATCTCCACCTGGCACAAAATCACATGAATCAATGGGGAGACTAAAACCACTATAAAGGATCCTTTCCACCTAGAGATATAGGTTTCCTTCACCTACAACCTTGTAGTCAATCTTATTTGAAGCTGAAAGGTTACCAAACATTAGCTCCCAAATTCTATGGGACTTATAAAATTCTCTAACAGGTTTGACCTATCACCTATAAGTTAGAACTTCCACCTTCATCACACGTGGACCCTATTTTTCATGTTTTGTGTTTAAATAAGATCTTTGGCTAGAATGTCACAATGCAAAAAGTACTTCCATAACTTAATACATAAGGATATCTCCCTTTAAAACCTAATGCTACACTGGACAAGTGATATCATATGTTCCATAATTGGATCATCATTGAAGTTTTAGTACAATGTCATAGGATGCAACCAAAATATGTTACCTCAGAGCCTCTTCTTTCAATCCAATAGCAGTTTCCTCACCTAAAGCTTCGAGGGAAAAGTTTTTAATAATAAGAGCATGTTAGGACCCTTTGTCCTAACCATCCTTTTATAATTTACTTCCTTAAATAAAAGGCTACAAATGCATATGATTTTTAAGACATCCCTCAAGCCCATAAGATGAATAGTAATAATACATTGTAATAGTCCCACATTCATTGGGACTAGTATTTATCTAGTGATAAATTACTAGAAATAAGAGTCTAGACTAGTATGAAGAAAACCAAAAATTGTATTGAATTAAGCTTGCTCAAAGTAAATTCCCCCCTCGAAGAGGCCAATGATTCTCGTAATGCAATTATGATTTTTTTGAATCAATATATTATAACTAATTATGATTTATTTCATATGTTAATAATTTATTCCTAACTTGTTTCGGAAGGATCCTATTAATTATAAAAAAATGGATTTATATGAGATGTGCATAATAAAAAAAATTTAAAAAATTGCTTTTGAAATCATGAGTTAAATATAAATAAGCCTATGTAATGTAATCTTACTTTTCAAAAACTTCTGATTCATGTTGTTATCTTTGACTTTTCATTGAAGGTAAAATTCCTAATAAATACGTAGATGGCAAGAAAATGAGAATCAAACTAGTACAAACAAAATAACATTTAGATATAATCAAAATAATTGGTTCTACATTTCAAGCGTAATTAGAGTATCTCTAATAACATAGTACAAGCCCCAAGCTAGGAGAAATGCTCAGTACTAATATTCATCACTTTTATTAGTAAGAAGTTTCTGATTTTATTTTGTTTATACCATTCTTTGCATTTATTGTAGGGAATTTATGAAAGAAACAAGTCCCCCAAATAATGTACATATAAATAAATTTTGTTTTAGATTAAGTTTGAAGGTTCCAAGGTTAAATTTTCAACAATATTGATTTTTTGGTGAATATGAAAAGTTTAGAAATAATGTTTTTGGAAGCAATAAATGTCCTATACAACTTGCATCACTCACACTTAGCATATTCTCAAACAAATTAGTGATAACTATATTTGAACTAACAAGAGTCGAGAATACAAACAAATTGGAAGAAAATAACAAAATGTATCTGAGTAGGAGATTTTTTTGGGTTACGTAACTCATAATTAACATGTAACAATCTGATGATTGATACTCTCCACATATCCATTGTAGTTCTTGGTCAATGATTTGTGGCTATTGTCAAGGTAGTAACTGATTTCTACCTATTCCCTTTCCTAGAGGTCAAGTAACATGCAAAAGAAACCAAAGTATAACCCGTAGGGGTTATATATGATGCTAACATCAAGATCATGGATGCCAAGTTTTGCACCAACTTTGAGGTTATAGAGCTTGATGAGGAAGACAATTACCCTGCATTATTGGGAAGGTCTTGGTGTTACGCTAATAATGTGGATATGTACTTTAAACAATGCTACATGATCTTCAAGAACAAAAGTGAGTGCATGGTGATCCTACTAATAACAAACTAAGGTTCCTTGTATATTAAATGTATGGAGTTCACAAATGCATTCAACAATATCTGCAACATCACACATAGAGGAAAGAAAGTGCAGATTTGTGTGGGAAAAGCACCATGAGATGGGATGACGTGGAGGCTGACTTAGAGACCACAAGTATTGTTGGTGATTTATGGGTGTAGGAGACATACAAGGTCTCCATGAGAAGGTGTGGGGAGATACACTTGAACCCCTTGATTGAACTTCAGCATGAAGAGAAGCACTTCGAGAACACACCTTAGTGCATAAGGGTTGGTTGAAGATGTCGCATGATACAATCTAGACCCTAACTCAAATATTTGAAAAATAACCTGTGTATAAGAGTTGGTATGTCCCTTTCAAACATAATTTTGAGGTTGTTTGTCTCATGAAGATAAATCTATATTGAATTATTTGTACCATTGAGGTTGTGTGCATTGGTGAAATCACTCCAACATGTGTAAAGGCAGGATGACCTTCAGTCATAAATAAAGTTTGGGAGACACATTCACGTATCAGATATAAAAGGAAAAGGGTGCCCCGAATCAACAAGATGATCCCTCATTTATGGGCCACATAATAAGTTATCATCTACCCCAAAGTCAAGAAAAATAATCAATGCAAATGACTATTTGGATATGGATCATGAACCAGTAGTGGTGATATGTCTCGAGGGAATTTAGATGGTTGTCAACTTATGTTGGTAATGTAATAATATATTTGTGCCAAGTTTTAATAAGGCTTTATAATTCTTTTTTTTTTCTTTTGTAAGATTAGGTTAGCTCCTATGCACAATGGTTATATGCAAGTTGTAATAAGATGCACACACCTCTTATAATCTAGTTGGGCACCTAGTTGGGTGAGTTGAGCAAGGGATTTATTTTGAGATTCAACCATCAAATGTCTAATCATCTTTGGTGAGGTTTGTTTCACTTTAAAATGTGAAAAGGTGCTTTGAACCACCCAAAAATATAAAACTTTATGCATACATGATAGCGACACCATGGGAAAAAAGCGTAGCTATGCTAGATGACTAGTTGTAGATTTGAGTGTTGTTATATCATGATTCCTCGCTAAGAAAACTTAATTGATTATCCATAGATATTTATAGTTGATAATTTGATTTGATTATTTTTGGCTAAGCTTTGAGATATATGTTATTATGGGACAGTTGGATATTGCTTATGTTACATGATTACATTACTTTGAGTTAGTTGTTTATGTTTTTATATTATGATCATAATGAATTTTTATTTCATCTATATTTTATGATGTATGTATATCATGATGTTATGGTCTAACTACCTACTTGTTGTGAGTTTGATGTAAGAGAAATCATCCCTCAGAGCATGACGAAGGGAGAGCATTATCATCGAAGAGGGTGATGTAGATGGAGATGTTAGAAAATGACAAAGAAAATGGCTAGAACCCTGCACACACCACATTAACTACTACATGTTAGATGCATAATGTAATGGTTAGCATAATGCGTTTTGATGTTTTTTGCATTTAGATAGTCGTTTACACATGATTTGATAGCTTGGTTTAATGGTTATATGGAACTCATCTTGCGTGGTTACGTTTATGACCATTAATGCTTTTGATGATGTCATTTGTATAATTAGAGTAATTTTGAATTTATTTTATTAATGAGTTAATCATTAAGTCATAATTATTATTAATTAACAATAAATGTATAAATAGGAAAAATGAAAATGGGCATTATTTAGGAAACACATATTTATGTTTTAAAAAAAGGAGAAGCTTTTATATTATTCTAAAGATGGAAGGAAAAAAACAAAAAGAATCATGGAACAAAAATAAATAAATAAACGATATTGATAAAAATAAAGGGAAAAAAATAAAAAGGAAAAATCTAAAGCTACACCTTTCTCATGATAGAAAAAGATTAGAAGAGGAGAAGTGAGGCATAGCATAGGAGAATGAGAGTTAAAAAGAGAAAAGGGAGGCAAAACATATAGGACAAGAAGAAGGTATGGAGGAGAAGAAGGAGAAGATAGCATGGTATGAAAGGAAAGAAAGGAGCCGAGCTGGAAGGAGGCTTTATCAAATGCTAAGGAGAAGTTTTTCTAAGGTAATCACTAATTTGGAACCCTGAATTTTTTTTCAAAATATATCATTTGTGTTTCTCAAAATTATGGCAATCTATTTGTTTATCTGTCATTGTTAAACCATTTTTATATGCTTTAAAACGTCGTAATACTCTTAAATTCGCTGTAATATTAACATTATGATATAAACATAATACAATAATCCGTAATTACAGCATATAAGAAATCACTATTATAGCGAAACTATAAACTATACATAACAGGTTTGATGACAAGGAATAAACCTATATAGATATTTGAAAACAATAAGTTTAAGAAGTATAGGGCGATCTGTGAGTATGCAGATAAAATAGAATATATACACCGCGCCATAAAAATAGCGAACAGGTTTGATGGTAATTGAAGCGAAGGAAATAGAATATATATACTATGCATAAACAATAGATGTATCACAGTTACATTCGTAGTAATCAATAAGCTTTTGAAGCTAATTATACATGTAGCGACTTCCTTAATCATAATTATGCATGCAAGCATAAAAATATAGAGGAATTAATTAAGTAGATATGAATGTAAAAATAGATGTTTAATTTCACTTTTCTATTTATATAAATGACCAAAAATATTAGCATATTTAGCTTGTTCCTATTGCGTTTGGGTCTAAGACAAGTGAGTAGAAGGGATATAAATACTAATTCTTTGCACCTACTTAGACACCTATGGTAGAAAAAAAAACACGTGCGGTCAACCAAAGCTGTATGTTGTGTACAAAAAATGTCCTCTATATTATAACCGATTTATTTTTCTATAGGTTGTAATGCCTCTCTGTTAAGATTATTCATGTGTGATATTAGATATTTAGTTTTGTACTTAAATGTAGACTATTTCCTCTTTCACCTTGAAACTGTAGTAAAGACACAATTCAATTATATTCAACAATAACATGCTTACATATATAGGCTAGTGATCTCCTACTTTCATGAAGTTAGCCTTAGCACAAACAACTAAATAATGTCTACTTTATAGGGATGATTTGTTATCAAAACTCATTATACATTTGCAGACACACACACACCAAATAATATGTCATGTACTAGTAATCCTAACATTCCCCTCTTAATACATATATAGGGAAAGGAACCATACCATACATACTAGAAATGCACATGTACGTCAGCACATATACATCTATTTTGAACCACACTAGATACATCCACTCTGATATTAGTGATATCCTATGTGAACATGTATATTAGTGCTGGGATTCTCACTGACACATACATAGATAAAAACACACTTATCTATTCCCATTTTCACTTTCAAATGGGTGTCATGCTTCTCATTGACACATTCATTTATTCACACTCACTTGTAGTGAGTATTGTGCTTCTCACTAACATATCACATATGCAAGAAGGTATATAAATATCTATCTACAGTGGGTGTTGAGCTTCACACTGTCACACAAACACAAAAAAAATAAAAATATTTGAGGATCGATTCTTCACTGTCTTTATTGAGTTTTGGGTTTTTCATTGAATTTTACATTTATAGCCTCTATCCTCGATTGTTTTCACGTAATCACAAACAATGTAAATGGTAGCCATTGAAATGTTCATCACTTTCAAAATTATTTGATTTGACACAAACATTTTTCCACTACTATAGTATGTAGCCTCTAAGTTAGTAAGACAATCAAGATTACTAATGGAGTTCATTACTCCATTGTCTTTGACCTCCAACGGAATGTTTCTCACTCAATAAGATGCATCTTGAAGATCAACCACATGTAATTGTTAGGAATATCTCCCCCCACATAGGAGAGATACATATTGCCTATGACATTAAGTTATCCTGAAAATGCATCCATTACAAGGAAAAAATTGATATTTTACAATTTAAAACATGACACAAAAGGATCAAATCATAAAATAATAGGACTATACAATTAAATTAACAACCTATAAACCTAGGACTATATAACTAAACAATAACTTTAAAAAAATGCCACATTTATCTGGGAAACAATTCAGGCGACAATTTGGGTGACAGTTCCACCCCAATTGATGACGAAACTTCTGGGAACCATAACTTTTGCACCGTAGCTCCAATTGACTCATTATTTGAACCGTTGGAAAGCTAAGAATGAGGAGAACATCGTGAGATGGCATGGATATTTTCTTGATGAATTTTGACCCCCAAAACCCCAATATAAGTGCCCCAAATTTCAATTTTAGTAGTGCAGTCTAAAAATAGTAAGTTTCTAAAAATAGTAATTCCTTTAATTTTGTATTATTTTAAATCGTGGAAGTTGAACCACTTAATCTCCCTCTAGATTGGTGACCTTCCACATCCTCCCCTTACTTTCAAAATGTGTATAAATGAAGATGTAACCTGAAATGGAAAATCAAACATCTCTTCCCAGAGATAAGCATATATTTGTATTGCGATCTTAAGTAATAATACATCTCTTCTCGGAGAATTCATTGTTACTGTGTTATCTCTGTGTTCTTGAAATATTTATCAACTAGAAATTTTGAGTTTTGGATTAGTAGTATCAGAGCGGTTTGTCTTGAGAGTATATGATCCTAAGGACGAGGTCAGGCTACAAGAAGCTTGGGTGGAAAACAATAGAGCTTCCAAACTATCCACCTATTCACTCCAAATTAATTTAAATGGTAGGTGACATTGAGACATCTGATCCTTTCAAGAAAATGGTGAATGAAGCCCTCTAATGGCAACAAGCACAGATGCTGCAACAATTTGCCCAAATTCTTCAATAACTCCTGATGGGAAATTACGGCTCCTCAGCTGCACTTCCTAGCTCCTCATCCAGGGAACGTCCTTTCAGTGCCACAACACCCTTCAAAGTTTAGGTGAATTTTGATATTCCTACATTTGAAGGTAAAATCAATGCTGATGCAGTGGAAAATTGGTTTGATCAATTATCTTCCTACTTCTCTGTAAATAAATTCATCGATGGAGAAAATATCACTTTTACTCTTTTGAAAGCATCATTGCTCATGAAAAACTAGTGGGAAGTGTAAAAAAAGAGGTTCAATATAGATGACATTGGCCTTGAGGTGGAACCTACCTGGGATGATTTTGTGGAATCATTGAAAGAAGAATACTATTCCATTGGAGTATATGATGATCTGTACATACAGTGGCAACAATTTCGCCAAGGTAAGGACCAATTTGTTCAAGATTACACAAACATTTTTCATTCTTTGTTTGCAAGATTGGGCATCCAAGAAAGTGAGAAACATAATTATCTCAAATATCGTGGTGGAATACAATGGTACATAGGGGGGAAATGGAACTCTTCAATTTGGAAACCCTTGATGAGGCATACAAATTCATAGTGAAGATTGAGCAGAAGTATGGTAGAAAGAATATGAAGAGTCAGCCCTCAAAATGGAAAAGTGACAAGGTCAAACACGAGGCCAAAATTGGAAGCAAAAGGAGTTTCAGAATAAGAAACCCCAGAAGGGGAAGGTTGGAAAATGGTGTGATTACCACAAAACTAGAACTCACTCCAAAGAAGAATGTCGAGCCATCAAGTCACTACTTTCTAAGTCACAATACTCGACATCTGCTACTCTACCTCATACACAACCCACAGTCGAAGAGGATGAAGAAGAAATTGTAGATGTTGAGCCAGACACCATCATCGCTTCATCACAAGCCTTTGAGGAAAGGCCAAATGATAAGGAAAGATTGTTTCACTCCAAATTATGGGTAAAAAATAAGCCTCTACATTTCATTCTTGATAGTGGGAGTCAAAAGAATTTAATCTCTACTAAAGTTGTGAAAAGTCTAAATCTATCCATGAAGCCTCATCCAAGGCCCTATAGTATTGGATGGTTGAGCCTAGGGAGAGACCTCCATGTCACCCATCAGTGTCTTCTTTCATATGCAATAAAACCATTCCAAGATGAAGTCTTGTGTGATGTGGTCAATCTAGATGTTTGTGATGTACTCCTTGGTTAGCCATTCATGATGAGTGACATGGCATCTATGAATCACGAACCTGAAGAATCACCCTAACTCTTGGAACATGACACTATAGGGTACCAGAGGTACCACCTCCCACATCTGTCTCCATGATCAGTGGTAAGAAATGTAAGAGATTGGTGGAGAAGACAAATCAATTTGTTCTGATGGTTGTCAAACCACAAAAATACAAGAAGGCTGATGTTGCAGTCCTGACTACACAATCAACACAACAATAAAAGCAGATAGGACAAATCATAGGAGAATATGATGACTTATTCAAGTCATCCACAGGAGTTCCACTGCAATGCTAGGTAAAACATTCTATCGATTTGGTCCTAGGATCACCTTTGCCTAACAACCCTGTGTATCACAGGTTAATTTTGGAGAATGATGAGATAAAAGGATAGATTCAAGAATTGATCCAAAAGGGTCACATCAGGCCAAGCTCTTCACCCTGTGGTAGCCCAATTGTCTTGGCACCAAAGAAAGATGGAACATGGAGGCTTTACATTGATTATCGAGCCCTGAATAAAATCTCTATGAAGAATCGCTACCCTCTCCCTAGGATTGATGACCTGCTGGACCAACTCCATGGTGCAAAGTTCTTCACCAAAATTGATCTCAAATTTGGTTATCACCAAATTCCCATCGATCCCACCAATGTCTGGAAGACTGCATTCAAATCTAAGGAGGGGCTCTTTGAATGGTTGGTTATGCCTTTTGGCTTAACTAACACACCTGTAACCTTCAATAGGATGATGGATGACATCCTATGACCCTTCACCAACTCATTCATGGTTGTCTACTTGGATGACATACTCATCTACAATATAAAATGGGTAGAACATTTGAAACATGTTCATAAGGTGCTTTAAACTCTTCAGGAGCACAAGTTGTATGCAAATCTTGACAAATGCACATTCGGGATGACAACAATTTAGTACCTTGGGTACATTGTGAATGAGGAAGGGGTCCATGTTGATCCAAAAAAGATTTAGGTTATTCAAGAATGGCCCACACTAAGGACCCTCACAAAACTTCATAATTTTTTGGGTCTTGCAAATTTCTATCACAGGTTTGTTCTTGGATTTTCACATGTTGCTTGGTTACTAACCCAAGTGACTAAAGGAGGAGCTAAAGCTACATTTCAGTGGGGTGAAATACAACAAAGGGAATTTGATAATTTGAAGAACAGACTTTGCTCAGCCCCTGTTCTTGCCTTGATAGATTTGCATCAACCTTTTGAGTTGATGACATATGCATCTGAATATGCCATTGGAGCTATCATCATGCAACATGGCCATCGTGTTGCATATCATAGTGAAACTTTCACTGATACAGTCAGGAAATATATGACATATGATAAGGAGATTTATGCCATTGTGCAAGCCTATAAACAATGGAAACACTACATCTTGGGGAAAGAGACTGCGATCCACACTGACCACAGACCATTGGAATTCATCCACACATAGAATAAACTACAAAATGAGAGGCACCAAAAGTGTGCCACATATCTTCAGCAATTCCACCTAATAATCAAACACAAAAAGGGGAGCTCAAATACAGCTGTAGATTGTCTAAGTTACCCACCAATTACCACACTCACAATAGTTCTTGACCTGTGTGGACATGAAACTGCCACTTGGGGTTCTCTGTATGAAGTAGATCCTACCTTTACTGATACATATCAGGTGCTTAAAAAAGGTAAACATGTTTCTAATTTTTATTTTCAAGATAATGTCCTCTGTCATATGGGGCACATATGCGTTCCAGATACAGAGCAACAAAAGATGATATGGGAAGCACACTTCAGTAGGACAGCTAGATACTTTGGTATAGAAAAGACATTGGCAGTTCCTCAAAAAAACTTCTACTGGCCCCATATGTGAAAGGATGTGGAAAGATATCTCAAATCTTGCACCCCATGTGTGATAGCCAAGCCAACAAATAAGAAGAAAGGATTGTACACGCCATTGTCAGAACCAACCAGGCCTTGGGAATCTGTCTCAATATATTTTCTCTCAGGTTTGCCCAGTTCAAAACATGGTAAGGACTGTATTTTTTTGGTAGTTGATCATTTTTCAAAAATGGCTATCATGATTTTTTGTAAGAAAAATTTACTTGCTGAAGAAACTGCTCGACTATATTTTAGTCATGTATGGCTCCATTTTGGTCTCCCTAAGTCCATTGTCTCAGACAGAGGTGGTGAACCGCTTGATTGTTCACATGATTTGGATGTATCACTCCAAAAATCCATGCACATGGGATGAGGGCTTCTTTTCATACATTATGGATACAATCGGGCACTGCACAACTCAACCAAGCACAATCCATTCCTAGTATGCTCCGGGTTCCAACCCATGGCACCAATTGATATAGCTGTTCCATTCTCCATCATGGAATACACAATTCATGGAAAATCTGAGGCAACAAAAGCAACAAATTTTATTAAACAAATGCAACACATCTAGCAATAAGTTCATGACATCATGGAGAAGATGAATAAGAAGTATAAGCAATGCCATGACAAACATAGGATTGCACACCATTTTTATATGGGTGACAAGGTTTGGTTGTGGATTTAGAAGGAATGACTTGCAGGCCCACACAAAAAAATTTGGCCTCTAAGATATGGTCCCTACACCATCACCAGAAAAGTTGGAGAAAATGCTTTTGAGTTGAACCTACCAGCGTACCTTGGTCTGCATCCAATATTCAATGTGGAGCTCCTCAAACCATATCATCCACCTCTATTGGACACTTCAATAGTAGCAGAACAACTAGACATTAATGATCTTGATCCACAGAGTTTTGCTCTAGTGGAGGAGGATCAGATTGTGGACACCTGGATGAAGACAACAAGAGGATGCTCTATTCCAGTTTATCAAGTGGTCAAAAGTGGCCAACTTAGCCACCAAGGTGTGTGGCTCACAGAGAATCAAATAAAGACACAACTGCCACACCTGATGAGGAACATTGATGCAATTGGGACCATTGATTTTAAAGGAGGGAGGAATGATTCGGGCAGCAATTCAGGTGATAATTTGGGTGACAGTTCCACCCCAATTGATGATGAAACTTCTGGGAGCCATAACTTTTGCATCGTAGCTCCAATTGACTCGCCGTTTGAACTGTTGGAAAGATAAGAATGAGGATAATATCATGATATGGCATAGAGATCCACTCAATGAAGTTTGAACCTTGAAAACCCAATGGAAGTGCCCCAAATTTCAATTTTAGTAGTGTAGTCTAAAAATAGTAAGTTTCTAAAAATAGTAATTCCTCCAATTCTGTATTGTTTTAAATCATGGAAGTTGAACCACTTAATCTCCCTTGAGATTGGTGACCTTCAAAATCCTCCCCTTGCTTTACAAATGTGTATAAATGAAGATGTAACTCGAAATGGAAAACCAGACATCTCTTCCCAAGATAAGCATATATTTGTATTGCGATCTTGAGTAATAATACATCTCTTCTCAGAGAATTCAATGTTACTATGTTATTTCTGTGTTCTTGAAATATTTATCAACCAAAACTTCTAAATTTTGGATCACACATTGGGACACAAGTACTTGCCATTTTTTAGAAGCATGTTTTGTTGTTGCATAGGGGTTTTTTTAATAGGTTATTTTTACATGTAACCATACATTAAATTATTGTTATATTAGGAGTGTATTGTATTTGTTTGGCTTATTCTTATATAGTTTATACAGTTGCATGTTGCATTTTTTTTAATATCATTTTTTATTTGTGTCGTAGCATGAATACCTGATGTTATTAGTAGATGTTTCTCATAGCAGAGGACTTGGTGGTTGCAAACACGTGTTCCCACCTTTATCTTCTTTTAATTTTAGTCAATAAAAATGAAAAAATGAAAACAAGGAGATGATTACAATTTTTAAACAAAAAATAAAACATGCTACAAAAATTAATACCTTGATTGCTGCATAAATACGTAAACATTAATTACCCATGATAAATACCCATTACATAAATACTCATTAATATGATCAACCCTAGATGTAAAGATTTTTTATGATGGTGGCTATTTATTTAACATTCCTATTCAAATGTTAATACAATTAATAGTAGGAGAAACATTACACACAAATTTATCTTAAATTATGTGTGTGTGTGTGTGTGTGTGTGTGGGTGTGTGTGTGTGTGTGATGTGTTATGATTATATTTCATGATGATGGTCGATGATATGACATTCTACACCATTTACATCATTATATACCCTTTTAAAGCTAAATGCTACATCTCTTGGCTCATAATTACTTTTGATAACCATTCATTTACACTTATTTAACTTCTTAACTACTAATTTGTGGATATTTACATATATATCATGGTATATATGCATTTTACTCATAAAATATTATATATTCTTCTTCATTATTATTATGATATGTTTTCATCTTATAATATTAGAGCATTTAATGTTATGTAGGTACCATTATTGGGGGCCCTTAGTACTTTACATGGTAAAATAATAAATGTTTTATTATTATATTTAACAGAGGTTAAAAACTTGTGTAAATACAATACTAAAACATATTATTAATTACTAACTTATTTCCTTGAGAAAATGTGGACTCGTTGGTTACAATGGTCACCTCTTTTCATTCTTATTATACATAGGGTCTTACCCCTATGGTAAAACATACACTTGATACACTTGATTGAATATCATTGATTGTGACAAAGTCATATTTGCATGTGGAAAATATATTATAGAGTTTTGTGAAAAAAGTTGATAAAGAAAAGGATTGAGGGAAGAAGGAATTGTATTGGGAAACTATGTTTCTCTATTTATGAATAAGCATCTTTGTGGGTTTTTTACCTCTCAAGAGGTTTTTCCACGTTATCTCGCTATGTTCATTGATATGTGCTTTGCTATTAATGTTCATCTCTTGATTATATCATATGCTATTCAGTATACATTGCATATTGATTTCAAATCTTATCATGGTACCATAGCTAGTAGGGTGGATTTGATTGAGCAAGCATATTGACAAATTCCTTGTATTAATTTAAAAGGATATTCAAAGACTTTTCAAGCCTGGGATGCCATTATCACATGATGTATGGCCCTATAAGGCATATGAAAGTTTGAAAATCTTAGAATATTCATTCAATGATCTTTCTTAATCTCTCAAATCTTTATTAAAGCATCGTTGGATCTTGTTGAGAAACTAGATAGCAAACATAGATCAAAATTTGGACTCAAATATTACTTAGGATGTCATTAATACTATTTTACAACCTCCTACCTGGAGAATGTTGTAAAAAAATCTTTCCAAATCTTCTGAGGCTCTCCTTTGGCATTGAATATTGGCTATTTAATCAATCTTAGAGATCAAACTTAATTCCATGCATCTTGAAGCATGAGAGGCTCCAATGGATTTTTTTTCAAGCTTCCCAAGGCACCACAGTATGGCCTAGTGAGGTGCAAATTTTGTTCTATGCATCAAAAATTTATTTTTGAAGTCTATTATGTTTTCTGGCAAGCTTTTAGGAAGGTTGGGAAAGTTTGGTGATTTCTGGTGGCTTATACAGTTTACTGTGCATCCCCAAACTTTCCTCTAAGCGCCATTCTTCTCCCAAAGCAAATTATATGTAAGCTTTTGTTTTCATACAATTATGTGAAATATTTTAAAAATAACTTATTTATTAGAAATAAATATTACATGCAACATTAGAATGGATCCACCTTCTAATTTAGTTTTTAATCCAAAAAGTTGGAAATTATAATATTGATTTACTTTTCAAATTACATGCATTTTTTTTTCAATTTTAAAAAATTAGATATAAAAAGGTATAAATGTAAATTTATGCATCCATACTTCCATCTAGTCTCCTAGAAGGGTTGGTGGCTTTTGTTTTGATAAAACCTTATAAAGAAGAGGTCTAGTGTTCAAAACCCACTAGATTTTTCCTTTTTTGGTCAAGCAAATTTAATACTTTTTGTTAATTAGAAATTTTTTCTGGTTGGTGTGCAGAGTAACTCAGGGGCAAAACCCTAGTGTAACTTCAACCTTTGTTTTTTTTTACATTTAAACTAGTGAATATTTTTTCGACCATAGTCATGTAACTAGTCACTTTATAGGTTTTGGCACCTTCTAGATGCATTTATGTGGTCCATTTTTTATTTTTAAAGATCCTATTAAAAATTTTAAAACTTTTTAATAACAATATTTAGATAGTTATTCTATGTGTGCAACTTGTGACACCTAATCTAGTACAAATTATTATAATTTATTGCATTGTTTTGCATCTATTTGGACAATTATTTATTATTTACACTAAAAATTTAATCTATTTTATAAATAGAGTATAAAATCAAATTACCAATGGGTTCAATTTTAAAGCTTTATCTAGTGTTATACTGTCATTCTTGAAGGGAGGCAACGGCTTCGCCTAACTTTGTATTTGATAAATCTTAAATGCTAAATGGATCAAACTATAATATATGAAAAATTCACATTAAATCAAAATTTATGACTTGAAAGATATGGAACATTGTCATCGAGACTGAAAAATCTCTATCAAAATGACATGTTACACCTGAGATTTCAAATGTATTTCAATAGAAGTAATAGGAAGCAATGTCAATTACCTTGTAGAGTGTTAATGATGAATTCCTACTCCATATTGACAATCAAGAGTATTTTAGTGATGATTGGAAACTCCTTGAGTCTATGGATGAGGGCACCTGTCCCTCTAAGATTATTAAGTTGATCCTCGAATTACTTACTACACCTATGCAAAGTGATAAAAAAGTTGTTAACATTATTACTAAGATTAAGAGTATTAAAGTTCAGTTAGATGAATTCAAATATAATAAATTTCAAGATCAAATGTTATATTTCATTATTCATTTTAATATTCATGAAAATTTTCATAATTTTATCTCAATTTTGAATTTAAAGTACCAATCATAGCAATATATCTATGAACTCACTACCTTATCAGTCTTCTGATTCAAGAAGAGCAAATGGTGTCTAATTTTGATTCTAAAAAGAATACCACTCATACACTTCTTACTCTCAACCCTCTTTATGATAAAAATAGAAACCATAAATCTAACCCTATTTCTGCTAATAGAAAAAATGAGAACAAAAAATTTAAATATAAGAATCATAAACCTAAGTTTAATAGGAATTGTAATATGTGTGGTAAATTTGGTCATAGAAAGGAAAATTATTATAAAAAAAAGAAAAAAAAGAAAAAAAAACCCCTAAAAATAACAAAGAATAAATCTAATCAAAACAATCGTAAGAATCAAAACCATAATTAAAATAACAATCAAGAATAAAATTCTAATGTTACTATTTTATATGCTGCCTTATTTTATTTTAATGAGAATGGATGGATCTTAGATAACATTGCATCACACCATATGAATTTATTATTTCATATTTCATATTATACTGGAGATATTTTTGAAAATATGTATTTAGGAGATAATTCAATTTTAGAAGCAACTAAACAATAAAAGGAAAAATTTACAAATATTGTTTTTAATTATGTTTTCTATGTACCTAAACTTAAAGAAAATATTGTTATCTTGTTCTCAAATTATGAATGATAATTTCACTATAAATTTACTTAAAGATAATTGGTCTATTAGAAATCAATCTAGTTCTCTGATTATTGAAGGCATTTAAAAAAATAGTATATACAATTTTTTGCTTCTTCTACATGTGTTTCATTCCATATTAAGAATAAATCTCAATTATGACATGAAATATTCGGACATGTTAATTTTATAAATTTACATAATATTTTTTCTCATTATATTTTTGTTGGTCTTCCTTCAATCTCCTCTCATTATGAAACTTGTGAAGGTTACTTATGTGGTAAGCACCATACTAATCCCTTTTGCAAGAATCATGATGAAAATTCTTCACACCTTTTAAGAGTTAATTCATAGTGACGTTGTATGACTTCTTGAAATTTTATCTCTTAATGGTTATTTATATGTTGTTACTTTTATTGATGATCATACTAGAATGATTTGGTCATATTTCATTAAAAATAAATCTAAAGTGTTTTTTAAATTCAAATAATTTAAAGTTATTGTTGAAAATGCTTCTAATTTTTATATTAAAAGATTAAGATTAGATAATGGTGGTGAATATATTAGTAAACAATTTGACTCTTTTTTCATTAATTGTGGTATTCAAAGGGAACTGAAAACTCCCTATTCCCCTTAGTAAAATGGTATTGGCGAAAAGGAAAATCACAACATTATTAAAATGGTTAGAATAATGTTACATTCTATAAAAGATTCTAAGTATTTATGTTCTGAAGTCATGAATACTACTGTGCATATTCTGGATAGAGTCTTTATTAAAGCTTTTCATCTTTGTACCCCTTTAGAAATATGATCTAATAAGAAACCCAATATGGGTCATCTTAGGATCTTTGGTAGTCTTTCTTCCATATTTGTTCTTAAAGATAAAAGAAAGAAACTTGATCCTACCTCCTATTCATGCATATTTATAGGTTGTATACGTAAAATTAAAGGGTTAAGAGTGTATAATATGTCTAAAAGATAAATCATTGAGAATAGAAATGTTCTTATTCTTGAAAAACCATTTTGTGAACGCTCTGTAGAACCTCCTTAATGTTATTTTTTTTATGAACAAGGCTCTGATATTTATCCTTGTGAAGCAAGAAATTCTCTAGAGGAATTTGATCTATCTTTGGATAACATAGAGTTTGAGGAACACCTTGAATTTCATGTTTAATCTAAAAGACCTAAATGGGCAGAATCACTAATCTAGTCTTCTAGTCTTAATAATCTTAATAAATTAATTAAAATTCAACATTCTTATTATGCTTTAATGACTATATATGAATGTGAACCTCAATGTTTTGAGAAATCCATTCAAGGTGATAGATGGAAAGTTTGTATGCAAGTTGACTATAGTGACTCAATTAAAAATGAGAGTTAGGATCTTGTTTCACCTCCAGATAAAAGGCATGATATTGGTTATAGGTGGATTTATAAAATCAAATATAATTCAACTGATAAATTTAATAAATTTAAAGCAAGATTATTCTCTCATGGATTTACTCAAAAACCCGAGATTGACTATGTTGAAACCTTTGCTCCTGTAGAAAAAAATGAGTACTGTTAGATTACTCATTGCTCTTGTAACTCAAAATAGTTGGATTATACACCAAATGGATGTCAAAAATGCATTTATGAATGGTTGTTTATAATAAAAAAATGTTATGACTTAGCCAAATGGTTTCACTAACCCTAATAAAGAATAACATGTTTGTAAGTTAAAAAAAATATTTGTGTGATTTAAAATAATCTCCTTAAGCTTGGTATTCTAAAATTACTAGTTATTTTAAAGAATTTGAGTTTTCTAACTGTTATTGAGATAATGATCTCTTTGATAAAATTAAAAATGGTCATTTAATATTGAATCTATTATATGTTGATGATCTTTTGATTACTAGTGGTCTAATTAGTTTATTTCATAAATGTATAGATAAACTAAGTAAAATGTTTGAAATGAATGATCTAGGCATTCTATATCATTTTTTTTTTTAAATGATTTTATTTTAAGATAAAAATTTAACTGTTGTATCACAATATCAATATGCACATAATCTTATTGTAAAGTTTAATATGTTTGATTTTAAGCCTTCATCTACTCCTATTGAAGTTGGTGTTAAGATTGATCCAAAACCTACATGTGAAAAATATAACCCTACTTTGTATAGACAATTTGTTGGTACTTTGATTTATCTAACCATTATTAGGTAAAATGTGTACTTTATTATAGCAAATGAACTATTAATTTTGGTTTGTTTTATTCTTCCATTGATAATAATAAATTATATGGTTGTTGTGATGTTGACCATGTTGGTGATACTATAGATTACAAATATACTTTTGGATATGTGTTTAAATTTGGTGCAGGTGCTATCACATGGACCATCAAAAAGTAGACCACTATCTCTATCTCTTCTACTAAAGCAAAGTACAAAAATATTATGAAAGTTGATAAAGAAGCCATGTGACTATGAAGGTTGTTTGGATAACTTAATTTGGATATTTATTATAATACCACCCTTGGTTATGATAGCCAAAGTTGTATCACTCTAGCAAAAAATCTAGTGTAACACCAAAAAATTAAATATATTGAGGTTCATGTGCATTTTATCTGAGATAAAAGTCCTCAATAGTGATATTTATTTGTAATTTTGTCCTTTGGATGAAGATGTGGTAGATACCTTGACAAAACCACTTGGTGCTACCAAGTTTTGTGAGTTTCATGAAATATAGGCCTCTCAGAGTTTGTAACTGAGAGGGAGTGTGCATGATAATGACACTTCCTAAAGGCCATGATTTATTTCTTCTCAATACTTATTCTCATTATAAAACATTATAATATATCACATTATGTGATTTTAGTAAACTTCATGGGGATTTTTTAATTCTAGTCTTAATACACAAAAACATACTTTGTAATGAAGGTTCTTATGTTAAAAAAGACTCCAAATATGCTTGGTGATTATTTATGAGAAACTATGAGATGTAGTTTCATGATCATACTAGCCGAAACTTACTTTTATAAGTTTATAGATTATAATTCTTTTTGTTCAAAAAGTGATGTTTGGCATGACGGAGGTTTTTAAATCCTTCAAATTTTTACATAGTATATTTTCTAATTAATGTGACTATGGCATGTATCCCTACTTAACATTAATGATAAGTGTTGGAACATTTAATGTCTATGTGGATACCATGATTTGGCCCTTAACACTTTACATGGTAAAATAATAATTTTTTTATTATTATATTTTAGTACAAGTTAGGACCTCGTGTAAATACTTTCTACATTTTGGCATCACAAGCTAAAATGCCAACCCTTATCATTTTAAGCTTTAATGACCATGGCCTAAGCTTGATTTTATATGACAAATAGTTCCTTTGTTTAAGATAAAGATGACTTACACAAGCTTTGAAGAGCCAGACCATCATTAGGACATCATGTAGAAATAGACTGGTCAATGCGATTTTGTATTTTATAAGTACGCTCAAGACACCTCCAAGGGTCAAAAGATTAAATTTAAATGTTGACCTTAGTGCCAAGATCATCCCCTATAATTTTCATGTCTTAATGAGGTCTCTATCTTGAGATATAAATCTTTAGAGTTGAACAAGCAGATAGTGATGATTGCACAAATGCCAATGACAGTCATGCGAATGTCAAAATTAAGCCATGACAAATAGTTATTTGATTTAAAATAGAGGAAGATCCAATGGTTATAATTCTATCATACATCAAGATCCAATGGTGAGTGGCAACCTAACAAGGTCAACAAGACCAAGAAGATCTAACGACACGCGTTCAATCATACTAAGGAGATCGGTGCAAGTGAGGTTAGAAAAGTCAAGGAGATCTAATCAAACATAAAGCCACCACATGGAAAAATCATAGAGGTAGATGAATATGATAGAAAAAACATGGAAGAATGGGGAGAGGACATGTGTTCAGGTCAACATTAGTCATACATTTTTAACAAGCAACAGTAGGGCAAGGAAAATCCACATGGGCAGACACATAGGATCAAAGGATTTCACCACTCGAGCATGTAAATATAGAAAACTAAGATCCAGATACTATCCAAGTGGATCTAAGAGTAAGATTTCAAACTTGAGGTCACCATTAAATCTTATTCAAGCTCCTGATTCAAGGGTTTACAATCTATCGACCCCATTTTCTAGAGATGAAGGGTCATTTCATGGCTATGTTTGTTGCTATTTAAAATGGGTCCATGTGTGTAATGATACCTTGGTTTCTATGATGAACAGAGGTAAAATAGGTCAATTTAGACCTAACATAAATAAAAATAAGCTGCTAGCTATTCAAATGATATAAATGCATCCAGGTAGTGATAATGAATATATGAAAACTGATATTTTAGATTGGTTTTCATCTATAATGGATCAATATTCAGGTTTTGAAGTAGAGAACATAACAAGGCATAAATGTGATAGTCAGATCAACTACCTAAGCACACATAATCAAAGCTTATTCTAGTTTATAGATATGAAGATTTTATCCTTACAGTAAATAGCATTAATGTAGAAGAGTGATGCACTGACCTTAGACTCAATGCTCACTTGCCCTCAATTAAATACCTGTGTCACTTTTATTTCCTGTGTGAAGACTCTGATTCAATATTCCCTAGGCTACTTGATAATTCCTGGGATACAAGAATGATATTTTTTACTTCATTCATAACAGATCACATATCTTCATTGTATAACTTCTACAAAGTACATATTTGGGAGGATGGTGTGAGAGGAGAATAACAAAAGCAAACCAACATTTTTAAGCCTTTAGAACTGGGAGCTGGACATATTATAAAATTATGTGCTACAACTTCTTCAATCTGCAAATAGGGCTTAATTACAATATTGACAAAATATTTTCTCTTATGTCACCTTTACAAGAGACAGCTCCAAAGTTATTGATTTGATGCTGAAGGCATGATCTTATTGTTATCAAAAAACACCACCATTGCTTGTGCTCTTCGAGCTCAACCTTTTGTTGACTCAGGTTGTGGGTGTGTGAATTTCAAGTTTCCTTCAAATATCCTTGCCAAAAAGCCTAGTGATGCCTGCCACTAGATCATTCTGCTTAACAATAGATTCACCAACCAATACAACTCATACTCCTACTTTTTGCATGAAAGTGATGTCATCAGGAGTGAACAATCTCGATTCTCCAATAACTTATCGATGACCCTGCAGGCCGAATAGGTGCTAATTCTATATGATCAAGATTGTGATTATTAATTCCAATAAGCTCTACTCCATTAACTCCCAATATATGATCAAGTTCCTTTGTGTTGTGAACCTCAACCAAAGCTGCCATGCCTAGAGATTTGCAAATGGAAATCATGAGCATTATATCTTGATCTGGCAGGACAGAAGCAATCAAAAGAATAGCATCTGCATCTTTCAGTCGAGCATAGTATAGCTGGTATTCAAAGCTTCCCTAAAAGTATTTAGAATCTGTTAAGACACTAAGGCATGTTGCTCTTCCCTTTTCATAAGCTTGAGCTATTTTAACTGGATCAAAGTTAGGCTGGATGATTCCTCTACTAGGTGAGGCCTTCTTCACTTCGGCTATTAGAGCTGGTAAACCAATTTCTGTTGCATGGGCTCTTAATGCACCAATAAAATCTTTGGGAGGGGATGCATACGATAGAGCTTCTTTCACACCACCTTCGCTTTTCTTCCAATCCTTACTTCCCTCTTATCCTCCTCTGCAATCCTTGTTGTTGCTTCTTCTTTCACCATTCTTGTATGAAACTTGGCCTCTTTCTTTCTTAATTTTTTTTTTCGTACCTTCTCCTCTTCTCTACGTCCCCCCTGTCCTCCTGAATGAATTTTATTTTCTTTTTTAAGAACCTCCTCTCTAACCTCTATGCCCAACTTGGCTTAAGGCAAAACAAATACAGTTTTTAATTATCAACAATATACCTAGGTTGAAATATTTTTAACCACTCCTCCTTTATTTCCTCAACAGCCCCAACAATTATTTTTTTTACCTTTATTTTTTTACAATTACTCCTTAGTAACAGCATATTAGAGGGAAAATACAATAAATTGAATTTGAATTCAATCATCCCAACGTAACCACATCTTGCCAAGAAAATGAATGTAGATGCTCCTACATCATACTCTCCCTCTAGAAACAATTTGAACCTTAGTTCAAATGAACTACTTCCTTCATGCATTAGTCTTCATTATATGCCTGGATCCCAAGGTCTTGTTGCCAATACCAATGCTTGTCTTTGTTTGGAATAGTCTTTGTCCTTCATTTTGCTTTTCTTCCTCTTCTGATATGTTCTTCTCCTCATCTCCTTTTCAACTACCATCTCCCGCTTCCATGTTTCTTCATCTTTATACATGTCTTCTAGATCTTCTTGTTGTTCTTCTTCTTTCAAAAATTTGTCCATTAAACTATGGACTTCATTCATCTCCACAACTTTAATACCTGCATACAAAACATTCAAAGCCACCTTAGAATCAAAATCTTTAGGCCATGAAGCCTCTTAGCTGTCTTCACATTCTTGCTCCTTGATCAAAACTGTCCTTGCCTCTTGGGTTCACTCTTTTATTGCTTCACTCTTTCCAATGGTGTCTTCACCATGGCTTGTACCTGTATGTAGCTCTCTTGAAGAACTAAAGAGCTCTTCCAACATTCTCATTTCTTCCTTTAGTGAGCTTTCATCTATCTCACCATTCTCTTCATCAAACTTGGGCTTATCAACTTGAAAGATTGCTTGTTCTTTACTAGCCTTACTCTTCATCTCATCCTTTCTTGAGCTATCTTCATACAAACCAACTTCTTCAATATAATCATCAAATACAATTGTAGTATCCTTACCTTGTGTCTCCTTACTCTCTTCAATTTTTGCTTGAAGCCATCTTGTTTGTTCTTTGTTTTCAATGAGGCATTGCTTTGCTACATACTCTCCCCTTTTCTCATCATCCATCCATTTGGAAATTTCTCCTTGCTGAATATTAGTTTTCATAGACATTTTACATTCCTCACTTTCCATAAAAAGATCATTAAATGATTCAAAAAAATCATCATAAACCATTTGTTTACCTTTTACCTCTTTGGTATACCTCTCAAGCATCATGTCTTCATGGAATGCCTCTTCCATACTCACCATTTCACCTTCATTCTCTTGGTTGTTGGAATCACCTTCAATCCTCTTCCATTGACTTCTTGGTGTTGTTGTCTCAACACTCACATCTTCTTCACTTTTTGCCTTCTTAGGTACCCATACTTGTTTCTTTCTCTTATCAATTGACTTCACAAGCCATTTAGGCATCCTATAACGATGCTCTTGTGACACTACTGAAAAACCAACTTTGTTTGTTCTTTTATTTTCTTGCACATCTACATTCATATTAGGAATATAAGAAAAATCAATCTTATAAGGTAAACTTGCCTGCTTGCTTACTTGTTGCTTGCTTGTGTGCTTCACCATCCACTTAGGCATTATGTATCCATGATTGACTGCTTTGTGTGAGGACTTCATCTTCCTCTTGCCAACATTTTTAAGCCTTTAGAACCGGGAGCTGGACATTTCATAAAATGATGTGCTACAACTTCTAAATCTGCAAACAAGGCTTAATTACAATATTAACAAAATATTTTCTCTTATGTCACCTTTACAAGAGACAGCTCTAAAGTTACTGATTTGATGCCGAAGGCATGATCTTATTATTATCAAAAAACACCACCATCACTTGTGCTCTTTGAGCTCAACCTTTTTTTGACTCAGGTTGTGGGTGTGTGAATTTCAAGTTTCCTTGAAATATCCTTGCCAAAAAGCCCAACGATGCCTGCCACTAGATCATTTTGCTTAACAATAGATTCACCAACCAATACAGCTCCTACTCATACTTTTTGCAAGAAAGCGATGTCATCAGGAGTGAACAGTCTCGATTCTCCAATAACTTATCGATGACCCTGTAGGCCGAATAGGTGCCAATTCTATATGATCAAGATTGTGATTATTAATTCCAATAAGCTCTACTCCATTAACTCCCAATATATGATCAAGTTCCTTTGTGATGTGAACCTCAACCAAAGCTGCCATGCCCAGAGATTTGCAAATGGAAATCATGAGCATTATATCTTGATCTGGTAGGATAGAAGCAATCAAAAGAACAACATCTGCATCTTTCAGTCGAGCATAGTATAGCTGGTATTCATCAACAATGAACTCGTTGCACAACAGAGGGCACTATATTCCAGCAAGTCGAATGGCCTGCAAATTTTCAAAGCTTCCCTAAAAGTATTTGGAATCTGTTAAGACACTAAGGCATGCTGCACCTCCTTTTTCATAAGCTTGAGCTATTTTAACTGGATCAAAGTTAGGCTAGATTATTCCTCTACTAGGTGAGGCCTTCTTCACTTTGGCTATTAGAGTTGGTAAACCAGTTTCTGTTGCACGGGCTCTCAATGCACCAATAAAATCTTTGGGAGGGGATGCATACGATAGAGCTTCTTTAACACCACCTTCACTTTTCTTCCAATCCTTACTTCCCTCTTATCCTTCTCTGCAATCCTTGCTGCTGCTTCCTCTTTCACCATTCTTGTATGAAACTTGGCCTCTTTCCTTAATTTTTTTTTCTGGCTTCTCCTCTTCTCTACGTCCCCCTGTCCTCTTGAATGAATTTTCTTTTCTTTTTTAAGAACCTCCTCTCTAACCTCTACGCCCAACTTGGCTTAAGGCAAAATAAATACAGTTTTTAATTATCAACAATATACCCAGGTTGAAATATTTTCAACCACTCCTACTTTATTTCCTCAACAGTCCCAACAATTATTTTTTTTACCTTTATTTTTTTACAATTACTCCTTAGTAACAGCATATTCGAGGGAAAATACAATAAATTGAATTTGAATTCAATCATCCCAACGTAACCACATCTTGCCAAGAAAATGAATTTAGATGCTCCTGCATCAAGGAGCTTGACGAGGATTAGGTGGCCATTTGTGATTACGTGCAGAGGAAATATCAGGGTTCATGACCAAATAGTTACAGTGGCATTAATGAATTAGAGATCTTGAGGAAGTTGCATGATCTTGGTCATTATGACCCCTTCTCTACTCTCTCACGTATGTTCTCCATCTCCCTCATCCCTTTCTACTATATATAGGCTTTTGAGCCTTATAAATGATCCCTCAGGGCTAGTATGACTAGACTCTACCAAAATTTGTATTCATGCACCTTTTGGATTAATGAGAAAGACATTTGCAGTTGTTTACGAATCTATTCTTAGTGTTATATATTTTTTTATATGTAAAAGTGGTTTAATCTTCCCTTTGCAGGTCCAAGTTCAACCTAAGTTCTAACAAGCTTTCCTTGCAGGACATCTAGTGTGTCATAATTTTGATGTCTCAGGCATATAGTTGATTGACAACTATAAGTGCCTTCAATTAGGATTTACCCTCATTTCCCTCCAACTTAAGCCAATAAAAATGACCTATATGTGAAGAACTTTTTCTTGGAAACCATTATAGGTACTATGTTAAGTCTATTCATAGTCCATTAGTGTGTCATGAGTTCAAGACTATGAGTAGATACAATGAATTCATAGTTCTTCACCACACTTAGAGTAGGTTATCATTCATGCAACTCATTTATTTTAATCCCAATATATTTAGGTCTTAGGTGAGCACTATAAAGAATAATCATAAGAGCTAGCCTCATTAAAAATCCTATAGGTCTGACCCAAGATTAGGTGATCCATAGCCTAGGGTCATTCCCATGTTGGACTAGGTATGAGCAAGAGGGCTTGAACACTTCCTCTCTCAGCTAGGGTGCAACCTAAGCCTCCAACAATTTTGGCACTCCTAGTGGGACAGCTTTTAAGTTCCTAAAATCATGCTCTAAAAGATACT
Organism: Torreya grandis; assembly: GCA_037957365.1. Classification (NCBI taxonomy): domain Eukaryota; kingdom Viridiplantae; phylum Streptophyta; class Pinopsida; order Cupressales; family Taxaceae; genus Torreya; species Torreya grandis. The sequence goes on from JARHVA010000135.1 coordinate 394,157, forward strand.
AGAGGACATTTGGAAGATGAAGACATCAATAACATCATCTGCAGTCATCTTGGCTAAAGTGAAGCATCTTTGGAAGGTTTGCAATCAACCTCAAGCTCAAAGATACCATTGGTTTCTTGGTTTTAGAGATAAGAAGGTTTTTTGTCATTATTTTGATTTGATACATATTTTTCATAAGGAGCCATGGCATCTTATGAGGTAGGTTTCTACCCTCCACCCCCATATCCACCTTACCATAGCCCATATGACCCATACACTGGTCCATATCCTACACACTACCAAGATAATCCACCATATTTTGAGCCTCTTCCACCTCCATGACAACCTCTTCATCCTCATAATCAGTCCTATTATCAACTTGATGCCCCTTACAATCCACCTGCACCAAACACTGATTATCTACATTTAGAGATTGATAGATTAAGAAAAGAAATGGGCAAGTTGCAAGAGAGTCTTAGACAACAAAAAAGGGTTGAATTCCAAGCTATTATTCCTAAAAAAATAATCTTGCAAACCAACCATAGTAAACTAAATTGGTCACCCCATCTCCTTTTCTTTCGTCTTTGGTCATAAGAGATTTCTTGGTCCATAATTGTTAACTTAATGACAAGGCAAATCTTTCACTTATTCCTAAACCAGTGGCAAACAAATTGAATTTGAGGTATGAACCTATTTATAAATTTTATTTTCAATGTAATGGGCCTCCCATGAAAGTATTTGGCATTGTTAAGAACCTACAACTTACCCTACATGCCTACCCCAAACTTTCAACTCTGCAAGACCTTATTATAGCAGATTTGTTGCCTCATTTCGTCTTGGTTTTTGGTAATGAATTCATGACTAAGGTTTGAGGGTACTTGTTCAAATACTTGTCTCATATAGTGTGTAAACTTGAACATAGTATGGAGGTGAAAATCAAGTCTGACTCACTCTCTAAGTTCCACATTCTACCACCTTCTCTAATCACTCCAAAGGCAGACTGCCTTCACCTTCCTTCCTCAAGGAAATCCACTTATGTTCAATATCTTATACCTACCAAAGATCCTAAAACAATACCCACATGGAAGCCTTCATGGTCCATGGATCCTAATTTCATCATGCCCACACTTGAAAAGGAGGACAAGGGAGGAAAAGTAAGTGTAAAATCTATTATTGGTCCTCCATTTGCTGTTACTCAAGTACTTGTTGCCCCTTTTCACATCCCTCCTCAATCCTAAGAGCTTCTTAAGAATCCATTAAATATCCCTAGTTGGAAGGATACCCTTGTAGGTATCAAGTAGCCTAATGATATCTACTTCCCACTCACCCTATCCACTCTTAAGAAAAAATCAAGTGTGCAAAAATCAGAACTAGATCATTCAAGCATGGTGGGCAAACTATCAAAGTTGGTAAAGGAGAAGGCAGTCATTCAAGAGATAGGCATTGATACAGTTGAAAATGAGTGTCAGGAGCACCTAGGAGAGGATACTTCTAGTGTCTATGAAGAAGATATTCAAATTGGGACCCCTGTGCACTCCATTAGATCAAAAGGTAAGCATGAGCAGAGCTTGGATGATAAAAGGCAGCTACAATGTCATAATGATGGAGCTAAGGTAAATGAAACACAAGTTGATATTTTCGTAAGAGACCAAGTACTTAGATGACAACATCCATGATGATGCTATTGATACTGAAGTCAAGAATACATTGGAAGACTAGTGGAAACACTTGTGTTTGGAATTCTTAAATGAAATGGAACAGTTTGGCAAGGTAGATTTGAGTAATGAAGTTGAATATTAGGCTAATGTTTTAAATGAAGAAAGCAATGCAAATTTAGAAGTACCAATTCAAGAAGAGATTTTGCTTGAGAGGACTGATGAATTATCACCTCTCTCTATTGATGAAGACGATGAGCAAACTTTAGTTTATCAAGAACCTTATGATGACCATACCAAAATGAAAGAGGTGAGTAATGAACTTGGTGACTTGCAGATAGATGGTATAAGTTCAAATGAACCGCATGATCTATTCATTGACCAAGGTGAGATGTCCTTTCGGGAGGACTTAGAAGACTTCTGCTTGAAGTTAGATACCTCACCTCTGCACTAGCCAAAACTTGAAAAGAAGGAACTTGTCAAGAATGCTTTGATAACTAGTCATCTTGAACCTAAAGAGCAGAACCAATTATAGCTCCTGACTAAAGAGGAGATGAGGTTAGTGATGCAAGATAGAAATATTTTAGAGTATGATTGGATTATTGACCCTCATACTCAACCCATGCACATAGAGATGAACCCATATGGTCAATCTAATTTTCCAAGTGACCAAGAGAGTGCCAGCTGTAGATGGAGGTTGTCACACATTGGCCAAAGTTTATTTGCACACAAATCATCATATGACAGTGCCACATCAAATTATCATAATGATCATAGAACATTTCCATTTGATCCTGGGGGAATGAATTCAAGGTTGGGTCAGTTTTCCAGTAGTTAGTTTTTTTGTCTAGATAAGTTCTTTGTATAATTTTGTAGGTAGTGCCTTGTTTCAGATCTTTCCTTGTTTGTCCTTAGTTTTTAGGTGTGTTATTAGTGTTAGGTTTGTTTTCTTTCCTTGTTTGTGTGTGTCTTATCTCTGCTACAAATATCTGAAGTATTAAGAGTATAATTTAGTATAAAGAGTCATTATCTCATGTTTCTTTGTTGAGTCACCTTATTATGAAAGTGTCTGGGTTCCATGACTAGTAGGTCAGTCAAGCCATCAGAGTTCCCATAAATGTTAACATTTTGGCCTCACAAGCCAAAATACCAACCCCTATCATTTGAAGCTTTGATTACCATGGATTTAACTTGCTTTTCTATGCCTCATATTACCTTTGTTTAAGAGAAATATGACTTTCATAAGCTTTGAAGAGCCAGACCATCATTATGACATCACACAAAAATGGACAGGTCAACTCGATTATGCATTTTATAAGTATGCTCAGGACACCTCCCAGGATCAAAATATTACATGGAAATGTTTCTCTTAGTGCTAATATCATCCCATTTAATTTTCATGTCTTCATAAGCTCTCTATCTCAAGATATAAATCTTTAAATTTGAACAAGTAAATAGTGATGGTCGCATGGCCATTAATGACAATCATGTGGATGTCAATGAAGGTCACACGGATGTTAAAATTAAGCCATGACAAATAGCCATTTGAGTTCAAATAGAGGCAGATCCAATGGTTAGTGTTCTATTATACATAAATATCTAATGGCAAGCGACAACCTGACATGGTCAGTAGGACCAGGAAGATCCAATGACACACATTCAATTGTACCGAGGAGATCGACGGTTCGAGTGAGGTTGGAAAAGTCAAGGATCTCATATCAAATGCAAAGCCACCACATGGCACAAGCACGGAGGTAGATGAAGTTGATGATAGAACCATGGAAGGAATGAGGAGAGGATAGGTGTCTATAAATACGAGCATTTGACACACAAAAAAGGTTTCCAAACAAAGTTGTTTTTGAAAGAGGTTTAGGCTACGAGAGGGTAGCGTTGTTGAAGTTTTAGTTGCAACAGAGAAGGCTATGAGACAACTATTATGTGGAGAAGCTCAGAGGCTCATAAGGAGGAGGAGGATAAAGTCCTAAGGGTTGAGCTTTGTATATTGAGAGAGCTTTGAAGACTACAGGCAAGAAGGCCTAGGGCTATGGAGAAATCTGAAGAAGTTTGCTTGCAATCAAAACACTAAGAATTTGGAGGCCCCACACATTTTTTTCTTTTGTGTGGGTACTTTAATCAAGAAGGATGCAAATTTTTGGCTCCTACCTTTGGGAGATCACATGAAAACTAAGAACCTACAAGCAGTAGGGTGGAAATTGAGAAGACTGTTGACTGAGAGGAATAGTCATGTAGGAGACGACTTGGGAATGTCTCAGTGCCCTCCATCAAGCACATATGGGTAGAGGGTTGGAAGCACATGAGAAGATGCAGGAATATTAGGAAAGACATGTGCATGAAGAGGGCCTAAAAAAGAAGAGAAAGTGATTGGAGAATAACGAGCATAGTTTTATGTTGATAAAAATTGGTAACATCATATGCCAAGAGAATGTGTGGTGGAGCTGTTCACCTAGAAGATGGCAGGACTTCAAGGAGAAAACTAGATAGTGAGGCAAAAAGAGGAAATAGCTAGTCTTTGTACTATCACCATTGGTAGTGTTTGCCTAGACTCATAGGAAGGTGAGAGGAAATCATCTGAGCGCCCGATCTGGGGGGGTTGCCTTGGGTCCTACTGAGAAGTCCATAGACCCAGGTTTGGGAAGAGGACCAACAACACCAAGGAAGCATGGCATAAAAACACCCACATATGGTTCTTCTATATTCTTGGTTTCAATGCTCATATTCTTTATTCCAATTACAAAAATTAACTAGAGTATTTATCATTAATCTTTAAGTATCATTAAAATTTTGTATAATCAACTTTGTTCTTTATTAATTTTGGATATACATTTCTACTATTAAATTTTGATAATACCGATCAATCTTACAATATTTAAAATACACTACTAAACTTTACGTAATTACTCTTATCTAATTTTAAAATTAATAAAATAAACTTCACTATCATATTATTAAACTAAAATAAATAAATAACTTAAAAAGAAAAAAACAAATTCATAATGTAAACGGTTATATGGTTTTTCTAAAATTCATGGAAAGACAATAGAAATACATAATAATGAGACATCGTTTAATTCATGTTTTTCTAAGATTTGGTCTTTTGCTTGATTCGATCGATTTGTTTGACTTGACTGAACTGCAAAAATGAATGAAATGGCGGGCAAAGAAATGAAAGCAGTCATCGTCTTTCTTCGTACAATTTTTACCCACATCAATATTGACTTGTCTGGATAGGAAGCTTCCCATTTGTACCATGGCTGATCAAGTTAAATAGACCAAATCTTTCAAATTTGTGATTATTCATAATAAAATATTTTGAAACTTTAATAAAAATGGTTGGAACCCAAAATTTAATGGTTTTAATATGGTTAAAATAAATGACCATTTTATATGGTCGTAATCTTTTTTAAAATTTTAAGAAATAAAATATGTTGTCTACTCATTCAATTTAATTTATTATTTCAATTTATTTTTGATATATTTAATTTTAGGATTGATTCGTCCACACTTGATTTGGAGTACATACGAGAATTCCAAACCCTATACCTCCATTTTATCAAATTGTTAATTTTATGTACATCGTTATAAATAACAAAATCGATAATGAGATTCAAAATTGAAATATCAATATACAAATACAAACACTCTAACCATTAAACATTTGCTGAATCCTCTTACTCAGGGAATCCAAATTTATGGGGATGTCCCCTACCAAAGAAGTGTTCTCGGCCACAATCTGCTCCTCCTCCTATTGCGGTTGTTTCGATCAACAACGAAAAGCATAGCACAGACTATCCATGGTATGAGATAGCAGTGGGATTGTCATATGGAGCAGGTTTCGGAGTCACAATAGCATTGATTGTAATAAAAATGAGTTGGAAATACAAATACTTTGAGAAAGTTGATATTATTCTCAAGTTTTTGTTTCCCTAGTTCAAGAATTGGACATTATAAAGGGATTCATTTACAGTTCAAATGTCAGAGGTAAACTTCAAAGTTTATTTAGCATAGTTTAATGTATTATCTTAAATTTTATTCTCAATTTTTATTTGTTATATCTATTTTTTATTTTTTCCAATATTTTTTAATTCTCTAATAAAATGTTTTGCTTCTTATTATAATTTAACTTTGTGGACACGGCTATTTCTTTGTACAAGATCGCTTTCAATGTTGTTTCCTTGTTAAAACTCTATTAATATTTGGTGGCCTCAAGTTCGCTATATTATCTTATAGTTTAATTGTTTGTGTTATATAAGGAATGTCACATACAATAAATCTTTATGAGATATAATTTTGGAAATTCTCTGACATATTGCAAGAAAAAACTTATCAGTCCTGGTCATTGGCCCTAAGAATATTGTAGTCACAGTTTTTAGAAGGCCTTCCCTATAGTGGAAATCTCATATGTGCTTCTATGAAGAAAAATTTATAATTTTAGCCATGTTATCAAGGCATGTTTGATAAATAGAATTTCACAATAGTTTTTAAGAATATTTTTAAGACACTTCATGTACTAATAGCTTTTCTAATTTAGAAGTAAAATCGAGGTGGAGATAATATCTAAAATGACAATTTTTTCTTTGAAAAGCGATATATTTTTCTTCTTTCAACAAACAATGATGTATAGGTTCACATAGCTTGTTAGCTTTTCATTCTTGCCAATGGCTTTCCCTCTAAAACTAAAGCTAATGGTTAGATTTTTTTTTTTTTTTTTTTTTTTTTTTTTTTTTGTGTGTGTGTGTGTGTGTGATTCAACATGCTCTTGAGAGTAGGAGGAATCACACCTCCAAAACCATAGTTAATCAATTGGTTTGACAAATTCAATTGATAATGACTTGGAGGATTTGAAAGTTAAAATGGATAATCTAGTCAATCTAATAAGAAATCTAGGGCGGGGATGGGGGAGAGAAGATGGGTCTATCTACTATTTTTTTTTTTTTTTTTTGTGTGTGTGTGTGTGTGTGTGTGTGTGTGATTCAACATGCTCTTGAGAGTAGGAGGAATCACACCTCCAAAACCATCGTTAATCAATTGGTTTGACAAATTCAATTGATAATGATTTGGAGGATTTGAAAGTTAAAATGGATAATCTAGTCAAGCTAATAAGAAATTTGGGGCGGGGATGGGGGAGAGAAGATGGGTCTATCTACTGTTGTTGAGGTCGATTCTAAGTTTAATCTACTCGTTTGTCTCATTTTTGTTGCCCCTTGTTTTACCTTTGTTTCTATTTTTTTGAAAGGTGAAATACCCTCTTTTCTAGACACAAGGTATGATTTTATGGGATTTGATTAATTACAAGTTGTTTAATATGCTCCTTCTCAAGTGGGTTGTTATGAAAAAACTAGTTTCAAAAGTCACAAATGCTTCTCAAGACAATTCTATGGAGGATGCTCCAGGGATTTACATGCCCATAACAAGAACAACCATTTCGAGATTAGAGAGGTGGATCTAACATGACTTTTGGGGGATTTCCTTCCTCCAAGCATCTCTCTCAATAAATTTTATTGATCTCTATCTTGAAGGCTCCTTTGTTGTTGGCTAGTGTGTGTTTTGGGTGTTGACCCTAGAAAATAGGCTAAGTCCCAAAGACTAATGCACGCAAGGGTGCACTAGGTGAAGAAATACAAATGCCAATAGTTGAGTGCCATGTACAATCCAAACCCATAACATGTACGTGCGATCAACATAGAATACTAGCATGATAAAAAATTATAGAAACCATGTCGACATATGTTAAATGATAAAAAATAGGATCTAGACACACAACTGTGTGGACACAGGAATTACAATTGAGATTGTTGAGGATAAATAATAAGAGTTATGTTTGAGAGCGGATCCTAATAGATAGTTGTGAAACAATGACAAAAGATGGTGGTAGGTGGCATTGAGTATCACAACACATTAACTGCTATGTGGGTAGAATGACACAATAATTGCAAGGCAATTGTAGTTGGTGGCAGGAAAGGCTCGTAGAGCCTATAAAAGGTAAATGATAAGGAGAAGGGGATGGTGGGTAAGGTTGGTTAAGAATATTAATGTTGATGTGAAGAGAGAACCTGAACAAATCACAGAGACTTTTCCAAATTGTATTTAGCATATTAGAACTAATACAGTAGCTTAAAATATAAATATAACTAGTAGTTGAAGTTGTATCATTGTAAGTGCTGAAAGCATCTTTTAAAACATGAAAAACTATGTAACAATGAGATGTTGAGCAATGGATTTATGTTATAGGCTCTATAACAGTTGTCTAGTTTTATGGATGAATGACATTGTTGCTTTACTTAGGTCTGTTTGTTGCATATTGAGTCATGTTTTGTTGGTGATTAATGGAATTGCTATGGAAATAACACATATAAGTTAAGAGATAGGGCAACTTAGTGGAATTCATGAGTGTGTCAAAACACTCTAGACCATGTTCCCATCCACTTCTATTGTATGCAACTAACCTCGACCTACCCTAGTTTCCCTTTCTCTACACCTTAGGTGAGCATTACCTTGTGTGATGTTGGTGCATGAGATGTGTTATTAAATGTTGAAGATCATAAATGGACTGACATGCTTAGGACATGACTAGATTGCATTTCCAAAATTTTGGTTCTATTGTTGATACATGTCACATTGTGTTGCTATGATGGTAAGCAGAATTAACAAAGAGAGTCTAGAGATGGTTGGTTAGCCCTTATGCATGTGAGTTATGTAGAAGGCTAAGGGAGAAGTGACATGAACTCTATAAGGTAGCAAGGAGAATTTCAACATGGAATGACCAAGTGAATGTGAGCTCCAGAGGCATTGATATGATGAGAGTCAATAGAGGGTAATGAATGAGATGGATCCTAGAGAAATGAGAAAATTTGACTCAAGAGGTGATACAAGGACCCATAGAGAATAGGAAGAACATGAGGATAACTATCATGCAGAGGATTTATGCTCTAATGATGAAATTATGAGCACCATCAAGCAAGAGTGGGACTTGGAGGAAGAAGTTGAAGGATCCCAAGATCGGGATCGATACAAGGAAGCTACCAAACAAGTTTGCAGTTCCCCTTCACCTAATGTGCATACTCATGCATCTCATTCTAAATTAGAGAAAGAGTTATTGGATACTTCAAAAGTATGCGACTTAGGAAGATTCATTGCATGCAAAGAAGAAGGGAGTCCACTAAAACAGTTAGTCCTATACTTATCTCTTGATCTAGTGGGTACACATACTTGGTATAAGAAGTTGGACCCCACCCAAACTATTATAGACTATTATTTCCTGAAGGACATGTTACTTAAGGAATTTGACATCCCGTTCAATTTATAGAATAAAGCATTATTGCACTAAATTACATCAAAAAGGAACCAATGGAGAGTGTTCACACATATGATGCTAGGTTTAAAATCCTGGTATCTAAGCTCTCATATGTGAAACATACCCAATAGTTTGTTGGGGGATTTCTTATTTTGATTCAGCATGCCCTCTCTATGTAGACATTTGCCAACTCTAGAGAAGCATTGTAAGTGGAATTAAGAGTTGATGATATTACCATAATGGAAACGAGAGTTAACCTAGTGATGGAGGTGCAAGTCAAATTGATGGAGTCACTATTGCAACAAATTTTGGCCCACCAAGCACAAACCACATGTCCTAGTTTATAGTACATTGACTACAAGGTGAAGGGGCACATCCAAAATAATTTCCCTAGGTGTAGTCTATGCGCTCTGATAACTTTGTACAAGATTCATTGTGAGGTCCATGATACATAAAATTATCCTATTTTATAGCGCACCTCTCAAACAAATGTGCTATTATATTGTAACATATGTGACAACTCCACCCTAATACTAATGAATTTAAGGTGATTGATTAATTCCATGAGGCACAAGAGCGAAGCGTGAAAGATGTTGATGTAGAACCCTCAAGGTATAGGTAAAAAAAACATTCGTTATGGAAACTACGAGCAACATCATGGAAACATAGGTCACACTAGAGGATGCAATGGAGGGAGGTTTACACAATGCTCTTGTTACAAGTGTAGTTCATTTTACCACTTTTAGTGTAATTATCCCCAATATCCCATTTGTATGTATTGTCGTAGCGCATATAAGGTTGAGGAGTGCCCAAACTGATATTTGAAGATCATGTATAAGCGCAAACCAGAGAAAGGAGTTGGAATGTTTGGATGTGTGTGCAAGATGAGGGTGTGAAAGAAAAAGAATGTTTCAGCCAAGGTCTAACATATGACATGTAATGTTCTAGCTAATCAACTAGCAACAATTCTCATAGAAGCAATCATGCCAAAATACAACATTGAGGGGCAAGAAGTTGGAGTCGCACGCCCAAAGTGTGTCCATGCAACCTTATTGGATAAGGTATTGAGTCAGGCCATGAATGTGATTTAGATCCTACAAGGAGAAATCCAACTCACCTAGGAGTTGGAGGAGAAGGCTTAGCAAGAACTTTGGGCCCATGAAAAATAAGTTGGTGAGCTTGCAGACCTACTCTCTCACTCCTGAGATGTAAGTGAGTGATTCCCATGTTGAGAAAGCTCTTGGATGAGTATGAAGATAAGCAACCAATATATGTCTTGGTCCCAAACCTAGCATGAGGGTGTAAGACACAATCACCTAAAACACAAGTTATGATTGGGAGTTTCTTATGGACATTGAGATCAACAAATGGTCAGTCCATGACATCCTAATGAATACCGACGTCGAGATGAATGTCCTCACATAAAATGGGTGTTGGAAGATGGGAAGCCCTGTGATACAACCCTGACCTCAAATTTTGTTCATTGCAAAAGAAACAAGATCACAACCCATAAGGGTTATATATGATGCTGATATCAAGATCATGGATGTCAAGTTTTGTGCCAACTTAGGTCATAGAGCTTACTGAGGAAGACAATTACCCTATGTTGTTGGGAAGGTCTTGGTGTTAAGATAATAATGTGGGCATGCACTTTAAACAATGCTACATGAGCTTTGAGAATGGAAGTGAGTGTTTGGTGATCCCACTAATAGTAGACCAAGGTTCCTCATATATTAAACGTGTGGAGCTCACATATGCTTTCAACAATGTCTATAACATCACCACTCAAAGCAAGGAAAGTGTAGGGCCAAGTGGGGAAAGTGCCCTGAGATGGGATGATGTGGAGGCTAACTTAGAGACCACACATATTGTTGGTGATCGATGGGTATTGGAGACATACGAGGTCTTTGTGAGAAGGTGTGGGGTGATACCCTCAAAACTCATGTTTGAACATGAGCACGAGGATAAGCACTTCGAGAACACACCTTCCTAGAGAAGGGTTGGTCGAAAATGTGGTATGATATAGTCTAGACCCTGATCCTAATACGTGTTGAAGAGCATGTGTAATAGAGTTAGTTTGCCCCCTACAGATAAAATTTTGAGGTCATGCATCACACTAAGACAAAGGTCCACTTAATTGTTCATACCATATGTATGGGTTACATGCATTGGATGAAGTACTCATACATGCACACAAGAGGGAAAATCTTCATTTGCAAACAAAGTTTGGGCATTGCATTTCCATGTTTACTATGAAGGGAAGAAGGTGCCCCAAATCAACAAGGTGAGCCTTCCTATACAGGTAAAATAAGCTACCATATGACCCAAAGTCGAGAGAATCAATCAGTGCAAAGGAATGTTAGGATATGGGTCATGGACCAATAGTGGTGAGATGTCTCGAGGGCATTTAGATGGTTATTGGCTTACGTTGGTAATGTAATATGGCGTTTGTGCCAAGTTGTAATAAGGCTTTCTAAGTCATTTGCTTTTAATTTTGTTAGAATATGCTAGCTCCTACCCATGATAGTTTCGTGCATGTTGTAATAACACACACACCTTTTAAAATCCAGTTGGGCGAGTCGCATAGGGGCTTTCTTTTTAGTGTCATCACCATCAGACATCTAAGCATATCTAGTGAGGTTTTTAATGCTTTAATATGTGAAAAGGTGCTTTGTGCCATCCAAAAATATGAAATTTTGTACATGCATGATATCAACACCAAGGGAGAAAAGCGTTGCTACATTGGAAGACCAACCACAAGTTTTAGTGTGGGGTGGAGATGGTGCCCAAGGAACATCTATAAGAAGAAAGGCACCTATGAGAATAAGCAAGTAGAAGGACGAGTGGAGGAAGAGGGAATCATGCAAAAGGATTTGATGTGTAGGGCAAACTAGTGGAGGAAGAGGTAATCATGCAAAAGGATTTGATGTGTAGGGCAAACTAAGGTACAACACGAAACTTGAGGGCCAAAAATGACAAATAGGTAGTTGGCTAGATGGACGAAATGACCCTTGACAGAGGTAAGATTGAAGAATAAGAGAGGGTGATAGATCTAAAGCGCCAATCTGAATTGATTGCTGTCAAAATTGAGCAATTCAAGGGATGACTCAATGTCAAAAGAACATGTATGGAGAAGATTGAGACATGACTTATAACAACACCTCTCAAAATTTCAATCTTGAACACACATTTCCACTAATTTAACAACTACCACCCAATCTCATAATATTCAAAATACACCCATAAACCTTACTAAAATTACTCCTCCCTAATTTAAAAAATAATTAAATAAATTTATATTACTCTTTTACTCCATATTACACTACCACGTTAAAGTTTTTTTTAAATTAAAAAAATTGCAACTCAAATAGAAAAAACCAATTTTCTAAAATTCATGGAAACACCATAGAAATACGAGGACATGGACATGATAATGAGATGTCGTTTAATTTGGAAAATAAAAGTCTTTAAAATATTTTTCCGTATTAAAATTGCGGTTGATTTATTTGGCTCGACTTAAAATATTTTTCCGTATTAAAATACTAGTCTTTCGTCCCCACCCCACGTCACGTCACATCAAACGGATTATTGTCCTCCACTTTGTTTACGTAATTGACTTGATTTGGCAGACTGAATTGGAAAAAATGTGGAAAAAATAATTGTGTTCTTTTTGATCGAAGTTTGGATCAACATTCTTGATTTTTCATTGATTTTTAACAATTTAAAAATACAATTAAAATAATATAATAAGAATACTAACAAAAAATACATCAATAACATTTAATTTGGACTAATCGCTGACAAATACATAAGTACCATAGAATAATATAATTATGTAACTAATAAATTAGGTATCTACGTAAAGTCCTGTTGGTGTTAAGCCATACTCGGACTGAAGATGAACTGGTCCAAGGGGGCCCAGTAGCTCAGTGGTAGAGCACTCCAGCATCGTATGGAAGGTCCTAGGCTCGAGTCTTAGCTGGTCCATGCCTCAACATGGTATCAGAGCCAGGTTCAAGCTAGGATCCCCAAGCACACTAGAGATGTGGCTTAAGGGGGGGTGTTGGTGTTAAGCCACACTCAGACCGAAGATGGACTAGTCCAAGAGGGACCAGTAGCTCAGTGGTAGAGCACTCCAGCAGCGTATGGAAGGTCCTAGGTTCGAGTCCTAGCTGGTCCATGTCTCAACAAGTCCCACTTTAATATATGTATGAGTATACATATAAAATTGAAACACATAGGGTGTGGATATAGGATTTTATGCTCCTCAAGCTCCCACGAAAATCTCTAATACACCTAAGACTCCTAAAAAAACATTTACATATGGATAAGTGTCCATAATAATAATAATAATAATAATAATAATAATAATAATAATAATAATAATAATAATAATAATAATAATAATAATAATAATAATAATAATAATAATAATAATCATCATCATCTTGATAAAATCTAAAAAGAATAACTAAAAACATGTGTTACCTTATTTTGGATTAATGATCTAAAAACTATGAACATTCATATAAACTTAGATATGTCTAAATTACGTAGATCTGAATGTTAAAATAGATGTTTAATTTCACTTTTCTATTTATATAAATGACCAAGAATATTAGCATACTTAGCTTGCTCCTATTGTGTTTGAGTCTAAGAATGTGTGCAAGTGAGTAGAAGGGATGAAACTAGAATTGGTTTGCTTGGATATAAATACTAATTATTTGCACCTACTTAGACACCTACGGTAGAAAAAAACACATGCAGTCAACCAAAGTTGTATGTTGTGTACAAAAAATGTCCTTTATATTATAATTGATTTATTTTTCTATAGGTTATAATGCCTCTCTGTTAAGATTATTCATATGTGATATCAGATATTTAGTTTTGTACATAAATGTAGACTATTTTCTCTTTCACCTTAAAATTGTAGTAAATAAACAATTCAATTATATTCAACAATAACATGCTTACATATACAAGCTAGTGATATCCTACTTTCATGAAGTTAGCCTTAGCACAAACAACTAAATAATACCTACTTTATAGGGATGAGTTGTTATCAAAACTCATTATACATTTGCACACATACACACACACCAAATAATATGTCATGTACTAGTAATCCTAACATTCCCCTCTTAATACATATATAGGGAAAGGAACCATACCATACATACTAGAAATACACATGTACTTCAACACATATACATTTGTTTTGAACCACACCAGATACATCCACACTGATATTAGTGATATCATATGTCAACATGTATATTAATGTTGGGATTCTCGCTGACACATACATAAATAAAGACACACTTATCTATTCCCATTTTCACTTTCAAATGGGTGTCATGCTTCTCATTGACACATTCATTTATTCACATTCACTTGTAGTGAGTGTTGTGCTTCTCACTAACATATCACATATGAAAGAAGGTATATAAATATCTGTCTACAATGGGTGTTGATATTCACATTGTCACACAAACAAAAAACAAATAAAAATATTTGAGGGCCGATTTTTCACTGTCTTTATTGAGTGTTGGGTTTCTCATTGAATTTTACATTTATAGCCTCTATCCTTGATTGTTTTCACGTAATCACAAACAATGTAAATGGTAGCCACTGAAATGTTCATCATTTTCAAAATTATTTGATTTGACATAAAAAAAATTCCACTACTACAGTATGTAGCCTCTACGTTAGTAAGAAAATCAAGATCACTGATGGAGTTCATTACTCCATTGTCTCTGACCTCCAACGGAATGTTGCTCACTCAGCAAGATGCATCTTGAAGCTCAACCACATGTAATTATTAGGAATATCTCCCCCCACATAGTAGAGATACATATTGCCTATGACATTAAGTTATCCTGAAAATGCATCCATTACAAGGAAAAAATTGACTTTTTACAATTTAAAACATGACACAGAAGGATCAAATCATAAAATAATAGGACTATACAAATAAATTAACAAACTATAGACCTAGGACTATAGAAATAAACAATAACTTAAAAAAAGGCCACATTGCGACACAAGTACTTGCCATTTTTTAGAAGCATGTTTTGTTGTTGCATAGGGTTTTTTTTAATAGGTTGTTTTTACATGTAACCATATATTCAATTATTGTTATATTAGGAGTGCATTGTATGTGTTTGGCTTATTCTTATATAGTTTCTACATTTGCATGTTGTATATATTTTTTGTAATGTCATTTTTTATTTGTGTTGTAGCATGAATACTTGATGTTATTAGTAGATATTTCTCATAGCATATCAAGACTTGGTGGTTTCAAACACATGTTCCCACCTTTATCTTCTTTTAATTTTAGTGAATAAAAATGAAAAAATGAAAACAAGGAGATTATTGAAAATTTTAAACATAAAATAAATCATGCTACAAAAATTAATACCTTGATTGCTGTATAAATACGTAAACAATAATTACCCATGATAAATACCCATTGCATAAATACTCATTAATAGAGATTAAATTTCATGATCGGCTCTACATGTAAGGTTTTTTTTATGATGGTGGCTATTTATTTAACATTCCTATTCTGTTGTTAATACAATTAATAGTAGGAGAAACATTACACACAAATTTATCTTAAATTGTGTGTGTGTGTGTGTGTGTGTGTGTGTGTGTGTGTGTGTGTGTGTGTGTGTGTGTGTGTGTGTGTGTGTGTGTGTGTGTGTGATGTGATGTGTTATGATTATATTTCATAATGATGGTCGACGATATGACATTCTACACCATTTGCATCATTATATACTCTTTCAAAGCTAAATGTTACATCTCTTGGCTCATAATTACTTTTGATAACCATTCATTTACACTTATTTAACTTCTTAACTAATAGTTATTGGATATTTACATATATATCATGGTATATATGCATTTTACTCATAAACTATTATATATTCTTCTTCATTATTATTATGATATGTTTTCATCTTTTATTATTAGAGTATTTAATGTTATGTAAGTACCATTATTGGGGGCCCTCTTCTTCATTATTATTATGATATGTTTTCATCTTCTGGTATTAGAGCATTTAATGTTCTGTAGGTACCATTATTGGGGGCCCTTAGTACTTTACATGGTAAAATAATAAATATTTTATTATTATATTTAACAGAGGTTAAAAAAATTGTGTAAATACAATAATAAAACATATTATTAATTACTAACTTAGTTACTTGAGAAAAGTTGGACTCGTTGGTTACAATGGTCACCTCTCTTCATTCTTATTATACATAGGGTCTTATCCCTATGGTAAAACATACACTTGATACACTTGATTGAATATCATTGATTGTGAAAAAGTCATATTTGCATGTGGAAAATATACTATAGAGTTTTGTGAAAAAACTTGATAAAGAAAAGGATTGAGGGAAGAAGGAATTGTATTGGGAAATTGTGCTTCTCTATATATGAATAAGCTTCTTTGTGGGTTTTTTACCTCTCAAGAGTTTTTTCCACATTATCTCACTATGTTCATTGATATGTGCTTTGCTATTCATGTTCATCTCTAGATTATATCATATTCTATTCAATATACATTGCATATTGATTTCAAATCTTATCATGGTACCAAAGCTAATAGGGTGGATTTGATTGAGCAAGCACATTGACAATTTCCTTGTATTAATTTAAAAGGATATTCAAAGACTTTTCAAGCCTGGGATGCCATTATCGCATGATGTATGGCCCTATAAGGCATATGAAAGTTTGAAAATATTAGATTATTCACTCAATGATCTTTTTTAATCTCTCACATCTTTATTAAAACATCATTAGATCTTGTTGAGAAACTAGATAGTAAACATAGATCAAAATTTGGACTCAAATATTACTTAGGATGTCATTACTACTATTTTACAACCTCCTACCTGGATAATTTTGTAAAAAAATCTTTCCAAAGCTTCTGAGGTTCTCCTTTAGCATTGAACATTGGCTATTTAATCAATCTTAGAGACAAAACTTGATTCCAGGTATCTTGAAGCATGAGAGGCTCCAATGGATTTTTTTTCAAGCTTCCCAAGGCACCACAGTATGGCCTGGTGGGGTGGATTTTTTTTTTGCATCAAAAATTCATTTTTGAAGTCTATTATGTTTTCTGGCAAGCTTTTAGGAAGGTTAGCAAAGTTTGGTGATTTTTGGTGGCTTATAAAATTTACTGTGCATCCCCAAACTTTCCTCTGAGTGCCATTCTTCTCCCAAAGAAAATTACATGTAAGCTTTTGTTTTCATACAATTATGTGAAATATTTTAAAAATAACTTATTTATTAGAAAAATATTACACACAACATTAGAATGGATCCACCTTCTAATTTAGTTTTTAATCTAAAAAGTTGGAAATTATAATATTGATTTACTTTTCAAATTACATGCATTTTTTCTCAGTTTTAAAAAAATAGATATAAAAAGGTATAAATGTAAATTTATGCATCCATACTTCCATCTAGTCTCCTAGAAGGGTTGGTGGCTCTTATTTTGATAAAACCTTATAAGGAAGAGGTCTAGTGTTCGAAACCCACTAGCTTTTTCTTTTTTTGGTTAAGTAAAATTAATATTTTTTATTAATTATAAAATGTTTTTGGTTTGTGTGTAGAGTAAATCAAGTGCAAAATCCTAGTGTAACTTTGACCTTTATTTTTTTACATTTAAACTAGTGAATATTTTGTCAACCATAGTCATGTAACTAATCTTTTTATAGGTTTGGCACCTTCTAGATGCATTTATGTGGTCCATTTTTTATTTTGAAGGATCCTATTATAAATTTTAAAACTTTTTAATAACAATGTCTAGATAGTTGTTCTATGTGTGACACTTGCGACACCTAATCTAATACAAATTCTTATAATTCATTGCATTTTTTTGCATCCATTTGAATAATTATTTATTGTTTAAAATATATATTTAATATATTTTATAAATAGAGTATAAAATAAAATTAATAATGGGTTAAATTTTAAAGCTTTATCTAGTGTTATACTGTCATTCTTAAAGGGAAGCAATGGCTTCGCCTACTTTATATTAGATAAATCTAAAATGCTCAATGGATCAAATTATAATATATAAAAAATTCACATTAAATCAGAACTTATGACTTGAAAGCTATGGAATATTATCATCGGGACTGAAAAAGCTCCATCAAGATGACATGTTACACTTGAGCTTTCAAATGTATTTTAATAGAAATAATAGGAAACAATGTCGATTACCTTGGAGAGTGTTAGTGATGAATTCCTACTCCATATTGACAATCAAGAGTCTTTAAGAGATGTTTGGAAACTCCTTGAGTCTATGGATGAGGGCACTTATTCTTCTAAGATTATTAAGTTGATCTTCGAATTACTTACTACACCTATGCAAGGTGATGAAAAAGTTGTTAACATTATTACTAAGATTAAGAATATTAAAGTTCAATTAGATGGATGCAAATATAATATAATTCAAGATCAATTTTTATATTTCATTATTTATCTTAATATTCATGAAAATTTTCATAATTTTATCTCAATTTTGAATTCAAAGTACCTAACATAGCAATATATCCCTGAACTCACTACCTTATCAGTCTTTTGATTCAAGAAGAGCAAGTGGTGTCTAATTTTGATTCTAAAAAGAATGCCACTCATGCACTTCTCACTCTCAACCCTCTTTATGATAACAATAGAAACCATAAATCTAACCCTAGTTCTACTAGTAGAAAAAATGAGAACAAAAAATTTGAAAATAAGAATCATAAACCTAAGTTTAATAGGCATTGTAATATGTGTGGTAAATTTGGTCATAGAAAGGAAAATTATTATTAAAAAAATAAAAAAATAAAAATAAAACTCTTAAAAATAACAAGGAAGAAATCTAATCAAAACCATCATAATAATCAAAACCATAATTAAAACAACAATTAGGAATAAAATTCTAATGTTACTATTTTATATGCTACCTTATTTTTCTTTTAATAAGAATGGATGGATCTTAGATAGCATTGCATCACACCATATGAATTGATTATTTCATATTTCATATTATACTAGAGATATTTTTGAAAATATGTATTTAGGAGATAATTCACTTTTAGAAACAACTAAGCAAGAAAAGAAAAAAATTGCAAATGTTGTTATTAATGATGTTTTTTATGTATCTAAAATTAAGAAAATTTTTTTTATCTTGTTATCAAATTATGAATGATAATTACACTATAACTTTACTTAAAGATAATTGGTCTATTAGAAATCAATATGGCCCTCTGATTATTGAAGGCATTTAAAAAAATAGTATATACAATTTTTTGCTTCTTCTATATGTTGTGTTTCATTGCATAGTAAGAATGAATCTCAATTATGACATGAAAGATTAGGACATGTTAATTTTATAAGTTTACATGATATTTTTTCTCATGATATTTTTGTTAGTCTTCCTTCGATCTCCTCTCATTATGAAACTTGTGAAGGTTGCTTATGTGGTAAGCAACATACTAATCCCTTTTGAAAGAATCATGATGTGAATTCCTCACACCCTTTAAGAGTTAATTCATAATGATGTTGTATGACTTCCTGAAGTTGTACTTCTTAATGGTTCTTTATATGTTGTTACTTTTATTGATGATCATACTAGAATGATTTGGCCATAATTCATTAAAAATAAATCTGAAGTGTTGTCTAAATTCAAATAATTTAAAGTTATTGTTGAAAATGCTTCTAATTTTTATATTAAAAGATTAAGATCAGATAGTGGTGGTGAATATATTAGTAAATAATTTTCTTCTTTTTGCATTAGTTGTGTTATTCAAATGGAACTGACAACTCCCTATTCCCATTAGTAAAATGGTATTGTCGAAAAGGAAAATCACAACATTATTAAAATGGTTAGAACAATGTTACATTCTATAAAAGATTCTAATTTTTTATGCACTGAAGTCATGAATAATACTATTCATATTCTGGATAGAGTCCTTATTAAAGCTTTTCATCTTTGTACACCTTTAGAAATGTGATCTAATAAGAAACCCAATATGGGCCATCTTAGGATCTTTGATAATATTTCTTCCATCTTTGTTCTTAAAAAAAAAAAAAAAAAACTTGATCCTACCTCCTATTCATGCATATTTATAGGTTGTATAAGTAAAATTAAGGGGTTAAGAGTGTATGATATGTCTAAAAGATAAATCATTGAGAATAGAAATATTCTTATTCTTGAAAAATATTTTTGTGAACCCTCTGTAGAACCTCTTTAATGTTCTTCTTTTGATGAACAAGGCTTTGCTATTTATCTTTGTGAAGAAAAAAATGCTCTGGAGGAATTTGATCTATTTTTGGATAACATGGAGTTTGAGGAACACCTTGAATTTCATGTTTAATCTAAAAGACCTAAATGGGTAGTATCACTAATCTAGTCTTCTAGTCTTAATAATCTTAATAAATTAATTAAAAGTCAACATTATTATTATGCTTTAATGACTATGTATGAATGTGAACCTCAATCTTTTGAGGAATCCATTCAAGATGATAGATGGAAAGTTTCTATGTAAGTTGATTATAGCGACTCAATTAAAAATCAGACTTGGGATATTGTCTCGCCTCCAGCTAAAAGGAATATTATTGGTTATAGGTGGATTTATAAAATTAAATATAACTCGATAAATTTACCAAATTTAAATCAAGATTATTCTCTTGTGAATTTTTTTTCAAAAACTCGAGATTGACTATGTTGAAACCTTTGCTCTTGTAGAAAAAAAGAGTACTGTTAGATTACTCATTGCTCTTGTAACTCAAAATATTTGGATTATACACCAAATGGATGTCAAACATGCATTCATGAATGGTGATTTATAATAAAAAATATTTATGACTTAGCCAAATGGTTTCACTAACCCTAACAAAGAATAATATGTTTGTAAGTTAGAAAAATATTTGTGTGGTTTAAAATAAGCTCCTTAAGCTTGGTATTCTAAAATTACTAATTATTTTAAAGAACTTGATTTCTCTAACTATTATTGAGATAATGATCTCTTTGTTAAAATTAAAAATGGTCATTTAATATTGAATCTATTATATGTTGATGATCTTTTGATTACTAGTGGTTTAATTAGTTTACTTCATAAATATACAGATAAACTAAATAAAATGTTTGAAATGAATGATCTAGATATTCTGTATCATTTTTTTTAAAATGATTATATTTTAGGATACAAATTTAATTGTTGTATCACAATATCAATATGCACATAATCTTATTGTTAAGTTTAATATGCTTGATTGTAAGCCTTCATCTACTCCTATTGAAGTTGGTGTTAAGATTGATCCAAAACCTACATGTGAAAAATATAACCCTACTTTGTATAGAAAACTTGTTGGTACTTTAATTTATCTAACCATTACTAGAGAAAATATTTTATATGTTGTTAGTGTTGATTCCATATTTATTGAAGACCCATATATGGATAATTGGAAATTAGCTAAATGTGTACTTTATTATATCAAATAAACTATTAATTTTGGTTTGTTTTATTTTTCCATTGATAATACTACATTATATGGTTGTTGTGATGTTGACCATGTTGGTGATACTATAGATTAAAAATATACTTTTGGATATGTGTTTAAATTTGGTGCAAGTGCTATCACATGGAACAACAAAAAGTAGATCATTGTCTCTATCTCTTCTGCTGAAGCAAAGTACAAAAATATTATGAAATTTGATAAAGAAGCCATGTGACTATGAATGTTTTTAGGATAAATTAATTTGGATATTTATTATAATACCACCCTTGGTTATGATAACCAAAGTTGTACCGCTCTAGCAAAAATTTCAGTGTAACACCAACAAACTAAACAAATTGAAGTTCATGTCCATTTAATCTGAGATAAATTCCTCAATAGTGATATTGATTTGTAATTTTTTCCTTTAGATGAACATGTGGTAGATACATTCACAGAACCACTTGGTGCTACTAAGTTTTATGAATTTCATGAAATATTGGTCCTCTCATAGTTTGCAACTGAGGAGGGGTGTGATTGACAATGACACTTTCTAAAGGCCATGTTTTCCTTCTTCTCGATACTTATTTTCATTATAAAACATTATAATATATCACATTATGTGATTTTAGTAAACTTCATGTGGATTTTTTAATTCTGTTCCCAATACATAAAAACATACTTTGTAATGAAGGTTCTTATGTTAACAAACACTCCAAATATGCTTGGTGATTATTTATGAGAAACTATGAGATGTAGTTTCATGATCATGTTAGCCTAAACTTAATTTTAGTAGTTTATGGATTATAATTCCTTTTATTTCAAAAAGTGATGTTTGGCATGATGAAGGCTTTTAAATCCTTCAAATTTTTACATAACATATATATTTTTATTAATGTAACTATGGCATGTATCCCCACATAAAATTAATGAGAAGTGTTAGAACATTTAATGTTTATGTGGATACCATGATTTGGCCCTTAACACTTTACATGGTAAAATAATAATTTTTTTATTATTATATTTTAGTACAGGTTAAAACCTCATGTAAATACTTTTAACCTTTTGGCATCACAAGCTAAAATGCCAACCCTTATCATTTGAAGCTTTGATGACCATGGACTTAAATTAATTTTATATGACTAATAGTGCCTTTGTTTAAAATAAAGATGACTTGCACAAGCTTTGAAGAGCCAGACCATCATCAAGACATCATATAGAAATGGACTGGTCAATGTGATTGTGCATTTTATAAGTATGCTAAAGACACCTCCAAGGGTCGAAAGATTACATGTAAATGTTTATATTAGTGCCAAGATCATTCCCTATAATTTTCATGTCTTGATGAGCTCTCTATCTTGAGATGTAAATCTTTAAATTTGAATAGGCAAATAGTGATGATTGCATGAACGCCAATGATGGTCATGCGAACGTCAAAATTAAGCCATGAAAAATATTAATTTGAGTTCAAATAGAGAAAGATCCAATGGTTATAATTCCATCATACATCAAGATCCAATGGTGAGTGTCAGCCTAACAAGGTCAGTGGGAGTAGGAAGATATAATGACATGCATTCAATCATACTAAGGAGATCGATGGTGTGAGCGAGGTTAGAAAAGTCAAGGAGATCTGATCAAACATAAAGCCATCACATGGAAAAATCATACAGGTAGATGAATTTGATAGCAAAACCATGGAAGGAATGATGAGAGGACATGTGGTCAGGTTAACATTAGTCATACATTTTTAACAAGCAATAGTAGGGCAAGGAAAATCCACATGGGCAGACACATAGGATCCAAGGATTTCACCACTCCAGCATGTAAATACAAAAAACCAAGATCCAGATACTATCCAAGTGGATCCAAGAGGAATATTTCAAACTTGAGGTCACCATTAAAGCTCAGTTAAGCTCTTTATTCAAGGGTTTACAATCTATCGACCCCATTTTGTAAAGATGAAGGGTCATTTCATGGCTGTGTTTGTTGCTCTTTAAAATGGGTCCATGTGTGTAATGAGACCTTGGTTTCTATGATGCAAAAAGGTAAAATAGGTCAATTTAGACCCAACATAAATAAAAACAAGCTACTAGCTATTCAAATGATATAAATGCATCCAGGTGGAGATAGTGACTATATGAAAACCAATATTTTAGATTCATTTTCATCTATAATGGATCAATATTCAGGGTTTGAAGTAGAGATCATAACAAGGCATAAATGTGATAGTCATATCAGCTTCCTAAAGCACACATAATCAAAGATTATTTAGGTTTATATATATGAGGATTTTATCCTTATAGTAAACATCATTAACGTAGAGGAGCTCAAGGAGGATTAGGTGGCCATTTGTGATTACGTGCAGAGGAAATATCAGGCTTCATAACCAAATAGTTATAGTGGAATTAATGAATTAAGGAGATTGAGGAAGCTACATGATCTTGGTCATTATGACTCCTTCTCTAATCTCTCATGTATGTTCCCCATCTCCCTCATCTCTTTTTGTTATATATAGGCTTTTGAGCCTTATAAATGATCCCTCAGGGTTGGTATGACTAGACTATACCAAAATTTGTAGTCATGCACCTTTTGGATCAATGAAAAATACATTTGCTATTGTTTACCAATATGTTCTTAGTGTTTTATATTTTTTTGGTATGCAAAAGTGGTTTAATCTTCCCTTTGCAGGTCCAAGTTCAACCTAAGTGCTAACAAGCTTTCCTTACAGGTCATCTAGTGTGTCATAATGTTGATGTCTAAATCATATAGTTGATTTCCAACTATAAGTGCCTTCAATCGAGATTTACCCTCATTTCCCTCTAGCCTAAGTCAATCAAAATGACCTCTATGTGAAGCGCTTTTTCTTGGAAACCATTATAGGTACTATGTTAAGTCTATTCATAGTCCATTAGTGTGTCAAGATTTCAGGCCTATAAGTGGATAAAATGAATTCATAGTGCATCACCACACTTAGAGTAGGTCTTCATTCATGCAACTCCTCTCTTTTCATACCAATCTATTTAGGTCTTAGGTGAATACTATAATGAATAATCATAAGAGCTAGTCCCATTAAAAATCCTATAGGTTTGACCTAAGATTATGTGATCCACAACCTAGGGTCATTCCCATGTTGGACTAGGTATGAGAAAGAGGGCCTAAACACTCCCTTTCTCAGCTAGGGTGCAACCTAAGCCTCCAACAATTTTGGCACACCTAGTGGGATAGATTTTAAGTGCCTAAAATCATGCTTTGAAAGATATTATAGGACATTTGGAAGATGAAGACATCAATAACATCATCTTTAGTCATCTTGGGTAAAGTGAAGAATCTTTGGAAGGTTTGAAATCAACCTCAAGCTCAAAGATACCATTGGTTTCTTGGTTACAGAGGTAAGAAGGTTTTTTTTCATTATTTTGATTAGATACATTTATTTCATAAGGAGCCATGGCATCCTATGAGGTAGGTTTCTGCCCTCCACCCCCATATCCACCTAACCATAGCCCATATGACCCACACACTGGTCCATATCCTACACACTACCAATTATAATCCACCATATTTTGATCCTCCTCTACCTCCAAGACAACCTCCTCATCCTCATAATCAGTCCTATTATCAACCTGATACACCGTACAATCCACCTACACCAAACAATACTTATATACATTTAGAGATTGATAGATTAAGAAAATAAAGGGGCAAGTTGTATGAGAGTCTTAGAAAATAGAAAAGGGCTGAATGCCAATCTATTATTGCTCACCAAAATAATCTTGCAAACCAACCATAGTAAACTAAATTGGTCACCCCCTCTCCTTTTCTTTCCTCCTTGGTCATAAGAGATTTCTTGGTCCATAATTGTTTACTTATTGACAAGGCAAATCTTTCAATTATCCCTAAACCGGTGGAAGACACATTGAATCTAAGGTATGAACCTATTTCTAACTTTAATTTGCAATGGAATGGGTCTCTCATGAAATTATTTGGCATGCCTACCCCAAAATTTCACTCCATGCCTATTAGTTAAGAACCTACAACTTACCCTCCATGCCTACCCCAAAATTTCAGCTGTGCAATACCTTATTATAGTAGATTTGTTGCCTTATTTTGCCTTTGTTTTGGGTAATGAATTCATGACTAAGGTTGGAGGATACTTGTTCAAATACTTGTCTCATATAGTGTGTAAACTTGAAAACAGTGTGGAGGTGAAAATGAAGTCTAAGTCACTCTCTAAGTTCCACATTCTACCACCTTCTCCAATCACTCCAAAGGTAGACCGCCTTCACCTTCCTTCCTCAAGGAAATCCACTTGTGTTCAATATATTATACCTACCAAAGAGCCTAAAAAAATACCCACATGGAATCCTTCATGGTCCATGGATCCCAATTTCATCATGCCCACACTTGT
This sequence comes from Torreya grandis, assembly GCA_037957365.1. Classification (NCBI taxonomy): domain Eukaryota; kingdom Viridiplantae; phylum Streptophyta; class Pinopsida; order Cupressales; family Taxaceae; genus Torreya; species Torreya grandis. The sequence continues at coordinate 420,009 of JARHVA010000135.1, forward strand.
AAAGGAGGATAAGGGAGGAAAAATAAGTGTAAAATATGTTATTGGTGCTCCATCTGCTATTACTCAAGTACTTGTTGCCCTTTTTCACATCCTTCCTCAATCTTAAGAGCTTCTTAATAATCCATTAAATATCCCTAGTTGGAAGGATACCCTTGTAGGTATCATGTAGCCTAATGATATCTACTTCCACTCATCCTCTCCCCTCTTAATAAAAAATCAAGTGCACAAAAATTAGAATTGGATCATTCAAGCATGGTGGGCAAACTATCAAAGTTGGTAAAGGAGAAGGTGATCATTCAAGATATAGACATTGATCTAGTTGCAGATGAGTGTCAAGATCACCTTGGAGAGGAAAATTCTAGTGTCTATGAATAATATATTCAAATTGGGACCCCTGTACACTCCATTAAATTAGAAGGTAAGCATGAGCAAAGCTTGGATGATAAAGGGCAGTTGTAATGTCATAATGATGGAGTTGAGGTAAATGAAACACAAGCTGATATTTTCATAAGAGACCACTTAGATGACAACATCTATGATGATTCTATTGATACTGAAGTCAAGAATACATTGGACGACTCCTGGAAACTCTTGTTTTTGGAATTCTTAAATGAAATGGAACAATTTGGCAAGGTAGATTTGAGTGATGAAGTTGAAAATTAGGATAATGTTTCAAATGAAGAAAGCAGTGAAAATTTAGAAGTACCAATTCAAGAAGAGATTCTACTTGAGTGGACTGATGAATTATCACCTCTCTTTATTGATGAAGAGGATGAACAAACTTTAGCTAATCAATAACCTTATGATGACCCTGCCAAAATGAAAGAGGTGAGTAATCAACTTGGTGACTTATAGATAGATGGTAGAAGTTCAAATGAACCTCATGATCTATTCATTGACCAAGGTGAGATGTCCTTTTGGGATAACTTAGAAGACTTCTACTTTAAATTAGATACCTCACCTCTGCACTAGCAAAAACCTGAAAATAAGGAACTTGTCAAGAATGCTTTGATAACTGGTCATCTTGAACCTAAAGAGTAGAACCAATTACAGCTCCTAACTAAATAGGAGATGAGGTTAGTGGTTCAAGATAGAAATATTTAGGAGTATGATTGGATTATCAAGCCTCAAACTCAACCCATGCACATAGAGATAAACCCAGATGGTCAATCTACTTTTCCAAGTGACCAAGAGAGTGCTAGTTGTAGATGGAGGTTGTCACACATTGGCCAAAGTCTATTTGCACACAAATCATCATATGACAACTCCACATAAAATTTCCATAATGATCATAGAACATTCCCATTTGATCTGGGATAATGAAGTCAAGGTTGGGTTAATTTTGCAATAGTTAATTTGTTTGTCCAAATAAGTGTTTTGCATAATTTTGTAGGTAGTGCCTTGTTTTAGTTATTTCCTTATTTGTCCTTAGTTTTTAGGTGTGTTATTAGTGTTAGGTTTGTTTTCTTTCCTTGTTTGTTTGTGTCTTATTTTTTCTACAAATATTTTTAGTATCATGTGTACAATTTAGTCCAGAGAATCAATATCTCATGTTTCTTTGTTGAGTCACCTCATCATGAAAGTGTCTGGGTTCCATGACTAGTAGGTCAGTCAGGCCATCAGAGTTACCATAAATATTAACATTTTAGCCTCACAAGCCAAAATACCAACCCCTATCATTTGAAGCTTTGATGACCATGGCTTTAGCTTACTTTTCTATGACTCAAAGTACCTTTGTTTAAGAGAAAGATGACTTGCACAAGCTTTGAAGAGCTAGACCATCATTAAGACATCATGCAAAAATGGACTGGTCAACTCGATTATGCATTTTATAAGTATGATTAGGACACCTCCCAAGATCATAATATTACATGAAAATATTTCTCTTAGTGCTAATAGCATCACCTGTAATTTTCACATCTTGATGAGCTCTCTATCTCAAGATATAAATCTTTAAATTTGAACAAGTAGATAGTGACATTCGCATAGATGTTAATGATAGTCATGTAGATGTCAATGAAGGTCACGTGGATGTTAAAATTAAGCCATGACAAATAGACATTTGAGTTTAAATAGAGGTAGGTCCAATGGTTAGTGTTCCATTGTATATCAAGTTCTAATGGCAAGCAAAACCCTGACATGGTCAGTAGGACCAGGAAGTTCGAATGACACACATTCAATTGTAATGAGGAGATTGATGGTGCGAGTGAGGTTGGAAAAGTCAAGGATATCAAATCAAATGCAAAGACACCACATGACATAAGTACAAAGGTATATGAAGTTGATAATAGAAACATGGAAGGAATGAGGAGAGGACAGGTGTCTGGGTCAACCACTGTCATACATTTTTAACAAGCAATAACAAGGCAAGAAAAAGCCACGTGGTTGAACACATAGGATCAAAGGATTTTGCCACCCAAGCATGTAAATACATAGAACCAAGATCTAGATATGAACTAGGTGGAGCCAATAAGAATATTTTGAACCTAAGGTTACCATTAAAGCTTAGTTAAGCTCTTGGTTTGAGAGTTTACAACTTGTCAACCCCATTTTCTAAAGATGAAGGGTCATTTCATGGTTGTGTTTGATGTTATTTAAAAGGGGTCTATGTGTGTAATGGGACCTTGGTTTCCATGATGCATTGAGGTAAAATAGGTCCATTTATACCTAACATAAATAAAAACAAGTTACTAGCTATTCAAATGATATAAATGCATCTAGGTGGAGATAAAAACTATATGAAAACCAATATTTTAGATTGGTTTTCATCTATAATGGATCGATGTTTAGGTTTGAGGTAGAGAGCATGCTAAGGCATAAATGTGATAGTCAAATCAACCACCTAAGGTGGACATAATCAAATCTGATTCAGGTTTATAGATATGGGGATTTTATCTTTATAGTGAAGAGCATTAATGTAGAGGTGCTCGAAGAAGATTAGGCAGCCATTCATGATTGTGTAGAGGAAATATTGGGCTTCATAGCCAAAACGTTATAGTGGCATTAATGCATTAAGGTGATCAAGGAAGCTGCATGATTTTGGTCATTATGACCCCTTCTCTACTCTCTGATGCATGTTCCCCATCTCTCTCCTTCCTTTTTTCTATATATATAGGCTTTTAAGCCTTAGAAATGATACCTTAGGGTTGGTATGACTAGACTCTACCAGCATTTGTACTCATGCACCTCTTGGATAAATGATAACTACATTTACAGTTGTTTACCAATTTGTGATTAGTGTTTTGTATTTGTTTAATATGCAAAAGTGGTTTAATCTTCCCTTTACAAGTCCAAGTTTAACCTAAGTGCTAACAAGCTTTGTTTACAGGCCATCTAGTATGTCATAATGTTGATGTCTTAGGTATAGAGTGGATTTTTGAATGCAAGTGCCTTTAATCAAGCCTTACCCTCATTTCCCTCTAACTTAAGTCAATCAAATTGACCTATATGTGAAGAATTTTTGCTTGGAAACCATTGTAGGCACTATGTTAAGTCTATTCATAGTTCATTAGTGTGCTAAGAGTTCAGGCCTATGAGTGGATACAATGAATTCATGGTGTATCACCACACTTATAGTAGGGTTTCATTCATGCAACTCCTTTATTTTCATCCCAATCTATTTAGGTCTTAAGTGAGCAATAAATAAATCTACTCCTCATGATAAAAGACCCCAATTTTCTTGGATTTTTCTAATAGACTCTCCAAAGGGGAATATGTTGTAATGTGGGGATTTCTCTTCAAATTTGATGAAGTGTAGAATTTAGGGTTTAAAAAAATTACAATTTAAATTTTTTTAAAGTTTAAAAAAAATAGAGTTTATAAAAAAATTAATTAATTTTTTTTTTTTTGAGTTAAAAAAATTTATTTATTTTAGAGTTTAAAAAAAATTATTTGTTTTTTTAGAGTTTAAAATAAAATTTAATTTTTTTCAGAGTTGAAAAAATTTAGAGTTAATTTTTTTTATGTGATTCACTAGAAGCTTCGAGGGAAGAAAATAAATAAACTATGACAGAATAAGCAAATAAACAAAGAATATTTACACATGATATTCCACCAAAAATATATTTTACTTCATATAAAAATATTTGCAAACATTTTCCAAACATGTTTCATGGATTAGCCACTCATCATTTGGAATGAATTTGTTTGTGAGTTTTTAGAGTATAAATGAGCTAGGGGAAAGGTCCCAATAGTTGTGCATGTTCTAATTGTCCAATATGGCTTTCTTTAACATATGTTTTATTGATGGAACATTTTGGTGTGTAAAAATATTAAAGTGTGCTAAAAATTGAACATGTAATATCTAATACTTGATCAACATTTATTCTATAGAATTAAAAGTAACCAATCACATCTTGACAAGTAATATTCAAGTATTGATACTCTAATGCACAACTATTGGAACTCCAAAAGTTAAGTTTTGGTCATAGGTTAAAAAAATGCATTTGATGACCTCTCATGATAAAATTGATTATATCGTAAAATGTATAATGTGTTAGACCTTGAAACCTTAGTTATAAGTAGTTAAGATGATATATTAAAATGGGTAATTTTTTGAAATCTAACATGATGTTATGGCACCTTAATTCACAGTCAAAAGTTAGGGTACAAGACTATAGGGACCTTTACCCTAGTATATATAGTAGTTTAGGGAGGGAGAATTTAAAATTTACTAGTCAAGTCCAACCAATAATTTTCAGAATATATTATAAAAAATATATTTAAAAATTAATAGTCAAAATCTGACCAATAAAATTTTAAAATTATGCTAAAATACTCATTAAATTCAATAAAATATGGGACACATACCTTGGTGAAATTAACCCTCAATAGGGGTCATCCTTCTTGGGAATAAAGTCCTAAAGGAAGGCGTCCAACTTAGTAATAAAAATTACTAAGGGGGATGCCCTAGAAGTAGATAAAAATCACAAAGGGGGATGTCCTAAGAGGAAAAATAGACATAAGGTAAAAACATCAAAAATGGTAAAATAGGAGAAAGCAAAATCAACCTCAAGAACCTCAAAACTACTCAAGAAATAAATATACTCATGATAAAAGATCCCAATATTGTGGGGTTTCTCCAACAGACTCTTGGAAGGGGGATATGTTACAATTTGGTGTCTTTTTGACAAAGATGATGAAGTGTAGGGTTTAGAGTATTAAAAAAATAGAGTTTAAATGTTTTTTAGAGTTTAAAAAATTAAAATTAAAAAAAAATAGTTTAAAATAAAATAAAATAAAATAAATTTATTTGATTCACTAACAACATCCAAGGAAGAAAATAAATAAACTATGCGAGAATAAGAGAATAAATGAATAAACAAAGAAGATTTACACAATATATTCCACAAAAATATATTGTAATTAATTTTAAAATATTTGCAAACACTTTCCAAAACATATTTCAAGGATTAACCACTCATTAGTTGGAATGAATTTGTTTGTGAGTTTTTAGAGTACAAATGAGCTAGTATATATAGTAGTTGAGGGAGAAAAAAAAATTAGTCAAGGCCAATAAATAATTTTAAAAATATATTATAAAAAATATATTTAAAATTAATAGTTAATAGCCAACCAATAAATTTTTAAAAATATACAAAAATACTCACTAAATTTGATAAAAGGTGGGACACCTACCTTGGTAAAATTAACCCTCAAGAGGGGTCATACTTCTTGAGAATAAATACCTAATGGAAGTCATACAACTTAGTAATAAAAATTTATAAGGGGGACGTTCTAAGAGGAAAAATAAACTCAAGGGGGACCTTCAAAATTGGAAAAGTAGGAGAAAATAAACTCAACCTCAAGAACCTCAAAATTACTCAAGAAAGAAATCTACTCCTCATGATAAAAAAACATCATTTTCCTCGAGTTTCTCCAACAGACTCTCAGAAGGGGGATATGTTGTAATGTGGGGACTTCTTGGCAAAGCCGATGAAGTGTAGGATTTAGGGATGCCCCAAGTTCAAAGCTTTAGCTAAAGAGCTATAAGTAATCTTGAAAACAAGGGGGGCCTCTTCCTCTTATGAACACCACCTTGCACTCAACTGAGAAGCATTGTCTTATCCTTTTGAGAGACCTCAATGAAATAACTAAGTATAAATATTCTAGGATAACCTATAACTCTAAGTCTAGAATATAAAAGCCTCTTGAGACTGATAGAGCTTGTTGGATAAGACTCCCTAAGAAGGTAGCTACGAAGCTCACTTATGATGAATGACTTCTTCTGGTGTTGAGATACCACAAATAGAATGGAATGTACTAGTAGGCATTCAACTTATTCTGTAAACACTTTGTGGCAAGCTTTCCATTATAACTAAAATTTGGACCCTTGAATAAAGTAATATATAATAAATTATAAAAAATATGAGAAACAGAGGAATTGATCTTGATCTTTGGATAGAATTTCTAATACCATTTGAAATACTCAAATAGAGACTCCTTGCTAATAATCCAAATACCACTGACATCATCAGTGAACCTCATGAAATAAGCTAAGACAAAAGTGTCATATCAATAATCAATATACCATTCTAAGAGGTAGATAAAAATACATAGATACACCATTGCAAATTTATTACCCATGGCTATACCCTTGATCTACTTATATCAAACACCATCAAACTCCAAATAGTGCTCTTTAAGAACTAGCTTTGCAAGGCTCATGACCATGTCAGTGAGATCATTGTCAAACTATTGCTCCTCAAAATAATCTTTCACCATTTCATGAAGGGAAACAATCCCTTCGGTGGTGGGGATACTAGGATAGATAGATTTCATGTTGAAAATAAAAAGAATATATTTGGGTGGAAAAAATATATCACCTAGATCCTAGAGAAGAGAGAGTGAATCTAGGAGATGATACTTCTACTAAAGGAGGATAAAAAATAAGAGGAAATGGATAAATTTGGAAGCAGGATCTAACATACATCCTAAGTAGCTGCAAATGGGTCTACCCATAACCAAATACTTGTAAATCTTAGGGATAAGCTAGAAAGTGCATGCTCTAGACAAAGTGATGGTGTTCTGTCTCAAAAACTTTGAAATAAGATCCAAAGAAGACTTAGACTTATCAAGAGAGAAGTGAGTCTAATCCAAATCCATATCCATAGAATAATTCCAATCTACTTATAAATCAAAATATCTGAAAGCTACCTTAATCCAACGCTCTTGTACTAAGAAGCATCCATAACCACTAACCCCAAAGTTTTATCCACAAGCTTGATGATGATGGACCTATACTTTCAATATGAATTCAACCTTTTGAATGATGTCATTCAGCTCCATGTTTAGCTCATCAAGGTGCCACTAAGGATTGGCAGTACGTAACTAATGAGGGAAAAGTCTAGAAGTAAAAGGACTAACCTCAAAAATAACACCATAATTCTTCAGAACATCAACCCCAAATTAGAGATAGAGATAAATAAACATGGTGAAATATCTAAAGTTTGAGATGATGGCCTCATAAATTTTAAACTTTTTTTAGAGTTTAAAAACTTTAAAATTTTTAGAACTTAAAAAAAATTAAAAAATTTATAACTTAAAATTTTTAGAATATCACAGGCTGCATTTGAGTAAGAAATAACAATAAACATCAAGAGAGAAGTGAAATGTACTTCATTATAAATTCTTAAAAAATAATTTCCAAGACATGTTTCATGGAATTCCACCACTCATTAGTTGGAATGAATTTGTTTTGTGAGAAAATAGATACATGAGAAGGGGTAAATATAGTGTTTTGAGAGGAAGTTAAGAGATTATGACCGACCTAAAAATGAAGGCATAAAATCAAAGAGATAAGCACCATATAAGGGACCAGAATTGACCCAAAACTGGGCACATCAAACCTCTAAAATGGAGAACCCAAAATGGCCTAAAATAAATACCAAAAATAGGCTCAATCCATATTAAAATACACATCCAAGATTTGAAAATATCAAGAACACCTATAGCCTTAAAGAACACCAAAAAATAACTAAAATATTTAAAATAATATCTTCTCTAATAGGATAATCCTAATAACGTGAAGAATTCAATGCAAGGGGGGATTAGTGTAGTTTCACTATCATAAATAATGGTGCCACACTTGGTGCTTATCATCCTCAAGAATCAATCCTTGAAAAAATGTTTATGTTGTATGTAGACCATCACCCTATGTAGAACCCTAATTGCTTAGGGTTTCTTCAGCAAAAACATATGCAGACATCCACTTCTTCTTTTTAGAGGGATATCCATCCAATTGAAATATCTTCCAACATACAAAAAAATATCTAAAAAATAGAGGATCGACTCATTTTCTCTCTAGTTCATATGTCCAATTTCCACCCACTACTTGGGAAGGTGTTCAACAATTGAATAACTCGAAGTTAATTTTTTGTGAAAGGAAGCAAAAATAGAAAGGACTATTCCTTCCTCAGTGGCCTTCATGACTATCATCCCAAAAAATTTATAAATTAGAATATCACTAGCACCATCTGAAGAAGAAATAATAATAAACATCAAGAGAGAAGTGAAATGTACTTCATTATAAATTCTTTCAAAATAATTTCCAAGACATGTTTCATGGAATTCCATTGCTCATTGGTTGGAATGAGTTTGTTTTGTGAGAAAATAAGTACATGATAGTGGCTATATATAGAATTTTGAGGGGAGGTTAAGAGGTTATAACTGACCTAAAAAATAAAGGCCCAAAACCAAAGAGGTAGGAAACATATAAGGGAAAAAAATTGACCCAAAAGTGGGCCCATAAAACCTCTAAATTGGAGAGCCCAAAAAGGCCTAAAATAATTATCAAAAAATAGGCTCAATCCATTTTAAAAAAGACTTCCAATGTTTGAAAAAATAAGGAACACCTATAGCCTCTAGGAACACCAAAAAATAATAAAAATATCTAAAATAATATATGATCCAATAAGACAACCGTAATAACATGAAAAATTAAATACAAGGGGAGATAAATGCTCTTTCACTATCATAAATAATGATGCCACACTTGGGGCTTATCACTCTTGAGAACCAATATTTAAAAATATGTTTATGTTGTGTGTATATCGTCACCCTATGTAGAACCCTAATTTTTTAGGGTTTATTCAACAAAAAAAATGTAGACATTCACTTCTTCTTTTTAGGGGGATCTCCATCCTATTGAAATATCTACCAACATGAAAATAAATCTCTAGCAAATAGAGGATCTACTCTTATTCTCTCTGGTCCATATGTTCAAGTTCTACCCACTTCTTAGGAAGGTGCAACAACTAAATAACTCGAAGCCACATTTTCATGAAGGGAAGCAAAAGTAGAAAGGACTATTCCTTATTCGGCGGCATTCATGAATATCATCCAAAAAAAAATAGAACTTAAAAAATTTAGAATATCATTGGTTGCATCCAAAGAAGAAATAACAATAGACATCAAGAGAGAAGTGAAATGTGCTTCATTATAAATTCTTAAAAAATAATTTCCAAGACATGTTTCATAGAATTCCACTACTCATCAGTTGGAATGAATTTGTTTTGTGAGAAAATAGATAAATAAGAATGGGTATATATAGTGTTTTGATGGGAGGTTAAGGGGCTACAGCCGACCTAAAATAGGAAGGTAAAATCCTAAAGAGATAGGCACCATATAAGGGACCAAAATTAACCCAAAAGTGGGCCCATCAAACATCTAAAGTGGAGATCCCAAAATGACCTAAACTAAGTACCAAAAATAGGCTCATAACACCTTTAAAAAGATGTCTAAGATTTGAAAAAATCAAGAACACATATAGCCTCGAAGAACACCAAAAAATATCTAAAATAGTATCTACTCCAATATGACAACTACAACAACATGAAGAATTGAATACAAGGGAAAATCAATATAGTTTCACTATCATAAATAATGACCCCACACTTGGGGCTTATCACCCTTTAGAATCAATACTTAAAAAAATGTCTATGTTGTGTGTAGACCATCACCATATGTAGAGTCCCAATTTCTTAGGGTTTCTTTAGCAAAAACAATATGTATACATTTGCTTCTTCTTTCTAGGGGATCTCCATCTAATTGAAATATTTGACAACATGCAAATAAATATCTAACAGATAGAAGATCCACTCTTCTTCTCTCTGGTCCATATGTCTAAGTTCTACCCATTTATTAGGAATTCATAATAAATAAATAACTTGAATATACATCTTTGTGAAGGGAAGCAAAAGTAGAAAGGACCATTCCTTCCTCAATGGTGTTTGTGAAGATCATCCCAAAAAAATTATAACTTAAAAAAATTAGAATATCACTGGCTGCATCTGAAGAAGAAATAATAATAGACATCAATAGACAAGTGAAATGTACTTTATTATAAATTCTTACTAAATAATATCCAAGACATGTTTCATGAAATTCCATCGCTCATCATTTGGAATGAATTTGTTTTGTGAGAAAATAAGTACATGAGAAGGGGTGTATATAGTGTTTTGAGGGGAGGTTAAGAGGTTACAACCGACCTAAAATAGGAAGGCACACAACCAAAGAGATAGGTGCCATGTAAGGGACCAAAATTGACCCAAAAATGGGTCCATCAAATCTCTTAAGTAGAGCACCTAAAATGGCCTAAAATAAGGACCAAATATAAGCTCAATCCACCTTAAAAAATACATCCAAGATTTTAAAAAATCAAGAACACCTATAGACTCAAATAACACCAAATAATATTTGAAATAATATATGCTCCAATAGGATAATCGTAACAACATGAAGAATTGACTACAAGGGGGATTAATGTGGTTTTACTATCATAAATAATGGTGCCACACTAGATCATATAACCCTCAAGAATCAATCCTTGAAAAAATGTTTATGTTGTGTGTAGACTATTGCCCTATATAGAACACCAATTGCTTAGTCTTTCTTCAACAAAAAAATATATAGACATTCATTTCTTCTTTCTAAGGGGATCTCTATCTAATTTAAATATCTAGTACAATGTAAATAAATATCTAACAGATAGAGGATCCACTCTTCTTCTCTCTAGTCCATATGTCCAATTTACACCCACTCCCTAGGAAGGCACAAAAATTGAATAACTCAAAGCTACATTTTCGTGAATGGATCCTCAATGGACTTCATGAAGATCATCCCAAAAAAATTATAACTTAAAAAATTTAGAATATCATTGGCTGCATCTAAAGAAGAAATAAAAATAAACATCAAGAGAATTGAAATGTACTTAATTATAAATTCTTATAATATAATTTCCAAGACATGTTTCGTGAAATTCCACCACTAATTAGTTGAAATTAATTTGTTTTGTGAGAAAATAGTTACATGAGAAGGGGTATATAGTGTTTTGAGGGGAGATCAAGAGGTTACAACTGAATTAAAATAGGAAGGCACAAAATCGAAGAGATAAGCACCATATAAGGGACCAAAATTGACTCAAAGGTGGGCCCATCAAACCTCTAAAGTGGAGGGCCCAAATGGCTGAAAATAAGTACTAAAAATAGGCTCAATCCACCTTAAAAAAGACGTCCAAGATCTGAAAAAATCAAGAACACCTATAGCCTCAAATAATACCAAAAAATATCTATAATAATATATGCTTCGATAAGACAACTACAACAATATGAATTATTGAATACAAGGAGGATTAATGTAGTTTCAATATCATAAATAATGGTGCTATACTTGGGGCTTATCACCTTGGAGAATCAATCCTTGAAAAAATCCTTATATTTGTGTGTAGACCATCGCCCTATGTAAAACCCTAATTTCTTAGGGTTTCTTTAGAAAAAAATGATGTAGACATCTACTTCTTATTTTTAGGGGGATCTCCTTCTGATTGAAATATCTTGAAACATCAAAAAAAAAATCTAATAGATAGAGGATCCATTCTTCTTCTTTCTAGGGGGATCTCCTTCTGATTGAAATATCTTGCAAAATAAAAATAAATGTCTAACATATAGAGGATCCATTCTTCTTCTTTCTAGTCTATATGTCCAAGTTCCATCCACTCCCTGGGAAGGTGATACAACTGAATATCTTGAAGCTATGTTTTTGAGTATAGGCATATTTGCCTCTATGTGGAAATACTAATGTTTGACCTTCTTAGAGGGGTTCTCCAGCTGGCCCTTTCGATAATATTTTTTAATGTGTTGATGGCTAGGATATGACACTTATTGTGGCTTTGAACCCAAAATATGGATGGGTGGCTCCAAACACTCTTTCGATAGAACCTTCCACTTGGACTACTCTACCATCTAAGGATGGTACTCTACCTCCACCTCTAGATGCAGTGGCCTATGATCAATTATATTTTGGTTATTTATAATTATTGTGTTTTGTCTGACATTAATTGATATCATTATTTCTATTTCCATACTTTAAACCTCTTTTATTCTTCTACTATAAAATTTTGAACTATAAATACTGGCTACTTTACTTTATAACTCTTTGTAATTTATTTTTGATTAAATAACAACTACTGGATCTTTACATTTACTTGTCAATGTATTGTAAAACCAATAAAAAGAGGATTAGAAAAACACAAACAAAAATACTTATTTTTTTGAAAAGGAGGAAGGTAGTGGGAAAGTGGTGGCACGAGTGGATGTCAACCATGTATTTCTTCCCATGTTTTTTAATTTTCTCATTTTGCCTTTCTCGTTCAATTTATAGAATAAAGCATTATTGCACTAAATTACATCAAGAAGGAACCAATGGAGAGTGTTCACACGTATGATGCTAGGTTTAAAATCCTGGTATCTAAGCTCTCATATGTGAAACATACCCAATAGTTTGTTGGGGGATTTATTATTTTGATTCAACATGCCCTCTCTATGTAGACATTTGCCAACTCTAGAGAAGCACTGTAAGTGGAATTAAGAGTTGATGATATTACCATAATGAAAACGAGAGTTAACCTAGTGATGGAGGTGCAAGTCAAATTGATGGAGTCACTATTGCAACAAATTTTGGCCCACCAAGCACAAACCACATGCCCTAGTTTATAGTACATTGACTACAAGGTGAAGGGGCACATCCAAAATAATTTCCCTAGGTGTAGTCTATGCGCTCTGATAACTTTGTACAAGATTCATTGTGAGGTCCATGATACATAAAATTATCCTATTTTGTAGCGCACCTCTCAAACAAAGGTGCTATTATATTGTAACATATGTGACAACTCCACCCTAATACTAATGAATTTAAGGTGATTGATGAATTCCATGAGGCACAAGAGCGAAGCATGAAAGATGTTGATGTAGAACCCTCAAGGTATAGGTAAAAAAACATTCGTTATGGAAACTACGAGCAACATCATGGAAACATAGGTCACACTAGAGGATGCAATGGAGGGAGGTTTACACAATGCTCTTGTTACAACTGTAGTTCATTTTACCACTTTTAGTGTAATTATCCCCAATATCCCATTTGTATGTATTGTCGTAGTGCATATAAGGTTGAGGAGTGCCTAGACTGATATTTGAAGATCATGTATAAGCACAAACCAAAGAAAGGAGTTGGAATGTTTGGATGTGTGTGCAAGATGAGGGTGTGAAAGAAAAAGAATGTTGCAGCCAAGGTCTTACATATGACATGTAATGTTCTAGCTAATCAACTAGCAACAATTCTCATAGAAGCAATCATGCCAAAATACAACATTGAGGAGCAAGAAGTTGGAGTCGCACGCCCAAAGTGTGTCCATGCAACCTTATTGGATAAAGGATTGAGTCAGGCCATGAATGTGATTTAGATCCTACAAGGAGAAATCCAACTCACCTAGGAGTTGGAGGAGAAGGCTTAGCAAGAACTTTGGGCCCATGAAAAATAAGTTGGTGAGCTTGCAGACCTACTCTCTCTCTCCTAAGATGTAAGTGAGTGATTCCCATGTTGAGAAAGCTCTTGGCTAAGTATGAAGATAAACAACCAATATATGTCTTGGTCCCAAACCTAGCATGAGGGTGTAAGACACAATCACCTAGAACACAAGTTATGATTGGGAGTTTCTTATGGACATTGAGATCAACAAATGGTCAGTCCATGACATCCTAATGAATACTGACGTCGAGATGAATGTCCTCACATAAAATGGGTGTTGGAAGATGGGAAGCCCTGTGATACAACCCTCACCTCAAATTTTGTTCATTGCAAAAGAAACAAGATCACAACCCATAAGGGTTATATATGATGCTGATATCAAGATCATGGATGTCAAGTTTTGTGCCAACTTTGAGGTCATAGAGCTTACTGAGGAAGACAATTACCCTATGTTGTTGGGAAGGTCTTGGTGTTAAGATAATAATGTGGGCATGCACTTTAAACAATGCTACATGAGCTTTGAGAATGGAAGTGAGTGTTTGGTGATCCCACTAATAGTAGACCAAGGTTCCTCATATATTAAACGTGTGGAGCTCACATATGCATTCAACAATGTCTATAACATCACCACTCAAAACAAGGAAAGTGTAGGGCCAAGTGGTGAAATTGCCTTGAGATGGGATGATGTGGAGGCTAACTTAGAGACCACACATATTGTTGGTGATCGATGGGTATTGGAGACATACGAGGTCTCTGTGAGAAGGTGTGGGGTGATACCCTCAAAACTCATGTTTGAACATGAGCACGAGGATAAGCACTTCGAGAACACACCTTCCTAGAGATGGGTTGGTGAAAATGTGGTATGATATAGTCTAGACCCTCATCCTAATACGTGCTGAAGAGCATGTGTAATAGAGTTAGTCTGCCCCCTACAGATAAAATTTTGAGGTCATGCATCACACTAAAACAAAGGTCCACTTAATTGTTCATACCATATGTATGGGTTACATGCATTGGATGAAGTACTCATACATGCACACAAGAGGGAAAATCTTCATTTGCAAACAAAGTCTGGGTGTTGCATTTCCCTGTTTACTATGAAGGGAAGAAGGTGCCCCAAATCAACAAGGCGAGCCCTCCTATATAGGTAAAATAAGCTACCATATGACCCAAAGTCGAGAGAATCAATCAGTGCAAAGGAATGTTAGGATATGGGTCATGCACCAATAGTGGTGAGATGTCTCAAGGGCATTTAGATGGTTATTGGCTTACGTTGGTAATGTAATATGGTGTTTGTGCCAAGTTGTAATAAGGCTTTCTAAGTCATTTGCTTTTAATTTTGTTAGAATATGCTAGCTCCCACCCATGATAGTTTCATGCATGTTGTAATAACACACACACCTTTTAAAATCTAGTTGGGCGAGTCGCATAGGGGCTTTCTTTTTAGTGTCATCACCATCGGACATCTAAGCATATCTGGTGAGGTTTTTAATGCTTTAATATGTGAAAAGGTGCTTTGTGCCATCCAAAAATATGAAAATTTGTACATGCATGATATCAACACCAGGGGAGAAAAGCGTTGCTACATTGGAAGACCAACCACAAGTTTTAGTGTGGGGTGGAGATGGTGCCCAAAAAGATGATAAGATGGTGCCCAAGGAACATCTATAAGAAGAAAGGCACCTATGAGAATAAGCAAGTAGAAGGACGAGTGGAGGAAGAGGGAATCATGCAAAAGGATTTGATGTGTAGGGTAAACTAAGGTACAACACGAAACGTGAGGGCCAAAAATGACAAATAGGTAGTTGGCTAGATGGACGAAATGACCCTTGACAGAGGTAGGATTGAAGAATAAGAGAGGGTGATAGATCTAAAACGCCAATCTGAATTGATTGCTATCAAAATTGAGCAATTTAAGGGATGACTCAATGTCAAAAGAACATGCAAGGAGAAATTTGAGACATGACTTATAACAACACCTCTCAAAATTTCAATCTTGAACACACATTTCCACTAATTTAACAACTACCACCCAATCTCATAATATTCAAAATACACCCATAAACCTTACTAAAATTACTCCTCCCTAATTTAAAAAATAATTAAATAAATTTATATTACTCTTTTACTCCATATTACACTACCACGTTAAAGTTTTTTTTAAATTAAAAAAATTGCAACTCAAATAGAAAAAACCAAGACTACTTGATGTTATTAGTAGATATTTCTCATAGCATATCAAGACTTGGTGGTTTCAAACACATGTTCCCACCTTTATCTTTTTTTAATTTTAGTGAATAAAAATGAAAAAATGAAAACAAGGAGATTATTGAAAATTTTAAACATAAAATAAATCATGCTACAAAAATTAATACCTTGATTGCTGTATAAATACGTAAACAATAATTACCCATGATAAATACCCATTGCATAAATACTCATTAATAGAGATTAAATTTCATGATCGGCTGTACATGTAAGGATTTTTTTATGATGGTGGCTATTTATTTAACATTCCTATTCTGTTGTTAATACAATTAATAGTAGGAGAAACATTACACACAAATTTATCTTAAATTGTGCGTGTGTGTGTGTGTGTGTGTGTGTGTGTGTGTGTGTGTGTGTGTGTGTGTGTGTGATGTGTTATGATTATATTTCATAATCATGGTCGATGATATGACATTCTACACCATTTGCATCATTATATACTCTTTCAAAGCTAAATGTTACATCTCTTGGCTCATAATTACTTTTGATAACCATTCATTTACACTTATTTAACTTCTTAACTAATAGTTATTGGATATTTACATATATATCATGGTATATATGCATTTTACTCATAAACTATTATATATTCTTCTTCATTATTATTATGATATGTTTTCATCTTTTATTATTAGAGTATTTAATGTTATGTAGGTACCATTATTGGGGGCCCTCTTCATTATTATTATGATATGTTTTCATCTTCTGGTATTAGAGCATTTAATGTTCTGTAGGTACCATTATTGGGGGCCCTTAGTACTTTACATGGTAAAATAATAAATATTTTATTATTATATTTAACAGAGGTTAAAAAAATTGTGTAAATACAATAATAAAACATATTATTAATTACTAACTTAGTTACTTGAGAAAACTTAGACTCGTTGGTTACAATGGTCACCTCTCTTCATTCTTATTATACATAGGGTCTTATCCCTATGGTAAAACATACACTTGATACACTTGATTGAATATCATTGATTGTGAAAAAGTCATATTTGCATGTGGAAAATATACTACAGAGTTTTGTGAAAAAACTTGATAAAGAAAAGGATTGAGGGAAGAAGGAATTGTATTGGGAAATTGTGCTTCTCTATATATGAATAAGCATCTTTGTGGGTTTTTTACCTCTCAAGAGGTTTTTCCACATTATCTCACTATGTTCATTGATATGTGCTTTGCTATTCATGTTCATCTCTAGATTATATCATATGCTATTCAATATACATTGCATATTGATTTCAAATCTTATCATGGTACCAAAGCTAATAGGGTGGATTTGATTGAGCAAGCACATTGACAATTTCCTTGTATTAATTTAAAAGGATATTCAAAGACTTTTCAAGCCTAGGATGCCATTATCGCATGATGTATGGCCCTATAAGGCATATGAAAGTTTGAAAATATTAGAATATTCACTCAATGATCTTTTCTAATCTCTCAAATCTTTATTAAAGCATCATTAGATCTTGTTGAGAAACTAGATAGTAAACATAGATCAAAATTTGGACTCAAATATTACTTAGGATGTCATTACTACTATTTTACAACCTCCTACTTGGAGAATTTTGTAAAAAAATCTTTCCAAAGCTTCTGAGGTTCTCCTTTAGCATTGAACATTGGCTATTTAATCAATCTTAGAGACAAAAATTGATTCCAGGTGTCTTGAAGCATGAGAGGCTCCAATGGATGTTTTCTGGCAAGCTTTTAGGAAGGTTGGCAAAGTTTGGTGATTTTTGGTGGCTTATAAAATTTATTGTGCATCCCCAAACTTTCCTCTGAGTGCCATTCTTCTCCCAAATAAAATTACATGTAAGCTTTTGTTTTCATACAATTATGTGAAATATTTTAAAAATAACTTATTTATTAGAAAAATATTACATACAACATTAGAATGGATCCACCTTCTAATTTAGTTTTTAATCTAAAAAGTTGGAAATTATAATATTGATTTACTTTTCAAATTACATGCATTTTTTCTCAATTTTAAAAAAATAGATATAAAAAGGTATAAATGTAAATTTATGCATCCATACTTCCATCTAGTCTCCTACAAGGGTTGGTGGCTCTTATTTTGATAAAACCTTATAAGGAAGAGGTCTAGTGTTCGAAACCCACTAGCTTTTTATTTTTTTGGTTAAATAAAATTAATATTTTTTATTAATTAGAAAATATTTTTGGTTTGTGTGTAGAGTAAATCAAGTGCAAAATCCTAGTGTAACTTTGACCTTTATTTTTTTACATTTAAACTAGTGAATATTTTGTCAACCATAGTCATGTAACTAATCTTTTTATAGGTTTGGCACCTTCTAGATGCATTTATGTGGTCCATTTTTTATTTTGAAGGATCCTATTATAATTTTTAAAACTTTTTAATAACAATGTCTAGATAGTTGTTCTATGTGTGACACTTGCGACACCTAATCTAATACAAATTCTTATAATTTATTGCATTTTTTTGCATCCATTTGAATAATTATTTATTTTTTAAAATATATATTTAATATATTTTATAAATAGAGTATAAAATAAAATTAATAATGGGTTAAATTTTAAAGCTTTATCTAGTGTTATACTGTCATTCTTAAAGGGAAGCAATGGCTTCACCTACTTTATATTAGATAAATCTAAAATGTTCAATGGATCAAATTATAATATATAAAAAAATCACATTAAATCAGAACTAATGACTTGAAAGCTATGGAATATTACCATCGGGACTGAAAAAGCTCGATCAAGATGACATGTTACACTTGAGCTTTCAAATGTATTTTAATAGAAATAATAGGAAGCAATGTCGATTACCTTGGAGAGTGTTAGTGATGAATTCCTACTCCATATTGACAATCAAGAGTCTTTGAAAGATGTTTGGAAACTCCTTGAGTCTATGGATGAGGGCACTTATTCTTCTAAGATTATTAAGTTGATCTTCGAATTACTTACTACACCTATTCAAGGTGATGAAAAAGTTGTTAACATTATTAATAAGATTAAGAATATTAAAGTTCAATTAGATGGATGCAAATATAATATAATTCAAGATCAATTTTTATATTTCATTATTTATCTTAATATTCATGAAAATTTTCATAATTTTATCTCAATTTTGAATTCAAAGTACCTAACATAGCAATATATCCCTGAACTCACTACCTTATCAGTCTTTTGATTCAAGAAGAGCAAGTGGTGTCTAATTTTGATTCTAAAAAGAATGCCACTCATGCACTTCTCACTCTCAACCCTCTTTATGATAACAATAGAAACCATAAATCTAACCCTGGTTCTACTAGTAGAAAAAATGAGAACAAAAAATTTGAAAATAAGAATCATAAACCTAAGTTTAATAGGCATTGTAATATGTGTGGTAAATTTGGTCATAGAAAGGAAAATTATTATTAAAAAAATAAAAAAATAAAAATAAAACTCTTAAAAATAACAAGGAAGAAATCTAATCAAAACCATCATAATAATCAAAACCATAATTAAAACAACAATTAGGAATAAAATTCTAATGTTACTATTTTATATGCTACCTTATTTTTCTTTTAATAAGAATGGATGGATCTTAGATAGCATTGCATCACACCATATGAATTGATTATTTCATATTTCATATTATACTAGAGATATTTTTGAAAATATGTATTTAGGAGATAATTCACTTTTAGAAGCAACTAAGCAAGAAAAGAAAAAATTTGCAAATGTTGTTATTAATGATGTTTTCTATGTATCTAAAATTAAGAAAAAAATTGCTATCTTGTTATAAAATTATGAATGATAATTACACTATAACTTTACTTAAAGATAATTGGTCTATTAGAAATCAATATGGCCCTCTGATTATTGAAGGCATTTAAAAAAATAGTATATACAATTTTTTGCTTCTTCTATATGTTGTGTTTCATTGCATAGTAAGAATGAATCTCAATTATGACATGAAAGATTAGGACATGTTAATTTTATAAGTTTACATGATATTTTTTCTCATGATATTTTTGTTAGTCTTCCTTTGATCTCCTCTCATTATGAAACTTGTGAAGGTTTCTTATGTGGTAAGCAACATACTAATCCATTTTGAAAGAATCATGATGTGAATTCCTCACACCCTTTAAGAGTTAATTCATAATGATGTTGTATGACTTCTTGAAGTTGTACTTCTTAATGGTTCTTTATATGTTGTTACTTTTATTGATGATCATACTAGAATGATTTGGCCATATTTCATTAAAAATAAATCTGAAGTGTTGTCTAAATTCAAATAATTTAAAGTTATTGTTGAAAATACTTCTAATTTTTATATTAAAAGATTAAGATCAGATAGTGGTGGTGAATATATTAGTAAATAATTTTCTTCTTTTTGCATTAGTTGTGTTATTCAAATGGAACTGACAACTCCCTATTCCCATTAGTAAAATGGTATTGTCGAAAAGGAAAATCACAACATTATTAAAATGGTTAGAACAATGTTACATTCTATAAAAGATTCTAATTTTTTATGCACTGAAGTCATGAATAATACTATTCATATTCTGGATAGAGTCCTTATCAAAGCTTTTCATCTTTGTACACCTTTAGAAATGTGATCTAATAAGAAACCCAATATGGGCCATCTTAGGATCTTTGATAATATTTCTTCCATCTTTGTTCTTAAATATAAAAGAAAGAAACTTGATCCTACCTCCTATTCATGCATATTTATAGGTTGTATAAGTAAAATTAAGGGGTTAAGAGTGTATGATATGTCTAAAAGATAAATCATTGAGAATAGAAATATTCTTATTCTTGAAAAATATTTTTGTGAACCCTCTGTAGAACCTCTTTGATGTTCTTCTTTTGATGAACAAGGCTCTGCTATTTATCTTTGTGAAGAAAAAAATGCTCTAGAGGAATTTGATCTATTTTTGGATAACATGGAGTTTGAGGAACACCTTGAATTTCATGTTTAATCTAAAAGACCTAAATGGGTAGTATCACTAATCTAGTCTTCTATTCTTAATAATCTTAATAAATTAATTAAAAGTCAACATTATTATTATGCTTTAATGACTATGTATGAATGTGAACCTCAATATTTTGAGGAATCCATTCAAGATGATAGATGGAAAGTTTCTATGTAAGTTGACTATAGCGACTCAATTAAAAATCAGACTTGGGATATTGTCTTGCCTCCAGCTAAAAGGAATATTATTGGTTATAGGTGGATTTATAAAATTAAATATAACTCAATTGATAAATTTAACAAATTTAAATCAAGATTATTCTCTTGTGAATTTTTTTTCAAAAACTCGAGATTGACTATGTTGAAACCTTTGCTCTTGTAGAAAAAATGAGTATTGTTAGATTACTCATTGCTCTTGTAACTCAAAATAGTTGGATTATACACCAAATGGATGTCAAACATGCATTCATGAATGGTGATTTATAATAAAAAATATTTATGACTTAGCCAAATGGTTTCACTAACCCTAACAAAGAATAATATGTTTGTAAGTTAGAAAAATATTTGTGTGGTTTAAAATAAGCTCCTTAAGCTTGGTATTCTAAAATTACTAATTATTTTAAAGAACTTGATTTCTCTAACTGTTATTGAGTTAATGATCTCTTTGTTAAAATTAAAATTGGTCATTTAATATTGAATCTATTATATGTTGATGATATTTTGATTACTAGTGGTTTAATTAGTTTACTTCATAAATATACGGATAAACTAAATAAAATGTTTGAAATGAATGATCTAGATATTCTGTATCATTTTTTTAAAATGATTATATTTTAGGATACAAATTTAATTGTTGTATCACAATATCAATATGCACATAATCTTATTGTTAAGTTTAATATGCTTGATTGTAAGCCTTCATCTACTCCTATTGAAGTTGGTGTTAAGATTGATCCAAAACCTACATGTGAAAAATATAACCCTACTTTGTATAGACAACTTGTTGGTACTTTAATTTATCTAACCATTACTAGATCAAATATTTTATATGTTGTTAGTGTTGATTCCATATTTATTGAAGACCCATATATGGATAATTGGAAATTAGCTAAATGTGTACTTCATTATATCAAATAAACTATTAATTTTGGTTTGTTTTATTTTTCCATTGATAATACTACATTATATGGTTGTTGTGATGTTGACCATATTGGTGATACTATAGATTACAAATATACTTTTGGATATGTGTTTAAATTTGGTGCAGATGTTATCACATGGAACAACAAAAAGTAGATCATTGTCTCTATCTTTTCTACTGAAGCAAAGTACAAAAATATTATGAAATTGGATAAACAAGCCATGTAGGATAACTTAATTTGGATATTTATTATAATACCACCCTTGGTTATGATAACCAAAGTTGTACCGCTCTAGCAAAAATTTCAATGTAATACCAACAAACTAAACAAATTGAAGTTCATGTCCATTTAATCTGAGAGAAATTCCTCAATAGTGATATTGATTTGTAATTTTTTCCTTTAGATGAACATGTGGTAGATACATTCACAAAACCACTTGGTGCTACTAAGTTTTATGAATTTCATGAAATATTGGTCCTCTCATAGTTTGCAACTGAGGGGGAGTGTGATTGACAATGACACTTTCTAAAGGCCATCTTTTCCTTCTTCTCGATACTTATTTTCATTATAAAACATTATAATATATCACATTATGTGATTTTAGTAAACTTCATGTGGATTTTTTAATTATGTTCCCAATACATAAAAACATACTTTGTAATGAAGGTTCTTATGTTAAAAAACACTCCAAATATGCTTGGTGATTATTTATGAGAAACTATGAGATGTAGTTTCATTATCATGTTAGCCTAAACTTAATTTTAGTAGTTTATGGATTATAATTCCTTTTATTTCAAAAAGTGATGTTTGGCATGATGAAGGTTTTTAAATCCTTCAAATTTTTACATAGTATATTTTTTTTTATTAATGTGACTATGGCATGTATCCCCACTTAACATTAATGAGAAGTGTTAGAACATTTAATGTTTATGTGGATACCATGATTTGGCCCTTAACACTTTACATGATAAAATAATAATTTTTTTATTATTATATTTTAGTGCAGGTTAGAACTTCATGTAAATACTTTTAACATTTTAGCATCACAAGCTAAAATGCCAACCCTTATCATTTGAAGATTTGATGACCATGGACTTAAATTAATTTTATATGACTAATAGTGCCTTTTTTAAAAATAAAGATGACTTGCACAAGCTTTGAAGAGCCAGACCATCATCAAGACATCATATAGAAATGGACTGGTCAATGTGATTGTGCATTTTATAAGTATGCTAAAGACACCTCCAAGGGTCGAAAGATTACATGTAAATGTTTATATTAGTGCCAAGATCATTCCATATAACTTTCATGTCTTGATGAGCTCTCTATCTTGAGATATAAATCTTTAAATTTGAACAAGTAAATAGTGATGATTGCATGAATGCCAATGATGGTCATGCAAACGTCAAAATTAAGCCATGAAAAATATTAATTTGAGTTCAAACAGAGAAAGATCCAATGGTTATAATTCCATCATACATCAAGATCCAATGGTGAGTGTCAACCTAACAAGGTTAGTGGGAGCAGGAAGATATAATGACATGCATTCAATCATACTTAGGAGATCGATGGTGCGAGCGAGGTTAGAAAAGTCAAGGAGATCTGATCAAACATAAAGCCATCACATGGAAAAATCATAGAGGTAGATGAATTTGATAGCAAAACCATGGAAGGAATGATGAGAGGACATGTGTTCAGGTTAACATTAGTCATACATTTATAACAAGCAATAGTAGTGCAAGGAAAATCCACATGGGCAGATACATAAGATCCAAGGATTTCACCACTCGAGCATGTAAATAAAAAAAACCAAGATCCAGATACTATCGAAGTGGATCCAAGAGGAATATTTCAAACTTGAGGTCACCATTAAAGCTTAGTTAAGCTCCTGATTCAAGGGTTTACAATCCATCATCCCCATTTTGTAAAGATGAAGGGTCATTTCATGGCTGTGTTTGTTGCTCTTTAAAATGGGTCCATGTGTGTAATGAGACCTTGGTTTCTATGATTCACAAAGGTAAAATATGTTAATTTAGACCCAACATAAATAATAAAAGCAAGCTGCTAGCTATTCAAATGATATAAATGCATCCAGGTGGAGATAGTGACTATATGAAAACCAATATTTTAGATTCATTTTCATCTATAATGGATCAATATTCAGGGTTTGAAGTAGAGATCATACCAAGGCATAAATGTGATAGTCATATCAGCTACCTAAAGCACACATAATCAAAGATTATTTAGGTTTATATATATGAGGATTTTATCCTTATAGTAAACATCATTAACATAGAGGAGCTCAAGGAGGATTAGGTGGCCATTTGTGATTACGTGCAGAGGAAATATCAAGCTTCATAACCAAATAGTTATAGTGGAATTAATGAATTAAGGAGATTGAGGAAGCTACATGATCTTGGTCATTATGACTCCTTCTATAATCTCTCATGTATGTTCCCCATCTCCCTCATCTATTTTTGTTATATATAGGCTTTTGAGCCTTATAAATGATCCCTTAGGGTTGGTATGACTAGACTATACCAAAATTTGTAGTCATGCACCTTTTGGAACAATGAAAAATACATTTGCTATTGTTTACCAATATGTTCTTAGTGTTTTATATTTTTTTGGTATGCAAAAGTGGTTTAATCTTCCCTTTGCAGGTCCAAGTTCAACCTAAGTGCTAACAAGCTTTCCTTACAGGTCATCTAGTGTGTCATAATGTTGATGTCTAAAGCATATAGTTGATTTCCAAATATAAGTGCCTTCAATCGAGATTTACCCTCATGTCCCTCTAGCCTAAGTCAATCAAAATGACCTCTATGTGAAGCACTTTTTCTTGGAAACCATTATAGGTACTGTGTTAAGTCTATTCATAGTCCATTAGTGTGTCAAGATTTCAGGCCTATAAGTGGATAAAATGAATTCATAGTGCATCACCACACTTAGAGTAGGTCTTCATTTATGCAACTCCTCTCTTTTCATACAAATCTATTTAGGTCTTAGCTGAATACTATAATGAAAAATCATAAGAGCTAGTCCCATTAAAAATCCTATAGGTTTGACGTAAGATTATGTGATCCACAACCTAGGGTCATTCCCATGTTGGACTAGGTATGAGAAAGAGGGCCCGAACACTCCCTTTCTCAGCTAGGGTGCAACCTAAGCCTCCAATAATTCTGGCACACCTAGTGGGATAGATTTTAAGTGCCTAAAATCATGCTTTGAAAGATATTATAGGACATTTGGAAGATGAAGACATCAATAACATCATCTTTAGTCATCTTGGGTAAAGTGAATAATCTTTGGAAGGTTTGAAATCAACCTCAAGCTCAAAGATACCATTGGTTTCTTGGTTGCATAGGTAAGAAGGTTTTTTTTCATTATTTTGATTAGATACATATATTTCATAAGGAGCCATGGCATCCTATGAGGTAGGTTTCTGCCCTCCACCCCCATATCCACCTAACCATAGCCCATATGACCCATAAACTGGTCCATATCCTACACACTACCAATTATAATCCACCATATTATGATCCTCCTCTACCTCCAAGACAACCTCCTCATCCTCATAATCAGTCCTATTATCAACCTGATACCCCTTACAATCCACCTACACCAAACACTACTTATCTACATTTAGAGATTGATAGATTAAGAAAATAAAGGGGCAAGTTGTAGGAGAGTCTTAGACAATAGAAAAGGGTTGAAGGCCAATCTATTATTCCTCACCAAAATAATCTTGCAAACCAACCATAGTAAACTAAATTGGTCACCCCCCTCTCCTTTTCTTTCCTCCTTGGTCATAAGAGATTTCTTGGTCCATAATTGTTTACTTAATGACAAGGCAAATCTTTCAATTATCCCTAAACCGGTGGAAGACACATTGAATCTAAGGTATGAACCTATTTATAACATTGATTTGCAATGGAATGAGTCTCCCATGAAATTATTTGGCATTGTTAAGAACCTACAACTTACCCTCCATGCCTACCCCAAAATTTCAGCTGTGCAAGACCTTATTATAGTAGATTTGTTGCCTTATTTTGCCTTTGTTTTGGGTAATGAATTCATGACTAAGGTTGGAGGCTACTTGTTCAAATACTTGTCTCATATAGTGTGTAAACTTGAACACAGT
Source organism: Torreya grandis (assembly GCA_037957365.1). Lineage (NCBI taxonomy): Eukaryota > Viridiplantae > Streptophyta > Pinopsida > Cupressales > Taxaceae > Torreya > Torreya grandis. The sequence goes on from JARHVA010000135.1 coordinate 446,299, forward strand.
GTGGAGGTGAAAATGAAGTCTAAGTCAGTCTCTAAGTTCCACATTCTGCCACCTTCTCCAATCACTCCAAAGGCAGACCGCCTTCACCTTCCTTCCTCAAGGAAATCCACTTGTGTTCAATATATTATACCTACCAAAGAGCCTAAAAAAATACCCACATGGAATCCTTCATGGTCCATGGATCCCAATTTCATCATGCCCACACTTGTAAAGGAGGATAAGGGAGGAAAAATAAGTGTAAAATATGTTATTGGTGCTCCATCTGCTATTACTCAAGTACTTGTTGCCCTTTTTCACATCCTTCCTCAATCTTAAGAGCTTCTTAATAATCCATTAAATATCCCTAGTTGGAAGGATACCCTTGTAGGTATCATGTAGCCTAATGATATCTACTTCCACTCACCCTCTCCCCTCTTAATAAAAAATCAAGTGCACAAAAATTAGAATCGGATCATTCAAGCATGGTGGGCAAACTATCAAAGTTGGTAAAGGAGAAGGTGATCATTCAAGATATAGACATTGATCTAGTTGCAGATGAGTGTCAATATCACCTTGGAGAGGAAAATTCTAGTGTCTATGAAGAAGATATTCAAATTGGGACACCTGTACACTCCATTAGATTAGAAGGTAAGCATGAGCAAAGCTTGGATGATAAAGGGCAGCTGTAATGTCATAATGATGGAGTTGAGGTAAATGAAACACAAGCTAATCTTTTCATAAGAGACCACTTAGATGACAACATATATGATGATGCTATTGATACTGAAGTCAAGAATACATTGGATGACTCGTGGAAACTCTTGTTTTTGGAATTCTTAAATGAAATGGAACAATTTGGCAAGGTAGATTTGTGTGATGAAGTTGAAAATTAGGATAATGTTTCAAATGAAGAAAGCAGTGCAAATTTAGAAGTACCAATTCATGAAGAGATTCTACTTGAGTGGACTGATGAATTATCACCTCTCTTTATTGATGAAGAGGATGAGCAAACTTTAGCTAATCAATAACCTTATGATGACCCTGCCAAAATGAAAGAGGTGAGTAATCAACTTGGTGACTTGAAGATAGATGGTAGAAGTTCAAATGAACCTCATGATCTATTCATTGACCAAGGTGAGATGTCCTTTTGGGAGGACTTAGAAGAATTCTACTTTAATTTAGATACCTCACCTTTGCACTAGCCAAAACATGAAAATAAGGAACTTGTCAAGAATGCTTTGATAACTGATCATCTTGAACCTAAAGAGTAGAACCAATTACAGCTCCTAACTAAAGAGGAGATGAGGTTAGTGGTTCAAGATAGAAATATTTAGGAGTATGATTGGATTATCAAGCCTCAAACTCAACCCATGCACATAGAGATAAACCCAGATGGTCAATCTACTTTTCCAAGTGACCAAGAGAGTGCTAGTTGTAGATGGAGGTTGTCACACATTGGCCAAAGTCTATTTGCACACAAATCATCATATGACAACTCCACATAAAATTTCCATAATGATCATAAAACATTCCCATTTGCTCTGGGATAATGAAGTCAAGGTTGGGTTAGTTTTGCAGTAGTTAATTTGTTTGTCCAGATAAGTGTTTTGCATAATTTTGTAGGTAGTGCTTTGTTTTAGTTATTTCCTTATTTGTCCTTAGTTTTTAGGTGTGTTATTAGTGTTAGGTTTGTTTTCTTTCCTTGTTTGTTTGTGTCTTATTTTTTCTACAAATATTTTTAGTATCATGAGTACAATTTAGTCCAGAGAGTCAATATCTCATGTTTCTTTGTTGAGTCACCCCATCATGAAAGTGTCTGGGTTCCATGACTAGTAGGTTAGCAAGGCCATTAGAGTTACCATAAATATTAACATTTTAGCCTCACAAGCCAAAATACCAACCCCTATCATTTGAAGCTTTGATGACCATGGCTTTAGCTTACTTTTCTACGACTCAAAGTACCTTTGTTTAAGAGAAAGATGACTTGCACAAGCTTTGAAGAGCTATACCATCATTAAGACATCATGCAAAAATGGACTGGTCAACTTGATTATGAATTTTATAAGTATGCTTAGGACACCTCCCAAGATCATAATATTACATGAAAATAATTCTCTTAGTGCTAATAGCATCACCTGTAATTTTCACGTCTTGATGAGCTCTCTATCTCGAGATATAAATCTTTAAATTTGAACAAGTAGATAGTGACATTCGCATAGATGTTAATGATAGTCATGTAGATGTCAATGAAGGTCACGTGGATGTTAAAATTAAGCCATGACAAATAGACATTTGAGTTTAAATAGAGGTAGGTCTAATGGTTAGTGTTCCATTGTACATCAAGTTCTAATGGCAAGCGAAAACCTGACATGGTTAGTAGGACCAGGAAGTTCGAATGACACACATTCAATTGTAATGAGGAGATTGATGGTGCGAGTGAGGTTGGAAAAGTCAAGGATATCAAATCAAATGCAAAGACACCACATGACATAAGTACAAAGGTATATGAAGTTCATAATAGAAACATGGAAGGAATGAGGAGAGGACAGGTGTTTGGGTCAACCACTGTCATACATTTTTAACAAGCAATAACAAGGCAAGAAAAAGCCACGTGGTCGAACACATAGGATCAAAGTATTTTTCCACCCAAGCATGTAAATACATAGAACCAAGATCTAGATATGAACTAGGTGGAGCCAATAAGAATATTTTGAACCTAAGGTTACCATTAAAGCTTAGTTAAGCTCTTGGTTTGAGGGTTTACAACTTGTCAACCCCATTTTCTAAAGATGAAGGGTCATTTCATGGTTGTGTTTGTTGTTATTTAAAAGGGGTATATGTGTGTAATGGGACCTTGGTTTCCATGATGCATAGAGGTAAAATAGGTCCATTTATACCTAACATAAATAAAAACAAGTTACTAGCTGTTTAAATGATATAAATGCATCTAGCTAGAGATAAAAACTATATGAAAACCAAAATTTTAGATTGGTTTTCATCTATAACGGATCGATGTTCAGGTTTGAGGTAGAGAGCATGCCAAGGCATAAATGTGATAGTCAAATCAACCACCTAAGGTGGACATAATCAAATCTGATTTAGGTTTATAGATATGGGGATTTTATCTTTATAGTGAAGAGCATTAATGTAGAGGTGCTCGAAGAGGATTAGGTAGCCATTCATGATTATAGAGGAAATCTTGGGCTTCATAGCCAAAAAGTTATAGTGGCATTAATGCATTAAGGAGATCAAGGAAGCTGCATGATCTTGGTCATTATGACCCCTTCTCTACTTTTTGATGCATGTTCCCCATCTCTCTCCTTCCTTTTTGCTATATATATAGGCTTTTAAGCCTTAGAAATGATACCTTAGGGTTGGTATGACTAGACTCTACCAGCATTTGTACTCATGCACCTCTTGGATAAATGATAACTACATTTACAGTTGTTTACCAATTTGTGCTTAGTGTTTTGTATTTGTTTAATATGCAAAAGTGGTTTAATCTTCCCTTTACAAGTCCAAGTTTAACCTAGGTGCTAACAAGCTTTGTTTACATGCCATCTAGTATGTCATAATGTTGATGTCTCAGGTATAGAGTGGATATTTGAATGCAAGTGCCTTTAATCAAGCCTTACCCTCATTTCCTTTTAACTTAAGTCAATCAAATTGACCTATATGTGAAGAATTTTTGCTTGGAAACCATTGTAGGCACTATGTTAAGTCTATTCATAGTTCATTAGTGTGCTAAGAGTTCAAGCCTATGAGTGGATACAATGAATTCATGGTGTATCACCACACTTATAGTAGGGTTTCATTCATGAAACTCCTTTATTTTCATCCCAATCTATTTAGGTCTTAAGTGAGCAATAAATAAATCTACTCCTCATGATAAAAGACCCCAATTTTCTTGGATTTTTCTAATAGACTCTCAAAAGGGGGATATGTTGTAATGTGGGGATTTCTTGTCAAATTTGATGAAGTGTAGAATTTAGGGTTTAAAAAAATTACAATTTAATTTTTTGTAAAGTTTAAAAAAAATATAGTTTATAAAAAAAATTAATTTTTTTTCTTTTTTTTGAGTTTAAAAAATTAATTTAGTTTAGAGTTTAAAAAAAAATATTTGTTTTTTTAGAGTTTAAAATAAAATTTAATTTTTTTTAGAGTTGAAAAAAATTAGAGTTTAAATTTTTTTATGTGATTCACTAGAAGCTTCAAGGGAAGAAAATAAATAAACTATGAGAGAATAAGCAAATAAACAAATAAACAAAGAATATTTACACATGATATTCCACCAAAAATATATTTTACTTCATATAAAAATATTTGCAAACACTTTCCAAACATGTTTTATGGATTAGCCACTCATCATTTGGAATAAATTTGTTTGTGAGTTTTTAGAGTATAAATGAGCTAGGGGAAAGGTCCCAATAGTTGTGCATGTTCTAATTGTCCAATATGGCTTTTGTTAACATATGTTTTATTGATGGAACATTTTGGTGTGTAAAAATATTAAAGTGTGCTAAAAATTGAACATGCAATATCTAATACTTGATCAACATTTATTCTATAGAATTAAAAGTAACCAATCACATCTTGACAAGTAATATTCAAGTATTGATACTCTAATGCACAACTATTGGAACTCCAAAAGTTAAGTTTTGGTCATAGGTTAAAAAAATGTATTTGATGACCTCTCATGATAAAATTGATTATATCGTAAAATGTATAATGTGTTAGACCTTGAAACCTTAGTTATAAGTAGTTAAGATGATAAATTCATAGTCCAAAGTTAGGGTGCAAGACTATAGGGACCTTTACCCTAGTATATATAGTAGTTTAGGGAGGGAGAATTTAAAATTTACTAGTCAAGTCCAACCAATAATTTTTAGAATATATTATAAAAAATATATTTAAAAATTAATAGTCAAAATCTGACCAATAAAATTTTAAAATTCTGCTAAAATACTCATTAAATTCAATAAAATATGGGACACATACCTTGGTGAAATTAACCCTCAATAGGGGTCATCCTTCTTGGGACTAAAGTCCTAAAAGAAGGTGTCCAACATAGTAACAAAAATTACTAAGGGGGATGCCCTAGAAGTAGATAAAAATCACAAAGGGGGATGTCCTAAGAGGAAAAATAGACATAAGGTAAAAACATCAAAAATGGTAAAATAGGAGAAAGCAAAATCAACCTCAAGAACCTCAAAACTACTCAAGAAAGAAATATACTCATGATAAAAGATCCCAATATTTGGGGTTTCTCCAACAGACTCTTGGAAGGGGGATATGTTACAATTTGGTGTGTTTTTGACAAAGATGATGAAGTGTAGGGTTTAGAGTTTTAAAAAAATAGAGTTTAAATGTTTTTTAGAGTTTAAAAAATTAAAATTAAAAAAAAAAAGTTTAAAATAAAATAAAATAAAATAAATTTATGTGATTCACTAACAACATCCAAGGAAGAAAATAAATAAACTATGCGAGAATAAGAGAATAAACAAAGAAGATTTACACAATATATTCCACCAAAATATATTGTAATTAATTTTAAAATATTTTCAAACACTTTTCAAAACATATTTCAAGGATTAACCACTCATTAGTTGGAATGAATTTGTTTGTGAGTTTTTAGAGTACAAATGAGCTAGTATATATAGTAGTTGAGGGACAAAAAAAAAATTAGTCAAGGCCAATAAATAATTTTAAAAATATATTATAAAAAATATATTTAAAATAATAGTCAATAGCCAACCAATAAATTTTTAAAAATATACAAAAATACTCACTAAATTTGATAAAAGGTGGGACACCTACCTTGGTAAAATTAACCCTCAAGAGGGGTCATACTTCTTGAGAATAAATACCTAATGCAAGTCATACAACTAATTAATAAAAAATTCTAAGGGGTACGTTCTAAGAGGAAAAATAAACTCAAGGGGGAACCTTCAAAATTGGAAAAGTAGGAGAAAATAAACTCAACCTCAAGAACCTCAAAATTACTCAAGAAAGAAATCTACTCCTCATGATAAAAAACATCATTTTCCTCGAGTTTCTCCAATAGACTCTCAGAAGGGGGATATGTTGTAATGTGGGGACTTCTTGGCAAAGCCAATGAAGTGTAGGATTTAGGGATGCCCCAAGTTCAAAGCTTTAGCTAAAGAGCTATAATTAATCTTGAAAACAAGGGGGGCCTCTTCCTCTTATGAACACCACCTTGCACTCAACTGAGAAGCATTGTCTTATCCTTTTGAGAGACCTCAATGAAATAACTAAGTATAAATATTCTATGATAACCTATAACTCTAAGTCTAGAATATAAAAGCCTCTTGAGACTGATAGAGCTTGTTGGATAAGACTCCCTAAGAAGGTAGCTACGAAGCTCACTTATGATGAATGACTTCTTCTGGTGTTGAGATACCACAAATAGAATGGAATGTACTAGTAGGCATTCAACTTATTCTGTAAACACTTTGTGGCAAGCTTTCCATTATAGCTAAAATTTGGACCCTTGAATAAATTAATATATAATAAATTATAAAAAATATGAGAAACAGAGGAATTGATCTTGATCTTTGGATAGAATCTCTAATACCATTTTAAATACTCAAATAGAGTCTCCTTGCTAATAATCCAAATACCAATGACATCATCAGTGAACCTCATGAAATAAGCTAAGACAAAAGTGTCATATCTATAATCAATATACCATTCTAAGTGGTAGATAAAAATACATAGATACACCATTGCAAATTTATTACCCATGGCTATACCCTTGATCTACTTATATCAAACACCATCAAACTCCAAACAGTGCTCTTTAAGAACTAGCTTTGCAAGGCTCATGACCATGTCAGTGAGACCATTTTCAAACTATTGCTCCTCAAAATAATCTTTCGCCATTTCATGAAGGGAAACAATCCCTTTGGTGGTGGGGATACTAGGATAGATAGATTTCATGTTGAAAATAAAAAGAATATATTTGTGTGGAAAAAATATATCACCTAGATCCTAGAGAAGAGAGAGTGAATCTAGGAGATGATACTTCTACTAAAGGAGGATAAAAAATAAGAGGAAATGGATAACTTTGGAAGCAGGATCTAACATACATCCTAAGTAGCTACAAATGGGTCTACCCATAACCAAATACTTGTAAATCTTGGGGATAAGCTAGAAAGTGCATGCTCTAGACAAAGTGATGGTGTTCTGCCTCAAAAACTTTGAAATAAGATCCAAAGAAGAATTAGACTTATCAAGAGAGAAGTGAGTCTAATCCAAATCCATATCCATAGAATAATTCCAATCTACTTATAAATCAAAATATCTGAAAGCTACCTTAATCCAACGCTCTTGTACTAAGAAGCATCCATAACCACTAACCCCAAAGTTTTATCCACAGGCTTGATGATGATGGACCTATACTTTCAATATGAATTCAACCTATTGAATGATGTCATTCAACTCCATGTTTAGCTCATCAAGGTGCCACTAAGGATTGCTAGTACGTAACTAATGAGGGAAAATTCTAGAAGTAAAAGGACTAACCTCAAAAATAACACTATAGTTCTTCTCAACATCAACCCCAAATTAGAGATAGAGATAAATAAACATGGTGAAATATCTAAAGTTTGAGATGATGGCCTCAAAAATTTTAAACTTTTTTTAGAGTTTAAAAACTTCAAAATTTTTAGAACTTAAAAAAAATTAAAAAATTTATAACTTAAAATTTTTAGAATATCACAGGCTGCATTTGAGTAAGAAATAACAATAAACATCAAGAGAGAAGTAAAATGTAATTCATTATAAATTCTTAAAAAATAATTTCCAAGACATGTTTCATGGAATTCCACCACTAATTAGTTGAAATGAATTTGTTTTGTGAGAAAATAGATACATGAGAAGGGGTAAATATAGTGTTTTGAGAGGAAGTTAAGAGATTATGACCGACCTAAAAATGAAGGCATAAAATCAAAGAGATAAGCACCATATAAGGGACCAGAATTGACCCAAAATTGGGCCCATCAAACCTCTAAAATGGCCTAAAATAAATACCAAAAATAGGCTCAATCCATATTAAAATACACATCCAAGATTTGAAAATATCAAGAACACCTATAGCCTTAAAGAACACCAAAAAATAACTAAAATATTTGAAATAATATCTTCTCTAATAGGATAATCGTAATAACGTGAAGAATTCAATGCAAGGGGGGATTAGTGTAGTTTCACTATCATAAATAATGGTGCCACACTTGGTGCTTATCATCCTCAAGAATCAATCCTTGAAAAAATGTTTATGTTGTATGTAGACCATCACCCTATGTAGAACCCTAATTGCTTAGGGTTTCTTCAGCAAAAACATATGCAGACATCCACTTCTTATTTCTAGAGGGATATCCATCCAATTGAAATATCTTCCAACATACAAAAAAATATCTAAAAAATAGAAGATCGACTCATTTTCTCTATAGTTCATATGTCCAATTTCCACCCACTACTTGGGAAGGTGTTCAACAATTGAATAACTCGAAGTTACATTTTTGTGAAAGGAAGTAAAAATAGAAAGGACTATTCCTTCCTCGATGGCCTTCATGACTATCATCCCAAAAAATTTATAAATTAGAATATCACTATCACCATCTGAAGAAGAAATAATAATAAACATCAAGAGAGAAGTGAAATGTACTTCATTATAAATTCTTTCAAAATAATTTCCAAGACATGTTTCATGGAATTCCATTGCTCATTGGTTGGAATGAGTTTGTTTTGTGAGCAAATAAGTACATGAGAATGGCTATATATAGAATTTTGAGGGGAGGTTAAGAGGTTATAACTGACCTAAAAAATAAAGGCCCAAAACCAAAGAGGTAGGAAACATATAAGGGAAAAAAATTGACCCAAAAGTGGGCCCATCAAACCTCTAAATTGGAGAGCCCAAAAAGGCCTAAAATAAGTACCAAAAAATAGGCTCAATCCATTTTAGAAAAGACTTCCAACATTTGAAAAAAATAGGAACACCTATAGCCTCTAGGAACACCAAAAAATAATAAAAATATCTAAAATAATATATGATCCAATAAGACAACCATAATAACATTAAAAATTAAATACAAGGGGAGATAAATGCTCTTTCACTATCATAAATAATGATGCCACACTTGGGTCTTATCACCCTTGAGAACCAATATTTAAAAATATGTTTATGTTGTGTGTATATCGTCACCCTATGTAGAACCCTAATTTTTTAGGGTTTATTCAACAAAAAAAATGTAGACATTCACTTCTTCTTTTTAGGGGGATCTCCATCCTATTGGAATATCTACCAACATGAAAATAAATCTCTAACAAATACAGGATCTACTCTTATTCTCTCAGGTCCATATGTTCAAGTTCTACCCACTTCTTAGGAAGGTGCAACAACTAAATAACTCGAAGCCACATTTTCATGAAGGGAAGCAAAAGTAGAAAGGACTATTCCTTATTTGGTGGCATTCATGAATACCATCCAAAAAAAATTAGAACTTAAAAAATTTAGAATATCATTGGTTGCATCCAAAGAAGAAATAACAATAGACATCAAGAGAGAAGTGAAATGTGCTTCATTATAAATTCTTAAAAAATAATTTCCAAGACATGTTTCATAGAATTCCACTACTCATCAGTTGGAATGAATTTGTTTTGTGAGAAAATAGGTAAATAAGAATGGGTATATATAGTGTTTTGATGGGAGGTTAAGGGGCTACAGCCAACCTAAAATAGGAAGGTAAAATCCTGAAGAGATAGGCACCATATAAGGGACCAAAATTAACACAAAAGTGGGCCCATCAAACATCTAAAGTGGAGATCCCAAAATGACCTAAACTAAGTACCAAAAATAGGCTCATAACACCTTTAAAAAGATGTCTAATATTTGAAAAAATCAAGAACACATATAGCCTCGAGGAACACCAAAAAATATCTAAAATAGTATCTACTCCAATATGGCAACTGCAACAACATGAAGAATTGAATACAAGGGAAAATCAATATAGTTTCACTATCATAAATAATGACCCCACACTTGGGGCTTATCACCCTTTAGAATCAATACTTAAAAAAATGTCTATGTTGTGTGTAGACCATCACCATATGTAGAGTCCCAATTGCTTAGGGTTTCTTTAGCAAAAACAATATGTATACATTTGCTTCTTCTTTCTACGGGATCTCCATCTAATTGACATATTTGACAACATGCAAATAAATATCTAACAAATAGAAGATCCACTCTTCTTCTCTCTGGTCCATATGTCTAAGTTTTACCCATTTATTAGGAATGCATAATAAATAAATAACTTGAATATACATCTTTGTGAAGGGAAGCAAAAGTAGAAAGGACCATTCCTTCCTCAATGGTGTTTGTGAAGATCATCCCAAAAAATTTATAACTTAAAAAAATTAGAATGTCACTAGCTACATCTGAAGAAGAAATAATAATAGACATCAATAGACAAGTGAAATGTACTTTATTATAAATTCTTACTAAATAATATCCAAGACATGTTTCATGAAATTCCATCACTCATCATTTGGAATGAATTTGTTTTGTGAAAAAATAAGTATAGGAGAAGGGGTGTATATAGTGTTTTGAGGGGAGGTTAAGAGGTTACAACTGACCTAAAATAGGAAGGCACACAACCAAAGAGATAGGTGCCATGTAAGGAACCAAAATTGACCCAAAAATGGGTCCATCAAATCTCTTAAGTAGAGCACCCAAAATGGCCTAAAATAAGGACCAAATATAAGCTCAATCCACCTTAAAAAATACATCCAAGATTTTAAAAAATCAAGAACAACTATAGACTCAAATAACACCAAATAATATTTGAAATATTTGAAATAATATATGCTCCAATAGGATAATCGTAACAACATGAAGAATTGACTACAATTGGGATTAATGTGGTTTTACTATCATAAATAATGGTGCCACACTAGATCGTATAACCCTCAAGAATCAATCCTTGAAAAAATGTTTATGTTGTGTGTAGACTATTGCCCTATATAGAACACCAATTGCTTAGTCTTTCTTCAACAAAAAAATATATAGACATTCATTTCTTCTTTCTAAGGGGATCTCTATCTGATTGAAATATCTAGTACAATGTAAATAAATATCTAATAGATAGAGGATCCACTCTTCTTCTCTCTAGTCCATATGTCCAATTTACACCCACTCCCTAGGAAGGCACAAAAATTGAATAACTCAAAGCTACATTTTCGTGAATGGAAGCAAAAGTAGAAAGGACTATTCCTTCCTCAATGGACTTCATGAAGATCATCCCAAAAAAATTATAACTTAAAAAATTTAGAATATCATTGGCTGCATCTAAAGAAGAAATAAAAATAAACATCAAGAGAATTGAAATGTACTTAATTATAAATTCTTATAATATAATTTCCAAGACATGTTTCGTGAAATTCCACCACTCATTAGTTGAAATTAATTTGTTTTGTGAGAAAATAGTTACATGAGAAGGGGTATATAGTGTTTTGAGGGGAGATCAAGAGGTTACAACTGAATTAAAATAGGAAGGCACAAAATCGAAGAGATAAGCACCATATAAGGGACCAAAATTGACTCAAAGGTGGGCCCATCAAACCTCTAAAGTGGAGGGCCCAAATGGCTGAAAATAAGTACTAAAAATAGGCTCAATCCACCTTAAAAAAGACGTCCAAGATCTGAAAAAATCAAGAACACCTATAGCCTCAAATAATACCAAAAAATATGTAAAATATATAAAATAATATATGCTTCGATAAGACAACTACAACAATATGAATTATTGAATACAAGGAGGATTAATGTAGTTTCAATATCATAAATAATGGTGCTATACTTGGGGCTTATCACCTTGGAGAATCAATCCTTGAAAAAATCCTTATATTTGTGTGTAGACCATCGCCCTATGTAAAACCCTAATTTCTTAGGGTTTCTTTAGAAAAAAATGATGTAGACATCTGCTTCTTATTTTTAGGGGGATCTCCTTCTGATTGAAATATCTTGAAACATCAAAAAAAATATCTAATAGATAGAAGATCCATTCTTCTTCTTTCTAGGGGGGTCTCCTTCTGATTGAAATATCTTGCAACATGAAAATAAATGTCTAACATATAGAGGATCCATTCTTCTTCTTTCTAGTCTATATGTCCAAGTTCCATCCACTTCCTGGGAAGGTGATACAACTAAATATCTTGAATCTATGTTTTTGAGTATAGGCATATTTGCCTCTATGTGGAAATACTAATGTTTGACCTTCTTAGAGGGGTTCTCCAGCTGGCCCTTTCGATAATATTTTTTAATGTGTTGATGGCTAGGAAATGACACTTATTGTGACTTTGAACCCCAAATATGGATGGGTGGCTCCAAACACTCTTTCGATAAAACCTTCCACTTGGACTACTCTACCATCTACGGATGGTACTCTACCTCCACCTCTAGATGCAGTGGCCTATGCTTAATTATATTTTGGTTATTTATAATTATTGTGTTTTGTCTGACATTAATTGATATCATTATTTCTGTTTCCATACTTTAAACCTCTTTTATTCTTCTAATATAAAATTTTAAACTATAAATACTGGCTACTTTACTTTATAACTCTTTGTAATTTATTTTTGATTAAATAACAAATACTGGATCTTTACATTTATTTGTCAATGTATTGTAAAACCAAGAAAAAGAGGATTAGAAAAACACAAACAAAAATACTTATTTTTTTGAAAAGGCGGAAGGTAGTGGGAAAGTGGTGGCACGAGTGGATGTCAACCATGTATTTCTTCCCATGTTTTTTAATTTTCCCATTTTGCCTTTCTAGTCTTGTAATTCCTTGAATACCATCGACTGAATTCAACCAAGTCGATGGCACCACCTCTATATTTTATTTATAGATAATGGTAGAAAATCCCTTAAGTATTAGATGATAGGATAGTCAGATTTAACTAGTGTATATAAAATTGGTATGTGATAAAATAGATTTCTATGTCGCTCTATTATTATGATTTTTGTGAAATACAATCAGGCATGCCTCAAATTTGACATCTAGGTAGGTTGGACCACTACTAAGAAAGAATACAAATTATATTAGAAGATAATCATTATAATGTCTCCTCTCAAAGAGAGAAGAGTAGCATGAAAAAATGTTTATGAATGAAAAAAATTAATATGCTTTAAAATAATTATGAGAACCCTTGATTATTGATGTCTAATTTTATTAAAATAATTTTGACTTAAAGGTTAAAAGAATTTTAGAAAGGAGAAAGAAAAAAATTAGAATAAAATGTTTTTAAATAATTATGGGAATGGGAAAAAAGAATCAAGTGGAAAAGGAAAAAAAGTAATATATGTTTTAAAATACTTGTAACAATTGTTGATTATTGATGTCCAATTTCATTAAAATAATTATGTTATAAAGATTAAAATAATTTTGAGGATAAACAATAGAAGAAAATGCCAAAGAAAGAAAACAACAATATGCTCAAGAATAAATTTGAGAAGGGCACTCTACCCACACAAAAACCAAAGGAATCTTGTGAAGGATAAAAAGAGAAAGAAATAGGATAAAATGTATGATAATGAGCATAGTTTTAGCTTCTATGATGCACCACTTGTAAATAATACAAAGGATGATGAAGAAGAAGAGAAGGTTGAGGAATAAGATTAATTACTCTATTTTTTTTGGTTTGTGGTGAAGAAAGGAAAGGAAGTATGTCAAAATCCAAAGCAATATTGAGTAGCTTATTACTTGCTTTGCAGATCTGCCTAGTTTTTGGAAGATTGTAAAGCTAACAATGGGCAGGGCACTCATAAAAGACTCTCTAGCCTTTTGGATTAGCAGGTTACCCTTAGGATTGGGGTCATACCTCTCCCCAACTTATGTCCAATTGAAAATATTCTTTGGTGGGATTAAGAAGGTTGTGAATTGCCATGTGGTTTAGGGAATAGATCAACCTCCCTTGTCAAGGTAGATGCATAATGAAATGTACACTCATACAGTCAAGCCATTACACAGTGTGAAGAGTCTTTTTCCCATCAATTTTTTTGTGTTAGAGGATAAATTATTTAAGTTTTTAAACTTATTAGGGTTGTTACTGTAAATGAAGAAACACGTGAATTGGCTTATTCCAACATTATTCAGCTTTATAGCAGGAGTTTTGGAGTTATGCACACCATTGAGAGTGAGGTTGTATTCCAACATCAATTTCATCTTGAAATACACACGACATCTCATTTGCTTAAACTTAGTGGGATTGTTCTTGTAAATTTTTGTATTTATTTTTATTCTCTGAGCTTTGCAATGTTTGGTATATTATATCTCACTGACATTTTTAATACTATTTTGAGTGGCAGTGTTGGCTTTGAGTGTATAAATACTCTTATATTTTAATGGTTGATGTTTTCCATCTTTTAATTGAGAAAGAGGGTGTTTAAGGCATAAAAATATTTATGTTTTATGCTCTCTTCCATCAAAGTTATGCATGTGTCTGACCACCACTAAAATTGGGTCAAATAAGGGTCAACCAACAACAAAGCACTCAATTAAAGTAGAGGAACTCACTCACTGAAGAAAGGGAGGGGCATTTATATACACCTTAGAAAGGATAAGGGAGGGCCTAATGTTGTAGTGCATCATATTCATACTTGATGTGAAGTCCACCTTAAGTATATGTGTTATCAATGTGTGATTTATTATAAACACAAAATTAAATTAAATACATAATTAATGTGGTAGTTATCCTCATGTATGTGAAAAGGGCTAGGTATAACTTGGGAAATGATACCACCTTTTACTCCATCTATAATAATATCTCGCTCACCTCTTACTTGTCATATATAAAGACCCTTTGTATTCTTGTGAGATGTAATAATCTAGCCTAGAGTCATCCCCTAAGCTAGTGGAGATGTAATATTTTAGAGACCCTTATTAGAGTGCAACCATTACTGGTTACATAAATAAATTATTGAGAGGATCCTCCTGTAAAAAAATAATTTAAATGAATGAAATAATAGATTTATAAAATTAATAAAAGCACTGAAAGGATTATATTTATCGGAGGCCACTTCAAGGGGGAAACCTCTTTTGAGCAAGCTCAATATAATAAATTCATGGATGCTTTCATTGGTCTCAACACTTACTTATATATGAAGTCTAATCTAAGCAACTACTACTTCCCATAAATGTGGGATAAAATAAAATGATCACAAGATGACTCACAAAGCATATACGTCCATAACAACTACTATTCTAACAAAGTAAAGAGAAGAGGTAGCATGGGTTCATAACATCCCCTCCCTCTTAGAAAAATCTTTGTCCTCAAATATTCATATGTGGGAAGTGGTACTAAATCTAAAATAATGGTTCCCATGTTGCATCCTTTGATTGCATTTTGTGCCACTAAATTAAAACTTCTATGATGGAGCGGGAGTGAAGTTGGCATGTGCACCTATCCAGAATTGCCTCTGGCTCAAGAAGGATGGATCGTTCATTATCAATTTTTGGTAAAATAGTTTGCACTCTAATGTTTATGCCAAGAGCTTTCTTCAAACAAGAGACATGAAATACTAGATGAACACAGTAAGAAGGTGGGAGCTCCAACTTATAAGAAAACAACCAAATCTTCTGAAGAACTTTATAGGGCCCATAGAACTTGGGAGCTAGCTTATGACACCCTTTAAGTTTTAGGAAGGATTATTTGTATGGATGTAGGTGAAGAAAAACTATATTACCTACCTAAAAAGTGCACTCAGAAAAGTTTTGATCAACCTATTGTTTCATTTGATCTTATGCCATATGAATATTGTCTCGTAGGGTACGAAGGATCTGATCTTGAGTTTGGAGAATCATGTCAACCCCTTGAACTGATGAAATATTAGGCATGTACGAAAGGAGCATTGGTGGTGATTGACTATAGAACTTTATATGGAGTCATTTTAGTTGAAGTGTGGTAAGAGGTATTGTTCTACCATTCGATGAGAGGGAGCCACTTTGTCCACTAATGTTGTTATTCTTATGTGAAATAATGAAGGAAAGTTTCCAATCATTTATTGATAATTTTATTCTGGCCATCTGTTTGTGGATGATACCCAAAACTCATCTTCAGTTAGGTGATGCGCATTGAAATAGTTCTATCTAAAAATGGCAAGTGAAGGTTGCATCACAATCAAGACAATAGATGAAGGAATGCCATGAAAACAAAAAAATATGGTCCAAGAAAATTTGTGTGACTATGGAGGTGGTATAGGGATGGTCGAGGGCACAAAAATGACAATATTTAGAGAGAAAATCAACCAAAACCAAGATCACCATTTTCCCTCTAGATTTAGGGAGCCCCTCAATGAAATCCATAGAAATATATATCCGTATCCTGGCAGGAATGGGCAAGGGTTCGAGCAACCTAGGGATGAGTGTTGTTTCACTCGTATTGCATTGGAATTTATCACATTCAACCACCATCTATTGAATTTACTTTTTCATTCCCTTCAAAAATAATTTGTGTCATGCTCGTTCATAACTTTTGAGAAACCTGAGTGCCCTATGGAGGGAGAAGTATGGAGTTCATAGAATACAACTTACTAAAGATCTGTGCTCTCGGGAAACACCAAATAACCCTTGTATCATAGAGAAGCATCATCCCAAGAATAATGTGGTAAAATAGAGGGGTTAGTGGCTAACTATTAAATGATTTGAGATAATGAGGAGTCATTAACATACACCTACTATACAATGTCCAACCAATTCAGAATAGGTATAGAAATAGTGCAAAAAGAAGCTTGGTCCATAAATGTGCAAGATAGAACATCAACCACAATATTATACTTAACCTTATTTTAAGTGATATCATAGTCCTAACCCATGGATTTGTTGACCCATTTATATTATGATGGGGCTGATACCTATTTTTCTAGGAAATATTTCAGACTATGGTGATCAATTTTGATATAAAAATCATTCCCCAGTAGGTATGGCTGCCACTTCTATATTGCATGAAAAATGGCCATCATTTCCTTCTCATAAGTAGAGAGCACTAAATTCTTGCCCGAAAGAGCTTTGTTGGCGAACACAATGGAGCATTGGAGGAGAATAACACCAAGTCCATTACCTCAAACATCACTCTTAATAGTGAAGGTCTTGGTAAAATCCAGCATAGGTAGAACATCTGTAGTACACATAGCTTGCTTCAATTCTTTAAATGCACACTCAGTAGCTTATGTCCATATAAAATCATCCTTTTTCAACATAGTTGTCAGTAGAGCTACAATCTTCCCATAATCCTCAACAAACTTGTAGTATCTAGTTAACCCCAAAAAACCATGGAGGCTCTTGAGTGTCTGAGGATGAGGCCAATTTGTCATGGAAACTATTTTTTTAGGATCCACCCAAACCCCTTAGGCTAAAACAATATGCATGAGATAATCCACTTCATTATGGCCAAATGTACTTTTGGATTATTTTGTAAAAAGATGATGGTTAGAAGAAGTTGCAGTGCAAACTCTAGATGTTGGAGATGCTCAGACCATGTTTTACTATAGATGAGGATATCATCGAAGAAGATTAGAATGAATTTCGATAGGTAGGGCCTAAATATTTTATTTATCAATGCCTAGAATTTTGAAGGAGTATTAGTGAGGCCAAAGGGCATGACCAAAAACTCATAATGGCCATCATGCATGTGAAAAGTTGTCTTAGGGATATCATCTTCATGAAGTCAGATCTGGTGATATCCATATTGGAGATCCAACTTGGAGAAAAAATGAACATCGTGAAGCTCATCAATAATAGGGATTGGAAATTTATCCTTGATTGTGATGTGATTAAGTGTGTGAAAGTCAATGTAGAGGAACCATAACCCATATTTTTTTAAACAAGGAGAACTGGGGAAGAGTATGGGTTGGTACTAGGGTGAATAATGGCTTACTTTAGTAAGTCTCAAATGAGCATCTCGATCTTAGTATTTTGTTGTAATGGGTAGCAATAGGGATTGATGTTGGGAGAAACACTTATAAAAAGGAACTGAGTATGGTGGTCCTCTAACCATGAAGGTGTTAATCCCATTGGTTCAATAAAGTCACATGAATACCTATCTAGAATGGTTTATAAATCATAAAAAGTCATGAAAACCATTGATGGTTACATTTGAATGGAATGGAGCTGGGTAATGATGTTGTATGAATTCTTCTTAAGGATATTTTCCATGTGATGTGAAACTATGATGCTGAGAGACCCGAGTTGTAAGCCTTTCAATGTGTGTTTTAACCCATTGTCTAAAAATTGCATCCAAAGCTTAGCAAAATCCCATAATATCAGTTCAAGTGTGCATAACCATTGGGCTCCCAAAATAACATCACATCTGCCTAAGGATAAGGAAATCATGTTAGAGTGCAAGCTATAATCTCTAATAGAGATATGCACATTATGACACTGCCAATTTGGATAAGTATTAAGAAGTTTTTTTTTACCCAGAGGTATCCCCAATTCCAATTGGGATACTGCGACTCTACCCAGTGACCTTCATTAGGGTAAGTGAAGGTGAGACTAAGTTAATCACATTTATTTCTTGTATATTAAGTAATGGTTATGGTTAATTGAAATATTATGGTCTTGACAACAATATTAGGGTACATGTTCACTAGTTCAAGGAGTCTATTATCTACTACATAAAAAGTGGATTTCCAGATTTTTACCAATTAATCTTGAATAATGTGGTAGTAAGGATTTACCACGTACATGGTTTGTGGTGAAATGCATTTCACCATCCTATTGTTTTGATATAGTTTTCTATTTTAATTGTAATTCAAACTTATAACTTATGGTTTAATGTATATGGTATAGGGTTTAGGGTATAATCGTGAAGGCAATTGAGGATAATTTGAGTTGTTTGAACTTATTTGTGACTATAAAATGTGATTTTGGGCATACTTGGCCCTAAAAACATCACAAATTGAGCTAATCAGTCAATTGGGCCAATAAGTAATGTGTTCTGTGTTGAATTAAGCCATCTGAATGTAATTATTACTCTAAAGGATGTTAAGTGGGGTTAAATCAATTATTTTAAGGTTTAGGTTTTATGATTTAGGGTTTAGGGATTAGGGCTTAGGGTATATTGAGTTTAGGTTTTAGGGTATAAGGTCTAATAGTAAAGGCACATAGGCTAAATTGATATCCTTGACCTATTTGTGACTATAGAATATTCTTTTAGGCTCAATTGGCCCTGGGCACATCATTACAAATTGAGCTAATTCGTCAATTACGGAAATGAGTGATGCAAGTTGGCCCAAATTGAGCCTTATGAACATAATTCTTACTCTAAATGATGTTAATTGAGGATAAATTGATTGGTTTAGGGTTCAGGGTTTAGGGTATAATCATAAAGGCTATTGAGTTGCTTGAACCCATTTGTGAGTATAAAAAGTAATTTTGGGCACAATTAACCCCAACACCATTACAAATTGAGCTAATAAGCCAATTGGGCCAATAAGTAATGTGATTTGCATTAAATTGAGCCCTATAAAAATAATTAATTAGGGTTAAATTGAATGGTTTAAGGTAAATATTGTCTATAATTTAAGGTTTAGGGCTTAGTGCTTAAAGCTTAGGGTATATAGGGTTTAGGTTTTAGGATATAAGGTCTAATTGTGAAGGTAATTAGGGCCAAATTCAGCTCCTTTAACCTATTCGCGACTCCATAATGTGATTTTTGGCTCAATTGGCCCCCACATCATCACATATTTAGCCAATTAGTCAATTAGGGCAATGAGTGATGTGATTTCATCCAAATTGAGCCCTATGAACATAATTCTTACTCTAAAGGATGTTAATTGATGTTAAATTGATTGGTTTACAATTTAGGGTTTAAAATTTATAGTTTAGGGTGGATAATAACAAAGGTAATTGAGCTTCTTGAACCCATTTGTGAGTACAGAAAGTGATTTTGGGCACAATTAGCCTCAATGCCATCAAAATTGAGCTAATTAGTCAACTAGGACAACAAGTAATGTGATTTTCATTGAATTGAACCCTATGAACATAATTGAGGTTAAATTGAATGGTTTAAAGTAAATATGGTTTATGATTTAAGGTTTAAGGTTTAGGGTTTAAGGCGTAGGGTAGAGAGGGTTTAGGTTTTAGGGTATAAGGTCTAATGGAAAAGGTAACTAGGGCCGAATTTAGCTCCTTTAACTTATTTATGACTACAAAATGTGATTTTACGCTCAATTGGCCCTCACATCATCATAGATTGAGTCAATTAGTCAATTGGGGAAATGAGTGATGAAATTTGGGCCAAATTGATCCATGTGAACATAATTCTTACTCTAAATGATGCTAATTGAGGATAAATTGATTGGTTTACATTTTAAAATTTAGGGTTTAGGGTGCAATCATAAAGATAATTAAGGATACTTTTAGTTACTTGAACCTATTTATGACCATAGAATGTGTTTTTGGGTTTGATTAGCCCATATGCCATCACACATAGAGTAAAATAGTCAATTGGGGTAGTTAGTGGTGTGATTTAGACCAAATTGAGCCCAACGGACCTAATTCTTATTGGGGTCCTTATATGATCCAATGTATTGTTTTGATTATTAGTTTATTTATTTTTGGTTGTATGATTTATTTTCTTGTTAGTTGGTTTTCTAACCAACTTCTTTCACAAGATTTTATAGTTTGCATTTGTACAAAAATAAACATAAGTTTCTACATTGCATATATTTTCTTGAATTATTGTTCCTCTTGTTCCTAGTGCATATTAGAGGTATCAGAGTGCAAGCAAGGTATTTAAGGAGGAAAAAGACATTTGGAAATGAGAGAGAGACCAATGATCCCTATACATCTACAATGCTATTTATTTTATGCTGAGACTAAAAGAAGACAATAAAACTATATGGTGCACTGACTGAGGCCAGATGAAATTTACATTGGTTGTGGAGGATTGAAGAATAACATTGTAAGATAGATTAGTCCAATTTGGTCGATCCAAGAGACTTATATAGTAGCAATTACGACAAGATTTAAAGTAACTATCCATTTCAATTATCTCAAAACTTGTGGAAAGAAAGAGAACATTTTATTTTTGGCTTAGTATTTTTCATTTTATTCATGGTAGCAGCAAACAAAGCCAAACAATAAGAATCTTCCATAAGAAGGAAATTAACTGATCGAAGAAATAAAGTCTGTTCATCTATCATACTTCTACAGAAATAGTGATTTGTTATCAAAATAATTTAATTCATAGTGTTGCATGGTAATCACAAACCTATACTAAGTATTAGGTCATGGCATAGATTTAAAACTATGTGGGGCCCAGTCAGACAAGGTAGGCACAGTAGATTTTTCTATGCAAATGAAAAGGGGCAAATTGATTTCATGATTACTTTTACCTACAAATATTTTTTATTTTTTAAAGTTCAACAACCCAATTTTATCAAGAATATGCTTCACTTATATTCTAAAAATTATGGTAGAGGGAGTGGATGTATACATTGTGTTTGTCATTTGGTAAGAAGAGGTCCAAAGTTTTAAACCTTTCTACAACATTTTGTTGGTCCAAATTTCTTTCTTTTAATATTTTATATAAAAATAAATGGAAGGACAAATTGTGAAGGGAAAATAATTTTAAATTTTGGAGATATAAGGGCGTAAAGAAGATATAAGGTGTGATTATTTTTAATAAAATATCAAAATCTTTTTTGTAATCAAAATTTATTTTGAAGGTAAAGGCAAAACCTTGATAAAATTCCCTATTTTTTTTGACTTCACACCATGGTAAAAATTGTAAGTCTTATCTTTGAGAATGGATGACTTACTCCTAAAAAATACAAAGAATGGAGCTTACACATGAAAAATACACTCATTTTTAATTATTTGTGGGAAAGAACTGAAAAAAAAAATCACACTGCCAACTAAAGATGCAAAATTGCTTTAATTCTAAAAGTGTGATAAATGTGTTGTTACTCTGCTTAAATCATCTTGCATAGCAGTGGTGATTATACATATTGAATATGTTAATTTTGAAGCATGGAAAACATGAAAAGTGTTAAAATACTTATATGACAAGCAACCTGCATACAAGAAGATTGACCTTCTTATGTCTCTTTTGAACAATAAACTTGCAGATGATAAAGACGTATCTAAATATATTTCATGCATGAAAACATTAAAACAATAATACTGCACAATTGGTGGTGAAATTGATGATGATATGTTAATTTCCATCAAATTTAATTGTCTCAATTCTACATACACTAATGTTTTTGAAATGCTATAGCTTAGTGATAAGCTTAACGGTGCCACATTTGACTCTATTTATGAGTTATTAACTCATCATGAGATATAGTTTGTGAGGAATAAGAGTACATATACTGAAGAAACTCATTATACAAAGAATAGGTCCCATCACATAGATCATCATCATGTATGATGATGGTTTTAGAAACACTCTTCAAGTCATTCTCTGAGGCAATCTCCACACCATTCTAGATGATCTTCACAACATTCACATCGACACTCTCCAGGGTCTTCCAAATGTAGACATCACCATAATCACTCTTTTCAAAGTTATTCTTGTTCTTCTAGATCTCAAAAACATAAGAAATAACCCAAATGTTTCAAATGTGGTGGTATTGGACATCTTGCAGATGTATGTCCTTCTCGATGACCTTGTTCTCCATGTAAAAAGAAAGTTGAATTAAATTATGTGTATCATTCTAGTATCAAATATTTTTATTACGCTAATTATTTAAGATATTCTAACACTTCATTTGATTAGGAGATGTCCCTTATGGCTGAGGTCTATAGTCTTAATGGACCTGACAACATATTTTGAGTGATTAGTAACTAGAGGTTGGAGGATTAACAGAGGCTGGAGGACTACTCCGTTCTCTAGTTAGTTATTTGCTCAAAGTTTGGGCTCATTCTTGAATAACAATTTTGGATTGTGTTCTTTCTTTTAATTTTATTTTTGGCTTTCTATATATGATATTCATTACATGGAGCAGACATTGTTAGTTGATTTTGATTCTCTTGGTACTAGATTCTCACCTCTCACTTGATAGGGGGAGAAGATATTGCATTTGTTGGTTTTTGATTAGTCATCAGTGATACTACAAGTTGATAGGGGTTGCTATCACATTTAGTGTTGAGCAAAGGTTATCAACATTTTTTGGACATTAGGGAGATGTGGCATACACAGTACATATTTGTCACTTGGATGGGTTCCTGTGTGGGGTCTTATGCGGATCGATGTAGTTGGAGAGGATTTGATCGAGTTTTACTACAGTATGGTATGATGATCATAGGGGATGAGCATTCATTGATTGTGTTAATCAATCTTTTATTCCATAGCTTGTTGGGTGGGCTTCTATATGAAGTGACATTGGTTTTGATCAGTACCAGGAGGTACAGTACACCACTTACAATTTCATTCTGATTTCATTTGATGACTTCAGAGTCATTGCTCTAGTTATTTCATCATTCTTTTAGATCAAGGGGGAGTTTGTTAGAATCATTTAATGATCTAAAGTATTGTTTTGATTATTAGTTTATTTATTTTTAGTTTTATGGGTTATTTTCCTATTAGTTGGTTTTCTAACCAACTTTTGCAAGCTTTTATAGTTAACATTTTTACAAAAATAAACATAAGTTTTTACATTGCATATATTTTCCTGAATTATTATTCCTCTTGTTCTTGGTGCATATCAATTCTAAGTCTAAATGAAGGCAAATGAAGCTCAAATGATTTGTTTAGGGTTTTAAGAGTTCATAATTTGTGGTTTAGGGTTTTTAAGGCTTCAATTTTATGATTAAGGTTTAGTTGTGAGGGTATAAGGTTGAAGAGATCAAGGTTTTAGTTTTAAGGGTTTAGGTTAGGTGTGTTTATGCATACATCCAAGATCATGTATGTGTTAAGACCGTGTACATAATTTGGTTAGTGGTAAAAAATTTTAAAAAAAACATTTAGGTCAACATCTTATTTTTTGAATCGAGACTTTTATCCCCTGGGTACTCTACTCTATTATGTTATGTATGCTACATGGTTATTTTATTATTGATTTGATGCATGTCCCCACCCTCAAAAGTAAAAAACTTTTTCTACTCATGGTTGACTAAAGAGTGCATGTCTATTTTTTAATAATTTGATTGTTGTCCCCACTTGGTACTGCACAATAAGCATGTCTGATTTTCAATAATTAGATTGTTGTTCCCACCCTCAAAAGTTGACAACTTTGTGCAATCATGGGTGATGGTTTTCATAATAGCAAGAAGAACTTAAAGAACAAAATGCCATAGGAATTACAAGTGTAGAGAGAAAATCAAAGGTAGAGAATGAAAAAACTTTGTGAAAGTAAGTATACTAACCATAACGAATTAAATGTCATAAATAATGATGAAATAAATAATGATATTATACCAAATTCTAAAAGTACAATTAATAATTCTGATAGTATACCAAATAATAATGAAATTCCACATTCAAATATTATGATTTTTAATTTTGATGATTATAGAATGCATGATGATGTAAATTGCATGGAAACACTGATTGGTGAAAGTAACAATCAAGAAAACACTATGGAAACACCATTGAATGAAGAAACTAGCAATGAATAAAATAATATGGATACACCAAATCAATCAAATTTACAACTAAGAACACCTAATAGGATTTTGAAAAGAATACCCATGTAGTTAATTGAAATTGATGAAAACATTTTGAAATGAAGTCCTAAAAAATGTCTTGGTACCATATGAGAAGAATAGTTGAAAAAAATTGGGACTTGCACTTTCACAAATTAAATGAAACTCAGAGATGCCAATTGTTTGTTACATTGAAGAAAGTGCATAAGATGAGACCTATAATGAACACCCTAGGACTAAGAACATCTAATATTAATGGTGTAAATAAGAAATTATTTAAAATTTTCATAATGCATACCATCAAGTAGGTGTGAACAAATACATCAAAGATGGCAACGTTGATCGATGTATTATTACAACTTATGTGGTAAGTTGTCAAACAAATAATAAATGATTGATTAGACAAATAAGCTGAGCATTTCACATAAATAGAAAAACATTAATTAAAGCAATTGGGAGATGTAGAAGACATAATGTTTTCGATAACAATTACTTGTGGGCGTTCTATGATAGGCTCTCACAGAAAGACAAGGCTATAGTCGATGCCTTAAAAGATTTACTTGAATAATTTTGGAAATATAACACAAGGGTATTGCCTAATATTAGAGATGTAGTGAAAATAAGAGTTGGTTCTCATAACTATGAATCACATCCTAGACATTTTTTGGATATGAATCAAACACAATTGTACTCTAAATTTGTTAAAAAATATCCACATATTTTTATTAGTCAAATATATTTTGAAATGACCAAACCCTTCTATGTGAAAATCAATCACACATGCACTACTTCTTATTTTAAGCAACATGTTGAATTTTTTATGCATTATGATATTTCTAGTCATTTTTATTATACCTTGCATAGTGACAACATTTTTCAAGAGGGTGGAGTCGAAACCCCACCAAAATCAACAAGGGAATTTATTCCATCTATTTTTTGTGAATGACAAGATGGACAATTTTTTTATAAGGCATGTTTGGATAGAACTTGCATCATTCGTGGTGGATTGTCAAAATTGAAAAAATGTACCCATGAGGAGAGTACACACAGAATTGGAAAAGAATTGGTTGGTTTTAGTAAAAATAAATCTATAACATATAAATTAAAATATGGAAGGGAATATAAAAGGTGTGAGCTTGTTACAGAACAAATATTTGTTTCCAAATTTATAGACAAATTCAGGGAGGAAATTGTATATGATTTCACACACCCAGAGCTCGATGGCTAGATGAATAATTCAAGTTAAGTATGGACGCATTCCCATATGGTACTATTATTTTAGTAATTGAATTTACAGATAATTACACATTTTAACCAAAAAGAGAGATTCAGTCACAATACTACCATTCAGTATAGGTTTCCCTTTTTATGCGTATAGTATTCATGCATTCACCTGACAGTACAGAGCATGGTCAAAAAATATTAAGGGAGAACCACCTCTATGTCAACATTGATCAAAAACATTCTTCAAAGTATGTGCAAGGTTGTTTTTAGATGTTTTATGGAAATTTGAGTGAAATCAACATTAATTTCAATCAACATTATATTTGGTCAGATAATTGCACATCATAATTTAAGAATGCATGGATGTTCTACTAGTTGAAAAGGATGCATGTGACCACTGGTGTACAACATATTTGGAATTTCACTAAAGTGGGACATATAAAAGGGGAGCATAATAGGGTTGGAGCATGTGTCAAAAGAAAACTTACAAGAGAGCAGTTAAATTTTGAAGACGTCATTAATTTGGCAAATGCAAAAGACATAGTTGAATGGTGTAATGAAATTATGGGCCATGGTGCTAACAAAGGTCCAAATTTGGAGGAAAATAAATCATTCTTGTAGTGGTGTATCACCTTTCCAAATATGCTCATTTATGTGCTTTTGCTCATTCCTAAATTGCTTATACCATCACCCAGACATATTTTGATCAAATATTCTTGCTCTATGGTATTCTTGCCTCCATTGTATCAAATCTTGATTTCGCTTTCACTATTCATTTTTGGCAGGAACTTTTCAAGTGCCTTGGCACAACTCTAAAAATGATTTTAGGATGTCATCCATAGATTGATGGCCAAAAAAAATTTCAATATTTTTTTGGAGACCTATCTCCATTATTTTATCACATAGTAGCAGCATCATTGGGTAAAATAGTTACCTATTTCCAAATGGTGGTACAACACCTCTTTCCACCACATAGCCACCAAGCTGACCTCATATGAGATTGTCTATGGTCAAACACTACCATCTATTCTTTCATATATACCAAGAAGTTCTTTGGTATAGGCTATTGATACTAACCTCAATGCATTAGACAATATCCTTCACCTCATTAAGGGTAATCTCCACCTGGCACAAAATCACATGAATCAATGGGGAGACTAAAAGCACTATAAAGGATCCTTTCCACCTAGAGATATAGGTTTCCTTCACCTACAACCTTATAGTCAATCTTATTTGAAGCTGAAAGGTTACCAAACATTAGCTCCCAAATTCTATGGGACTTATAAAATTCTCTAACAGGTTTGACCTATCACCTATAAGTTAGAACTTCCACCTTCATCACACGTGGACCCTATTTTTCATGTTTTGTGTTTAAATAAGATCTTTGGCTAGAATGTCACCATGCAAAAAGTACTTCCATAACTTAATACATAAGGATATCTCCCTTTAAAACCTAATGCTACACTGGACAAGTGATATCGTATGTTCCATAATTGGATCATCATTGAATTTGTAGTACAATGGCATAGGATGCAACCAAAATATGTTACCTCAGAACCTCTTCTTTCAATCCAATAGCAGTTTCCTCACCTAAAGCTTCGAGAGAAAAGTTTTTAATAATAAGGGCATGTTAGGACCCTTTGTCCTAACCATCCTTTTATAATTTACTTCCTTAAATAAAAGGCTACAAATGCATATGATTTTTAAGACATCCCTCAAGCCCATAAGATGAATAGTAATAATACATTGTAATAGTCCCACATTCATTGGGACTAGTATTTATCTAGTGATAAATTACTAGAAATAAGAGTCTAGACTAGTATGAAGAAAACCAAAAATTGTATTGAATTAAGCTTGCTCAAAGTAAATTCCCCCCTCGAAGAGGCCAATGATTCTCGTAATGCAATTATGATTTTTTTGAATCAATATATTATAACTAATAATGATTTATTTCATATGTTAATAATTTATTCCTAACTTGTTTCGGAAGGACCCTATTAATTATAAAAAAATGGATTTATATGAGATGTGCATAATAAAATAAATAAAAAAAATTGCTTTTGAAATCATGAGTTAAATATAAATAAGCCTATGTAATGTAATCTTACTTTTCAAAAACTTCTTATTCATGTTGTTATCTTTGACTTTTCATTGAAGGTAAAATTCCTAATAAATACGTAGATGGCAAGAAAATGAGAATCAAACTAGTACAAACAAAATAACATTTAGATATAATCAAAATAATTGGGTCTACATTTCAAGCGTAATTAGAGTATCTCTAATAACATAGTACAACCCCCAAGCTAGGAGAAATGCTCAGTACTAATATTCATCACTTTTAATATTAAGAAGTTTCTGATTTTATTTTGTTTATACCATTCTTTGCATTTATTGTAGGGAATTTATGAAAGAAACAAGTCCCCCAAATAATGTGCATATAAATTAAAAAAAATTTAGTTTAAGTGTGAAGGTTCCAAGGTTAACTTTTCAACAATATTGATTTTTTGGTGAATATGAAAAGTTTAGAAATAATGTTTTTGGAAGCAATAAATGTCCTATACAACTTGCATCACTCACACTTAGCATATTCTCAAACAAATTAGTGATAACTATATTTGAACTAACAAGAGTCGAGAATACAAACAAATTGGAAGAAAATAACAAAATGTATCTGAGTAGGAGATTTTTTTGGGTTACGTAACTCATAATTAACATGTAACAATCTGATGATTGATACTCTCCACATATCCATTGTAGTTCTTGGTCAATGATATGTGGCTATTGTCAAGGTAGTAACTAATTTCTACCTATTCCCTTTCCTAGAGGTCAAGTAACATGCAAAAGAAACCAAAGTATAACCCGTAGGGGTTATATATGATGCTAACATCAAGATCATGGATGCCAAGTTTTGCACCAACTTTGAGGTTATAGAGCTTGATGAGGAAGACAATTACCCTGCATTATTGGGAAGGTCTTGGTGTTACGCTAATAATGTGGATATGTACTTTAAACAATGCTACATGATCTTCAAGAACAAAAGTGAGTGCATGGTGATCCTACTAATAACAAACTAAGGTTCCTTGTATATTAAATGTATGGAGTTCACAAATGCATTCAACAATATCTGCAACATCACACATAGAGAAAAGAAAGTGCAGATTTGTGTGGGAAAAGCACCATAAGATGGGATGACGTGGAGGCTGATTTAGAGACCACAAGTATTGTTGGTGATTTATGGGTGTAGGAGACATACAAGGTCTCCATGAGAAGGTGTGGGGAGATACACTTGAACCCCTTGATTGAACTTGAGCATGAAGAGAAGCACTTCGAGAACACAACTTAGTGCATAAGGGTTGGTTGAAGATGTCGCATGATACAATCTAGACCCTAACTCAAATATTTGAAAAATAACTTGTGTATAAGAGTTGGTCTGTCCCTTTCAAACATAATTTTGAGGTTGTTTGTCTCATGAAGATAAATCTATATTGAATTATTTGTACCATTGAGGTTGTGTGCATTGGCGAAATCACTCCAACATGTGTAAAGGCAAGATGACCTTCAGTCATAAATAAAGTTTGGGAGACACATTCATGTATTAGATATAAAGGGAAAAGGGTGCCCCGAATCAACAAGATGATCCCTCATTTATGGGCCACATAATAAGTTATCATCTACCCCAAAGTCAAGAAAAATAATCAATGCAAATGACTATTTGGATATGGATCATGAACCAGTAGTGGTGATATGTCTCAAGGGAATTTAGATGGTTGTCAACTTATGTTGGTAATGTAATAATATATTTGTGCCAAGTTTTAATAAGGCTTTATAATTCTTTTTTTTTTTTCTTTTGTTAGATTAGGTTAGCTCCTATGCACAATGGTTATATGCAAGTTGTAATAAAATGCACACAACTCTTAAAATCTAGTTGGGCACCTAGTTGGGTGAGTTGAGCAAGGGATTTATTTTGAGAGTCAACCATCAAATGTCTAATCATCTTTGGTGAGGTTTTTTTCACTTTAAAATGTGAAAAGGTGCTTTGAACCACCCAAAAATATGAAACTTTATGCATACATGATAGCGACACCATGGGAGAAAAGCGTAGCTATGCTAGATGACTAGTTGTAGATTTGAGTGTTGTTATATCCTAATTCCTCGCTAAGAAAACTTAATTGATTATACATAGATATTTATAGTTGATAATTTGATTTGATTATTTTTGGCTAAGCTTTGAGATATATGTTATTATGGGACAGTTGGATATTGCTTATGTTACATGATTACATTACTTTGAGTTAGTTGTTTATGTTTTTATATTATGATCATAATGAATTTTTATTTCATCTATATTTTATGATGTATGTATATCATGATGTTATGGTCTAACTACCTACTTGTTGTGAGTTTGATGCATGAGAAATCATCCCTCAGAGCATGATAGAGGGAGAGCATCATCGGAGAGGGTGATGTAGATGGAGATGTTAGAAGACGAAAAAGAAAATGACCAAAACCTTGCACACACCACATTAACTAGTACATGTTAGATGCATAATGAAATGATTAGAGTAATGTGTTTTGACATTGCTTGCATTTAGATAGTTGTTTATACATGGTTTCCTAGCTTAGTTAATGGTTATATGAAACTCATCTTATGTGATTACATTTATAATCATTAATGTTTTTGGTGTTGTAATTTGTATAATTAAAATAATTTTGAATTTATTTTATTAATGAGATAATCATTAATTCATAATTATTATTAATTAACAATAAATGTATAAATAAGAAAAATGGAAAAGGGCATTATTTAGAAAATACATATTTATGTTTTTAAAAAGGGATAAACTTTTAAATTATTCTAAAGATAAAAGAAAGATATTGATAAAAGTGAAAAAAATAAAAAATAAAAAAGAGAAAAAAGGAAAAATCTAAAGCTACGCCTTTCTCATGATAGAAAAAGATTAAAAGAGGAGAAGTGAGGTGTAGTAGGGGGACAAGGAGAGTTAAAAAGAGAAAAGGGAGGCAAACCATATAGGAGAATAAGAAGTTTTTCTAAGGTAATCTCTAATTTGGAAGTCTGAATTTTTTTCAAAATATATCATTTGTGTTTCTCAAAATTATAGGAATCTATTTATTTATCTGTTATTGTTAAACCATTTTTATATGCTTTAAAACGTCATAATACTCTTAAATTCGTTGTAATATTAACATTATGATATAAACATGATACAATAATTCTTAATTACAGCCTATAGGAAATCACTATTGTAGCAAAACTATAGACTATACATAACAGGTTTGATGACAAGGAATAAGCCTATATAGCTATTTGAAAACAATGAGTTAAGAAGTATAGGGCGATCTATGAGTATGCAGATAAAATAGAATATATACACTGCGCCATAATAATAGCAAACAGATTTGATGGTAATTGAAGCGAAGGAAATAGAATATATATACTACGCATAAAAAATAGATGTATCACAGTTACATTCGTAGTAATCAGTAAGCTTTTGAAGCTAATTATACATGTCGCGACTTCCTTAATCATAAGTATGCATGCAAGGAACTATAGAATAAAAATATAGAAGAATTAATATATATCTGAGGAATATATATATATATATATATATATATATATATATATATATATATATATATCTGTGTGTGTGTGAGTTAGTTATATTTGTAGTAATATTAACATAGCATAGATATAACATTACGTAGCACCAACTAAAGGGAGAAAATGACTTAAGTGGAGAAACATTCCCATTCAACATAATAACAAACTTATACGCTGCATTTTCATGAGAAAACCCTGACTTCTATTATAACCATAGTAATTTGGTTTTCCAACTTCATAATATCATTAGTATAACCTTCTTCATCTTATACAATGATGTCACTTAAAAAAATATTAGGCTAAATAAATGTATGACACAGGGTGTTATAATCACATAATCCTTGAGTATTTTCAAGGTTCTATGAGCTGCTCCAAACTTATGCTCTTCCATGGCCAAGAAGTTTGGGATTGACTTTAT
This sequence comes from Torreya grandis, assembly GCA_037957365.1. NCBI lineage: Eukaryota > Viridiplantae > Streptophyta > Pinopsida > Cupressales > Taxaceae > Torreya > Torreya grandis. The sequence continues at coordinate 478,211 of JARHVA010000135.1, forward strand.
GGTGGTAAGGACCCAGTGAGGAAAACATTTGCCTTTTTACTTGAATGACCCATGATTCAGTTGAAATGCCATCGCCTTATGTTTGGCCTATCCCATTTTCTTCTAAAAATGTCTGCGTCCATCTCTTGTGTATTTATTTGGCTTCCTTCTCTCAATTTGGACTAAGGATGTACTCTTATTTATATTTGTAAGTCGATTTTAATAGTTAAAACAACCTAAAATATTATACGGGGTTAAATTATGTATTATATCTTATACAATTATGCCCTGCGTACATAATTTTATGGGATATAATAGACCTGAGTATCATATCTTATAACTGGTAATCGCTATGCACTAGGCATACACAGTTAATTATTAATCACATAGAATTAATTGTCTAATATGTTATTAATGGAGGGAGATATATAAAAAGAGGTTTGTAATATTTGAATATCTATAATAGTTAGTCAATAGACAATGCAAATTAATTACATAATTTAGTGAAATCCTCCATATTTTGTTTATAGATAATAGGAAAAAATCTTTTAAGTATTGGAGGATATGATGGTTTGATTTTGAGGGAAATTTTGAATCTGTTATATTATAATATGATAGGTTACATAAATTGTAAAGGTAAAATTTGTAATTATAATCTAGATTACATACTAAGTGATATCATATAAACTATAACAATATAACTATTACTAGTGATTAGTACTATACATACCACCATAAATGCTATGTCTATCGCAAATGGTATAAAGTGTATTGAAATATGGTGGTATATACCTATAGTCCTATTAATTGTTATAAACTAATTCATGGGCTCCGAAAGAGGAGGACACCAACTATATATATACACAGCTCCCTAAAACAACAAGATGTCTAAATGAATGAGCATGAAATTAAGACTTCAAGACAATTGTCTCATGATGTTGTTTCATTGGTTGTTTGTATTTGAGTAATTGTGGACTATGATATTATGGGATGTCATAAAATATATTTTATTGTAATTAGAAAATTATAGTTTAGACATATATTATACCCGAATGGTATAAGTTATAGTTGTTCTTCTAGTTATTTATGTGTTAAATAATGTTGTGGAGATTCATTCATACGTTTGAAAGATTAAATGGATGCATTTTGATTATTTTTGTACTGAGCGTGTATATGTTTTCTAGTAGGAGATAATATGTATGAATATGTGGTTATATTTATGATAACCCAATCTCGCATTACTGATTCTATGTAAGTAGTGAGATAGACTTTGCTAGCTTACTAGCATCGCAATGCCAGATGAAAGTAATATGATCAAGTGGTGTGTTTGAAATGCACTGATCCTAGAGATCAATAACTATTAAATTTTTTGGCCAAAGTAAAGTTAGTTAGACATTGTCATTTCATATGTATAATTTACATATTTGTGTGATATCATATTAGAACAACTTTATTTATGGTACACTGCATGTTTTTACAAATCGTATAGCACACGAGTACTAGTTTGTCTCTCTCGATTCCCACATCGTCATTATCTACTCATCTATGAAGGGAAGATTGTGCAGGGGATCAATGGTATGTGGTTGGTGTGAAAAAGTACTCAGATGATGCTCTCCCTCCCCATGACAGTACTTACTTAGAAATGACACTTGAGATTGCCATAGATACTAGAGTTTTGAGAAACTCATGCTTCGTGGAGCCATGTATCTTGTATTTTTACATTATATTGTATTTATTATGAAACATTATCCTGATGAGCTATAATTATTTACCTATATTACATTGACACCAATGGTTGTACGATTGTACTAGTCGTGGCTAGAAGATTGTAATTACTTTTTATATTCAGTTATGATGTGTTTCATGTAATAATAGTGATCAACGATGGCTAAGTGTCACATGCTTATTTTTTAGTTATCATAGTTGTAGTACTAATATAGATCACTAATTAGATTCTCGAGGTGTAATCTAATTTAAAAATATGTTATTTTTTTTAAATCACGTATTTCTAGGTAGATCCCAGTGAAAATGTTACAAGTGTGAGGTAGAGATGGTGCCCGAAAAGATGAAAAGATGGAACCTAGGGAACATCTATAAGAAGCAAGGTGATTGGGAGAAGAATCAAGTATAATAATGTGCAAAGGAAGAGAGAAGTGTGTAGAAGGACTTGACATGTAGAAAGATGAAAATATGGCACCTAGGGAAGATCTATAAGAAGAAAGGTGCTTGGGAGAAGAAGTAAGTAGAATAACACATAAAATAAGAAAGAGGTGTGTAGAAGGACTTGACATACATGGTAAACTAAGGTACAACATGGAGCCCGATGGCATAAAATGACAAATAGTTAGTTGGTCAATTGGATGAAATAACCCCTAATAGAGATAGGATTGAAGGATAGGAGAGGATGATAGATCTAAAGAGCTGATTCGAATTGATTGCTATCAAAATTGAGTGGCTCAAGGGATGACTCAACCTCAAAATAACATGAGTGGAAATGCTCAAGGCATGACTTATGATGACACATGTTAGAATTTAAAGGCCCAAGCTATGACTTAGACACCTTGGCACAAGTGGATGAGATTGATAATAAAGGATTGGAAGGATAGATGTCTACCCATGGACTGGAATAGCCAATGACCCCTTCACATCTATAAATACGTGGATTTGACACATGAGAAAGGTTTCCAAACAAAGTTGTTGAAAGAGGTTTAGACTGAGAGAGGGTAGCGTTGTCGAAGTTTTAGTTGCAATAGAGAAGGCTGTGAGACAACTATTATGTGGAGAAGCTCAGAGGCTTGGAGGCTCAGAGGGAGGAGGAGGATAAAGTCCTAAGGGTTGAGATTTGTAGATTGAGATAACTTTGAAGACTATAGGAAAGAAGGCCTAGGGCTATGGAGAAATCTGAAGAAGTCTGCTTGCAGTCAAAACACTAAGAATTTGGAGGTCCCACACATTTTTTAATTTTGTGTGGGTACTCTAATCAAGAAGGATGCAAATTTTTGGCTCCCACCCTTGGGAGATCACATGAAAACTAAGAACCTACAAGCAGTAGGGAGGAAATTAAGAAGACTGTTGACTGAGAGGAATAGTCATGTAGGAGATGACTCAGGAATGAGTCAGTGCCCTCCATCAAGCACATATGGGTAGAGGGTGGGAAGCACATGAGAAGATGTAGGAATATTAGGGAAGACCTGCACATGAAGAGGGCCTAAAAAAGAAGAGAAAGTGATTGGAGAATAACGAGCATAGTTTTGTGTTGATAAAAATTGGTAACATCGTGTGCTAAGAGAATGTGTGGTGGAGTTGTTCACCTAGAGGATGGCAGGACTTCAAGGAGAAAACTAGATAATGAGGCAAAAAGAGAAAATAGCTAGTCTTTGCACTATCACCATTGGTAGTGTTTGCTTAGACTCATAGGAAGGTGAGAGGAAGTCACCAGAGCGCCCGATCTGGGGGGGTTCCTACTGAGAAGTCCATAGAGCTAGCTTTGGGAAGATGACCAATGACACCAAGGAGACATGGCATAAAGACACCCACATATGGTTCTTCTATATTCTTGGTTTCAATGCTCGTATTCTTTGTTCCAATAACAAAAATTAACTAAAATATTTATCATTAGTCTTTAAGTATCATTAAAATTTTGTATAATCAACTTTGTTCTTTATTAATTTTGGATATACATTTCTACTATTAAATTTTGATAATACCGATCAATCTTACAATATTTAAAATACACTACTAAACTTTACATAATTACTTTTATCTAATTTTAACTTGACTTTGTAATGTCCTTATTCCGTGTATGTCCCCAACCCACGGCACGTCACATCACTGCAAAAATGAATGAAATGGCGGGCAAAGAAATGAAAGCAGTCATCATCTTTCTTCGTACAATTATAACCCACATCAATATTGACTTGTCTGGACAGGAAGCTTCCCATAGACCAAATCTTTCAAATTTGTGATTATTCATAATAAAATAGTTTGAAACTTTAATAAAAATGGTTGGAACCCAAAATTTAATGGTTTTAATATGGTTAAAATAAATGACCATTTTATATGGTCGTAATTTTTTTTTAAATTTTGTTTAAGAAATAAAATATGTTGTCTACTCATTCAATTTAATTTATTATTTCAATTTATTTTTGATATATTTAATTTTAAGATTGATTTGTCCACATTTGATTTGGAGTACATACGAGAATTCCACTCCCTATACCTCCATTTTATCAAATTGTTAATTTTATATACTTAGTTATAAATAACAAAATCCATGTTTAATTCATGTTTTGTAATTTTCCATGCGAGCTGAAATATAAATATGAATAATATTATATTAAGGTCAATACCCATGTCCTGTGACTATGATTGATTCAGCATCTCAACGACATCCTGCCGTGCCTCCCACGCCACAAATTATGTTACATATACTTCGCTTGCTGCATCGTAAATACCATTGTTAATTCCTGCCATGGCTCCTCGTAACCTCTGTCTTTTCATTATTGTTGCCCTCTTTCTTATCTTCTTCACCAAGCCAAGCCCTGTATCATCCAACAGATGTCTTCCCCACGAATCCCAAGCTCTTCTTTCCTTCAAAGCAGCCTTAAATGGTTCTACGGGCGATCTCACTTCGTGGAGGAATGGAAGTGATTGTTGCACTTGGGATTATATATCCTGCGATAGTCACACCAACCGTGTTGTCTCTATTGAGATATCCACCTATGAATTTGCAGGTGTGATATCCGACAGCTTGTGCAACCTTACTTTTCTCAAAAACTTGGGCTTTGGTGGAGTAAAAGGTACGACCAATCTTCCTCCCTGTCTGGGAAATCTTTCTCATCTTCAATCTCTGAATATGTTTGACAGTGGATTGAGTGGGATAATTCCCACTTTCATTTGTGGACTCACCAGCCTTGCTATACTTGACCTCAGTTACAATAAACTCAATGGAAGCATACCTTCCTGTTTGGCTAATCTTTCTTCTCTCACGTCTCTTGACCTTTCCCAAAACCAGTTAAGTGGAAGCATACCGGCTCTTCTAGGGAGTCTATGTTCCCTACAGAAACTAGATCTTAATACCAATAAGCTGACTGACAACATTCCTTCTTCCTTGGGAAATCTCTCTAGGCTCAGTTATCTGGATCTCTCTGTTAACCAACTATATGGGACTATTCCGTCCTCATTTGTCCAGCTTTCCTCCCTTGATCGCTTCTATGCTAATGGCAATGCTTTCAATGAAAGCATTTCTTCTCCACCATTTCCATCTTCTATACGAGAACTGTCTTTTTCGTTAAACCACCATCAGTCAATTTCAGATACTTTATTTCAAAACCTTACAAACTTATGGGAATTGTCTCTCTCTAATTGTATACTAAATATTAGCACAAGTTGGATTCCATCCTTCCAGTTATTGGGATTAAAATTAGTATCCTGTCAAATTGATGACCAGATTCCACCCTGGATTTCAACACAAATTTTCTTGGACACATTGGCACTAGTTAACAACAGTCTTTATGGAGAAATTCCCTCTTGGTTGTGGCATACCAGTCTTGAGTTGGAAAGTGTAAATCTTTCAGATAATTATCTGCAAGGTAGCATGCCATCAATATGGCCTCGCCGTCTAGAAGGATTGCTTGACTTGTCTAGAAATTTATTGAGTGGGCACTTGCCATCAATATGGCCTCCCAATCTAGAATATTTGCTGCTGAATGACAATTTGTTCAGTGGCAACATTCCTCCAAGCTTGGGCAGTTTATCTAGACTCTGGCTATTAAATCTTGCAAACAACAATTTAACCGGAACCATCCCTGCCAGTTTGTCCAATTGCTCTTCTGTTCTAGTCTTAAATCTGGCAAATAATAATTTGGAAGGAAGCTTACCGCATGAGTTCAGTAAGCTAAGCAATCTGCATTCATTAGTCGTTCATAGTAATACGCTGACAGGAGCATTTCCTCCCTCAATAGCAAATTGTTCAAATTTGCAGGTTCTTGATATGGGGCATAACCTATTTGAAGGTGTTATACCAACGTCAGTTGGAAATATTTCACAGCTAAGAGTGTTGGTGATGAAGGCTAACAATTTTACAGGCAATATCCCTCCAGAGATTGGTCAACTAATGGATCTACAGATCTTGGTGCTTTCCTCCAATCATATCTCAGGTTTCATTCCACACACTATTCTAGGTTTGCAAGCAATGGCCGTAGAAAGCCAAGCTGGTTTTGTGCTATCTGGGGTTTCAGTAAAAGGAACACCATATCAAGATGGATTGTTTATGACTGCGAAAGGCATAGATTTGCAGTACCCATATATTCTTTCTACGCTGACATCCATAGATCTCTCAAACAACGAACTAGAGGGAGAAGTTCCTAATGATTTTGGAAATTTGAAGGGATTGAGGCTTCTCAATCTCTCAATGAACAATTTCAATGGGACTATTCCAAATAGTTTGGGAAAAATGAGTCAGCTGGATTCATTAGACCTTTCTACAAATAAATTTTCAGGAAACATCCCAGCTGAGCTTGAATCTCTAAACTATTTGGGTTCCCTAAATTTATCGAATAACAACCTTTCAGGTAGCATACCACAAGGACGGCATATAACTGGCACATTTGGAGAATCCTCTTATTCAGGGAATCCAAATTTATGGGGATGTCCCCTACCAAAGAAGTGTTCTCGGCCACAATTTGCTCCTCCTCCTGCTGTTGTTTCAATCAACAACGAAAAGAATAGCACAGACTATCCATGGTATGAGATAGCAGTGGGATTGTCATATGGAGCAGGTTTCGGACTCACAATAGCATTGATTATAATAAAAATGAGTTGGAAATACAAATACTTTGAGAAAGTTGATACTATTCTCAAGTTTTTGTTTCCGTGGCTCAAGAATTGGACGTTATAAAGGCATTCATTTACAATTCAAATGTCAGAGGTAAACTTTAGAGTTTCTTATTCTTTTCAGTATTTAGCATACTTTAATGTATTATCTTAAATTTTATTCTCAATTTCGGTTCCTTTTATCTATTTTAGATTTTTTCCAATATTTTTTAATTCTCTAATAAAATGCTTTGCTTTTTATTATAATTTAATTTTGTGGATAGGGATCTTTCTTTGTACAAGATGGCTTTTAGCGTTGCTTCTTTGTTAAAGCTATATTAATGTTTGGTGGCCTCAATTTCATTATATTATTTTATAGTTTAATTGTTTGTGTTATATAAGAAATATTACAGACAATAAATCTTTATGAGATGTAATTTTGGAAATTCTCTGACATATTGTAATGAAAAACTTCTCAGTCTTGCTCATTGGTCCTAAGAATATTGTAGTCATGATTTTTAGAGGGACTTCCCTACAGTGGAAATCTCATGTGTTTCTATGAAAAAAACTTTGTAATTTTAGCCATGTTGTCAAGGCATGTTTGATAAATGAAATTTCATAATAATTTGCAAAGGCACTTCATGTACCAATAGCTTTGGTAATTTACAAGTAAACATTAAGGTGGAGATAATATATAAAATGACAAATTTTGTTCGTTGAAAAGTGTGAAATATTTTTCTTCATTCAACAAACAAAGAGCTCTAAAAATTTTCAACTTCTCAATGTTGTACATTTATAAATTCACATAGCTTGCAAACTTGTCATTGTTATCAATGGATTTTCCTCTAAACTAAAGTTAATGGTTAGAATTTCTTATATATATATATATATATATATATATATATATATATATATATATATATATATATATATATATATATATATATATAAAAGATGTTTCATTCAACATGCTCTTGAGAGTAGGAGTAAGCACACCTCTCAAACCATCCTTAATCAATTGCTTTGTCAAATTCAAATGATAAAAACTTGGAGGATTTCAATGTTAAAATGGATAATCTAGTTAAGGTAATAATAATTCTGGGAATTGGGGGGGGACATTAATTTTGATTCTATGTTTAATCTACTCATTCATCTCATCATGGCTGCACCGTGTTCTACCTTTGTTTCTATTTTTTTATAGGTGAAATAGCCTTTTTTCCAGACAAAGGGTATGATTTTGTGGGATTTGATTAATTTTGAGTTGTTTAATATGCTCCTTCTCAAGTGAATTGTTAAAAAAAAAAACTAGTTTCATAAGGCATAAATGCTTCTCAAGACAATTCTATGGGGGATGTTCTTGGCATCTACATGCCCATTAGTGAGAACAACCAAGTGGAGATTAGAGTAGTGGATCTAACATGAATTTTAGGGGATTTCCTTCCTATAAGCACCTCTCTCAAGAAATTTTATGGATTTATATCTTGAAGGCTCCCTTGTTGTTCATTAGTGTGTGTTTTGGTTGTTGACCCTAAAAAATAGGCTAAGTCCCAAAGACTAATACATACAAGCACACACCAAGCGAACACATATCAATACCAATAGCTAAAGATTGGAACATGCAATTCAAACCCATAACATGCATGTGCACCAAACATGGATTACTGGCATGATAGGCACAAACTTTCAAAAACCATGTCAACGTGAGTTGAATGAAAAAGCAATAGGATCCAAAAATACAACATGGACCCAGGTACTACAATAAAGATTGTTTTGATTTTTTCCAATATATTTTTTTTCACTAATGAAATGATTTACTTCTTATTATAACTTAACTTTGTGGACAGGGATCTTTCTTTGTACAAGATGGCTTTTAGCATTGTTTCCTGGTTAAAGTTTTATGGCCTCAATTTTGTTATATTATCGTATAGTTTAATTTTTTGTGCTATAAAAAGAATATTACAGACAATAAATCTTTATGAGATGTAATTTTAGAAATTATCTGACATATTGCAATGAAAAACTTATCAGTGTTGGTCATTGTCCCTAAGAATACTGTAGTCATAGTTTTAGAAGGCCCTCAATACAGTGGAAATCTCATGTGCTTCTATGAAGAAAAAATTGTAATTTTAGCCATGTTGTCAAAGCATGTTTGATAAATGAAATTTCCCAATAGTTTGTAAGAATATTTTTAAATCACTTCATATACTAATAGCTTTGGTAATTTAGAAGTAAACATTGATTTGGAGATAATATGTAAAATGATAATTTTTGTTCATTGAAAAGTGAAACATTTTTCTTCATTCAACAAGCAAAGAACTCTCAAAATTTTCAAATTCTCAATGTTGCACATTTATGGGTGCACATAGCTTGTTAGCTTATCATTCTTGTCAATGGATTTTTCTCTAAACCAAAACTAATAGTTATAATTTTGTGTGTGTGTGTGGGATTCAACATGCTCTTGAGAGTAAGATGAAGCACACATCCAAAAACATCCTTCATCGATTGGTTTGTCAAATTTAATTGATAATGGCTTGGAGGATTTGAAAGTTAAAATGGTTAATCTAGTCAAGGTAATAACAATTTTATTATTTTTGAGGTTGATTCCAAGTTGAATCCACTCATTTGTCTCATCTTGGTTGCACCTTGTTTTACCTTTGTTTCTATTTTTTTGAAAGGTGAAATACCCTCTTTTCTAGACAAAGGGTATGATTTTATGGGATTTGATTAATTATGAGTTGTTTAATATGCTCCTTCTTAAGTGGGTTGATATGAAAAAACTAGTTTCAGAAGGCACAAATACTTCTCAAGACAATTCTATGGAGGATGTTCTAGGCATCTACATGTCAATAATGAGAACAACCAAGTGGAGATTAGAGTGGTGGATTTGACATGACTTTTGGGGGATTCAATTCCTCCAAGAACCTCTCTCAAGAAATTTTATGAAGCTCTATCTTGAAGGATCCCTTGTTGTTGGCTAGTGTGTGTTTTGGGTGTTGACCCCATAAAACAGGCTATGTCCCAAAAACTAATGTGTGTAAGGGTGCACTAGGTGAATAAATATAAACGCAATAGCTAAGGAGTGTCATATGCAATCCAAAACCATAACATGTGTGTGAAACCAACATGGAGTACCAACATGATAGGCTCAAACTTCCATCAACCATGTTGATGTGTATTGAATGACAAAACAATAGGATCTAGACACGCAACTTTGTGGACCCATGTACTATAGTTGAGATTGTAGTGGATAAATGATAAGAGTAAAATTTGAGAGTGGATCTTGATAGATAGTTGTGAAACAATGACAAAAGATGGTGGTAGGTGGCATTGAGTATCCCAATGCATTACCCATTAGGTGGGAAGAATGACATAATAATTGCAAGGCTGGTGTAGTTGGTGGTAGGAAATGCTCTTAAAGCCTATAAAAAGTAGATGACAAGGAGAATAAGGGTATGGTGGGCAAGGTTGACTAAGAATACTGATGTTGTGAAAAGAGAATCTCAATATAATACATATAATAGCTTATAATATAAATAGAATTAGTAGTTGAATTTGTATCATTTTAAGTGCCAAAATCACCTTGTAAAACACGAACAATTATGTAACAATGAGATGTTGAGCAATAAAGCTATGATATATGCTCTATCATGGTTATATAGTTTTATGGATGAATGGCATTGTTTCTTTACCTAGGTATGTTTGTTACATACTGAGTCATGTTTTGTTGGTGATTAATGAAATTGCTACATAAAGAACACATATAAGCTAGGATGTAGGGTAACTTAGTGGCAAGCATGAGTGTGTCAAAACACTCTAGACCTCCACTTTTATTGCACACAACTAACCCCAACTTACCCAAGTTTCCCTTTCTCTATGCCTTAGATGAGTATTACCTTGTGTGATATGTTGGTGCATGAGATGTGTTATTTAATATTGAAGATCATGAATGCACCAACGTGCTTAGGACATGACTAGATTACTACACCAAAACTTTGGTTATATTAATGGTACATGTCACATTGTGTTTTTGTGATGGTAAGTGGAATTGATAAAGAGAACATAGAGATGGTTGGACAATCCCTTAAGCTAATGTGAACTCCATAGGCATTGATATTATGAGAGTCAATAGAGGACCATGGATGAGATGGATCCTAGGGAAAGGGAGGAGTCTAACTCAGGAAGTGTTGTGAAGACCCATAGTGAATAAGAAGGGAACAAGGAGAACTCTCATGTAAAATATTTGTGCTCCAGTGATGAAGAGACGATCACCATAAAGCAAGAGTGGGACTTGGAGAAGGAAATTGAAGGATCCCAAGATGGTGATCGATAAAAAGAAGCTACCGAATAAGTTTTTGGTTCCCCTTGACCTACTGTGCATATTCATGCATCTCACTCTGAATTAGAGAAAGAGTTCTAGGATACTTCACAAGTAGGTGATGTAGGAGGATTCATTGCACACATGGAAGAAGGGAGTTTGGTAAAGCAGTTAGTGCCATACCCACTACTTAATCTAGTGGGTACACAATTAGAGCATCATGTGGATATCATGCATTATAGTATGCCACCCTTGGGAGGGGATGCAAATGCCCATATGAGTGGTTCAAATCAGAGTGGAGAAACATGATATGGAGGACCATTGATGACCCAAAAAGCACTCCAAGTGGCTGGAGTAGTTGTTGTGTAACTAATTACAATAGCTAGTGGATCCATGCCACTAGCCAGAAGAAGTCAAAGCTCAGGCATTCCTTCAAAAAACATGATGGTGATACAAGACCGTAGGCACTAATGGCACCTGTGATTGCCCTCAAATATTATATGGGATGACTTTGAGCTTACTGGAGTATTGTGGGGTCAAGAACATTGTAGAGCATGTTCATAAGTGTGAGCTCATTTGGCATGTGAAAGGAGTCACTTTTTCAGATCATAAGGAAAATCATTTTTCCACCACTTTATTCGGTTATGTGCATACATGGTATAATAATTTGGACCCCACCCAATGTATCATGACTACAATTTAAGGAAGGATATGTTGCTTAAAGAATTTGACATCCTATTCAATTTGAACAATAGATCATTGTTATGCTAAAAACATCAAACAATAAATAATGGAAAGAATTCACATATATGATGCTAGGTTTAAAACCTCGATATTTAAGCTCTCATACATGCTTCACCTTGTGTAGCATGCCCAATGGTTTGTTGGGAGATTGCTTTCTCTGATTTGGCATGCCCTATCTATGTAGACATTTTCCAACCCTAGAGAAGCACTAGAAGTGGAATAAAGAGCCAAGGCTGTTAGCACAATGGACACAAGAGTTAGCCTAGAGATGGAGGTGCAGGTCACATAAATTTCCAGGGAAAAATACTTGATGAGCTTGAGTCTCTAAGTTATTTGGGTTCCCTAAATTTATTGAACAATAACCTTTCAGGTATCATACCACAAAGATGACATATATATGACACATTTGAAGAATCCTCTTCCTCAGGGAATCCAAAGTTATGGTGAGGTCCCCTACCAAATAAGTGTTCTTGGCCACAATTTGCTCCTCCTCCTCTAGCTATTGTTTCAATCAACAATGAAAAGAAGAACACCTACTATCCATGGTATGAGATAGCAGTGGGATTATCATATGGAGCAAGTTTCAAAGTCACAATAGCATTGATTAGAATAAAATTGATTAGAAATACAAATACTTTGAGAAAGTTGATATTATTCTCAAGTTTTTGTTTCTGTGGCTCAAGAATTGGACATTATAAAGCGATTCATTTATAATTAAAATGTCGGAGGTAAACTTAAGAATTTATTGTTCTTTTTAGTATTCATCATAGTTCAATATATTATCTTAAGTTTTATTCTCAATTTCCCTTCCTTCCATCCATTTGATATTTTTTCCAATATTTTTAATTCATTAATGAAATGATTTGCTTCTCATTATAACTTAACTTTGTGGATAGGTATATTTCTTTGTACATGATGGATTTCAACATTGTTTCCTAGTTAAATCTCTATTAATATTTGGTGGCCTCAATTTCCTATATTATCCTATAGTTTAATTGTTTATGGTATATAAGGAATATTACACACAATAAATCTTTATGAGATGTAATTTTGGAAATTATCTGACATATTGAAACAAAAAAATTATCAGTCTTGGTCATTGGTCTTAAGCATATTATAGTCACTATTTTTAAAAGGCCTTCCCTAAAATGGAAATCTCATGTGCTTCTATGAAGAAAACTTTTTAATTTTTACCGTGTTGTCAAGGCATGTTGTATAAATGGAATTTCACAATAATTTGTAAGAATATTTTTAAGGCACTCCATGTACTAATATCTTTGGTAATTTAGAAGTAAACATTGAGGTGGAGATAATATGTAAAATGACATTTTTACTTTGAAAAGAGAAATATTTTGCTTCATTCAAAAAGCAAAGAGCACTCAAAAATTTTAAACTTCTCAATGTTATACATTCATAGGTTCACATAGCTTGTTAGCTTTTCATTTTTGTAAATGGATTTTATTCTAAACCAAATCAAATGGTTAGAATTTATTATTTTATGTGTGTGTGTGTGTGTGTGTGTGTGTGTGTGTGTGTGTGTGTGTGTGTGTGTGTGTGTGTGTGTGTGTGTGTGTGTGTGTGTGTGTGTGTGTGTGTGTGTGTGTGTGTGTGTGTGTGTGTGTGTGTGTGTGTGTGTGTGTTTAATTAAACATGCTCTTAAGAGTAGGAGGAATCATACCTCGAAAACCATCCTTAATCAATTGGTTTGTCAAATTCAATTGATACTGACTTAGAGGATTTGAAATTTAAAATGGAAAATCTAGTCAAGGTGGCTAGGGGATAGGTGCACAATATGGGTCTATCTACTATTATTGAGGGTGATTATAAGATTAATCTACTCATTTGTCTCATTTTGGCTGCACCTTGTTTTAACTTTGTTTCTATTTTTTTAAAGGTGAAATACACTCTTTTCTAGATAAAAGGTATGATTTTATGGGATTTGATTAATTATGAGTTGTTTAATATGCTCCTTCTCAAGTGGGTTGTTATGAAAAAACTAATATCAGAAATCATAAATGTTTCTCAAGGTAATTCTGAGGATGCTCTAGGCATCTACATACCCATAATGAGAATAACCATGTGGAGATTAGAATGGTGGATCTGACATGACTTTTGGGGGATTTCTTTCATCCAAGCACCTCCCTCAAGAACTTTTATGGATCTTTATCTTGAAGGCTCCCCTGTTGTTAACTAGTGTGTGTTTTGGGTGTTGACCCCACAAAATAGGCCAAGTCTCAAAGACTAATGCATGCAAGGGTGCACTAGTTGAAGAAATATAAATGCCAATAGTTGAGGAGTGTCATGTGCAATCCAAACTCATAAAATGTACATGCAACCAACATGAAATACCATCATGATAGGCACAAAATTATAGGAACTATGTCAACATGTGTTGAATGATAATAAAATAGGATCTAAATAAGCAACCACATAGACCCAATAAATGCATTTGAGATCATGATGGATAAATGATAAGAGTTAAGTTTGAGATTAAATCTTGATAGATAGTTTTGAAACAATGACAAAAATATGGTGGTAGGTGGCATTGATTATCCCAACACATTAATTGCCAAGTGGGTAGAATGACATAATAATTGTAAGGCAGTTTTAGTTGGTGGCAGGAAAGGCTCTTAGAGCCTATAGAAGGTAGTCAACAATGAGAATAACGGGATGGTGGGTAAGCTTGGCTAAGAATATTGATTTTGTTGTGAAGAGAGAATATCAACCAGTTGCAGAGACTTTTCCAAATTATATCTATCATATTAGAACTAATACAATAGCTTAGAATATAAATAGAAGTAATATTTGAAGTTATATCATTGTTAGTGTCGAAAGTGTCTTGTAAAACATGAACAATTATGTAACAATGAGATGTTGAGAAATGAAGCTATATTATAGGCTTTATAATAGTTGTTAAGTTTTATGGATGAATAACATTATTGCTTTACGTAGGTCCATTTACTAGATATTGAGTCATGTTTTATTGGTGATTAATGGAGTTACTATGGAAAGAACACATATAAGCTAGGACGTAGGGAAACTAAGTGGCAAGCATGAGTGTGTAAAAACACTCTAGACCATGTTCCCATGCATTCATGCTCTTGATTTCCTTGATGAACACCATCTTGCTGCTTTACAACATAATCACTAATACAAGACCTGTATTTCCAAACAACATAACAAATGAGTCAAAGTCAGCACATTTAATGTTGGTGATCTTGTACTTAAAATATTCTGCACTCATGACAAAGAAGGTAAATATGCCTAAAAGTGGTGGGTCCCTTATTTAATCAAAGATATTCTTGGTCGTAGTACCTATCACCTTTAAACCAATAAAGGACATATTTTCAAAGAACCCACCAATGTGTAATTCCTAAAAAAGTATTTTGCTTAAATACTTCTATTATTTTCCTTGCTTTTTATATGTTATCTATCTAACACTTTTTTTAGGATACTTACATGGATCTCAACCTCTACAACAGCTCTCTCTTTTCACAAACCTTAGTCCTTCCCTTTGGTCTTTTGGTTTCCTTTTTTTTCCATGAGTTACATTGTAAAACTGTGGATAGGACACAGTGTTTCTCATGATTTCCACTTTTTTTCTCATTATTTCCTTTCTTTCTAATACTTTTTGGCGCTCACTTGGGTTTATATTTTGTGAGTTGCAGTGTAAGACCATGGATAAGACCTGGACTTCCTCACAAATACCATCTTTATCCCATTTAATTTTCACATGCTTTATGCACCCTCGTGGGTTTGTCTTTTATGAGTTATAGTGTAAGGCCATAGATAGAACATGACCTTCCTTTTAAAATCACCATCTCTTCACTCATTATCTATAACGTGTTTGCAATGGTTACAAGTTTGTGGTCCTTGTTCTCAACTTTGGATTTTTCTTCCATTATAGATAAAATTTGCACAACAAATGGTGCTAGCATGTTTTCCTACATTTCCCTCATTCTTATGATAAGGAATCACACTTTTCTATCATTTTTACCTATTTATCACCCTTTATCATATTTTTTACAATTTAAAGAAATTCAAATTATTTTATGTTTCATTCCTCTCTATTTCCTACCCTTTCACTTCACATTAGATAAAACAAGGTCAAAGTCAAGATAGCACTTTTATTTCACCTTATTTTATAAGACTCTTAGACACTATGCTATCTGAGTTCTCTATCTTAGCAACCAAGTCCCAAGTATTCAAATGAAAGTCATCTTTAGCACCCATGTTGGTTTTCTGAATCTATATGGAGGAGGAATAGAAAAAGCCATCAAGAGAGTTAAAATCTAAATCATTTGAAACAAAAGTCAATGATTTACAAAAGGCAACATACAAATCTCAAAAGTTAAAATCACATCAAAAGACATGATTACAAGCATATCTCTTATCTTCAATCAAAGATCAAACTCCATAGTTGGCCTCACACTAGAGTCGAGGTCCATTAGGGTATGGTAGGCTAGTAGATTGGAATAATATAATTGAATAAACTCTATAGTGCTACCTATTTTCTCACACAAGTACCCAATCTTCATAGTAGATCGATGGCTTTATAAGGGGTCTTGAGGAATATAAAACATGTTATATGAAGGTAGGTCCATTTTAATTTTCATGTATATCACCTTCATGGGATCATCTACAGATTTCATTTTTTGACATAAGACTTGTGGAGCTAGGATAAGTTATTCAGAGTCCTTAAGGTTGAATGTCCTTTTGTTTTGACAAACCTAATTTGAGTGCCTTGATTTTAATAAAGAGTTCCTCTACTTTGGTTTTTCCTTCATTATCCCCTCCACCCATTTCATTAGGCAGAATGTGATTCCAAATATGTTTTCCCTTCTCATATACTTTCTTCTTCTTCACATCTTAAAAACATGCTAGCACTATTTTGTTTCAGTTTTATTTATCCTTTAAAAAAAATTACATGTTTGAGAAACTATAGATTACTTTCTTTACACCATGGCTCTATATTTTTAGACTTTCTTTGATTTATTTTACTATTTATCATTGTTGCACTTCCCCTTTTTGTGGACACCTATGTCCATTTCTTCTTTCATGTATTTTTTTCATTGTTGAGTGAGGTTGGCTTGTTACTTCTCACTCACTAATGTTGTTTTCTCTTTTATGCACCTTTTTCCATTGATGATTGAGTAATGATTATTACTACTCACTCATCAATGTTGTTTTATCATTTTTTTCACTTGCCCATATTTTTTTAAGTAAGGATCATTACTAATTTCACATTGATGTTTGATTACCATCCTTTTTCAGCATGTATCCTTGGTTTGATTTGGTGAGATTGTATTTCTTACTGAAGGTTTACTTATTTAAGTTTTTCGATCTTTAGAAGCCTTCAATTTTCAGTTACCTGATTTACTATAAAAATTTTGACTTGGTCATTTGGTCTAATATAGAACTTGTTACCCTATCTTGCCAAATTTCCAACTACGTCCTGTCCACATAGAACCAATTATCTTGGGTTTCCTGCATTTGTTTATTTTTAATCTCTTTAGTTTTTTATACTTAGGTTTGTCAAAAGAAATCTCTCCACCCTCCACAATTAAAACTACAAATAAAACAAACAACCATTCAATGATAAAGGTAAGTCAAGGTATTCATTACATTTTCTTTCAGTTATTTTATGCTTTAAAATACTACAACCTTTTTTAGAGTCCCAGCATTGTGTGTTGTTATGTTCTTTTTCTGAAGCACCATCCCTTGTTGCACCTATGTGACACATGATGAGATTCAAGTGGGGAATATGCATACACAACATTTTCAACCTTTATCAATTACTGATGTTGTCTATCTTATAAGAACCTATTGAGTCTCAATCTATCTGAGTACACACCTTAAGAGTTTTTCTAGGAAAGGGGTGGGTATACTATTGGTGCTTCATAGGATTGTTGTCTATATTTCTACTTGTTATCTATACACTTATCTCCTAAAAACAATTCTCCAAAGCTTTGCCTCCTATTTTGCACCCTCCTTCAATCATTTACCATCTTCATTATCCCTTTTCTTAACCTAAACCCCTTTTTTGTAGTTTATATGAATACGTCAGCCACATTGGCCTTGTGTTGTTATTTACAACAACTTACTAAGAACTCAGTTAGTCATGGATGACTTAGTTCATTATCTAGTAAGTTTCTTGTTAATCATAATAATAGTTTAGCCGAGTTGACCCTGTTGGCCTAAAATTTTGAAAGGGTTTAAGTTAGATCCGCCTATATAAACACATCCATTTTACCATTCTTAGAGAGATAATCTAGATTTATTATTCATTTGTACTTATTTACAACCTTCTCTTCCACCATTCTACTTGAGGAGTCCTTCTTAAGGTTTTTACTTGGAAAAGAATATTTTCTTTTGGATAAGTCTTGGATGCTTTGGCCTTTCTTAGTGATCCTTACAAACTAAAACAACCTCTTACGAAGCACCTTTGGCCAAGAGAGAGATTGAGTCTCGACATGTTCATCTTCAAGGTAAGTATTTATAACTTTGCTCCTCTTTTTAGTAGATAAAAGTAGCATAAGTAATCGCTTTTGAATGATATTGCTCTCTCCATGCATTAGGGTTTTATATATACATAGCTTAAATAGGATTCTCTTATGCATGTTTATTTTTATGTTTACTAACCCCCATTTTGTGCCACAAGATTTGGTGAGCACTATATTAGAGTTTTTTACTTTATTTGTTATTAGTTTAGTGAATATGAAAACATAGGATGTAGGTAGGGTTATTGTGTAGTTTTATTTGACTGGAGGCTTTGGAACCCTCCTTAGTGATATTATTGTGGTAAAATATCCCTTATCTAGGTCTAGTAGATCCATATTGGTCATGACCTTGATTATCTAATGTATCTCCTATCGGAAGTGTAAGTAAGATCTATCTTCTCTGAACTATGATTGATTTATAGATATGTTGCATTTCCCATTACATACAAGCATTACCTTGTGTGATATGTTGGTGCATGATATGTGTTATTAAATTTTCAAGAGCATGAATGGACTAACATGCTTAGGATATGACTAAATTGCATCACCAAAATTTTGGTTCTATTGTTGGTACATGTCACATTGTGTTGATGTGATGGTTAGTGGAATTGATGGAGAGAGTATAGAGCTAGCTATTCTAACTCTTTTAACCACTATCATTAATCTAGGATGGTTGTTTTAATAATCTAGATCCTCTCTTACTACTAACCATCCCTAGAATATCTCACATCCTATTAACCAATAATACAAGATATATTGTTTTCTATTAACAATATATCTAACTAGCAAACTATTATGCCCAATAATAACTTTGTCATATTGACTATACGGTAACTAACAACTACTAGTAAATAGTTATTTACCACATAGTAAAAACTAATTACCATTAAAACTCTAAATTCTCAACACTCCTTCCTTTAGAGGTCACATGGGAAGTAGAATCACAAATACTAAATACTATATTACCCTCCCACAAGATTGACATGTGGATGTCAGTTTTGCTCAAAAAATGCATTCAATACATAATTTGTAAAAAATAATTAGGAGAGAAAAATATTAAAAAATCACTTTTGAACATAGACTTATTTGAAAAAAAATTGCCTCTTGAAGTTTATTTGAAACTTGTAATTAAATGGAATTGACTCAAAAAACTAAAGACACCTTTTTATTTTTGACAACCAAAATAAATCAAAGACTAACACTTTTAACATAAAAATGATTCTTATAATAAAACTCTATGTCTTTAACACTTTTAATTTTTTTCTTCAAAAAATATTGACACTAAGAACAATACTAACAATTAAAATTAAAAACAAAATTAACTATCAAACTAAACCACTATACATAAAAACCAAATATAATAATTTTTTTTTATAAAATCAACTAAAAAATAATAAACAACTTAATAAAACTCTAAACTTAAACTCAATCATAAAAAAATCAAAATGTAAAACTAAATCTAATATATAAAAACTAAACATTAAATGAAATTAAAAAATACTAAACAAAAAACTAAACTTATAAAACTACCTTTACATAAAATGACAAAACAATGTAAAAATTTAAACCATTTTTTTAAAAGACTTTTCAAAAAGTAACCCCATGAATTAAAATCAATTAAAAAAGATTAAACTTTTATTTTGGATGAAGTAAATCAGAGGAATACATATACAGTGTACAGCTGTAAGAACAACTATAGTAAAAACAAAGCAAAACAACAATAACACATCAACAGGCCTAAAAGAATAGTTAGCTCAATGCTACCTTCTGTTGTAACAAATTGTACTAAGCATCAACAAAAATAATAATTTAACTTAACACAACTGACAAAAAAATGAATAAGAAAACCAAAAGTTTATTTTTTTTGAAACCACGGACTTTAAAAATAATATAAACTATAAAAACTTTCATCAAAACAAAATAAAATACCTAAAAACATAAATTCCTATACACTAATTACAACTCACAAAAAAACAAATTTAAACGTAATCTTTGCATCGCCATTGAATATTTACAATAATATGCAAAGATGAGTGTCGTTGTATGAGGATGGAGGATTTGGTCCAATGTGTTGAGGGAGATGAATCTGTGGTAATTGATGTGGCAAGGATGACAAGCTTGGGCTTGAGTTTAGTGAACATAAAGATGTTATTGTGGATACAGGGAAGGGAAAAAACCTTGTGCTTGTGAGTTGGGCACCACCATAGAGAATAGGATAAGACTGAATGTAGTTTGTTGAATGTTTCCCCTAGGTGGCTTAGTAAATGAAGCAAGACAATGCAAGGTTGAATGGTGGAGTTCATAGGCCGAGGCTAGGCTGGATCATGATCATTGAAGTAGCAACTGATTTGATGATTTGAAGCAAGCTAATGAAGTAAATGTTTCTGACTAAATTGATTCCACACTAATTAGATCAATTCTAAGTTAGGTCTATGATTCATTCTTCAAAAGGCCAATCTGATGCAAACTAGTATCAATAATATGATATTTACCTCGTTGATCATTCATTTGTATGTCAAAACTAAATATGACATGTCCATAGTTGTATGATCCTATATATATATCTTCTTTTTTCAATATATATATATCAGTTTTTCTTCAAATTTTAGAATGCACACAATGAACAATAATGGAATGAAAACTATGAGTAGAATGGACAAGATAAAAGCAAGAGTAGAAAATGCATGTGGGTGGTGAATGACAGTTTTTGTCCATGTGGTCTACATTGTAAATTATTGTCAATATGCAAGCAAGGGTGAATGGGTAAAATTGGCATTTGCACGTGGGATACACTGCATATCCATTAGACCATTTTGATGTATAAACCATAGATAGAGAGTACAGATATGTCCATGACAACCTACTCTGATTCCAGATATTGAAAATAACCTTTATTAAGCTAGAGCTGAAGGTTTGTACACAATTTTGTCAATAAATCAACCATCTTAATTTTATTAAACAAGATATTAAAAATATATATATATATAACTAGCTATTATAACTCCTTTAACCACTCTCACTAATCTAGGATGGTTGTTTTAATAATCTAGACTCTCTCTAACTACTAATCGTCCCTAGAATCTCTCACATGCTATTAACTAATAATACAAGACATATTGTTTTCTACTAATAATAGCTCTAACTAACTAACTATTATGCAAAATAATAACTTTACCATATTGACTATACATTAATTAACAACTAACAGTAAATAGTTATTTCCCACATAGTAAAGACTAATTACCATGGGAACTCTTAATTCTCAATATAGACTACACCAAATATTTGGTTCTATTACTGGTACATGTCACATTATGTTGATGTGATGGTAAGTGGAACTGATAGAGAGAGTATAGAGATGGTTGGCCAAGCCTTTACACATGTGACTTATGTAGAAGGCTCAAGGAGAAGTGGCATGAAATCTATAAGGTACCAGGAAAAATTTCAGCATGGAGTAACCAAGTGAATGTCAGCTCCAGAGGTGTGAATATGATGGGAGTCAATAGAGGTTAATGAATGAGATGGATCCTAGAGAAATGAGGTAATCTGAATCTATATGTGTTATGAGGACCCATAGAGAATAGGAAGAGTAGAGGAAAACCATCATGAAGAGGATTTGCACACCAATGATGAAGAGATGAGCGTCATCGATCAAGAGTGGGACTTGGAGGAAGAAGTTGAAGGATCTTGAGATTAGGATCGATACAAAGAAGCTACCAAATAAGTTTTTGGTTCCCCTTGACCTAATGTGCATACTCATGAATATCATTATAAATTAGAAGAAGAGTTATAGGATACTTCAAAATTAGGTGACTTAGGTAGATTCATTGCATGCACAAAATAAGGGAGTTCACTAAAGCAATTAGTCTTGTATCCACCACTTGATCTAGTGGTACATAGTTAGAACATCATGTGGATACCATGTAGTATGGTATGCCAGCCTTGAGAGGGGATACAACTCCCCATATGAGTGGTTCAACTTAGTGGAGTAACATGAGTTAGAGGACCATTGGCAACCCAAAAAATGCTCCAAATGAGTGAAGGATCCATACCACCAGTCGGAGGAAGTCGAAGCTCAAGCATGCCTTTAGGAAATGTGCTAGTGATACAAGCATGTAAGAACCAATGAATCCTATGATTTCACCTTAAATATTATATGGGATGACTCTGAGATTCCTATAGTATCATTGGGTTGAGAACACAATAGATCATGTTCAAAAGTGCAAGCTCATTTGGCATGCACAAGGATTCACTTTGCTAGATCGTAAGGCAAATCAATATTACACCACTTTAATGGATCATGCACATACTTGGTATAAGAAGTTGGATCCCACCCAAACTATCATAGACTAAAATTTCTTTAAGGACACGTTACATAAGGTGTTTGACATCTTGTTTAATTTCAGCAACAAAGCATTATGGCACTAAAAAAATCAAGAAGGAACCAATAAAGAGTTTTCACACATATGATGCTAGGTTTAAAACCTTGGTATCTAAAATATCATATGTGAAACATGCCCAATATTGTTTTTGGGGATTATTTGATCCAATTCAAAGTGACCTCTCTATGTAGACATTTACCAACTCTATAGAAGCATTGGAAGTGTAATTAAGAGTTGAGGCTATTAACACAATGGAAACAAGATTCAACCTAGTGATGGAGGTGTAGGTCACATTGATAGAGACACTATTTTAAAAAAAATTGTCCAACCAAGCACATAGAACACATCCTAGTTTATGGTGCATTGACTACAAGGTGGAGGGTCACGCCTAGAATAATTTCCCTTGGTGTAGTGTGTGCACTCTGATAACTTTATATAAGATTAGTTTTGAGGTCTCTTATACATGCAATTTCCCTATTTTTTAGCACACCTCTCAGACAAAGGTGCCCCTATATTATATTATATGTGATGCCTCCACCCTAATACTAATGAATTTTAGGTGATTGATGAATTCTATGAGGCACAAGAATGAAGCATGTAACATATTGCTACATGACCCTCAAAGTATGGGTAAAAAAATATTGGTTATGTCAACTATGAGCAATAACTTGGAAACATAGGTCATAATAGAGGACATAATGAAGGGAGGTTTTGACAATGCTCTTGTTACAAGCATAGTTTATTAGACCACTTTCGATGTGATTATCCCTAGTATCGCACTTGTATGTATTGTCTTAGCACATACAAGGTTGAAGAATGTACAAATTTATATTTCAAGATCATGCATAAAGGCAAACCAAAGAACAGAGTTGGAATGATTTGATGTGTGTGAAAGATGAGGGTGAAAAATAAAAATAATGTTGTATCCAAGGTCTAGGATATGATGTGTAATGGTGTAGTTAATCAACTAGCAACAACTCTCAAAGAAGCAATCATGCCAAGATGCAACGTTGAGGGGCAAAGAGTTGGAGTTTCACTCCCAAAGTATGTCCATATAACCTTATTGGATGGCTAATGACAAATAAAGTTGTTTAGTCATGCCATGAATGTGATTTAGAGCCTAGAATAAGAATACAAACTCACCAAAGAGTTTGAGGATAAGGCTTAACAAGAAATTTAGTCCCATGAAATATAAGTTGGTTAGCTTATAGAGAAACTTGCTTTCCTATGATGTAAGTGAGTGATTCCCATGTTGATAAATCTCTTGGATAAGTATGATGATAAGCAACCAATATATGAATTGGTCCAAACCTTAGCATGAGGGTGTAAGACACAATCACCTTGAACACATGTTATGATTGGGAGTTGCTTCTAGACACTGAGATCAACAAATGGTTAGTTTATGATATCCTAATGAATACTAACATTGAGATTAATGTCCTCATATAAAATGGGTGTTAAAATATGGGAAGATGTGTTACAACCTTCACCTCCCATTCTATTCATGGTAAAATAAATTAGAGCACAACCCACAGGGGTTATATACAATGCTGACATCAAGATCATGGATGTCAAGTTTTGTGACAACTTTGAGGTCATATAACTTGATGATGAAGATAATTACCCTATGTTATTGGGAAGGTATTGGTGTTAAGATAATAATGTGGACATGCACTTTAAACAATGCTACATGAGCTTCGAGAATGGAAGTGAGCGTGTGGTGATCCCACTAATAGTAGACCAAGGTTCCCCATATATTATATGTGTGGATATCACATCTACATTCAATGACATCTAAAACACTAACACACAAATCAAAAAAAGTGTAGATCTAAGTGGGGAAAGTTCCCTAAGATGGGATGATGTGGATGATGACTCAGAGACCACGTATTGTTGGTGATAGATGGGTGTTGGAGACATACGAGGTATTTGTGAGAGGGTGTGGGGTGATACACTTGAAACCTATGTTTGAACCTAAGTGAGAGGATAAATAGTTCAATAAAACACCTTCCTAAAGAAGGGTTGGTCAAAAATGTGGTATGATATGGTCTAGACCCCGATCCCAATACATTCAAAAGAGCCTATATACTAGAGTTGGTCTTCCCCCTACAGATAAAATTTTGAGGTCATGCATCACACCAAAACAAAGGTTGAATTAATTATTTGTAACATCTATATGGGTTGCGTGAATTGGCTGAAGCATTCCTATGTCCACATAGGAGGGACAAATTTCATTTGTAAATAAAGTTTGGGTGTCATGTTTAATTGTTAACTATGAAGGGAAGAAGGTGTCCTGAATTAACAAGGTGAGCATTCCTTTATGGGCCACAAAAGAAGATACCATATAACTCAAATTCAAGAGAAATAGTTAATGTAAAGGAATATTAGGATATAGATCATATATCAATAGTGGTGAGATGTCTCGAGGGTATTTAGATGGTTATCAGCTTAAGCTGGTAATGTAATAAGGTGTTTATGCTATGTTGCAATAAGGATTTTTAAGCCATTTAATTTTAATTTTTATATAATATATTATCTCCTACACACAATAGTTTTATGCATGTTTTAATAAGACACACAACTCTTAAAATATAGTTGGTTAAGTTGAGTAGGGGCTTTCTTTTGAGTGTCATAACCATCAGATATCTAAGCCTCTCTGATGAGGTTTTTTGTGCTTTTAAATGTGAAAAGGTGATTTGTAAATTCCAAAAATATGGAAATATTTACATATATGATAGCAACACCAGGGGAAAAAAGTGTTGCTACATTGGAGGACCAACCACAAGTTTTAGTGTGGGGTGGAGATGGTGCCCAAAGAGATGAAAATATGGTGCCTAAGGAACATCTATAAGAAGAAAGGAACCTACGAGAAGAAGCAAGTATAAGTACAAGTGGAGGAAGAGGGAAATGCATAAAATGACTTGATTTTTAGGGTAAATTATGGTGCAACATGGAACTTGAGGGTAAATAATGACAAATAGTTAGCTAGCTAGTAGACGAACTAACCCCTGAT
The DNA here is from genome assembly GCA_037957365.1 of Torreya grandis. Taxonomy (NCBI): domain Eukaryota; kingdom Viridiplantae; phylum Streptophyta; class Pinopsida; order Cupressales; family Taxaceae; genus Torreya; species Torreya grandis. The sequence goes on from JARHVA010000135.1 coordinate 503,957, forward strand.
AGAAATAATATTGAAGAGCATAAGAGGATGATAGATCTCAAGCATCGATAAGAATTGATTGCTATCATAATTAAGCATCTCAAGGGATGACTCAACGTCGAAAGAATGTGAGTGGAGAGGCTTGAGGCATGACTTATGGTATCACCTACTAGAATTTTGATCTTAAACACATATTTCCACTATTAAATTTTGACAACTACCACCCAATCTCATTATATTCAAAACACATCACTGAGCCTTTCATAATTACTCCTCACTAATTTTTAAAAATAATAAGATAAACGTCTATTAATATTTTACTCCATATTATACTACCATGTTAAGATTTTAATTATAAAAAAAATAAAAATAAATGTAACTCAAATAGAAAAAACAAGCTCATAATGTAAACCGTTACAGGTATTTTCTAAAATTCATGGAAATGCCAAAGAAATAAAAATATAAGGACATAATAATGAGATATATTTTAGTGCCATATTGATTCCTCCTTACTATCTATATCCCACCAACCCTTTTTTTGGGGGGATGTGTGCATTCATTTCTCTAAGCATTTACCAAACCTTTTTCTCCATGATTCTTCTTTCTATGAGATGGAAGTTGAGATAGGCTTTAAATCTCATTTTAGTAAATGCATGGGAAAGTTCCTCTCTAATTCATCCCTCTCTAGTTTGGATTTTGAGACCTGTAAATTTGTTTTTGCACCATACTTCACCCTGCTTAGCTCTATTTTTTTCCTTGCCAAGTTTCAAAGCTCCTATGACTGTGGCTTTGTGCTTAACTTTGGGCCCTGGCTTTTTAAGAATTTTGATTTCTTTTCATTCCCCTGGACTCCTTTCTTTGATCTGATCAAGGGTCAGGTTTATGATGATCCTCTATGGATTAGGCTATATAACCTTCTACCTATTTTAAGGAGCAAAAAATTCATCAAGATGTTGGTGAATCAGGTTGGTTCTTTTGTGATCATTGATGACTCCCCATGTCATCTTAATGTTATCAAAGTATGTGCTATTATGGACCTCTCCAAACCGTTGTTCCATTTATTAAATTTGTTCTCCTCTCCCAGATCATGGATTCAATATCTAAACTATGAAAGCCTCCCCTTTCACTATTTCCATTGAAGTCTTCCTGGTCATCAAATCGTTGGGTGTCCTTCCAGGATATGAGGTCCCTCTACCCCGTGATATTTTCAAGTTTTCAAGAAGAAGTTTGGGAATCTCGATCATGATTTCATGTCGCTCAACTGAAAAAAAAAAATTATCCCTTCTTCTCTAGGGAGGTTATTGTAGAGGACCTTCTGAAGGACAGATCTTCTCTTAGTCTGAATTCATCTCAAATGTAGGTCCCTATTGCAGAAGCCACTTCTATGGGACCCAATTGTGACCTTGCAACAAGGTGGTTATGTGTGGATCCTATTCTTTTCCTTCCTCCATTCCTTCATCCCCATATCCCCTATTTTTGCCCCTCCCACCAATTATTTTCACCCTATCTCCCCTCCCCAGTTGCTATTTCGCCCATCTTCTATGCCTCCCACTCTCTCTTGTTGAGGTTCCTCGGCCCATGCATGGTGGGAAACTTAAATCTGATGTTAGATCCAACATAAAGAATAAATGTATATTCTCTAAGGTGGAAAGGATAAGATCCAAAGTAAAAGCACTGGTAAGAGAGGGATTCCAATGGATAATGAAGGCGCTTCTTTCAAGATGTGAGAGAAGATAAGCCCTTACTTGCAATTGAACATTGCATCACCCTAAACTGGGCTTATCTTGATTGGCTTCCAATTTTTCTCTATCTTGTCTGGTATCATTCATGTTAGATTGGTTGAAGTCTTTCTATTGGGCTCATGCTGCCTTTTAGCAGAAGCTCTTCCTACCTAATTGTTTTCCCTTGTTTTACTCATTTTTACCTTTTCTTCTTGCAAGTAGTAGTTTTTTGTTTGCCTTCTCCCTTTTTCATTTTCATGACTTTTTATTTTAGGGGAATGCAACCCCTTTTGTGTCCTAGTTCCATTTCATAGATCCAATAAAAATCATTTTACCCTATCAAATAAAAAATGATATGTTGTTTAATTCATCTTTGGAAAATAAGAGTCTTTAAAAAAAATTTCCATATTAAATGTGATTGATTTATTTGACTTGACTTATTAGTATTTATTATATGTATGTCTCCACCCCATGTCATGTCACATCATGTCACATCAAACCAATTATTATCCTCCACTTTATAAAACTATTTGTTTTCTTAATTGACTTGAATTGTTTCTCCTATGTCGTTGTCGATTTAAATGCTGACAAATAAATTTATGGTCAAGAAGGAAGTCATAATTTTTTTTTACAATTTTAACCCACATGAATATTTATTTGGCCAACTCTTGGTGTGGGATGGTCAAGTCATGGTGCTACCCATTGAAATATTGTTAAAGAAATGTATGATCAAGAAAGAAATAAATATTCATTTGATGATTTCTTTTTCAATCAATAGGTATGACATACTTGTTATAGGTTATATTCTGAATAAATAGGTTTTACTTCAAAATGTAATATATATGCTTATATACATTTAATTATATTTATTTAATAGTTTCGATAAAGGTGTAAATTATGTTATAAGGAATGTAATTTTCTATTTTGGTGTAGAAGCATTTTGTAAATTGAAGTAATGTAAATTGGGAGTTGTATCTCACTCAGAACCTATAACTGTCAATCCCATCTCATTGTTTTTACATGAATGGTTAATATAAACACTCTTATATTTATGGTAGAAGTGATGGTGGAAAATGAGGTTGTATTGCTTCATATGATGTGGTAATACATTGTGTGGGTAGGAGGCATTATGTTTGACGATGAGCTTGAGTAATGGTAAAGTAGTGGAGAAGGGAAAGGCCATGCAGAACATGTACATGGTGAAATATTTCTAGGTGAGTTAGGTAATTATGGTGAAGGGTAATGATAGGGTATTTCAAGTGATATTATACACCAGGAGTACCATATCATACACGAGACCCAGATTTAAGGAAGAAATGGATTTACATGACTTGCACTCATTACAAAGGGGTATATACCTTGCAAGGTGACAACTTCAATTTGTTATTTTCTACTAGCATGGGTGGACGAGGATGTCATGATAATTTATTTTATTATATGAGGCATCTACGTTTGATGTGCAACTTGAATCAACACAACAATGTCACTGACATGGGAACAAGACATTAAAGTTTTCAAGTCTATATTTATATATAATAATTATAAATATAATATATTATAATTATATATAGTATATTATATATTTATAACTATAAATATTACTAAAATTTTACTATAATATGTATGTATGTATGTAATTATGTGTATATGTGTGTGTGTTTACACACAAACACACACACACACACACACACACACACACACACACACACACACACACACACACACACACACACACACACACACACACACACACACACACACACACACACACACACACACACACACACACACACACACACACACACACACACACACACACACACACACACATACATACATACATACATACATACATACATACATATAAAGGGTTCAAGCGACCCTCCCTTATACAAGGATAAAAATCAAAATAAAGAATCTGAGTTAAGGATAGGAAAAATCAATAAATCTTTTCTTGTATAATAGCATAAACCCAAGGCTAAGATAAGCCTAATACCAAAAATAAGGACCAAACTCCATATTTGATTAAAAAAAAAGGTCCAAAATAGTTGGCCTACCAAAAAACATGATCCTTTACAAACTAACATGCCAAAAAAGGACCATGAAATAGAGACTACATAACAAAAATGCACCAAAACACATTATGGAGAGGTTGCCACCACATGATCCCATTTCACATATGGACATGGAAGGTTCCCAACTGAGTAACCATTTATTATGCGCACCCCACCATGGGCCTGAGACCAAACATACCACCCCTTGGTTTTACATTTCACCCCACAAACTTATTAAACAAAACCAACAATAGGAGAAGATGCCCCCCCCTCCTCCTAGGTCCTCCTAGCAAGAGTAAACACTCCACCTAGTCCTACTACATCCACCATGTCTTCCATTCTCCTCTGCATGTGCACAGACATGGACTTGTGAGTAACCAATTTCTTGGAAATGTCCAGCAAACCATATTTCTTTCTGTCAATATACTCCATGGATTCCAATACACCTTTACCTCCATTGAAATTACCAAGAATCATGATTCTAAGACTACCAGCTTATACTTAAACCCTCCCAAAATCTGGTTAAGGGAAAGGAGCAGTATCAAAAAATCATCCATAAAAAAAACAAGCCCACAAACTCTAGCTGGTCTATCAACTACCTATAGTATGATGGCCCTCATTATCAAAAAGCACTCCACCAATTCTCTATAAATAGAAAAGGGTCAAAAACCCAAACAATTAATCCCCATTAATGGAATGGAATGAATGTCTCCAAGATTAATCTTGTTTAACCAAAGATTTATACCACCATGAAGACCTAGGCATAAAAGCATTTTGACCACATGACAAACACTTATGAATCCTTCATAGTGCACAATAAGTTGCTAGAAAAAAATTAAATGCCACATTAGAATTAGTCTTTTTGTACCAAATTGCATGTATGTATTCTTATCCCAAAACCATTTTAATGACATCAAATACCTCCCTATTCTGTGCTTAAAAGATCAACCTTAGCCTTTTATCATTCATGCATTACCTTAATGCCATTCCCCTCTTCTCTACCCTCACAAAAATCATAACTTCAAAAAAAACCAAATTATCCATGGCAACATTCATGGTTGTAAGTATAAACCTGATCAGGACACTTCCAAAGGAAGGGAAGGAAAACATAGAAACCCTACACACATCAAATGAAAATGGGACTAGGTTGAGTATGCAACATTGAAAGTGAAATACAAAGTGGAAAAACACATGAGGCCACCTTGAATGAAAAATCATGATTTTCAAGATATTATCTTGAGTCGTGACTAGTGATGACCCTTAAGGACCATGCCATGAATACAATTAGACATATTCAATCAAATCTAAACTTAGTTATACGTCAACATTATTACCAATGATTTGATCAACTAATTGATCCACTTCCACATTTTCTAGAAAATCAATGTGAAAGTTAGTTTCTTTGTAATAATGAAAAATTGACCATGATGTCAAAGAATCCAAAATCATCCATGTATTTACCAAGATGTTGTATAAATTTTATAATATCCCTCTAAGGATAATTAGTACACTTTTTTGAAATTTTGTGATAAATAAAAAAATTGTAATATGCATAAAAGATAACACCAACTATGATATTCATTCACTAACTAATTACACATAATAAATACATAAAAATACATATAACATAGATATATTGCAGATGAACTGCTTACATACATAACTCCTTGAAGTACCAATGTAGTTTATGAATGAAACCACCATAAGCCATCCAAGGTGGATCTCTCACCACCAAAAATAGTAAACCTTATAGGGTTTTCATCCTCAAATATTTCCTTACTCTAAGGGTTTTCCTCCATAGGATAGGAATAAGCTAAACTAAGTTCAAACTTCACAAATGGGGGGCGGGGGGAGGGGGGTTAATGATATTCAACATGTCTGACTAAGGGTGCGAGCTCTTTATTTATAGATTTTACAATGAATAAGGAAAATAGAGAAGAAACATCAGGAGAGAGAGACTATGGTGCCACATCTCCATGTGGGCCAAAATGGCTACTATTGGGTATGTGACACCATGTACAAGGATCAAGGGTGAATCTTGTACTTTTGATAATATCTCCACCACTTTCCATATCACTCCAAAATGTCCTCCTTAGTCACACATGTGAGAAATATGATATGCTTGTCTCCTTGTGAGAATGGTCAAAAGTGGATCACATGATCACTTGCTCTCTTATGTTGGTCTTCCACTTTTCATATGACACCAAAAATGGCACCCCACTTCCTCATGTGAGCCAAATCTCCAATAGTGTAGTCTTTTCATCTTCCTTCATGTGCCCATAAGCTTCCAAAATATGTCCAACACCTTTTGAATTTAATTTTCATGCCAACACAAGATTATCCCCTAGAGTTGTGCCCAAACTATTCACCCCTTGTCTTCATCCTCAAAAGTAAGACATGTGACTCACCAAATACAAGAAAGTATGACTCCTAGTGGAGTAATATGCCCCACTCCATCATATACACTAGATTCCATGGAGAATCCTCTATGGGCCATGCCATATTATCTACAATCTACCTCATCTAATACATCATCAACTGCATCACCTACCACATAACCATGAATAGTAACATGTAAATAATAACTAGTTAATAGTGACTTGAAATAATAATATTCTCTTATATCACTCAACTTATCTCATGGAAATGAAATAGGCTAATGGTATTATAAAAATTACTCATAAGGAAAATGGGGACATTGCAGTCCTCCCTTCCCAAATATTGTTTATCATCAAGCAATACTTATTCACTTACTGGTTCTAAATGTCTAGATCTCATATAAAACTGAAGGATTCTTTACCATATTTTGTTGCCCCACTTTGATAAAACTACAATCTACAACTTTTTTATTCCATAAAGCAATCCTATAAATCATGTGTATTCTCAGAACCCATATTTTCATATCCCCTTACATATTCAAAGTGAAAAGAGGAACCTCTCTCATTAATTCACCTATAGCAATCACACGTACCCCCACAAAGCTACTGGTACAAATGATGATAGCAGTGTTAAGACTAAAAATTAGAGTTATAATTACCTTGTGAATGCTTATGTTGTCATAAGCTGATAGTACCTCATCAATACTCTATTCCTAAGTGTTATAGTGGATGTCCCATGCACATAAATCCATGCAATCAGCTTCTTCAATTTTTGAATATCATCATTAGTTATTTATCTAAGAATTAATTCACATTAAAACTTGCATGAAAAACCTATTATAACATTTATATCATGACTTAAAACTACACCTTCATGTGAAAATTGATCCTCTAATTCTAAGAGTTCACATTCTTGATGTACTTTTCAATCACTATCAACATACTGAATCTCCATAATCCTTGTATTAGATTCTTATTCCTTGGGTGTGGCTATAATAAATAACTGGTTTTTTTATTTTTATAATGAAAAGTGGGCCAAACTTAATTATAGGCATATCTCATCCACCTCTTTCTCCTTTTCATGTGTATCTCATGATTCTTCTTCCTCTATCATGTCAACTGATAAGTATAGCTTCAATTTTTGCTCACATTATTTGAAAAAAATGTTAACCAATTCATATGCAATAAAGAAACAGTTTGTTACTTTCTCAAAATATCTAATAAAAAAGATAAGAGTGACTGGGAGATAACATCACTTTCATTCAGAACCAAAGACATAATGGTTCTCATACAATCAAAAATAATGTATTCATGATCCTCACTAATAGAAGCTATAAAATGATGAAACATTTTAAGAATAAGATCACCACAATGTAAATCAATCAAAAGAACACATGATTTGAGTTTTGCTATCAATTCTAAAATCTTAACCATTTAACCAAAAGAAGGGCTTCTGATATCGTCTAAACCATGAAAGCTTTCAATAATCAATTGTAATATCCCCCTCATTATGTCATCATTATAGGGTGTTTCAAGGGCTGAAATTCTTGTAATTTCACAAAGGCAATAAATGACAACAAGTCTTACCTCTTTATTAGGATGTCTTATAAGCATTGGATTAATCAAAGAAGTCATTGATGGATTCACTACCCAAAGCAATTTATTTTAACCTAAATGATCTATCATAGACAAACTACTCTCCACTTCCTTCAACATACTGAGTAAAAAATTCTTTTACTGATGTAGAAACTCAAGATCCCTACATGATGCATAAAGCCTATCTCCAACATCATTTTCACTGAGTGACTCCATGATTTTCATCGTCTTTTAAATTTTATCCTAAATTTATTTGAAAGATTCAAGTAAAGAATCTATTATCTTTCTATATTTCATGATTCAAATGATAAATGAAGACTAAAGTACTTACATGTAAATAATCCAATAGGCTGGCAAGAAAAACCAGCTTTGATACCACTATAATATCACTCTGAAGATAATTAGTACACTTTTTTGAAATTTTATAATATTAGCTTAAAAATGACACAATTGGAATATGCATAAAAGAGAACACCGGCTATGATATTCATTCAATAACTGATTACACTTGAATAAATACATAGAAATAATAAAAATACATATAACATACAGATATTGCAAATCAACTAGTTACATACATAACTCCTTGAAGCACAAATGTAGTTTCTAAATGAAACCACCATAAGCCAGCCAAGGAAGATATATTACCACCAAAATCAAAAAACCCTAGAGGGTTTTTGTCCTCAAATATTTCTTCACTCAAAGGGTTTTCATCTTTAAGAAAGGAATAAGATGAACCAAGTTCAAACTTCACTAATGGGGGGTTAATGATAATCAACATGCCTGACCAAGGGTGAGAGATCTTTATTTATATAATTTACAATGAAGAAGGAAAAGAGAGAAGAAACGTGAGGAGAGAGAGAATGTGGTGCCACATTTCCATGTGGGCCAAAATGACTACTATTGGGCATGTGACACCATGTGCAAGGGTCAAGGGTGAATCTTCTACTTTTGACAATATCTCCACCACTTTCCATATAAATATAAAATATCCTCCTCAATCACACATGTGAGAAATAGTGAGATTCTTGTCTCCTTGTGCGAATGGTCAAAAGTGGATCACATGAACACCCCTCTTTTCTCTTGGTCTCCCATTTTCCATGTGACACCAAAAATGGTGCCCCAATTCCTCATGTGATCCAAAGCTCCATTAGTGGAGTCTTGTAATCTTCCTCCATGTGCCCATAAACTTCCAAAATATGTCCAACACATTTTGACTTTATTTTTCATTCCAACACAAGATTATCTCCTAGAGTTATGCCCCAACTATTCACCCCTTATCTTCATCCCTAAAATTAAGACATGTGACTCACCAAAGACAAGAAATTTTGTCTCCCAGTAGAGTATTATGCCCCACTCCCTCACATACACTATATTCCATGGGGAATCCTTTATTGGTCATGCCACTTCATCTTCCACATCATCAGCTACATCACTTGCCACATCACCATGAATAGTGATATTGAATAGTAACATGTGAATAGTAATTAGTGAATAGTGACTTGACATAATATTATTCCATTATATCACCTAATTTAGCCTATGGGAATGAAATAGGCTAAAGGTATTCTACAAATGACTCATAAGGAAAATGGGGACATTAAAATTTTCATGTATTAGCATGTCGATTGTGAAGAGACGATGCAATGACCATAGACTCCTTCTCTATGCATAGATGTTCAATTACATATTAGTGTGACATCTCAATATCCAAAACCACTGCTTGGGTTTCGACCTCATTATTTGTTCCATCATATAATTTTACCAACATTTTCTTAATCAAATATATAGTATAATACCTGAAAATGCATCCTACTCCTGAGACACTAGGGTTCCCATTGACATCACCATCGAAGTTAAGCTTAAAGTACCCTAAATGAGTGGGGATCCAAGTTACATTATTACCCTTTAGTGAGATGATCTTGCTTACTCTTGACCCATTAACAGGGGGAATACTAACCAACAACTAGTTTAGCCTGACCAATATGTCCCAAGAAGAGAGATTGGCTACCTTCCTTTTCACATTGATGAAGACAACTTTATAAACTACAATTTTTAACTTTAAAAAAAATTTGGCAAGTAAAAATTTTGCTCTTAGAATATGCGATTGTTATATTCCTTCCATAACATCCAAATAAAAAATTTCGGTTATAAATCTAGAGAGTGCCTAAGATGTCACCATCCCACCCAAGATGACATGAGAAGAAAACATGGTAGAGAGATGGGGCATGAGCCCATTTCTAAATTAATATTTCACATAGCCAATCTCAACATGAGGAAATAAAGAGATACATAAATAACAAATGACCCATAGTTTCCTCCTCCTCAAGGCATAAACAACATCTAAATGATCCACACCAACCCATATTCCTGATTCTGTCTTGGGTTAAAAATTTATTCTAATTTTCTATCTACGCAAAATCACCTAGCTTGATGAACCCCTTGCTACTCCAAAAAAGAAGATTAACACAAGGACAACTTACCTCATCATCATAAACCATGTAATATCCTAAATTGACCCTATATTCACCAATTCTAGAACCTATCTAATAGATAGAATCCTCTTTAGTGTTAAAAAACACTTTATTTTTAACCAAAATGTTACCAAAAATTTGTCTTTGCTCATGAGGAACGAGTTTGTTATCCAGAACCTTCCACCATCAAAACACCATAGTCACTCATCTATATTTCTCCATGTAGTCCCTTACTTCATTACCCCTAAAAAATGGAGAGAATTGTGTTTGACTTGTTTTAATCTTTATGATCCTAAAGTGGTCTATGACTGATCTAAGAGTCTTCTTAAAAAATTACAAACCTAGCATTGTTGGTAATTAAAGAAATGTGATTAGAAAAAAGTGGTCTATAGTGAAGAAGAAAGTTCTAAAAATGAGAACCCCAAGGTGGAGAGGCATTGATTAGGATCCCTAATGGAGCTAGAGTTGTAAAATACTTTAGTTGAAGGATTTTGCTCCAGAGAGAAGAGGAATTAGTATGCACACCCCAGACCAATTTTTCTCATAACACCATATTATGTAAGTCTAGATTCCTAATTCCATCACCTCCTACTTTTTTATCTCTAAAAACCTGATCCCACCTCAATAATGTCACCCTTTTTTTAGGCTTACTGAGCTCCATAAAAAAATCTTACAAATATGATTGATTCAAGTCAACACTTTAGCAAGGGCATGGATAACTAACAATAGGTATATTATAATAAAAATGAAGATATATTTGATGAGAGTATTCCTCCTAGCTAAAGACAATAATCTTCCCTTCCAAGAATTTAACATGTCTTTGAGAGAGCCCAAGGCATTGTCCCAAAAATCTACTTTTCCACCCCCCACAAAAATAGGAACACCAAGATACTTCATTGGTAGCTTACTAATCCCATTTGAGCCTATATTGAGATATTTATGAAATAAATCTCAGACTTAGATCATTCACAAGTTGTCCAAAAGCCATCAAATACTTATCTAATAGTGACCTAAAATGAAGATCTTCTCTGATAGAAGCCTTTCCTAACAAGAAAGTATCATCTATGAATTTTCCATGGGAGAGATTTTCTAGAAATTCCATTACACTTAGACCCTCAATCAATCCTTTACCTTTAGCTTCCTAAATACACCTATTAAGGGATTCAACCATTAGAATGAAGATGAAAGTAGAGACTAGATCACCTTGCCTAAGACCTTGATAGGCTTCAAAAAATCCCAAAGGACTACCATTGAGCAAAATAAATAATTTTAGACTTGAAATATAATTGAATATCCATTCACGAATCCTTATTGAATCAAAAATTCTCTAGGAATTTCATGATAAATCTCCAGTTAACTCAATCATAAGCCTTATTGATGTCAAGTTTAATAAACATACCTTTTTCCAAAGTGGTATTCAAGGAATGCAACGATTCATGAACCACTATTATGCCATCCTAAATATGATGTCCCAAAACAAACTCACTTTATTTAGAAGAGATTAATAGCGAGATGAAGTATTTTAATATGAAGGATATAGCTTTGGAAATGATTTTATAGATAGTGATGTATAAGGCAATAGGTGAAAATCTCCAAAATTATATTGAGAGGCCCCTTTAGTAATTAGGAGAGGAAGGAACAATTTATATCAATACTAACCCTTTTTTATTACCTAGATAACTCAAAAACTATCATTATCTCAACCCAAATGATCGACCAAATACTTGATAGAAGGCCACTAGAAAACCATTCGGTCTTGGGGCCTTGTCTTTTTTCATTGTAAAGACAAGCTTCTTGATTTATTATTTGGAAAAAGGCACCAATAGCATAACATTTTGTTAATCCGTCACTAGCTAAGGAATGAAACTTAAGTTCATTTTGTGATTATAAATTTGAAGCATTTGGATAGGTTAGGAGAGACTCAAAAAGCCTAACAGCTTCAACCTAAACCTTAGAATTCTACTCAATAATCTTACTATCCATATCCATGATTTTTGAAATCTTATTGTAACTCCTCTTTACCCAAGTATAATTGTGAATTTTTTTATATGTTATGATCACCTTCTTTTAGCCATCACTCCCTTGATTTCTATTTCCAGTGAATCTCTTACCTCATATAAATCTCCTCTAGTTCCGCAAGTAATGAGCATTCGTTCAAATATATGTCTGAGCTCATCCTAAAATTCATGACCACATCATTCATAGCTTGGATCTCTATATCCACTCTTTTGGTTTTCTCAAAGATATTCTTAAAATGAGTTTTTTACTCCAATTTCTATGATAGTTATTAATGAAACTAAGTTTTTAAACAAAGGAATACATACTCTTACCTTCAACCTAATGATCATTCTTACACCAGTAGTTGACTATATCAAAATTTGAGTGAGAACAATAGAGGAGCTTGATCCATAGTAATTTCTCATTCCAATGGAGCATGATTACAGCTAGACAGTGATAGGATTTTGCTTTCCAAGAACCAATTTGAATTCAACTAGAAAGGATCCAACAAAATTATATCAAAGGAATTCAATGATGTTGTTGAATCATTTTATTCTATTGGTCCAAATGTATATCCCATTCTTCTAGGTAACATCAATGAGTCCACAAGGTGGAAAAGTCCAACTACGAATCACCTCTTATATTAGCTAAATAGAAAATGACATTGAAGTCACCATCTAGTACAAAACTCTCATCTAGGTGTTGAGAAATAATTTCAAAAATATCAGCCCAACATCTCCGCTTGAGTTAATGACTATTTGGACCATAAACATTGAAAAAGTAGAAAGAGATATATATGGATAGATCTTTGATATTACACCATTGCTAATTAGAATCATTACCTAATGGTTCCACTTCCACTTTATAAGGATTATAGATCATGGCCAAACCACCCAACACTCCCACTAAATCCACAAAACATCCTTTCCAATTTTCCAACAGTGACTAAGATACCACTCAGCTTCCTCCCTATATAATTTTCTTTCTTGAAATATGATAATATTTAGCTGTATATGTAATAAATGTTGCTTAGCCAAGCACTGCTCATTAGGTAAATTGAGGCCCCTAACATTCCAAGAGATTAACTTCATAGTAGTGGTAAGGGAAATTCCACCACCCGCACTTTAGAAGGAAAAAATTTGTGATGGACTTCTCCTTGTCTGACATTCATTTCTATACTAATTTTTTTGAATTAGATTTACATCCACTTTTGATTCTCTTGCCATAATTTGGCTCTGAAATGAGGCAATATTTTTGAGTGATTGTAAAAATATCCCTCAAACATAATTCTTCCTTTGAATTCCTCTCCAAAATTGAATCTATTATCCCCTCTATATCTTGAAAATTTTCATCAACTTCCTCTAATTTATCATCCAAATTTTGAGATGATCAAATGAAAGACACTAATTTTGATGACTACATCACCATTTTGTATGTAGCCTCCAACATTCCTTGAGCTAAGGATAGCTCCAATCCTCCCAAAGTGGCTTGATCTGATTGGCCTTGAATGATAGGTGATCCCTATAATTTTTTGAATTAATTACCACTATTTCAATTCCATAATTTATTAGATGGTTGAGACACTTTCACTTTCCACACTTTCTTCTCTACTATACTTCGAACTAGGCGATCCACCCTTGGGAAATTTATTTTGATATGATACACTTCATGAAAACCAAAACATCATAAGGGAAGTTTTCAATTTCAATATTTTGAACCCATTCTCTTCTGAAATCTCAGCAATCAGGGCTATTTATACATATTTTTTTTCATACACAATAAAAGATCCATCCAAGTAGATGGGATCAATTGAAATGAAATCCCCCAATATATTTATAATATCTTTAAGAATCTCTTCTCCCCAATATTCAATTGGAAAATGGTATAGTTTAATTTAAATAGGGACCTTATTTAGTAAACAACCATGTAGATCAAAATTAGGGCACTAGGCATGGGTTGTGACTCCTTCTCCATTGAACAACCATGGACCAGAAGAATGTATTTCATCCCTTTTAGCCATATTTAGGAAAGTGACTAGAAATAAACCTCTTGGTAGGAATTATATAGGATAATTTACCCCCAATTTTCTTTTACCCAATCTTCACATTCACCTATAGTCAACTATTTACCTGCCACCTTACCAATTATGCCTTGCCTCTCTAATGCCCTAATATTTGCATCTAAATTAGAACCCTCAATAACTAACTCACAACTAAATTTGATCACCAAATATGACCTATTATTTACACCTAAAAGCAGAGGTTTCCTTCCCATGCTTGCCCACCCTCTTCTCACCATTGTGTTTATCAATCTTTGATATATCATCCTTAATAATTGGAACTAACACTTCATCACATGACACATCAAAGGTTTGATCATCTATATAATTATATTTTATTGTTCCCTTTGGCTCTTCCCAATCCTCTCCTTAAGTTGTCAAGGCATGTTTGACCATAAACTTTGTAATTTTAGCCATGTTGTCAACGCATGATTGATAAATGAAATTTCATAATAATTTTCAAAGGCACTTCATGTACCAATAGATTTGGTAATTTAGAAGTAAACATTAAGGTGTAAATAATATATAAAATGTTTTGGTTGAATATTTTTTCGATCAGCGTACTGATAAACAAAATAGGTCTAATCAGCCAAAGTAGGAAGATTAGTTATCCAAATGTGTAGGTTTAACACATCAAAAGGGGACTAATCTCTCCTCTTATCAAGGGGAGGTTCCCTATATATATATATATATATATATATATATATATATATATATATATAAGAATACTCAAGGTTAGGACAAACCATTCATCTCTCTTTTTTCAGAGATGATGCATGCGGATCAAAGGAAAAACTCAAGGGAAATGACAGAAAGCACTCTTCTTTCAGAAGTACTGCTCAACAAACCACAAGAATAGTCCTGGTAGTAAATAAAAAGTGTAACCAAGGACGTAGTAACCAACAAATTGAGATGCAGCACAAAGTCTTCACCTGAATTGCCCAAGAATAAGATACGAAGGACAATGAGGGCACAAAGTCCTCCCAATGTCCTTTACATAGAAATGAAAAGAAAACACACTGAAAGGTAATTATGGGGGCACAAAGTCTCTCCACAGTAGACTTCAAGACACCTTCCTGACTAATTTCACTAATCCTGCTTGTTGAATTAAAGGAATAGAAAATATATTAAGGAAAAAGACATAAGAATAGTTTCCCCAACAACAAAGATATCACAGCACAAAGTCTAAAAAGTCCCTTGCTTTCTTATTCCAATAACAAAATATGATAAAAAAACTGAGCTCAAAGTCTCAGTAATGCCTTTCAATTTGGGTAGAGTTTTGTTCTGATTGTCAAAAAGAGATCTATTTACAATAAAAGAGAGTCCCTTATATAGCCTCTTCAAGGACTCGAGAATAGTAACACATCATGTTGCATTGAAAACTGTTAAGAAGATAGGCTGGAACTTAGGGGCATTTACCCATTTGCTTTTCTCAATGTAGAGAAACAAGTCACGCTATTGAAAGTTTGCATCTTTCAATGTCCACCTGGTAATCTGATCTTTCTTCATCATTCCTCCTTTTCTGGTTAATTGAATCGGGTCCTAGATTCAATTTGATATTCTATTCTTTAGTCGCTTCCTACTAGTATTGGCCTTAAATCCTATGAATGCATTCAAGTCTATAGATTACAAGGATCAACGACTATTTTATGAGCTTTGAAATTGATATTCACGTGTCCATCACTACGTTTTCAATGGCTAGTTTGTTGTCTTAAATTTGACGTCTTCAGGTGCATCACCCCTTGGTCCTTCTTCGGCTTTCCTATTTTGCATCTTCTTGAAGGGAAGGTGACCCTTAAATTTGGTAGTTGAGAGTCCCTTGCAAGGGCACCTGCCCTTCGGGGTCCTTCGGCAGCCTTTTATCTTCGACAGTCTCTTGTGGCTTTCCTGCGGAATGTCTCCATGGGCATTTTCCCCATATTTTTCTGTAGGCATTTTCCTGTGGACTTTTTTGTGGGCATTTTCTCATGGATAAAAATTCTACATAGACAAAAAGTCTACAGAATTGTTTCGTTTGCCTTGGTGTTTGCGAATTCCTTTGGGATTTCTTCCCACAGCTTCTTTCCCAAATTCCTTCAAACTTTTTGTCTGAAGGAATTCCTTCAGACAAAAAGTTTGAAGGAATTATGCCTTAGTCTTTTTCAATTTCCTTAAACAAAATTTTGAAAGAATTTACCTTAACTTTTTCCTTGAAAATGACCCTTTCGAAAGGTGTTTTTGTCGACCAAGTGCCCTCCGCAAGGGCACTTGTCCTTTGGGAGGCTTCTTTGAATATTTGCATTGAACCACTCCTTTAAACTGAGCTGATGAATCAAGGTGATGAACCAACTGTTAAACCATTTGATTGAACCAAAGCATTGAATCACTTGGTTGAACCAAAATGGTTCAAGCCAATGAACCCTTTGATTGAACCAAGTCTTTGAACCAAGTGAATGAACCAAAGTGTTGAACCACTTGGTTGAACCAAATGTTGAACCAGGCCGATGAAGCAAGCTTTGAACCAAAATGGTTCAAGCCAATGGTTTACGCCGATGAACCAATTGAATGAACCGAAGCATTAAACCAACTGTTGAACCAAGATTTGGTTTAGTGGTTCAAATGAAACTTTTGAACCAGCTGACAAACCATTTGATTGAACCAAAGTGATGAACTTTTACCGATTAAACTTCACAGTTGTGTTGAGAGCTTTTGAACCTGTTGAACCAAATGCATTGAACCTGCTGTTGATGCTTGCCGATGAACATTTTTTATTGAACTAAGGCGCTGAACCAATCCCAAAAATGACTAAGTGTTGGAAACTAATTCTTTTGATTAAACCTGCCTATAGAAGCCTTTGAACCAGTATAAATGAACCTACTTGTAGATTTTGTAGAAACCAAGTCTGCAGTTTTCTTTAACCTTGAAAGAGTCTATAGAAATCAACCTGTGAAGCCCATTGAACTTGGCCTGCAGAGTTCATAGATTCAAGCCTGTAGAGTCTGTAGATTTTTGAAAAGCTTGAAAAATGAGGAATTTGAATGCCCAAGACAAATTTTGAAAAGGGAAGAGACAATTTTGGTCTATAGGAGCAAAAAAGTTCAATTTTTTTCCCAAAAATGAGTGATATTTTTGGGGGACAACTGCTGGCTCCAGTTGGGGAACTTCTGTCAATTGCAAAAAGAATTAAAGGGAGTAGAATCTAGAATCTCCATTGTCTTCATGTGTACCATTGGGCTACAGAGTCATGCTACCCAAAAATGAAAGGCATCAAAAAAGAAAACAAACAAAAAAAATAGAATTAAAAACTGTACAAATATACATATATATAGATGCAATGATTTGATACTTCAAGAGTTGAAGTGTTTCAGATGCTGCCCATTGTGAGGCAAAGAAAAGAGTGTGCCATCTTGATATTTCAATAGAAATCTATTTTCACCAATGTGATGATGAATTTTAAATGGTCCTCTCCAAAGGGATTCAAACTTTCCATGCATCCCCTTTGGTTCTCTCTTTTTGTCCCACAGTAGGACTTGATCCCCAATCTAGAAATCATGATTTTTGGCCTTCTGGTCAAAGAGTTTCTTTCCTAGACTTTGATGAGCAGAAATTCTATCCACCACCATGGTTTTCTATTCCTCTAGCTCAGTCAAGCACATGATTCTTTTATCAAGAGAGCTTTCATATGTCTGATCTTCAATTGCCTTTGCCAATTTCAAGGATGGAAATTCTAAGGTGATTCGTATCTCAGCGTTGATACCATAAAGAAGTTGAAAAGGAGACATACCAATTGCCCTCTTTGGTGTGATTTTGTTTGCCCATAGAGCATCAACCAATGCTTTATGCCATGTTCTTTGATTGTCATCTACTAGCTTCTTGATGATAGTTACCAGGTTCTTATTGTTGGATTCAGCTTGTCCATTCCCTTGTGAAAAATAATCAGAAGAGTGAGAGAGTATAATTCTATAATGGAAACAAAATTGTGTAATCTCCTAGGAGGTGAAACAAGTTGCATTGTCAGTAACAATTTTGATTGGAACTCTAAACTTGGAAATGATATTCTCTTTGAGGAAGTTGCATACAACTTCTGAAGTAACATGCTTAATTGGGATTGCTTCTACCCACTTGGTGAAATAGTCAGTTGCTATAAGGACATAATCATGTCTAGCACTTGAAGATGGGTTTATAGTCCCAATAAAATCAATCCCTCATTGCTAGAAAGGTTCTTCTATGATCATGAGCTTGAGAGGCATAGCAGCTAACTTGGGTCTTCCAATAAATTGTTGACAAAGTTCACATTTCCTAACCCACTTATGTGCATCTTGGAAAAGAGTTGGCCAATAATACCTAGCTCGTAGAATCTTGTGAGTAGTCACAGGAGCAAAAAAATGTCCTCCACAGGCTAGATTGTGGAAAGATTTCAAAAGTTGGCTTTGTTTCTCTTTGTCTACACAGCAAAGGAATACTCCATCTATGCTTCTCTTATACAAGCCGTTGTTCCAAAGGACAAAATTGGCAGCTTTCAACTTGATAGTCCTCCTTTCTTTGTAAGACAAATGAGTAGGACATTCACCATAAGTAAGGAAATAAGTGATACCTGAATACCACTCATTGGTAGTGGAGACAAAAAGGAATGTTGGAGTATCTTCCACTTCAGCTTCTTCATGTTGTGTATCTTCTAGCTTGTTGTTAAAAATTAATTGCCATAGGCCTTTACCCCTGACCAACTTTGTCAGCTTGATGTCTAGATCAAACTCTTAGATTTTTTCAATCCAATTACCTCTTTTCATGCCAAACTCCTACTGAGTTAATATAGACTTGACTGTAATGTCAAGAACTAAGACAGTAGTGTGTGAATTCAAAATATATAAGCAGAAATGTTTGACTACTTTCACCAATGCATAAGCATGCCTCTCTACATTTGAATACTTCATTTCATGGGTTTTAAGAGGGTAACTCATGAAAGAGATAGGAGATTCCATACTTTCCTTGTCCTGTTGAAAAAGAATTATTGAAAGAGTGTGTTCAGACACATAGCTATATATGATGAAATCTTTGTTGTAATCTGGACAAACCAAGGTAGGGGCATGAGCAATGATAGTCTTGATATCTTAAAATGCTGACTTGCCTTCTTTAGTCCAGCTGAAGATGGTCTTCCCTTTCATCATGTTCACAATGTGTCTAGTCTTCTCAGCAAATTTGGAGATGAATCTCCGTAAGAAATTCACCTTTTTAAAGAAAGAATGAACATCATTCTTACTTGTAGACAAATTAAGCTCTTGAATAGACTTGACTCTGTCTGAGTCAATCTTTATGCCTTCTTTAGATACAATGTGTCCAAGGAGCTTCCCTTCTGTTACTCCAAAAATAGACTTTTTAGGATTTAAGGAAATACCATTCTAGTGATAATGCTCCAACACTTGTTATAAGTGGCGTACATGATCATATCGATGCTTTGAAAAGACAGTCAAGTCATCAAGGTATACCACTATGAATTTACCTATCTCATCTTTGAAAGCCATGTCCATTGCTCTCTGAAAGGTAGCACCAGCATTTATCAAGCCAAAAGGCATTCTTCTATATGTAAATGTACCACAAAATGTGGTGAATGCAGTCTTCTGTTGGTCTGCTTCACCAACTTCAACTTGATTATATCCTGAGAAGCCATCCAGCATTGATAATATCTCTGAACCTGTTACTATTTGAAGCACTTGATCCATAATTGGCAAAGGGTAATTATCTTTCAAATATGACTGATTTAGATTCCTAAAATCTACACAAATGTGAATTTCACCACTCTTCTTCCTTACGGGCACTATGTTGGCAATCCATGTGGAATGATGGATTGGGAAGATGATTCTAGCATTTAACATTTTTTATATCTCAAACACAATAGTACCTGATATTTTCATATTATACTGTTTGGATTTTTGCTTGTAGGGCATTGAGTCAGCCTTGAGAGGAATGTCATGGCAGATTTCATCAAGTCTGAGAGACTTTAGGTCTTCATAAGAATATGTTAAGACATCCATGTATTGATGGAGTAAAGAGGTGAGCTTGAATCTTTCTTCAGGGGTGCAACACTTACCAATGTTGACCATCTTGGAATTTTATTTAGTGATTAGATTTACTTGATCAAATCCCTGAGAGAAACTTGAACCTATTTACTGTTATTTGATGAATCTATCATGCTTGTCAAATAACTTTTCAAGAGAAACCAGGCCTTTGGGAATTTTGTTTCCTTTTAGCTGTAAAAATTCTTCATTTATATCTGAACTAGATTCAGAGGCTGATTCATACTTTTGAGGTTCACTACCTTCAAAATGTAGTTATTCAAAATTGTCTTTTCATTATAGGAAAGCAATGATTTGATGATCATCATTGAATACTTGCTAATAATCAGCATTGTCAGGAACACTTGGTCTATAGACCAGCTTAATAGTATACCTGTCTTATTTGAAATCTAAATAAAGAACTAAGAGAGTTCCTAAAACAACAAGTGCATCAGCTCTGTCATTAGACTCTCTGGGTATGGCATAAATGTTGAAAGTATCAAATCTTTCAATTTGGTCCCAAACTAGGTTGCAATAGTGGCATAATATTTCATTCTTGGTTTGGTATAGATTTCTCACTTGACAAACCACTAATTCAGCATCCCCTTTGGCATGAAGAAACTTGATGCCTTTTTCTTGTGCAACCTTCATTCCAAGCAGCAAAGATTCATATTCAGCTATATCGTTAGTGTTGCTAAATTGTAATTTGTAAGATGAAGGAAACTTATCTCCTTGAGGAGATATTAACACAATCTCAGCTCCCGAACTGGTAGAGGAATAGATGCCATCGAATTCCAGAATCCATATTTTGTCTGATATTGATTTTTCTTTAGACTTTCCTTCATCAGAGATGGAGGGTTCTTCTTCATCTATATTGTAGCCTACTAGTTCTTCTGATATTCTAGTTGAACTGATTTTTGAGTTGACACTTTCAAGAATTTTATCAGGGGTTTCATGCATTTCATTTGTAGATAGAACATAGTTACCCATACCTATGGATTCAAAAAGAATTTGAGCTTCAGGGGTTGATGTTTGGGTGACCACATATTTTGCATCCTTTTCAAGGAGCAACCTCTTCATTATGCCTTGGATAGGGATCCTTGCCTTAGATAGATCCATGCTTAGTTCTCCTCCCACGTCCTTACAAAAATTTCATCCAAGCAAAATGCCATAGGATGCTGGGACATCAGCCACCAAGATAGTCATCTTGATTCTCTTGTCTGGAAAGGCTGCAAATGCAAATTAGGCATCTTTGATTTGCCCCAGCAATGGTACTTGATTATTCTCCATGGAGAAACATCTCCCAAATGTCTTGGTCAGTGTGAGACCAAGAGACTCAACTACTTTAGTAGGCATGACATTGTCAGATGTGCCTGAGTCTATAATACAATTACTTAGCTTGTGGCCATTAATTAATAGGGAAACATAGAAAGGTTCTATTTTTCTAGGAGCAGCTGGGGGAGTAACGACAAGATTATTCAGAATGGGTGTGTTCTTTGGAGAATTAGAAGTTACCTTTTTAGCTTTTTATCCTACAGGGACGGTTTGTTTATTGACACATTGGATCAGTTTATCCAATTGATCAGGATTGGACTGCAAATATTCAAACTCAGACATTTGTATTTTTGTCTTTTTGACATGACCAATTATGTCAAATGGCTGAATTGAGCTAGGTACAGAGGAAGGTATTTCAACTTTTTGGGTTTTAGGAGAGATGGGAGGAGGGCTGGTTTGTGAAATTGAAATAGAAGGTGAAGGTGAAATGGATGTATTTGTCTTTGAGTGATCACCGAATCCTTTGACTGGAAAGGCAAGGTGGCTCCATGCTTAGCAATTGTGATTATTGGTTGAGGTCATTCCTCTATCTTCTCTTTATCAGCTTGCTAGACTAATTAGTTTTTAGACCTGGTAAACACTGCATATGATCCATAAAAAGCTTCTCCTTTGCTTCTGGGTTCATCCTGGTAGGTTAAGAAACCAATGTGAGAGTCGCCAGTTGATTCTCCTTGACTGTCTTCAAGAAGATTAGCGTCATTTTTTGATTCAATTCAGGTTGGAAAGAGAACTCTGATTCTACTTCAAGATATCCCATTGCTGAATTGGTTGTGGGAGCTTCCAGAGCAAGTTTCCCTTGTGGGGGAGGAAGGTGATTTTATTGCCCTTAATTCCTAGCAACATTGCCCTGATATGACTGATTTGGGAATGTCCTTCTGTATAAAGGAGTAGAAGACATTCCTTAAGCCATTTTCTTTTTGAGAGCAAGCAACTCATTTGCCAATTTTTGCACCATTAGATCTGTGGTGATTGTATATGAATATTCAAAAGATGATGAAGCTTTATTTCTATTTAGATCTCTTCTTATCTTCCCTGCTAAAATGAGATCATCTTCTACCTCAGTGGCCAAATGTTGAGCTGCAGCAAGATCTATTTGACTAGCACGTCTCAAGAGAAAACTTACTTCAGGTAACTGAGAATTAATGAAGAAGCATTTGAGATTCTCAGTTGTAGGTCGAGTAATTACAAGAATTTTATTCCTTAGTTTGTCAAATTTGGCTATGAAGTCCCTCATTGGTTCATGAGGCTCTTTCTTCATCTGTGTAAGTTGAGCCAGAAGTGCATGTGCATCTTCTGTAGGTTTGAATTTGGATTCAAACTTATCTTTAAGAGTATTCCAATCAGTCACTGATCGAGCCTGTAGATGATAAAACTAATCTGCAGCAGCACCTTGTTATGTTTCTACAAATAGCTTGACTGCTACATCTTCAAATTCTACTCCAATTACTCCACAAGCTATGCTAAAGGCTGCAATGTGTGCATCAGGATGAACTTTCCCATCACCATAGAATTTGGGGAAATTCTTCCTTGAACTACGTGAAAGCTTGTTCAGAGGTGGAGTAAGATTGAGAGGACCAAAAGCATTACCCTAGGGGCCTTAAAATGCCATTATAGGATTATGAAAAGGAGGGATAAAAAATCTTAGAGGGATAATTATTGGCAAAGCTTTATCAACAATAGAAGTAGATACTTCATCTGTCAATGGAGATCTAACTAGTAGAAGGAAAGCTCTTGGTTCGTTGGAGACTAGATGGTGAAGGAAACAGATCAAAATCACTTTGTTGTACCAACTCGAATACAGGGTCAACAATACCTTTAGCCCTTTGGCTTTGTGTATACCTTGAATCTGCTAGATTGTGAAACAAAAATGAAAAAAAATTGACTTTGCTTTAGTTTGAAGCTTGAGGCTTTAAACTGTGCACTCTTTCCCAGCAGCTCTAGTTTTGCAAACCAGATAAAATAATGGAGGTGGAGGAAGATGGTAAGGCTATAAATGGATAATGGGTAAGACAAGTAATAGAGTCACCAGAATCTGTAATGGATAAGGGTTATAATGATAATGGGTAAGATACAAGTGATGTTTCAATCTAAAACTTGAGGTTCTAAATTGCATAGAATTATGTATTTCCCTAGCAGAGTCGCCAAAAATTGTTGGTTGAATATTTTGTTGATCAACGTACTGATAAACAAAATAGGTTTAATCAGCCAAAGTAGGAAGATTGGTCATCCAAATGTGTAGGTTTAAAACATCAAAAAGGGACTAATCTCTCCTCTCATCAAGGGGAGGTTCCCTATGGATATGATATATATATATATAGAGAGAGAGAGAGAGAGAGAGAAAATAATACTCAAGGGTAGGACAAACCATCCGTCTCTCTTTTTTCAGAGATGATGCATGCGGATCAAAGGAAAAACTTAAGGGAAATGACAGAAAGCACTCCTCTTCTTTTGGAAGTACTACTCAGAAAACCACAAGAATACTCTTGGTAGTAAATGTAAAGTGTAACCAAGGTCGTAGTAACCAACAAATCAAGATGCAACACAAAGTCTTCACCTGAATTGCCTAAGCATAAGATATGAAGGACAATGAGGGCACAAATTCGTCCCAAGGTCCTTTACACAAAAATAAAAAGAAAACACACTCAAAGGCAATTATGGGGGCACAAAGTCTCTCCATAGTTGACTTCAGGACACCATCTTGACTAATTTCACTAATCTTGCTTGTTGAATTAAAGGAACAGAAAATATATTAAGAAAAAAGACATAAGAATAGTTTCCCCAACAACAAAGATATCACAATGCAAGGTCTAAAAAGTACCTTGCTTTCTTATTCCAATAAAAAAATATGATCAACAAACTGAGCTCAAAGTCTCAGTAATGCCTTTCAATTTGGGTAGAGTTGCATTCTGATTGTCAAAAAGAGATCTATTTACAATAAAAGAGAGTCCCTTATATAGCCTTTTCAAGAAGGACTCGAGAACAATAACACATCATGTTGCATTGAAATCTGTTAAGAAGATAGGCTAGAACTTAGGGGCATTTACCCATTTGCTTTTCTCAATGCAGAGAAACAAGTCACGCTATTGAAAGTTTGCATCTTTCAATGTCCACTTGGTGATCTGATCTTTCTTCATTGTTCCTCCTTTTCTTGTTAATTGAATCAAGTCCTAGATTCAATTTGCTATTCTGTTCTTTAGTCGCTTCCTATTGGTCTTGGCTTTAAAGCCTATGAATGCATTTGGGTCTATAAATTACAAGGATCAATGATTATTTTATGAGCTTTGAAATTGACATTCGTGTGCTCATCACTACATTTTCAATAGCTAGTTGACTGTCTTAAATTTGACGTCTTCAGGCGCATCACCCCTTGGTCCTTCTTCATCTTTCTTATTTTACATCTTCTTGAAGGGAAGGTGACCCTCCAATTTGGTAGTCGAGAGTCCCCCGCAAGGGCACCTGCCCTTCGGGGTCCTTCGGCTGCCTTTTATCTTCGGCAGTCTCTCGCGGCTTTCCTGCGAACTGTCTCCACGGGCATTTTCCCCAGATTTTTCCATGGGCATTTTCCTCCAGACAAAAAGTCCACAAAAAATTTCTTGTGGACAAAAAGTCCACAGAATTGTTTCGTTTTGTTCTGTTTGCCTTGGTGTTTACGAATTCCTTTGGGATTTCTTCTCGTGGCTTCTTTCCTGAATTCCTTTAGACTTTTTGTCTGAAGGAATTCCTTCTGATAAAAAGCCTAAAGGAATTATGCCTTAGTCTTTTTCAATTGCCTTAAACAAAATTTTGAAAGAATTTACCTTAACTGTTTCCTTGAAAATGACCTTCTGAAGGGTGTTTTTGTCGACCAAGTGCCCTCTACAAGGGCACTTGTCCTTCAGGAGGCTTCTTTGAATTTTTGTGTTGAATCGCTCCTTTGAATTGAGCTGATGAACCAAGGCAATGAACCAACTATTGAACTGTTTGATTGAACCAAAGCATTGAACCGCTTGGTTGAACCAAACGTTGAACCGCTTGGTTGATCCAAAATGGTTCAAGCCGATGAGCCCTTTGATTGAACCAAGTCTTTAAACCAAGTGAACAAACCAAAGAATTTAACCGCTTGGTTGAACCACACGTTGAACCAAGTTGATGGTTCAAGCCAATGAACCAATTGAATGAATCGAAGCATTGAACCAACCGTTGAACCAAGCTTTGGTTCAACGGTTCAAATGAAGATTTTGAACTAGCTGACGAACCATTTGATTGAACCAAAGTGATGAACTTTTTTTGATTGAACTTCAAAATTGTGTTGAGAGCTTTTGAACTTGTTGAACCAAATGCATTGAACCTGCTACTGATGCTTGCCGATGAAAATTTTTGATTGACCCAAGGCGCTGAACCAATTTCAAAAATGACTAAGTGTTGGAAACTGATTCTTTTGATTGAACCCACCTATAGAAGCCTTTGAACAGTAGCAATGAACATGTTTGTAGAATTCATAGAAACCAAGTCCATAGTTTTCTTTAGCCTTGAAAGAGTTTGTAGAAATTAACCTATGAAGCCCATTGAACTTGGCCTACAGAGTCTATAGACTCAAGCCTGCAGAGTCCATAGCTTTTTGAGAAGCTTGAAAAATGAGGAATTTGAATGCACAGGACAAATTTTGAAAAGGGAAGAGACAATTTTGGTCTATAGGTATAAAAAAGTTCAAATGTTGTCCCAAAATGAGTGATATTTTTGGGGGACAACAAATTGAAAAATTTTGCTCTTTGAAAAGTGTGAAATATTTTTCATCATTCAACAAACAAAGAGCTCTCAAAATTTTCAACTTCTCAATGTTGTCAATTTCTTATATATATATATATATATATATATATATATATATATATATATATATATATATATATATATATATATATGATGTTTCATTCAACATGATCTTGAGAGTAGGAGTAAGCATACCTCCCAAACCATCCTTAATCAATTGCTTGGTCAAATTCAAATGATAAAAACTTAGAGGATTTCAATGTTAAAATGAATTTTCTAGTTAAGGTAATAATAATTCTGGGGATTGGGGGGACAATAATTGTGATTCTATGTTTAATCTACTCATTCGTCTCATCTTGGCTGTACCTTGTTCTACCTTTGTTTCAAATTTTTTTAATAGGTGAAATAGCCTTTTTTCTAGACAAATGGTATGATTTTGTGGAATTTGATTAATTTTGAGTTGTTTAATATGCTCCTTCTCAAGTGGATTGTTTAAAAAAAACTTGTTTCATAAGGCATAAATGCTTCTCAAGACAATTCTATGGGGGATGTTCTTGGCATCTACATGCCCATTAGTGAGAAAAACCAAGTGGAGATGAGAGTAGTGAATCTAACATGAATTTTAGGGGATTTCCTTCCTCTAAGCACCTCTCTCAATAAATTTTATGGATTTATATCTTGAAGGCTCCCTTGTTGTTCGTTAGTGTGTGTTTTGGTTGTTGACCCTAAAAAATAGGCTAAGTCCCAAAGACTAATACATACAAGCACACACCAAGTGAACACATATCAATACCAATAGCTAAATATTGGAACATGCAATACAAACCCATAACATGCATGTTCACCCAACATGGATTGCTGGCATGATAGGCACAAACTTTCAAAAACCATGTCAACATGAGTTGAATGAAAAAATAATAGGATCCAAAAATACAACAACATGGACCCAGGTACTACAAGAAATATTGTTTTGATTTTTCCAATATTTTTTAATTCATTAATGAAATGGTTTGCTTCTTATTATAACTTAACTTTGTGGACAAGGATCTTTATTTGTATAATATGGCTTTTAGCATTGTTTCCTTGTTAAAGTTTTATGGCCTCAATTTTGTTATATTATCATATAGTTTAATTTTTTGTGCTATAAAAAGAATATTACAGACAATAAATCTTTATGAGATGTAATTTTATAAATTATCTGACATATTGCAATGAAAAACTTATCAGTGTTGGTCATTGTTCCTAAGAATACTATAGTCATAGTTTTAGAAGGCCCTCAATACAGTGGAAATCTCATGTGCTTCTATGAAGAAAAAATTGTAATTTTAGCCATGTTGTCAAAGCATGTTTGATAAATGAAATTTCCCAATATTTTTTAAGAATATTTTTAAATCACTTCATATACTAATAGCTTTGCTAATTTAGAAGTAAACATTAATCTGGAGATAATATGTAAAATGATAATTTTTTTCATTGAAAAGTGAAATATTTTTCTTCATTCAACAAGCAAAGAACTCTCAAAATTTTCAAATTCTCAATGTTGCACATTTATGGGTGCACATAGCTTGTTATCTTATCATTCTTATCAATGGATCTCTCTCTAAACGAAAACTAATAGTTATACTATTTTGTGTGTATGTGGGATTCAACATGATCTTGACAGTAAGATGAAGCACACATCCAAAAACATCCTTCATCAATTGGTTTGTAAAATTTAATTGATAATGGCTTGGAGGATTTGAAAGTCAAAATGGTTAATCTAGTAAAGGTAATAAAAATTTTATTCTTTTTGCGGTTGATTCCAAGTTGAATCCACTCATTTGTCTCATCTTGGTTGCACCTTGTTTTACCTTTGTTTCTATTTTTTTGAAAGGTGAAATACCCTCTTTTGTAGACAAAGGGTATGATTTTATGGGATTTGATTAATTATGAGTTGTTTAATATGCTCCTTTTTAAGTGGGTTTATATGAAAAAACTAGTTTCAGAAGGCACAAATACTTCTCAAGACAATTCTATGGAGGATGTTCTAGGCATCTACATGTCAATAATGAGAACAACCAAGTGGAGATTAGAGTGGTGGATTTGAGATGAATTTTGGGGGATTTAATTCCTCCAAGAGCCTCTCTAAATAGATTTTATGAAGCTCTATCTTGAAGGCTGCCTTGTTTTTGGCTAGTGTGTGTTTTGGGTGTTGACCCCATAAAATAGGCTATGTCCCAAAAATTA
This sequence comes from Torreya grandis, assembly GCA_037957365.1. NCBI lineage: Eukaryota > Viridiplantae > Streptophyta > Pinopsida > Cupressales > Taxaceae > Torreya > Torreya grandis. The sequence goes on from JARHVA010000135.1 coordinate 532,552, forward strand.
ATGTGTGTAAGGGTGCACTAGGTGAATAAATATCAACGCAATAGCTGAGTGTCATACGCAATTTAAAACCATAACATGTGTGTGAAACCAACATGATAGGCTCAAACTTCCATAAACCATGTTGATGTGTATTGAATGACAAAACAATAGGATCTAGACACGCAACTGCATGGACCCATGTACTGTAGCTGAGATTGTAGTGGATATATGATAAGAGTAAAATTTGAGAGTGGATCTTGATAGATAGTTTTGAAACAATGACCAAAGATGGTGGTAGGTGGCATTGAGTATCCCAATGCATTACCTGTTAGGTGGGAAGAATGACATAATAATTAAAATTCTGGTGTAGTTGGTGGTAGGAAAGGATCTTAAAGCCTATAAAAAGTAGATGACAAGGAGAATAAGGGTATGGTGGGCAAGGTTGACTAAGAATACTGATGTTGTGAAAAGAGAATCTCAACCAGTTAGAGAGACTTTTTTGAATTGTATTTAACATATTAGAACTAATATAATAGCTTAGAATATAAATAGAATTAGTAGTTAAATTTATATCATTGTAAGTGCCAAAATCACCTTGTAAAACATGAATAATTATGTAACAATGAGATGTTGAGCAATAAAGCTATGTTATATTGTCTATCATGGTTATCTAGTTTTATGGACGAATGACATTGTTGCTTTACTTAGGTATGTTTGTTACATACTGTGTAATGTTTTGTTGGTGATTAATGAAATTGGTACAAAAAGAATACATATAAGCTAGGACGTAGGGTAACTTAGTGGCAAGCATGAGTGTGTCAAAACACTCTAGACCATGCTCTCATCCACTTTTATTGCACGCAACTAACCCCAACTTACCCAAGTTTCCCTTTCTCTATGCCTTAGATGAGTATTACCTTGTGTGATATGTTGGTGCATGAGATGTGTTATTTAATATTGAAGATCATGAATGCACCAATGTGCTTAGGACACGACTAGATTACTACACCAAAATTTTGGTTATATTAATGGTACATGTCACATTGTGTTTTTGTGATGGTAAGTGGAATTGATAGAGAGAGCATAGAGATGGTTGGATAATCCCTTACATAGTGAGATATGTAAAAGGATTAGGGAGAAGTGGCATGAACTCTAGAAGGTAGTAGTGATAGTTTTAGCATGGAATTTCCAAGTGAATGTGAGCTCCATAGGTGTTGATATTATGAGAGTCAATAGAGAATAATGGATGAGATGGATCCTAGGGAAAGGGAGGAGTCTGACTCAGGAAGTGTTGTGAAGACCCATAGTGAATAAGAATGGAACAAGGAGAACTCTCATGTAAAATATTTGTGCTCCAGTGATGAAGAGATGATCACCATAAAGCAAGAGTGGGACTTGGAGGAGAAAATTGAAGGATCCCAAGATGGTGATCAATAAAAAGAAGCTATCAAATAAGTTTTTGGTTCCCCTCGACCTAATGTGCATGCTCATGCATCTCACTCTGAATTAGAGGAAGAGTTATTGGATACTTCAAAAGTAGGTGATGTAGGAAGATTCATTACACACATGGAAGAAAAGAGTCTGGTAAAGTAGTTAGTCTCATACCCATTAATTGATCTAGTGGGTACACAATTAGAGCATCATGTGGATACCATGCATTATAGTATGCCACCCTTGGGAGGGGATGCAAACCCCCATATGAGTGGTTCAACTCAGAGTGGAGAAAAATGATATGGAGGACCATTGATGACCCAACAAGCACTCCAAGTGGCTGGAGTAGTTGTTGTGTAAGTAATTACAATAGCTAGTGGATCCATACCACTAGCCCGAAGAAGTCAAAGCTTAGGCATTCCTTCAAAAAACATGATGGTGATACAAGACCATAGGCACTAGTGGCACCTTTTATTTCCCCTCAAATATTATATGGGATGACTTTGAACTTACTAGAGTATTGTGGGGTCAAGAACATTGTAGAGCATGCTCACAAGTGTGATCTCATTTGGCATGTGAAAGGAGTCACTTTATCAGATCATAAGGAAAATCATTTTTCCATCACTTTATTGAATGGTTTAAATTAAATATGGTTTACGATTTAAGGTTTAGGGTTTAAGGATTATGTTATATAGGGTTAAGTTTTTAGGGTATAAGGTCTAATGGCAAAGGCAATTAGGGCCAAATTTAGCTCCTTTAACTTATTTATGACTACAAAATGTGATTTTGGGCTCAACTGGCCCCCACATCATCATAGATTGAGTCAATTAGTCAATTGGGGAAATGAGTGATGTGATTTGGACCAAATTGATCTATGTGAACATAATTCTTACTCTAAATGATGCTAATTGAGGATAAATTGATTCGTTTAGGATTTAGGGTGTAATCATGAAGATAATTTAGGATAATTTTAGCAGTTTGAACTTATTTATGACCATAGAATGTGCTTTTGGGTTTGATTAGCCCATATGCCATAACACATAGAGTGAAATAGTCAATTGGGGTAGTTAGTGGTGTGATTTGGACCAAATTGAGCCCAACGGACCTAATTCTTGTCAAGATCCTTATATGATCCAAAGTATTATTTTGATTATTAGTTTATTTATTTTTGGTTGTACGAGTTATTTTCTCGTTAGTTGGTTTTCTAACCAACTTCTTCTGCAATATTTTATAGTTTGCATTTGTACAAAAATAAACATAAGTTTTTACATTGCATATATTTTCTTGAATTGTTGTTCCTCTTGTTCTTGGTGCATATTAGTGGCATCAGAGTGCAGGCAGGGTATCGAAGGAGGAAAAAGACATTTGGAAATGAGAGAGAGAGACCAACAATCCCTATACATTTGTAATGTTATTTGTTTTGTGTTGAGACTAAAAGAAGACAATAAAACTGTATGGTGCATTGACCGAGGCCAGATGAAATTTACATTGGTTATGGAGGATTAAAGAATAACATTGTAAGATAGATTAGTCCAATTTGGTCAATCCAAGAGACTTATATAGTATAAAGTATGACAAGATTTAAAACAACTAACCATTTCAATTATCTCAGAACCTATGGAAAGAAAGAGAACAATTTATTTTTGGCTTAGTATTTTTTATTTTATTCATGGTAGCGGCAAAAAAGCCAAACAAGTAGAATCTTCCATAAGAAGGAAATTAACTGACCAAAAAAATAAAGTCTGTTCATCCATCAAACTTCTGCATAAATAGTGATTTGCTATCAAAATCATTGATTTCATAGTGTTGCATGATAATCACAAACCTATACTAAGTATTAGGGCATGGCATAGATTTAAAACTATGTGGAGCCTAGTCAGACAAGGTAGGCATGGTAGATTTTTCTATGCAAATGAAAAGGGACAAATTGATTTCATGATTACTTTTACCTACAAATATTTTTTATTTTTGAAAGTTTAACAACCCAAGTTTATCAAGAATATGCTTCACTTATATTCTAAAAATTATGTGTAGAGGGAGTGGATGTATACATTGTGTTTGTCATTTGGTAAGAAGAAGTCCAAAGTTCTAAACCTTTCTACAACATTTTGTTGGTCCAAATTTCTTTCTTTTAATATTTTATATAAAAATAAAGGGAAGGACAAATTGTGAAGGGAAAATAATTTTAAATTTTGGAGATATAAAGGTGTAAAGAAGATATAAGGTGTGATTATTTTTGACAAAATATCAAAATATTTTTTGTAATCAGATCTATTTCGAAGGTAAAGGCAAAACCTTGATAAAATTCCCTATTTTTTTTGACTTCACACCATGGCAAAAATTATCAGTCTTATCTCTAAAAATGGATGACTTACTCATAAAAACTACAGAGAATGGAGCTTACAAATGGAAAATACACTCATTTTTAATGATTTGTGGGAAATAACTGAAAAAGAAATCACACCACCAACTGAATATGAAAAATTGTTTTAGTTCTAAAAGTGTGATAAATGTGCTCTTGCTCTACTAAAATTATCTTGCATAGCAGAGGTGAATATACATATTGAATTTATTAATTTTGAAGCATAGAAAACATGAAAAGTGTTAAAATACTTATATGACAAGTAACCTACATACAAGAATATTGACCTTCTTATGTTGCTTTTGAACAATAAACTTCCAGATGATAAAGAAGTATCTAAATATATTTCATGCATGAAAATATTAAAACAAGAATACTGCACAATTGGTGGTAAAATTGATGATGATATGTTAATTTTTGTCAAATTTAATGGTCTCAATTCTACATACACCAATTTTGTTGAAATGCTACAACTTAGTGATAAGCTTAATGGTGCCACATTTGACTCTATTTATGAGTTATTAACTCAGCATGAGAGACATTTTGCTAGGAAAAAGAGTACATCTACTAAAAAAACTCATTATAAAAAGAATATGTCCCATCACATAGATCGTCATCATGTACAATGATAGTTTGAGAAACACTCTTCAAGTCATTCTCTGAGGCACTCTCCACACCATTCTAGACGATCTTCAAAACATTCACATCAACACTCTCCAAGGTCTTCCAAATGTAGGCATCACCACAATCACTCTTCTCATAGTTATTCTAGTTATTCAAGTTCTTATAAATCTCAAAAATATAAGAAATAACATAGATGTTTCAAATGTGGTGGTATTAGACATCTTGCAAAGGTATGTCCTTCTCGATGACCATGTTCTCCACATAAAAAGAAAGTTGAATCAAATAATTTGGATCATTCTAGTAGCAAATCTTTCGGTTACTTCAATTATTTAAGATATTCTAAAACTTCATCTGATCAGGATATGTCCCTCATGGCTGAGGTATATGGTCCCAATGGACCTGACAACATATTTTGAGTGATTAGTGACTAGAGGTTGGAGGATTCAGTTAGAGGCTGGAGGACTATTCCCTTCTCTAGTTAGTTATTCACTCAAAGTTTGGGTTCATTCTTGAATAAAATTTTTGGATTGTGTTCTTACTTTCAGTTTCATTTTTGGCTTTCTATATCTGATATTCATGACATGGAGCAGGCAGTGTTAGTTGATTTTGATTCTCTTGGTGCACAACTTCTCACCTCTCCCCTGATAGGGGGAGAAGATGGTGCATTTTTTAGTTTTTGATTAGTCATCAGTGACACTACGAGTTGATAGGGGTTGTTATAACCTTTAGTGTTGAGCAAAGGTTATCAATGTTTGTTGGACATTAGGGAGATGTGCCATACATGGTACATATTTTTCACTTAGATGGGTTCCTGTGTGGGATCTTATGTGGATCAATGTAGTTAGATAGGCTTTGATCAAGTTATACTATAGGATGGTATGATGATCATAGGGGATGAGCATTCATTGATTGTGTTCATCAATATTTTATGCCATAGCTTGCTAGGTGGGCTTCTATATGGAATCACATTGGTTTTGATTACTATTAGGAGGTATAGTACACCACTTGCAATTGCATTCAAGTTTCCTTTGATGACTTCAGAGTCATTGCTCTAATTATTTCATCATTCCTCTAGATCAAGGGGGAGTTTGTTGGAATCATTTAATGATCCAAAGTATTGTTTTGATTATTAGTTTATTTATTTAGTTTTATGAGTTAATTTTTTGTTAGTTGGTTTTCTAACCAACTTCTTTTGCAAGCTTTTATAGTTAACATTTTTACAAAAATAAACATAAGTTTTTACATTGCATATATTTTCCTGAATTGTTGTTCCTCCTATTCCTGGTGCATATCAATTCTTAGTCTAAATGAAGGTAAAAGGATCTCAAAAAAATTGTTTAGGGTTTTAAGAGTTTATAAGTTATGGTTTAGGGGTTTTAAGGCTTTAGTTTTATGATTAAGGTTTAGTTGTGAGGGTATAAGGTCGAAGAGATCAAGGTTTTAGTGTTAAGGGTTTAGGTTAGGGGTGTTTATGCATACATCCAAGATCATGTAAGTGGTATGACAGTGTACATAATTTGGTTAGTGGTAAAAAATTAAGAAAAAACATTTAGGTCAATGTCTTTGTTTTTAGATCGAGACTTTTATCCCCTGGGTACTCTACTCTATTCTATTCTGCATGCTACAGGGTTATTTTTTTACTAATTTGATGCATGTTCCCACCCTCAAAATTAACAAACTTTGTCTACTCATGGTTGACTAAAGAGTGCATGCCTATTTTTTAATAATTTGATTGTTGTCCCCATTTGGTACCGCATATTAAGCAGGTCTAATTTTCAATAATTGGATTGTTTTTCCCACCCTCAAAAGTTGACAACTTTGTGCAATCATGGGTGATGGCTTTTGTAATATCAAGAATAAGAAGTTAAAGAACAAAATGCCAGAGGAATTACAAGTGTAGAGAGAAAATCAAAGGTTGTGAATGAAACAACTTTGTGCAAGTAAGTATACTATCCATAATGAATTAAATGTCGTAAATAATGATGAAATAAACAATGATATTATACCAAATTCTAAAAGTACAATTAACAATTCTGATAGTATACTAAATAATAATGCAAGTCCACATTCAAACTTTATGATTTTTAATTTTGATGATTATAGAATGCATGATGATGTAAATTGCATGGAAACACCGATTGGTGAAAGTAACAATCAAGAAAACACTATGGAAACACCATTGAATGAAGAAACTAGCAATGAATAAAATAGTATGGATACACCAATTCAGTCAAATTTACCACTATGAACACCTCCTGGGATTTTTAAAATAAGACACATGTATTTAATTTAAATTGATGAAAAATGCCTGAAAAATGTCTTGGTACCATATGAGAAGAATAGTTGAAAAAAATTGGGACTTGCACTTTCACAAATTAAACAAAACTCTAAGATGCCAATTGTTTGTTACATTGATGAAAGTGCATAATATGAGACCTACAATGAACAACCTAGGACTAAGAACATCTAATAATGATGGTGTAAATAAGAAAGTATTGAAAATTTTCATAATCCATACCATCAAGTAGGTGTGAAAAAACACACCAAAGATGGCAACATTGATCAATGTATTATTACAATCTCTATGGTAATTTTTCAAACAAATAATAAATGATTGATTAGACAAATAAATTGAGCATTGCACATAAATAGAAAAACACTAATTAAAGTAATTGGGAGACGTAGAAGACATGATGTTTTTGATAACAATGACTTGTGGGCATTCTATGGTAGACTCCCATAGAAAGACAAGGCTATAGTCGATAACTTAAAATTTTTACTTGCATAATTTTGGAAAGATAACACAAGGGTATTGCCTAATATTAGAGATGTAGTGAAAATAAGAGTTGGTTCTCATAACTGTGAATCACATTCTAAACATTTTTAGGATATGAATCAAACACAATTGTACTCTAAATTTGTTAAAAAATATCCACATATTTCTATTAGTCAAAGATATTTTGAAATGGCCAAACCATTCTATGTGAAAATCAATCACACACACACTACTTCTTGTTTTAGGGAACATGATGAATTTTTGATGCATTATGATATTTTCAGTCATGTTTCTTATACCTTGCATACTGAAAACATTTTGTACCAAAATCAACAAGGGAGTTTATTCCATCTATTTTTTTTGAATGACGAGATGGACAATTTTTTCATAATAAGGCATGTTTGGATAGAACTTGCATCATTCGTGGTGGATTATCCAAATTGAAAAAATGTACCCATGAGGAGAGTACACACCAAATTAGAAAAGAATTGGTTGGTTGTAGTAAAAATAAATCTATGACATATCAATTAAAATATGGAAGGGAATCTAAAAGGTGTGAGCTTGTTACAAAACAAATATATATTTCCAAATTTATAGACAAATTCAGGGAGGAAATTGTATATGATTTTGCAAGGCACACACCCAGAGCTCGATGGCTAGATGAATACTTTAAGTTAAGTATGGACACATTCCCACCTGGTACTATTATTTTAGTAATTGACTTTGCAGATAATTACACATTATAACCACAAAGAGAGATTCAATCACAATACTATGATTCAGTATATGTTTCCCTTTTTATGCATATAGTATTCATGCATTCACTTGACAGTATAGAGCATGGTCAAAAATTATTAAGGGAGAACCACTTCTATGTCAACATTGATCGAACACATTCTTCAGAGTATGTGCAAGGTTATTTTTAGATGTTTTATGAAAAGTTGAGTGAAATCAACATTGCTTTCAATCAATATTATAATTGGTCAGATAATTGCACATCATAATTTAAGAATGCATGGATGTTCTACTGGTTGAGCAGGATGCATGTGATCACTAGTGTACAATATATTTGGAATTTCACTAAAGTGGGCCATGGAAAAGGGGAGAATAATAGGGCAAGAACATGTGTCAAAAGAACACTCGCAAGAGAGGAGTTAAAGTTTGAAGAGGTCATTGATTTGACAAATGCAAAAAACATAGTTGAATGGTGTAATGAAATTATGGGCCATGGTGCTCAACAAAAGTCCAAATTTGGAGGAAAATCAATCATTCTTGTGGTGGTGGATCACCTTTCCAAATATGCTCATTTATGTGCTTTTGCTCATCCCTAAATTGCTTATACCATCACCCAGACATATTTTGATCAAATATTCTTACTCCATGGTATTCCTACCTCCATTGTATCAAATCGTGATTTCGGTTTCACTTGTCATTTTTGGTAGGAACTTTTCAAGTGCCTTGGCACAACTCTAAAAATGATTTCAGGATATCATCCATAGATTGATGACTGGAAAAAATTGTCAATAATTTTTTAGAGACCTATCTCCATTAATTTATCACATAGTAGCAACATCATTGGGTAAAATGGTTACCTCTTTCCAAATGGTGATACAACACCTCCTACCACATAGCCACCAAGCTGACCTCATATGAGGTTGTCTATGGTCAAACACTACCATCTATTCTTTCATATATACTTGGAAGTTCTTTGGTATAGGCTATTGATACTAACCTCAATGCATGAGACAATATCCTTCACCTTATTAAGGGTAATCTCCACCTAGCACAAAATCACATGAATCAATGGGGAGACCAACACCACTCTAAAGGATCCTTTTAACCTAGAGATATAGGTTTCCCTCACCTACAACCTTATAGTCAATCCTATTTGAAGCTGAAAGGTCAATAAAAATTAGATTCCAACTTCTATGGGACTTAAAAAATTCTCTAGCAGGTTTGACCTGTCACCTACAAGTTGGAACTTCCACCTTCATTGCACGTGCACCCTATTTTTCATTTTTCATGCTTAAATAAGATCTTTGGTAATCTCCACCTGGCACAAAATCACATGAATCAATGGGGAGACCAACACCACTCTAAAGGATCCTTTCAACCTAGAGATATAGGTTTTCGTCACCTAAAACCTTATAGTCAATCCTATTTGAAGCTGAAAGGTCAATAAAAATTAGCTCCCAACTTCAATGGGACTTATAAAATTCTCTAACAAGTTTGACCCATCACCTATAAGTTTGAATGTCACCATGCAGAGAGTTCTTCCAAAACTTAATACATAAAGATATCTCCCTTTACAAGCTAATGCTACACTGGACAAGTGATATCGTATGTTCCATAATTGGATCATCATTGAAGTTCTAGTACAATGGCATGGGATGCAACCAAAATATGTTACCTAAGAACCTCTTCTTTCAACCCAATAGCAGTTTCCTCACCTAAAGCTTCGAGGGAAATTTTTTTAATAATAAGGGCATGTTAGGACCCTTTGTCTTAACCATCCTTTTGTAATTTACTTCCATAAATAAAAGGCTACAAATGCATATGCTTTGTAATACATCCCTCAATCCCATAAGATGAATAGTAATAATCCATTGTAATAGTCCCACATTCATTGGGAGTAGTATTTATCTAGTGATAAATTACTATAAATAAGAGTCTAGACTAGTATGAAGACACACAAATTATATTTAATTGAGCTTGCTCAAAGTAAATTCCCCCCTCGAAGAGGCCAATGATTCTCATAATGTAATTATGCTTCTTTTGAATCAATATACTACAACTAATTATGATTTATTTTATATGTTAATAATTTATTCCTAACTTGTTTAGGAAGGATCCTATCAATTATCAAAAATGGATTTATATGAGATGTGCACAATAAAATAAATAACAAAATTTGCTCTTGAAATCATGAGTTAAATATAAATAAGCCTGTGTAATGTAATCTTACTTTTCAAAAACTTTTGATTCATGTTGTTATCTTAGACTTTTCATTGAAGGTAAAATTCCAAATAAATATGTAGATGGCAAGAAAATGAGAATCAAACTAGTAAAAAAAAATAACATTTAGATATAATCAAAATAATTGGGTCTACATTTCAAGCATAATTAGAGTATCTCTAATAAAATGGTACAACCCCCAAGCAAGGAGATGCTCAGTACTGATATTAATCATTTTTAACAATAAGAAGTTTCTGATTTTATTTTATTTTTACCATTCTTTGTATTTTTTGTTGGGAATTTATGAAAGAAACAAGTCCCTCAAATAATGTACATATAAATAATTTGTGTTTCAGTTTAAGTGTGAAGGTTCCAAGGTTAAATTTTCAGCAATCTTGATTTTTTGGTGAATATGAAAAGTTTAGAAATAATGTTTTTGGAAGAAATAAATGTCCTGTACAACTTGCATCACTCACACTTAGCATATTCTCAAACAAATTAGTGATAACAGTATTTGAACTAACAAGAGTCGAGAATACAAACAAATCGGAAGAAAATAAAAAAATGTATCTGAGTAGGATATTTTTTTGGGTTAGGTAACACATAATTAACATGTAACAATCTAATGATTGATACTTTCCACGTATCTGTTGTATTTTTTGGTCAATGATTTGTGGCTACTGTCAAGGTAGTAATTGATTTCTACGTATTCCCTTTCCTAGAGGTCAGGTAACATGCAAAAGAAACCAAAGTATAACCCGTAGGGGTTATATATGATGCTAACATCAAGAGCATGGATGTCAAGTTTTGCACCAACTTTGAGGTCATAGAGCTTGATGAAGAAGATAATTACCCCGCATTGTTGGGAAGGTCTTGGTGTTATGCTAATAATATAGATATGAACTTTAAAAAATGCTACATGATCTTTGAGAATAAAAGTGAGTGCATGGTGATCCTACTAATAATAAACTAAGGTGCCTCATATATTAAATGTGTGGAGTTCACAAATGCATTCAACAATATCTAAAACATCACACATAGAGCAAGGAAAGTGCAGTCATGTGGGAAAATCACCATGAGATGGGATGACGTGGAGGCTGACTCAGAGATCACAAGTATTGTTGGTGATTCATGGGTGTAGGAGAAATTCAAGGTCTCCATGAGAAGGTGTGGGTAGATACACTTGAACCCCTTGTTTGAAGCTGAGCATGAAGAGAAGCACTTTGAGAACACACCTTAGTGCATAAGGGTTGGTTGAAGATGTTACATGATACGATCTAGACCCTAACTCAAATATTTGAAAATAAAGCTATGCATAAGAGTTGGTATGTACCTTTTAAACATAATTTTGAGGTTGTGTGTCTCACGAAGATAAAGGTATATGGAATTATTCATACCATTGAGGTTGTGTGCATTGGCTAAATCACTCCTACATGTGTAAAGGCGAGATGACCTTCAGTTGTAAATAAAGTTTGGGAGACATATTCACTTATTAGATATGAAGGGAAAAGGGTACCCTGAATCAACAAGATGATCCCTCATTTATGGGACACATAATAAGTTACCCTCTACCCCAAAGTCAAGAAAAATAATCAATACAAATGACTATTTGGATATGGATCGTGAACCAGTAGCGGTGATATGTCTCGAGGGAATTTAGATGGTTGTCAACTTATGTTGGTAATGTAATAAGATGTTTGTGCCAAGTTTTAATAAGGCTTTATAAGTCATTTTTTAATTTTTTTTTAGAGTAGGTTAGCTCCTATGCACAGTGGTTACATGCAAGTTGTAATAAGATGCACACACCTCTTAAAATCTAGTTGGGCACCTAGTTGGGTGAGTTGAGCAAGGGATTTATTTTGAGAGTCAACTATCAAATGTCTAATCATCTTTGGTGAGGTTTGTTTCACTTTAAAATACATGGGCTTCGAAAGAGGAGGACACCAACTATATATGTACACAGCTCCCTAAAACAACAAGATGTCTAAATGAATGAGCATGAAATTAAGACTTCAAGACAATTGTCTCGTGATGTTGTTTCATTGGTTGTTTGTATTTGAGTAATTGTGGACTATGATATTATGGGATGTCATAAAATATATTTTATTGAAAATTATTTATTGTAATTAGAAAATTATAGTTTAGACATATATTATACCCGAATGGTATAAGCTATAGTTGTTCTTCTAGTTATTTATGTGTTAAATAATGTTGTGGAGATTCATTCATACGTTTGAAAGATTAAATGGATGCATTTTGATTATTTTTGTACTTAGCGTGTATATGTTTTCTAGTAGGAGATAATATGTATGAATATGTGGTTATATTTATGATAACCCAATCTCGCATTACTGATTCTATGTAAGTAGTGAGACAGACTTTGCTAGCTTACTAGCATCGCAATGCCAGATGAAAGTAATATGATCAAGTGGTGTGTTTGAAATTCACTGATCCTAGAGATCAATAACTATTAAAATTTTTGGCCAAAGTAAAGTTAGTTAGACATTGTCATTTCATATGTATAATTTACATATTTGTGTGATATCATGTTAGAACAACTTTATTTATGGTACACTGCATGTTTTTACAAATTGTATAGCACACGAGTACTAGTTTGTCTCTCTCGATTCTCACATCGTCATTATCTACTCACCTATGAAGGGAAGGCCATTCCCTAATGGGGGATTGTGCAGGGGATCGTTGGTCTGTGGTTGGTGTGAAAAAGTATTCGGATGATGCTCTCCCTCCCCATGACAGTACTTACTTAGAAATGACACTTGAGATTGCCATAGATACTAGAGTTTTGAGAAACTCATGCTTCGTGGAGCCATGTATCTTGTATTTTTACATTATATTGTATTTATTATGAAACATTATCTTAATGAGCTATAATTATTTACCTATATTACATTGACACCAGTGGTTGTACGATTGTACTAGTCGTGGCTAGAAGATTGTAATTACTTTTTATATTTAGTTATGATGTGTTTCATGTAATAATAGTGATCAATGATGGCTAAGTGTCACATGCTTATTTTTTAGTTATCATAGTTGTAGTAATTATATAGATCACTAATTAGATTCTCGGGGTGTAATCTAATTTTAAAATATGTTATTTTTTTAAATCATGTATTTCTAGGTAGATCCCAGTGGAAATGTTACAAGTGTGAGGTGGAGATGGTGCCCGAAAAGATGAAAAGATGGCACCTAGGGAACATCTATAAGAAGCAAGGTGATTGGGAGAAGAATCAAGTATAATAATGTGCAAAGGAAGAGAGAAGTGTGTAGAAGGACTTGACATGCAGAAAGATAAAAATATGGCACCTAGGGAAGATCTATAAGAAGAAAGGTGCTTGGGAGAAGAAGTAAGTAGAATAACACATAAAATAAGAAAGAGGTGTGTAGAAGGACTTGACATACATGGTAAACTAAGGTACAACATGGAGCTCGATGGCATAAAATGACAAATAGTTAGTTGGTCAATTGGATGAAATAACCCCTAATAGAGATAGGATTGAAGGATAGGAGAGGATGATAGATCTAAAGCGCTGATTCGAATTGATTGCTATCAGAATTGAGTGGCTCAAGGGATGACTCACCCTCAAAATAACATGAGTGGAAATGCTCAAGGCATGACTTATGATGACACATGTTAGAATTTAAAGGCCCAAGCTATGACTTAGACACCTTGGCACAAGTGGATGAGATTGATAATAAAGGATTGGAAGGATAGATGTCTACCCATGGACTGGAATAGCCAATGACCCCCTTCACATCTATAAATACGTGGATTTGACACATGACAAAGGTTTCCAAACAAAGTTGTTGAAAGAGGTTTAGACTGAGAGAGGGTAGCGTTGTCGAAGTTTTAGTTGCAACAGAGAAGGCTGTGAGACAACTATTATGTGGAGAAGCTCGGAGGCTTGGAGGCTCAGAGGGAGGAGGAGGATAAAGTCCTAAGGGTTGAGATTTGTAGATTGAGATAACTTTGAAGACTATAGGAAAGAAGGCCTAGGGCTATGGAGAAATCTGAAGAAGTCTGCTTGCAGTCAAAACACTAAGAATTTGGAGGTCCCACACATTTTTTAATTTTGTGTGGGTACTTTAATCAAGAAGGATGCAAATTTTTGGCTCCCACCCTTGGGAGATCACATGAAAACTAAGAACCTACAAGCAGTAGGGAGGAAATTGAGAAGACTGTTGACTGAGAGGAATAGTCATGTAGGAGATGACTCAGGAATGAGTCAGTGCCCTCCATCAGGCACATATGGGTAGAGGGTGGGAAGCACATGAGAAGATGTAGGAATATTAGGGAAGACCTGCACATGAAGAGGGCCTAAAAAAGAAGAGAAAGTGATTGGAGAATAACAAGCATAGTTTTGTGTTGATAAAAATTGGTAACATCGTGTGCCAAGAGAATGTGTGGTGGAGTTGTTCACCTAGAGGATGGCAGGACTTCAAGGAGAAAACTAGATAATGAGGCAAAAAGAGGAAATAGCTAGTATTTTCACTATCACCATTGGTAGTGTTTGCTTAGACTCATAGGAAGGTGAGAGGAAGTCACCAGAGCGCTCGATCTGGGGGGGTTCCTACTGAGAAGTCCATAGAGCTAGCTTTGGGAAGATGACCAATGACACCAAGGAGACATGGCATAAAGACACCCACATATGGTTCTTCTATATTCTTGATTTCAATGCTCGTATTCTTTGTTCCAATTAGAAAAATTAAGTAAAATATTTATCATTAGTCTTTAAGTATCATTAAAATTTTGTATAATCAACTTTGTTCTTTATTAATTTTGGATATACATTTCTACTATTAAATTTTGATAATACCGATCAATCTTACAATATTTAAAATACACTACTAAACTTTACATAATTACTTTTATCTAATTTTAAAATTAATAAGATAAACTTCACTATCATATTATTAAACTAAAATAATAAATGAAAAAGTAACTTAAAAAGAAAAAAACAAATTCATAATGTAAACGGTTATATGGTTTTTCTAAAATTCATGGAAAGACGATAGAAATACAAGTACATCGTTTAATTCATGTTAAATTTAACTTGACTTTGTAATGTCCTTATTCCGTGTATGTCCCCAACCCACGGCACGTCACATCACTGCAAAAATGGCGGGCAAAGAAATGAAAGCAGTCATCGTCTTTCTTCGTACAATTATAACCCACATCAATATTGACTTGTCTGGACAGGAAGCTTCCCATAGACCAAATCTTTCAAATTTGTGATTATTCATAATAACATACTTTGAAACTTTAATAAAAATGGTTGGAACCCAAAATTTAATGGTTTTAATATGGTTAAAATAAATGACCATTTTATATGGTCGTAATTTTTTTTTAAATTTTGTTTAAGAAATAAAATATGTTGTCTACTCATTCAATTTAATTTATTATTTCAATTTATTTTTGATAGATTTAATTTTAAAATTGATTCGTCCACATTTGATTTGGAGTACATACGAGAATTCCACTCCCTATACCTCCATTTTATCAAATTGTTAATTTTATGTACTTAGTTATAAATAACAAAATCCATGTTTAATTCATGTTTTGTAATTTTCCATGCGAGCTGAAATATAAATATGAATAATATTATATTAAGGTCAATACCCATGTCCTGTGACTATGATTGACTCAGCATCTCACCGACATCCTGCCATGCCTTCCACGCCACAAATTATGTTACATATCCTTCGCTTGTTGCATTGTAACTACCATTGTTATTCCTGCCATGGCTCCGCGTAACCTGTGTCTTTTCATTATTGTTGCCCTCTTTCTTATCTTCTTCACCAAGCCAAGACCCGTATCATCCAGCAGATGTCTTCCCCACGAATCCCAAGCTCTTCTTTCCTTCAAAGCAGCCTCAAATGGCTCTAAAGGCGATCTCGCTTTGTGGAGGAATGGAATGTTAATTTCTATAACCTAGCAACAGATTAATTGCACAATAAATTCACAGACATAAATTTGATTTATAACGATTAATACCACTGGGTTAATTAACAACTAATAACAATAAGCCAATACAAAAAGACAATAACATAGATATAAACTCCAATGCGGGGAAAAACCTGCAAATGTTGTATCTTCTATTCAGCCTAACAGCAAACTTTTCTTTCGAAAAAATACAATATATGAGTTTGCTACAACAATCTTACTTTTTGGAGAGCCTAGTTGCTTTACTTAGCGTGCAAGAAAAAGAAACTTTCCTTGCTTTCTTTGGCCTTTTTTTACACATAAAATCACTCTAGGATTTATCTTATCCTTACAAACTCAGAAACATTCTATTTAAAGAATAGAAACTACTGTTGCTGAAAATCCAACTCGAATTGTTTTAAAGCATATCTAATCTTGAGTTGCTTTAAAACAATTCCACATTCCACCTTGTGAGCTACAAAAATCAACACTCCCTCTTAGCGAGGAAGGTGTTCTGCACCACACCCAACTTGTCCCTGAAGAATTCAAACTTGCTCTTCATCAAGGCCTTCGTCAGGATATCTGTAATTTGTCTGTCCGTAAGAATGTAATTGAGCTTCACTATCCCCTTCTCCACACAATCTCTGATGAAGTGATACTTGATCTCAATGTGCTTTGACTTGTCATGAAACACTGGATTCTCAAAGCGTTTGATACAACTCTGATTATCACAATAAATGACTGTAGGATCCAGCTCCTGATTAAAGAGCCTAGCTAGAAGTTTCTAAAGCCAGATAGCCTCACATGTAGCCATAGTGGCTGCCATATATTGGCTACCATATACTCAGCCTCTGTAGAACTCAGTGTAACTGAACTCTGTTTCCTGTTGTACCAGGAGACTGCTCCTGATCCCAAACTGAAACTACACCCTAAAGTGCTCTTTTGATCAGCTGTACTGCCTGCCCAATCTGCATCAGTAAACCCCTTGAGCTTCACTCCATCCTGCTGAACATACTTCAACCCATAATCAACTGTGCCTTGGAGATATCTCAAAACATGCTTCGCAGCTATCCAGTGAACAAATTTAGGTTCCACCATAAACTGACTGAGTGAGTTCACTGCAAAACAAATGTCTGGCCTGGTGTTGACCAGATACATAAGAGAGCCTATCAATTGTCTGTATAAAGTAGGGTCCACTGCCTCTGATCTAGAAGCATCAATCTTCTTCTAGTTGGTCACAAGTGGCGTTGATATAGGCTTACAGTTTTCCATCTTGAATGGCTTCAAGATATCAATTAAGTACTTCCCTTGTCCAAGGAAGATTTCTCCCTCTTTCTGCCACAACTCCAATCCCAGAAAGTAGTGCATCAACCCCAAGTCCTTCGTCTCAAACTCTCCTGCAAGATCCCGCTTGCAGTGTGCTATGAGCTCCTCTGACCCTATGAGAAATAGGTCGTCAACATATAACAACAATATGAGAAGTTCACCCTTCACCTAAACATAGTACAGGTTCAAATCTGCCTCACTCTTGATGAAGCCCACACTCTGCGAGTAACTATCAATACGTGAATACCACGCCCTAGGAGCCTGCTTGAGTCCATACAATGCTCTTTTCAACCTGCATAAATGAGAATCCCTCTCATGTGCTTCAAACCCTTCTGGTTGCTCTATGTAAATATCTTCCTCAATCACCCCATTGAGGAAGGTCATCTTTACATCCATCTAATGAATCCTTCAACCCATCTGTGCTGCTATAGAAATGATAGCTCTTATGGATGAGTACTTGGCTACTAGAGCGAAAGTCTCATCATAGTCGACTCCTTCCTTCTGTGAAAACCCCTTAGCCACAAACTGAGCTTTGAACTTTTCCACACTACCATCTACAGCATGCTTAATCTTATATAGCCATCTCGAGCCCACCACAGACTTATCTTCTGGTCTTGGTACTACCTCCCACACATTGTTCTTCATAATGGAAGAATACTCTTCCACCATGGCATCTCTCCATACTTGGTGCTTGGATGCCACCTAAAAGCTGGAAGGCTCTACTTCAATTAATTCACTCATAAGTGCCACATAATCTGAATAACGTCTGGGAGCCCTTCTTTGTCTGACTGAATCTTGAGGATCACCTACATATTCTTGAGCCTCTCTTAATGTTTGCTCAGCTGCCCTGTTTCTCCTCTTCTCACTAATATGAATCTGAGGCTGAGGAATTATTTGTTCCTCTATCTGATCATCCTACTTGTTCTGCTCTCCAGCTTGCATGACTAAAGTTTGAGGAATTTGTGCTACCTCAACTATGGATATTTGTTCCTCCTCATTCATCAAGTTACTTGACTTCTGAAGAGCCCTCTCTTCCTCAAACTTCACATCTCTGTGAACCACTATTTTCCTAAGAGCAAGAATATAAACCTGATAAGCCTTAGAAGTTTCACTATACCCAACAAGGATACCCTTCTCTGCAGTAGGTTCCAACTTGGTTCTCTTCTCAACAGGAATAGGACAATACACAAGACATCCAAAGATGCGAATGTGCCCCAAATCTAGTTTCTTACCAGTGAACGCCTCTTCTGGAGTCAATTTGCCCAACACTTTGTGAGGGCTCCTATTCTGCAAATACACAGCTATGTTGCAAGCTTCTGCCCATAAGATCCAAGGCAGATCTTGATCATGAAGCATGGTCTTGGCTGCTCCAATGATAGCTCTATTCTTTCGTTCAACAACCCCATTCTATTGAGGGTTGTACAGAACTGTCAACTCTTTCTTGATACCTTCTTGAGCACAAAAATCTTTGAAAGCATTCGAGGTATACTCACCTCCATTATCAGACCTTAGTATCTTGATCTTCTTCCCAGTTTGGTTCTCCACAAGAGCCTTAAACTCTTTGAACCTACTGAAGACCTCATCTTTATTCTTCATGAAATATATCCACATCTTCCTGGAGAAATCATCAATGAAGGTAACATAATACTCATATCCAGTCAAGGATGTTGTTGACATAGGTCCACACACATATGAGTGTACAAGATCTAAAATCCCTTCGGATCTAGTGTCGCCGCTTGAAAAATTGGTTTTGGCATATTTCCCAAGAGCACAACCCTTGCACACCTCATGCTATTTTGTCTTCATCTCAGGCAGCCTCGTCACTATTTCCTTAATAATATTAAGTGCTCCATGGTGAAGGTGAGCCATCCTCTTGTGCCACAATTTTCCTATCCCTTTACAGCTATTAACCAACGCATGTGTTGGCTCAAACTGTAACCAAAAAAAGCTTCCATGCCTGACACCAATCACTTTTGCAATCTTGGAATCTTTGGGATGAATATAGACTTTTCCCCTCTCAAAGGTCACGATGTAACCCTTGTCTTCCAAGGCAGAAACTGAGATTAAATTCTTTGTCATGCCAGGGACATACAACACATCCTCCACCAACAAAGGTTTGCCAGACTCCCTTTGAAACTTGATGGCGCCAATATCAATTGCATGGTACTTGGCATTATCTCCAAGCTCAATATAGAAATCTAGCTTCTTCTCTTCCAACTTGGTGAAACATTCTTTGACTCCCGTCATGGGGTGAGAAGCCCCACTGTCAATATACCATACTCTATTGGCAATTAAACTTGAGAGACAGGCAATGAGTGAAAACTCATTCTCAAATTTTGATGCAAACTCGTCCACCTCTGCTGTAGCAACAAATTGCTTCTTTTGCTTGTCCTTATTTTTCTTATTCGGACATTGACTAGCCTAGTGACCCATCTGATGGCAGCAAAAACATTTAATCTTGCTCAGATCTTTCTTCTTCCCACTCTTGGAAGAAGAACCTTCTGATTCCTCTTTATTGGACTTCTTCTTACCATTACTTGCAAGAGCAAGATTTTCTTCATCTTGACCCTTCTTTGTCTGATTTCCTCGATGAGCACCTTCATGCATCTCCTCCTAAACAAAATCATCCCAAAGTCTTGCCCAATCAGGTAGCTGATCTCTGCCAACAACACACTTGACAAACACTTCCCATTGCTTTGAAAAACCATTCAAGGCTATACGCACCAACTCATCTTATTTAATCGTCTCTCCAACAGTAGCAAGCTCATCCCTGACCTATGTCAGCTTGGACAAGTAAGAGGTCACACTCTCGCCTTTGGACATCTTGGTATTATGCAATTTGTCCTTGAGCATCATCTTACAACTCTAATAGTCGCTCTGATAAAGTTTTGTGAGCGTATCCCACATCTCCTTAGTGATGTCTTTCCCCGATAAATGAGGAATTAAATGATCTCTTACTCCATTCTGGATAATCCTCTAAGCCTTGGCCTCTTTAACTTCATGTGAATCTGAGGCAACAGGATCATTTGTTGGTGGATTCACTTTTGTGCTAGCATAGATCCACAGCCTGTTCTCCTTGAGAACAGATGTAATCCGAACCTTCCACTGCAAGAAGTTAGACACACCCTCGAGCCTGTCCTCGTATCAAATGCTGGTTGCCATAGCCACAAAAAGAATTGAGGATGAAAAAATTGATTTTTTTCTTGAAATTTGCGTTACAAATCTTGGCTTCATATACAGAGTTTAGAGCTCTGATACCATGTTAATTTATATAACCCAGCAATAGATTAATTGCACAATAAATTCACAGACATAAATCTGACTTATAACGATTAATACAACTGGGTTAATTAACAACTAATAACAATAAGCCAATACAAAAAGACAATAACACAGATATACCCACGAAACCCCAATGCGGGGAAAAACTTGCAAATGTTGGATCTTCTATTCAGCCTACTAGCAAACTTTTATTTCAAAAAAATACAATATATGAGTTTGCTACAACAATCTTACTTTTTGGAGAGCCTACCTGCTTTACTTAGCGTGCAAGAAAAAGAAACTTTCCTTGCTTTCTTTGGCCTTTTTTTACACATAAAATCACTCTAGGATTTATCTTATCCTTACAAACTCAGAAACATTATATTTAAAGAATAGAAACTACTGTTGCTGAAAATCCAACTCGAATTGTTTTAAAGCATATATAATCTTCAGTTGCTTTAAAACAATTCCACATTCCACCTTTCGAGCTACAAAAATCAACATGGAAGTGATTGTTGCACTTGGGATTATATATCCTGCGATAGTCACACCAACCGTGTTATCTCTATTGGGATATCCACCTATGAATTTGTAGGGGTGATATCCGACAGCTTGTGCAACCTTACTTTTCTCACAAACTTGGGCTTTGGTGGAGAAAAAGGTACGACCAATCCTCCACCCTGTCTGGGAAATCTTTCTCATCTTCAATCTCTGAATATAAGGTTCAGTGGATTGAATTGATAATTCCCACTTTCATTTGTGGACTCACCAGCCTTACTATACTTGACCTCAGTTACAATAAACTCAATGGAAGCATACCTTCCTGTTTGGCAAATCTTTCTTCTCTCACGTCTCTTGTCCTTTCCTCAAACCAACTCAGTGGAAGCATACCAGCTTCCCTCTCTAATCTTTCTTCTCTCACATCTTTTGACCTTTCCCAAAACCAGTTAAGTGGAAGCATACCGACTCTTCTAGGGAGTCTATATTCCCTACAGAAACTAGATCTTAATACTAATAAGCTGAATGACAACATCCTTGCTTCCTTGGGAAATCTCTCTAGGCTCAGTTATATGGATCTCTCTGTTAACCAACTATATGGTACTATTCCGTCCTCATTTGTCCAGCTTTCCTCCCTTGATCACTTCTATGCTGATGGCAATCCTTTCAATGAAAGCATGTCTTCTCCACCATTTCCATCTTCTATACGAGAACTGTCTTTTTCGTTAAACCACCATCAGTCAATTTCAGATAATTTATTTCAAAACCTTACAAACTTATGGGAATTGTCTCTCTAATTGTATACTAAATATTAGCACAAGTTGGATTCCATCCTTCCAGTTATTGGGATTAAAATTAGTATCCTGTCAAATTGATGACCAGATTCCACCCTGGATTTCAACACAAATTTCACTTGACACATTGACACTAGTTAACAACAGTCTTTATGTAGAAATTCCCTCTTGGTTGTGGCATACCAGTCTTGAGTTGGAAAGTGTAAATCTTTCAGATAATTATCTGCAAGGTAGCATGCCATCAATATGGCCTCGCCATCTAGAAGGATTGCTTGGCTTGTCTAGAAATTTATTGAGTGGGCACTTGCCATCAATATGGCCTCCCAATCTAGAATATTTGCTGCTGAATGACAATTTGTTCGGCGGCAACATTCCTCCAAGCTTGAGCAGTTTATCTACACTCTGGCTATTAAATCTTGCAAACAACAATTTAATCGGAATCATCCCTGCCAGTTTCTCCAATTGCTCTTCTATTCTATACTTAAATCTGGCAAATAATAATTTGGAAGGAAGCTTACCGCATGAGTTCAGTAAGCTAAGAAATCTGCATTCATTAGTCATTCATAGTAATAAGCTGACAGGAGCATTTCCTCCCTCAATAGCAAATTGTTCAAATTTACAGGTTCTTGATATTGGGCATAACCTATTTGAAGGTGTTATACCAACGTCAGTTGGAAATATTTCATAGCTAAGAGTGTTGGTGGTGAAGGCTAACAATTTTACAGGCAATATCCCTCCAAAGATTGGTCAACTAATGGATCTCCACATCTTGGTGCTTTCTTCCAATCATATCTCAGGTTTCATTCCACACACTATTCTAGGATTGCAAGCAATGGCCGTAGAAAGTCAAGCTAGTTTTGTGCTATCTAGGGTTTCAGTGAAAGGAACACCATATCAAGATGGATTGTTTATGACTGCGAAAGGCATAGATTTGCAGTACACATATATTCTTTCTATGCTGACATCCATAGATCTCTCAAATAACGAACTAGAGGGAAAAATTCTTAAAGATTTTGGAAATTTGAAGGGGTTGAGGCTTCTCAATCTCTCAATGAACAATTTCAACGGGACTATTCCAAATAGTTTGGGAAAAATGAGTCAGCTGGATTCATTAGACCTTTCTACAAATAAATTTTTAGGAAAAATCCCTGCTGGGATTGAATCTCTAAACTATTTGGGTTCCCTAAATTTATCGAACAACCACCTTTCAGGGAGCATACCACAAGGACAACATATAGCCGGCACAGTTGGAGAATCCTCTTACTCAGGGAATCCAAATTTATGGGGATGTCCCCTACCAAAGAAGTGTTCTCGGCCACAATTTACTCCTCCTGCTGTTGTTGTTTCAATCAACAATGAAAAGAATAGCACAGACTATCCATGGTATGAGATAGCAGTAGGATTGTCATATGGAGTAGGTTTCGAAGTCACAATAGCATTGATTGTAATAAAACTGAGTTGGAAATACAAATACTTTGAGAAAGTTGATATTATTCTCAAGTTTTTGTTTCCCTGGCTACAGAATTGGACATTATAAAGGGATTCAATTACAATTCAAATGTCAGAGGTAAACTTTAAAGTTTATTTGACATAGTTTAATGTATTATCTTAAATTTTATTCTCAATTTTTATTCGTTTTATCTATTTTTGATTTTTTACAATATTTTTTAATTCTCTAATAAATTTTTTTGCTTCTTATTATAATTTAACTTTGTGGACACGGATATTTCTTTGTACAAGATTGCTTTAAATGTTGTTTCCTTGTTAAAATTCTATTAATATTTGGTGGCTTCAAGTTCGCTATATTATCTTATAGTTTAATTGTTTGTGCTCTATAAGGAATGTTTCAGACAATAAATCTTTATGAGATATAATTTTGAAAATTCTCTGACATATTGCAATAAAAAACTTATCAGTCTTGGTCATTGGCCCTAAGAATATTATAGTCACAGTTTTTAAAAGGCCTTCCCTATAGTGGAAATCTCATGTGCTTCTATGAAGAAAAATTTATAATTTTAGCCATGTTATCAAGGCATGTTTGATAAATAGAATTTCATAATAGTTTGTAAGAATATTTTTAAGACACTTCATGTACTAATAGCTTTGCTAATTTAAAATTAAACATTGAGGTGGAGATAATATCTAAAATGACAATTTTTTCTTTGAAAAGTAATATATTTTTCTTCTTCCAACAAACAAAGAGCTTTCAAGATTTTCAACTTCATAATGTTGTGCGTGTATAGGTTCACATATCTTGTTAGCTTTTCATTCTTGCCAATGGCTTTTCCTCTAAAACTAAAGCTAATGGTTAGAATTTCTTATTTTATCTGTGTGAGTGTGTGTGTGTGTGTGTGTGTGTGTGTGTGTGTGTGTGTGATTCAACATGATCTTGAGAGTAGGAGGAATCACACCTTCAAAGCCATCGTTAATCAATTGGTTTGAAAAATGCAATTGATAATGACTTGGAGGATTTGAAAGTTAAAATGGATAATCTAGTCAAGCTAATAAGAAATTTGGCACGGAGATGGGGGAGGGAAGATGGGTCTATCTACTGTTGTTGAGTTTGATTCTAAGTTTAATCTACTCATTTGTCTCATTTTGGCTACACTTTGTTTTACATTTGTTTCTATTTTGTTGAAAGGTGAAATGCCCTCTTTTCTAGACAAAAGGTATGATTTTAATGGATTTGATTAAGTAAAAGTTGTTTAATATGCTCCTTGTCAAGCGGGTTGTTATGAAAAAACTAGTTTCAAAAGTCACAAATGCTTCTCAAGACAATTCTATGGAGGATGCTCCAAGCATTTATATGTCCATAACAAGAACAACCATTTGGAGATTAGAGTGGTGGATCTAACATGGCTTTTGGGGGATTTCGGTCCTCCAAGCACCTCTCTCAATAACTTTTATGGATCTCTATCTTGAAGGCTCCTTTGTTGTTGGCTAGTGTGTGTTTTGGGTGTTGACCCCAAAAAATAGGCTAAGTCACAAAGACTAATGCACGCAAGGGTGCACTAGGTGAAGAAATATAAATGTCAATAGTTGAGTGCCATGTACAATCCAAACCCATAACATGTACGTGTGACCAACATAGAATACCAGCATGATAGGCAAAAACTTCTAGGAACCATGTTGACATGTGTTAATTAATAAAAAATAGGATCTAGACACACAACTGTGAGGACCTAGGAATTATAGTTGAGATTATGGTGGATAAATAATAAGAGTTAAGTTTGAGAGTAGATCCTAATAGATAGTTATGAAACAATGAAAAAATATGGTGGTAGGTGGCATTGAGTATCACAACACATTAACTGCTAGGTGGGCAGAATGACACAATAATTGCAAGGCAGTTCTAGTTGGTGGTAGGGAAGGCTCCTAGAGCCTATAAAAGGTAGACGATAAGGAGAAGGGGATGGTGGGTAAGGTTGGCTAAGAATATTGATGTTGATGTGAAGAGAGAACCTCAACCAATCGTAGAGACTTTTCCAAATTGTAACTAGCATATTAGAACTAATACAATAGCTTAGAATACAAATATAACTAGTAGTTGAAGTTGTATCATTGTAAGTACCAAAAGCATCTTGTAAAACATGAACAATTATGTAACAATGAGATGTTGAGCAATGAATCTATGTTATAGGCTCTATTAACGGTTGTCTAGTTTTATGGATGAATGACATTGTTGATTTACTTAGGTCTGTTTGCTACATATTGAGTCATGTTTTATTGGTGATTAATGGAATTGCTATGGAAAGAACACATATAAGTTAAGAGATAGGGCAACTTTGTGGGATGCATGAGTGTGTCAAAACACTCTAGACCATGTTCCCATCCACTTCTATTGTAAGCAACTAACCTCAACCTACCCTAGTTTCCCTTTCTATACACCTTAGGCAAGCATTACCTGTGTGATGTTGGTGCATGAGATGTGTTATTAAATGTTAAAGATCACAAATGGACTGACATGCTTAGAACATGACTAGACTGCATTGCCAAAATTTTGGTTCTATTTTTGGTACATGTCACATTGTGTTGCTATGATGGTAAGTAGAATTAACAAAGAGAGTCTAGAGATGGTTGGTTAAGTCCTTATGCATGTGAGTTATGCAGAAGGCTAAGGGAGAAGTGGCATGAAGTCTATAAGGTAGCAAGGAGAATTTCAGCATGGAATGACCAAGTGAATGTGAGCTCCAGAGGCATTGATATGATGACTGTCAATAGAGGATAATGAATGAGATGGATCCTAGAGAAATGAGATAATTTGACTCAAGAGGTGCTATGAGGACCCATAGAGAATAGGAAGAACATGAGGTGAACTATCATGTAGAGGATTTATGCTCTAATGACAAAAAGATGAGCACCATCAAGCAAGAGTGGGACTTGGAGGAAGAAGTTAAAGGATCCCAAGATGGGGATCGATACAAGGAAGCTACCAAACAAGTTTGTAGTTCCCCTTGACCTAATGTACAGACTCATGCATCTCATTCTAAATTAGAGAAAGAATTATTGGATACTTCAAAAGTATGTGACTTAGGAAGATTCATTGCATGCACAAAAGAAGGGATTTCACTAAAGCAGTTAGTCATATACCCATCGCTTGATCTAGTGGTACACATACTTGGTATAAGAAGTTGGACCCCACCCGAACTATTATAGACTATAATTTCCTGAAGGACATGTTACTTAAGGAATTTGACATTTCATTCAATTTATATAATAGAGCATTTTTGCACTAAAAAACATCAAGAAGGAACCAATGGAGAGTGTTGACACATACGATGCTAGGTTTAAAATCCTAGTATCTAAGCTCTCATATGTGAAACATACCCAATAGTTTGTTGGGGATTTCTTGTTTTGATTTGGTGTGCCCTTTCTATGTAGACATTTTCCAACTCTAGAGAAGCACTGTAAGTGGAATTAAGAGTTGAGGCTATTAGCACAATGGAAACAGGAGTTAGCCTAGTGATGGAGGTGCAAGTCACATTGATGGAGTCACTATTGCAACAAATTTTGGCCAACCAAGCACAAACCACATGCCCTATTTTACAGTACAATGACTGCAAGGTGAAGGGGCACATCTAAAATAATTTACCTAGGTGTAGTCTCTGTGCTCTGATAACTTTATACAAGATTTGTTGTGAGGCCCATGATACATACAATTTCCTTATTTTGCAGGGCACCTCTCAAACAAAGGTACAATTGTATTTTAATATATGTGATGCCTCCACCCTAATACTAATGAATTTAAGGTGATTGATCAATTCCATGAGGCACAAGAGTGAAGTGTGGAATATGTTGTTGTAGAACCGTCAAAGTACAGATAAAAAAATGTTGGTCATGGAAACTATGAGCAACATCATGGAAACATAGGTCACACTAGAGGATGTAATAGATGGAGGTTTCCACAATGCTCTTGTTACAAGTGTAGTTCATTTTACCACTTTCAGTGTAATTGTCCCCAATATCCCACTTGTGTGTATTGTCGTACTGCATATAAGGTTGAGGAATGCCCAGATTGATATTTGAAGATCATGCATAAGCAAAAACTAGAGGAAGGAGTTGGAATGTTCTGATTTGTGTGCAAGATGAGGGTGCAAAATAAAAATAATGTTGCATCCAAGGTCCAACATATGACATGTAATGTTCTAGCTAATCAACTAACAATAACTCTCATGGAAGCAATCATGCCAAGATGCGACCTTGAGGGGCAAGGAGCTAGAGTCGC
This sequence comes from Torreya grandis, assembly GCA_037957365.1. NCBI lineage: Eukaryota > Viridiplantae > Streptophyta > Pinopsida > Cupressales > Taxaceae > Torreya > Torreya grandis. The sequence continues at coordinate 560,224 of JARHVA010000135.1, forward strand.
ACACCCAAAGTGTGTCCATGCAACCTTATTGGATAAGGTATTGAGTTAGGCCATGAATGTGATTTAGAACCTACAAGGAGAATTCCAACTCACCTAGGAGTTGGAGGAGAAGGTTTAGCAAGAACTTTGGGCCCATGAAAAATAAGTTGGTGAGCTTGCAGACTTACTTTCTCTCTTGAGATGTAAGTGAGTGATTCCCATGTTGAGAAAGCTCTTGGCTGAGTATGAAGATAAACAACCGATAGATGTCTTGGTCCCAAACCTAGCATGAGGGATAAGACACAATCACCCAGAACACAAGTTATGATTGGGAGTCTCTTATGGACACTGAGATCAACAAATGGTCAGTCCATGATATCCTAATGGATACCGATGCCGAGATGAATATCCTCACATAAAATGGGTGTTGGAAGATGGGAAGCCCTGTGATACAACCCTCACCTCAAATTTTGTTCATGGCAAAAGAAACCAGATCACAACCCATAAGGGTTATATATGATGCTGACATCCAGATCATGGATGCCAAGTTTTGTGCCAACTTTGAGGTCATAGAGCTTATTGAGGAAGACAATTACCCTGTGTTGTTGGGAAGGTCTTGGTGTTAAGATAATAATTTGGACATGCACTTTAAACAACATTACATGAGCTTTGAGAATGGAAGTGAGGGTTTCGTGATCCCACTAATAACAGACCAAGGTTCCTCATACATTAAACATGTGGAGCTCACATATGCATTCAACAATGTCTATAACATCACCACTCAAAGCAAGGAAAGTGTAGGGCCAAGTGGGGAAAGTGCCCTGAGATGGGATGATGTGGATGCTAACTTAGTAACCACACATATTATTGTTGATCGATGGGTGTTGGAGACATATGAGGTCTCTGTGACAAGATGTGGAATGATACGCTCAAAACCCATGTTTGAACATGAGCACAAGGATAAGAACTTCAAGAACACACCTTCCTAGACAAGGGTTGGTCGAAAATGTGGTATGATACAATCTAGACCCTAATCTGAATACATGCAGAAGAGCATGTGTACTAGAGTTAGTCTGCTCCCTACAGATAAAATTTTGAGGTCATGCATCACACCAAGACAAAGGTCCACTTAATTGTTCATACCATCTATATGGGTTACATGCATTGGATGAAGTACTCATACGTGCACACAAGAGGGACAACCTTCATTTGCAAACAAAGTTTGGGTGTTGCATTTACCTGTTTACTATGAAGGGAAGAATGTGCCTTGAATCAACAAGGCGAGCCTTCCTATATAGGTAAAAGAAGCTACCATATGACCTAAAGTTGAGAGAATCAATTAGTGCAAAGGAATGTTAGGATATGGATTGTGGACCAATAGTGGTGAGATGTCTTGAGGGCATTTAGATGGTTATTGGCTTAGGTTGGTAATGTAACAAGGTTTTTGTGCCAAGTTGTAATAAGGCTTTCTATGTCATTTGCTTTTATTTTTGTTAGAATATGTTAGCTCCTACCCATGATAGTTTCATGCATGTTGTAATAACACACACACACCTCTTAAAATCTAGTTGGGTGAGTCAAGTAGGGGCTTTCTTTTTAGTTTCATAACCATCAGACATCTAAGCATCTCCGGTGAGGTTTTTAATGCTTTAATATGTGAAAAGGTGCTTTGTGCCATCCAAAAATATGGAATTTTGTACATGCATGATAACAACACCAAGGGAGAAAAGTGTTGCTACATTGGAAGACCAGCCACAAGTTTTAGTGTGGGGTGGAGATGGTGCCCAAAAAGATGAAAAGAAGGTGCCCAAGGAACATCTATACAAAGAAAGGCCCTTGTGAGAATAAGCAAGTAGAAGCACGAGTGGAGGAAAAGGGAACCATGCAAAAGGACTCGATGTGTAGGGTAAACTAAAGTACAACAGGAAACTTGAGGGCCAAAAATGACAAATAGGTAGTTGGCTAGATGGACGAAATGACCCTTGATAGAGGTAAGATTGAAGAATAAGAGAGGGTGACAGATCTAAAGCACCAATCTGAATTGATTGCTATCAGAGTTGAGCAATTCAAGGGATGACTCAATGTCAAAAAAACATGTGTGGAGAAGTATGAGACATGACTTAGGACAACACCTCTCAAAATTTTGATCTTGAGCACATATTTCCACTAATTTAACAACTACCACCCAATCTCATAATATTCAAAATACATCCATAAACCTTACTAAAATTACTCCTCCCTAATTTAAAAAATAATTAAATAAATTTATATTACTCTTTTACTCCATATTACACTACCACGTTAATGTTTTTTTTAAATTAAAAAAATTGCAACTCTAATAGAAAAAACCAATTTGGAAACTAAAAGTCTTTAAAATATTTTTCCGTATTAAAATTGCGGATGATTTATTTGGCTTGATTTAATAGTCCTTAGTCCCCACCCCACGTCACGTCACATCAAACGGATTATTGTCCTCCACTTTGTTTACGTAATTGACTTGATTTGGCAGACTAAATTGGAAAAAATGTGGAAAAAATTCCTTATCTAATATTATACGCTTTCACACTTCATACAACTATATTATAATTTTTAAAAATAATTGTGTTCTTTTTAATCGAAGTTTGGATCAACATTTTTTATTTTTCATTGATTTTTAACAATTTTAAAATACAATTAAAATTATAGAATAGGAATACTAACAAAAAATACATCAATAACATTTAATTTGGACCAATAGCTAACAAACACATAAGTACCATAGAATAATACAATTATGTAACTAATAAATTAGGTGTTTACGTAAAGCCCCACTTTGATATATGTATGAGTATACATATAAAATTGAAACACATAGGGTGTGGATATAGGATTTTATGCCCCTCAAGCTCCCACGAAAATCTCTAATACACCTAAGAATCCTAAAAAAACATTTACATATGGATAAGTGTCCATGATAATAATAATCTTGATAAAATCTAAAAAGAATAACTAAAAACATGTATTGCCTTATTTTGGATTAATGATCTAAAAACTATGAACACTCATATAAACATAGATATGTATAAATTAAGTAGTTCTGAATGTAAAAATAGATGTTTAATTTCACTTTTCTATTTATATAAATGACCAAGAATATTAGCATATTTAGCTTGCTCCTATTGTCTTTGGGTCTAAGACAAGTGAGTAGAAGGGATGAAACTAGAGCTGGTTCGCTTGGATATAAATACTAATTATTTGCACCTACTTAGACACCTATGGTAGAAAAAAACCACGTGTGGTCAACCAAAGCTGTATGTTGTGTACAAAAAATGTCCTCTATATTATAACCGATTTATTTTTCTATAGGTTGTAATGCCTCTCTGTTAAGATTATTCATGTGTGATATTAGATATTTAGTTTTGTACTTAAATGTAGACTATTTCCTCTTTCACCTTGAAACTGTAGTAAATACACAATTCAATTATATTCAACATTAACATGCTTACATATACAAGCTAGTGATCTCCTACTTTCATGAAGTTAGACTTAGCACAAACAACTAAATAATACCTACTTTATAAGGATGAGTTGTTATCAAAACTCATTATACATTTGCACACACACACACACCAAATAGTATGCCATGTACTAGTAATCCTAACATTGCCCTCTTAATACATATATAGGGAAAGGAACCATACCATACATACTAGAAATACACATGTACGTCAGCACATATACATCTATTTTGAACCACACCAGATACATCCACTCTGATATTAGTGATATCCTATGTGAACATGTATATTAGTGTTGGGATTCTCACTGACACATACATAAATAAAAACACACTTATCTATTCCCATTTTCACTTTCAAATGGGTGTCATGCTTCTCATTGACACATTCATTTATTCACATTCACTTGTAGTGAGTGTTGTGCTTCTCACTAACATATCACATATGCAAGAAGGTATATAAATATCTATCTACAGTGGGTGTTGAGCTTCACACTGTCACACAAACACAAAAAAAATAAAAATATTTGAGGATCAATTCTTCACTGTCTTTATTGAGTTTTGGGTTTTTCATTGAAATTTAAATTTATAGCCTCTATCCTTGATTGTTTTCACGTAATCACAAACAATGTAAATGGTAGCCATTGAAATGTTCATCATTTTAAAAATTATTTGATTTGACACAAACATTTTTCCACTACTACAATATGTAGCCTCTGAGTTAGTAAGACAAGCAAGATTACTGATGGAGTTCATTACTCCATTGTCTCTGACCTCCAACGGAATGTTGCTCACTCAACAAGATGCATCTTGAAGCTCAACCACATGTAATTGTTAGGAATATCTCTCCCCACATAGTAGAGATACATATTGCCTATGACATTAAGTTATCCTGAAAATGCATCCATTACAAGGAAAAAATTGACCTTTTACAATTTAAAACATGACACAAAAGGATCAAATCATAAAATAATAGGACTATACAAATAAATTAACAACCTATAGACCTAGGACTATATAAATAAAAAATAACTTTAAAAAAAGGCCACATTTATCCAAGAAACAATTTAGGCGACAATTCGGATGACAGTTCCACCCCAATTGATGACAAAACTTCTGGGAGCCATAACTTTTGCATCATAGCTCCAATTGACTCATTGTTTGAACTGTTGGAAAGCTAAGAATGAGGAAAATGTTGTGAGATGGCAAAGATATTTTTTTGATGAATTTTTACCCCTAAAAACCCAATATAAGTGCCCCAAATTTTAATTTTAGTAGTGCAGGCTAAAAATAGTAAGTTTCTAAAAATAGTAATTCCTCAAATTTTGTTTTGTTTTAAATCGTGGAAGTTGAACCACTTAATATCCCTCGATATTGGTGACCTTCCACATCCTCCCCTTGCTTTCAAAATGTGTATAAATGAAGATGTAACCTGAAATGGAAAATCAAACATCTCTTCCTAGAGATAAGCATATATTTGTATTGCGATCTTGAGTAATGATACATCTCTTCTCAGAGAATTCATTATTACTATGTTATGTCTGTGTTCTTGAAATATTTATCAACTAGAACTTCTGAGTTTTGGATCAGTAGTATCAGAGTGGTTTGTCTTGAGAGTATATGATCCCAAGGATGAGGTCAATCTACAAGAAGCTTGGGTGGAAAACAATAGAGCTTCCAAACTATCCACATATTCACTCCAAATTACTTTAAATGGCAGATGACACTGAGACATTTGATCCTTTCAAGGAAATGGTGAATGAAGCCCTCCAATGACAACAAACATAGATGCTACAACAATTTGCCCAAATTGTTCAACAACTCCTGATGGGAAATTATGGCTCCTCAGCTGCACTTCCTGGCTCCTCATCCAGGGAACATCCTTTCAGTGCCCCAACACCCTTCAAGGTTTAGGTGAATTTTGATATTCCTACATTTGAAGGCAAAATCAATGCTGATGTAGTAGAAAATTGGTTGGATCAATTATCTTCCTACTTATCTGTAAATAAATTCATTGATGGAGAAAATATCACTTTTGCTCTTTTGAAAGCATCATTGCCCATGAAAAATTGGTGGGAAGTGTACAAAAAGAGGTTCAGTATAGATGACATTGGCCTTGAGGTGGAACCTACCTGGGATGATTTTGTGGAAGCAGTGAAAGAAAAATACTATCCCATTGGAGCATATGATGATCTGTACATAGAGTGGCAACAACTTCGCCAAGGTAAGGACCAATTTGTTCAATACTACATAGACAATTTTCATTTTTTGTCTGCAAGATTGGGCATCCAAGAAAGTGAGAAACATAAGAATCTCAAATATCGTGGTGGAATACAATGGTACATATGGGGGGAAATGGAACTCTTCAATTTGGAAACCCTCTGTGAGGCATACAAATTCATAGTGAAGATTGAGCAGAAGTATGGCAAAAAGAATACGAAGAGTCAACCCTCAAAATGGAAAAGTGACAAGGTCAAACACGAGGCCAAAATTGGAAGCAAAAGGAGTTTCAGGATAAGAAACCTCAGAAGGGGAAGGTTGGAAAATGGTGTGATTACCACAAAAATGGAACTCACTCTAAAGAAGAATGTCGAGCCATCAAGTCACTACTTTCTAAGTCACAATACTTGACATCTGCTACTCTTCCTCATACACAACCCACAGTCGAAGAGGATGAAGAAGAAATTGTAGATGCTGAGCTAGACACCATCATCACTTCATCACAAGCCTGTGAGGAAAGGCCAGATGAAAAGGAAATATTCTTTCACTCCAAATTATGGGTAAAAAATAAGCCTCTACATTTCATTCTTGATAGTGGGAGTCAAAAGAATTTAATCTCTACTAAAGTTGTGAAAAGTCTAAATCTATCCATGAAGCCTCATTTAAAGCCCTACAGTATTGGATGGTTGAGCCCAGGGAGAGACCTCCGTGTCACCCATCAGTGTCTTCTTTCATATGCAATAAAACCATTCCAAGATGAATTCTTGTGTGATGTGGTCAATCTATATGTTTGTGATGTACTCCTTGGTCAGCCATTCATGTATGAGTGACATGACATCTATGAATCACAAACCTGAAGAATCACCCTCACTCTCTGAACATGACGCTATAGGGTACCAGAGGTACCACCTCCCACATCTGTCTCCATGATCAGTGCTAAGCAATTTAAGAGATTTGTGGAGAAGACAAATCAATTTGTTCTCATGGTTGTCAAACCACAAAAATCCAAGAACACCGATGTTGCAGTCCTGACTACACAATCAACACAACAACAAAAATAGATAGGACAAATCATAGGAGAATATGATGACTTATTCAAGTCACCCATAGGATTTCCACTGCAATGCTAGGTAAAACATTCTATCGATTTGATCCCAAGATCACCTTTGCCTAATAGTCTTGTGTATCACAAATTAGTTTTAGAGAATGATAAGATAAAAATATAGATTCAAGAATTGATCCAAAAGGGTCACATCAGGCCAAGCTCTTCACCTTGTGGCAGCCCAATCATCTTGGCACCAAAGAAAGATGGAACATGGAGGCTTTACATTGACTATCGATCCCTGAATAAAATCTCTATGAAGAATCACTACCCTCTCCCTAGGATTGATGACTTGTTGGACCAACTCCATGGTGTGAAGTTATTCACCAAAATTGATCTCAAATCTAGTTATCACCAAATTCCCATCGATCCCACCGATGTCTGGAAGACTACATTCAAATCTAAGGAGGGGCTCTTTGAATGGTAAGAACATACTCATCTACAACAAACCATGGGAAGAACATTTGCAACATGTTCATAAGGTGCTTCAAAATCTTCAAGAGCACAAGTTGTATGCAAATCTTGACAAATGCACATTCGGGATGACAAAAATTCAGTACCTTAGGTACATTGTGAATGAAGAAGGGGTCCATGTTGATCCAGAAAAGATTTGGGTTATTTGAGAATGGCCCACACCAAGGACCCTCAAGAACTTCATAATTTTTTGGGTCTTGAAAATTTCTATCGCAGATTTATTCTTGGATTTTCACATGTTGCTTGGTCACTAACCCAAGTGACTAAAGGAGGAGCTAAAGATACATTTTAGTGGGGTGAATTACAGCAAAGGGCATTTGAGAATTTGAAGAACAAACTTTGCTCAGCCCTTGTTCTTGCCTTGACAGATTTGCATCAACCTTTTGAGTTGATGACAGATCCATTTGAATATGCCATGGGATCTATGATCATGCAACATGGCCATCCTGTAGCATATCATAGTGAAAATTTCACTGATACAGTTAGGAAATATATGACATATGATAAGGAGCTTTATGCCATTGTACAAGCCTGTAAACAATGGAAACACTACATCTTGGGGAAAGAGACGGTCATCCACACTTACCACAGACTATTGGAATTCATCTAGACATAAAGCAAACTATGAAATGAGAGGCACCAAAAGCATGCCACATATCTTTAGAAATTCCAACTAATAATAAAACACAAAAAAAGGAGCTCAAATACAGCTGTAGATGGTCTAAGCTGCCCACCAATTATTGCACTCACAATAGTTCTTGACCTGTGCGGACATGAAACTACCATTTGGGGTGCTCTATATGAAGCAGATCCTACCTTTTCTAATACATATTAGGTGCTTAAAAAAGGTAAACATGTTTCTAATTTCTATTTGCAAGATAATGTCCTCTATCATATGGGGCACATATGTGTTCCATCTACATAGCAACAAAATATGATATGGGAAGCACACTTCAGTGGATAGCTAGATACTTTGCTATAGAAAAGACATTGGCAGTTCTTCAAAAAGACTTCTACTGGGCCCATATGTGAAATGATGTGGAAAGATATCTCAAATCTTGCACCCCATGTGCGATAGCTAAGCCAACAAATAATAAGCAAGGATTATACACGCCATTTCCAGAACCAACCAGGCCTTGGGAATCTGTCTCAATAGATTTTCTCTCAGGTTTGTCCACTTCAAAACATGGTAAGGACTGTATTTTGTGGTAGTTGATCATTTTTCAAAAATGGCTACAATGATTTCTTGTAAGAAAAATATACTTGCTGAAGAAACTGATCGACTATATTTTAGTCATGTATGGCTCCGTCTCCCTAAGTCCATTGTCTCAGATCGAGATAGCAGGTTCATGAGCATCTTCTTGTCCACTCTATGGAAGATGATGGATACCAAGATGATGAAGTCCACAACCTTCCATCTGCAGACTGATGGTCAGATAGAGGTGGTGAACTGCTTTGTTGTTCACATGATTCAGATGTATCACTCCAAACATCCATGCACATGGGATGACGGGCTTCTTTTCATACACCATGGATACAATCAGGTACTACACAACTCAACCAAGCACAATCCATTCCAAGTATGCTTTAGGTTCCAACCCATGGCACCAATTGATATAGTTGCTCCATTCTCCACCATGGAATACACACTTCATGGAAGATCTAAGGCAAAAACAAGCAACAAAGTTTATTGAACAAATGCAGCACATCTAGCAACAAGCTCATGACATTATGGAGAAGATGAATCAGAAGTATAAGCAACGCCATGACAAACATAGGATTGCACACCATTTTGCTATGTGTGACAAGGTTTTGTTGTAGATTCAGAAGGAATGACTTGCAGGCCCACACAAAAAAAATTGGCCTTTACGATATGGTCCCTACACCATCACCAAAAAAGTTGGAGAAAATGCTTTTGAGTTGAACCTAACAGCCTACCTTGGTCTACATCCAATATTCAATGTGGAGCTCCTCAAACCATATCATCCACCTCTATTGGACACTTCAGTAATAGCAGAACAACTAGACATTGATGATCTTGATCCACAAAGTTTAGCTCTAGTGGACGAGGATCAGATTGTGGACACCTGGATGAAGACAAAAAGATGACGCTCTATTCCGCTTTATCGAGTGGTCAAAAGGGGCCAACTTAGCCACCAAGGTGAGTGGCTCATAGAGAATCAAATCAAGACACAACTGCCACACCTGATGAGGAAAATTGATGCAATGGGGACCATTGATTTTCAAGGAGGGAGGAATGATCCGGGCAATAATTCAGGTGATAGTTCCACCCCAATTGATGATGAAACTTCTAAGATCCATAAATTTTACACCATAGCTCCAATTGACTCATCGTTTGAACTGTTGGAAAGCTAAAAATGAGGATAACATCATGATATTGCATAGATATCCACTCAATTAAGTTTGACCCTCGAAAACCCAATGGAAGTGCCCCAAATTTCAATTTTAGTAGTGTAGTCTAAAAATAGTAAGTTTCTAAATATAGTAATTCCTCTAATTTTGTATTGTTTTAAATCATGGAAGTTGAACCACTTAATCTCCCTTGATATTGGTGACCTTACACATCCTCCCCTTGCTTTCAAAATGTGTATAAATGAATATGTAACTCGAAATGGAAAATTAGACATCTCTTCCCAGAGATAAGCATATATTTGTATTGTGATCTTGAGTAATAATACATCTCTTCTCAGAGAATTCATTGTTACTGTGTTATTTATATGTTCTTGAAATATTTATCAACCAGAACTTTTGAGTTTTGGATCACACATTGGGACACAAGTACTTGCCATTGTTTAGAAGCATGTTTTGTTGTTGCATAGGGTTTTTTTTAATAGGTTGTTTTTACATGTAACCATATATTCAATTATTGTTATATTAGGAGTGTATTGTATTTGTTTGGCTTATTCTTATATAGTTTCTACAGTTGCATGTTGCATTTTTTTTAATTTCATTTTTTATTTGTGTCATAGCATGAATACCTGATGTTATTAGTAGATGTTTCTCACAGCAGAGCAAGACTTGGTGGTTGCAAACACGTGTTCCCACCTTTATCTTCTTTTAATTGTAGTCAATAAAAATGAAAAAATAAAAAGAAGGAGATCATTAAAAAATTTAAACAAAAAATAAAACATGCTGCAAAAATTAATACCTTGATTGCTACATAAATACGTAAACATTAATTACCCATGATAAATACCCATTACATAAATACTTAGTAATAGATAGTAAATTTCATGATCAGCTCTAGATGTAAGGATTTTTTATGATGGTGGCTATTTATATAACATTCCTATTCAAATGTTAATACAATTAATAGTAGGAGAAACATTACACACAAATTTATCTTAAATTATATGTATGTGTATGTGTGTGTGGGTGTGTGTGTATGTGTGATGTGTTATGATTATATTTCATGATGATGGTTGATGATATGACATTCTACACCATTTACATCATTATATACCCTTTTAAAGCTAAATGCTACATCTCTTGGCTCATAATTACTTTTGATAACCATTCATTTACACTTATTTAACTTCTTAACTACTAATTAGTGGATCTTTACATATATATCATAGTATATATGCATTTTACTCATAAAATATTATATATTCTTCTTCATTATTATTATGATATGTTTTCATCTTCTACTATTAGAGCATTTAATGTTATGTAGGTACCATTATTGGGGGCCCTTAGTACTTTACATGGTAAAATAATAAATGTTTTATTATTATATTTAACAGAGGTTAAAAACTTGTGTAAATACAATACTAAAACATATTATTAATTACTAACTTATTTCCTTGAGAAAATGTGGACTCGTTGGTTACAATGGTCACCTCTTTTCATTCCTATTATACATAGGGTCTTACCCCTATGGTAAAACATACACTTGATACACTTGATTGAATATCATTAATTGTGAAAAAGTCATATTTGCATGTGGAAAATATATTACAGAGTTTTGTGAAAAAAGTTGATAAAGAAAAGGATTGAGGGAAGAAGGAATTTTATTGGGAAAATATGTTTCTCTATATATGAATAAGCATCTTTGTGGGTTTTTTACCTCTCAAGAGGTTTTTCCATGTTATCTCACTATGTTCATTGATATGTGCTTTGCTATTAATGTTCATTTCTAGATTATATCATATGCTATTCAGTATACATTGCATATTGATTTCAAATCTTATCATGGTACCATAGCTAGTAGGGTGGATTTGATTGAGCAAGCATATTGACAAATTCCTTGTATTAATTTAAAAGGATATTCAAAGGCTTTTCAAGCTTGGGATGCCATTATCGCATGATGTATGGCCCTATAAGGCATATGAAAGTTTGAAAATCTTAGAATATTCATTCAATGATATTTTTTAATCTCTCAAATCTTTATTAAAGCATCATTGGATCTTGTTGAGAAACTAGATAGCAAACATAGATCAAAATTTGGACTCAAATATTACTTAGGATGTCATTAATACTATTTTACAACCTCTTACCTGGAGAATTTTGTAAAAAAAATCTCTCCAAATCTTCTGAGGCTTTCCTTTGGCGTTGAATATTGGCTATTTAATCAATCATAGAGATAAAACCTAATTCTAGGCATCTTGAAGCATGAGAGGCTCCAATGGATTTTTTTCAAGCTTCCCAAGGCACTGCAGTATGGCCTGGTGGGGTGGAAATTTTGTTCTATGCATCAAAAATTCATTTTTGAAGTCTATTATGTTTTCTGGCAAGATTTTAGGAAGGTTGGCAAAGTTTGGTGATTTTTGGTGGCTTATACAGTTTACTGTCCATCCCCAAACTTTCCTATGAGCGCCATTATTCTCCCAAAGCAAATTATATGTAAGCTTTTGTTTTCATACAATTATGTGAAATATTTTAAAAATAACTTATTTATTAGAAATAAATATTACATGCAACATTAGAATGGATCCACCTTCTAATTTAGTTTTTAATCCAAAAAGTTGGAAATTAAAATATTGATTTACTTTTCAAATTACGTGCATTTTTTTTTCAATTTTAAAAAATTATATATAAAAAGGTATAAATGTAAATTTATGCATCCATGCTTCCATCTAGTCTCCTAGAAGGGTTGGTGGCTCTTATTTTGATAAAACCTTATAAGGAAGAGGTCTAGTGTTCAAAAACCACTAGATTTTTCGTTTTTTGGTCAAGCAAAATTAATATTTTTTATTAATTAGAAATTTTTTCTGGTTGGTGTGCAAAGTAATTCAGGTGCAAAACCCTAGTGTAACTTCAACCTTTGTTTTTTTTACATTTAAACTAGTGAATATTTTGTCGACCATAGTCATGTAACTAGTCACTTTATAGGTTTTGGCACCTTCTAGATGCATTTATGTGCTCCATTTTTATTTTGAAAGATCCTATTAAAAATTTTAAAACTTTATAATAACAATATTTAGATAGTTGTTCTATGTGTGACACTTGAGACACCTAATCTATTACAAATTCTTATAATTTATTGCATTGTTTTGCATCTATTTGAACAATTATTTATTATTTACACTACAAATTTAATCTGTTTTATAAATAGAGTATAAAATAAAATTAACAATGGGTTCAATTTTAAAGCTTTATCTAGTGTTATACTGTCATTCGTGAAGGGAAGCAATGGCTTTGCCTAGCTTTGTATTAGATAAATCTTAAATGCTTAATGGATCAAACTATAATATATGAAAAATTCACATTAAATCAAAATTTATGACTTGAAAGATATGGAACATTGTCATCGGGACTGAAAAATCTCTATCAAAATGGCATGTTACACCTGAGCTTTCAAATGTATTTCAATAGAAATAATAGGAAGCAATGTCAATTACCTTGGAGAGTGTTAATGATGAATTACTACTCCATATTGACAATCAAGAGTCTTTGAGTGATGATTGGAAACTCCTTGAGTCTATGGATGAGGGCACTTGTCCCTCTAAGATTATTAAGTTGATCCTTGAATTACTTACTACACCTATGCAAGGTGATAAAAAAGTTGTTAACATTATTACTAAGATTAAGAATATTAAAGTTTAGTTAAATGCATGCAAATATAATATAATTCAAGATCATTTGTTATATTTCATTATTCATTTTAATATTCATGAAAATTTTCATAATTTTATCTCAATTTTGAATTCAAAGTACCAAACATAGCAATATATCCATGAACTGACTACCTTATCAGTCTTCTGATTCAAGAAGAGCAAGTGGTGTCTAATTCTGATTCTAAAAAGAATACCACTCATGCACTTCTTATTCTCAACCCTCTTTATGAGAAAAATAGAAACCATAAATCTAACCCTAGTTCTGCTAATAGAAAAAATGAGAACAAAAAAATTAAAAATAAGAATCATAAACCTAAGTTTAATAGGAATTGTAGTATGTGTGATAAATTTGGTCATAGAAAGGAAAATTATTATTAAAAAAAGAAAAATAAAACACCTAAAAATAACAAGGAATAAATCTAATCAAAACCATCATAAGAATCAAAACCATAATTAAAATAACAATCAAGAATAAAATTCTAATGTTACTATTTTATATGCTGCCTTATTTTCTTTTAATGAGAATGGATGGATCTTAGATAGCATTGCATCACACCATATGAATTGATTATTTCATATTTCATATTATACTAGAGATATTTTTAAAAATATGTATTTAGGAGATAATTCACTTTTAGAAGCAACTAAACAATAAAAGGAAAAATTTACAAATGTTTTTTTTAATTATGTTTTCTATGTACTTAAACTTAAGAAAAAAATTGTTATCTTGTTCTCAAATTATGAATGATAATTTCACTATAAATTTACTTAAAGATAATTGGTCTATTAGAAATCATTATGGTTCTCTAATTATTTAAAGCATTTAAAAAAATAGTATATACAATTATTTGCTTCTTCTACATGTGTTTCATTGCATATTAAAAATAAATCTCAATTATGACATGAAAGATTAGGACATGTTAATTTTATAAATTTACATAATATTTTTTCTCATAATATTTTTGTTGGTCTTCCTTCGATCTCCTCTCATTATGAAACTTGTGAAGGTTACTTATGTGGTAAGCACCATACTAATCCCTTTTGCAAGAATCATGATGCGAATTCTTCACACCCTTTAAGAGTTAATTCATAGTGATGTTGTATAACTTCTTGAAGTTTTATCTCTTAATGGTTATTTATATGTTGTTACTTTTATTGATGATCATACTAGAATGATTTGGTCATGTTTCATTAAAAATAAATCTAAAGTGTTTTCTAAATTCAAATAATTTAAAGTTATTGTTGAAAATGCTTCTAATTTTTATATTAAAAGATTAAGATTAGATAATGGTGGTGAATATATTAGTAAACAATTTGATTCTTTTTGCATTAATTGTGGTATTCAAAGGGAACTAAAAACTCCCTATTCCCCTTAGTAAAATGATATTGGCAAAAAGGAAAATCACAACATTGTTAAAATGGTTAGAATAATGTTACATTCTATAAAAGATTCTAAGTATTTATGTGTTGAAGTCATGAAAACTACTGTGCATATTCTAGATAGAGTCCTTATTAAAGCTTTTCATCTTTGTACCCCTTAAGAAATATGATCTAATAAGAAACCCAATATGGGTCATTTTAGGATCTTTGGTAGTCTTTCTTCCATCCTTGTTCTTAAAGATAAAAGAAAGAAACTTGATCCTACCTCCTATTCATGCATATTTATAAGTTGTATACGTAAAATTAAAGGGTTAAGAGTGTATAATATGTCTAAAAGATAAATAATTGAGAATATAAATGTTCTTATTCTTGAAAAACCTTTTGGTGAACCCTCTATAGAACCTCCTTAATGTTCTTTTTTTGATGAACAAGGCTCTGCTATTTATCCTTGTGAAGAAACAAATTCTCTAGAGGAATTTGATCTATCTTTGGATAACAAAGTGTAGACACCAAAATTGTGTCGACTCCCCTTGGTCCCTTACACACCTTATTAATTTAAAATAAAATACTTATTTTAAATTAATGACATCACCTAGACACCTCACCTTGGACACCTCACCCTAAGACCATTTCCACCCCATGACCTATTCTCACTCCATTCCAACTTCCTAACTAACTCTCGTGCCTAATAACCCCGTCTTTTGACCTTTCTCCAATGGCAAATGCACTTGGCAGATGGAGAAACGAGCAAAGGGCTAAAAATAGCCCTTTTACCCATTCTCTAGCCACCGATGTTGGTTTCATAACCCAAGCTTAACATTGAGCTAAGGGCTGATTCCTCCCCCCGGACTTTGGAGATCAACGCGCACACTCTGAGACCAAGCATCAAACTTCGACTTTCGCTTTCCTGGCTACAGAAACTCTACACAAGTCACTCCAGATTCGATTGGAACATTGCATAGGGACCTCAACATTAGCCACAACACGAATAAGCGTTCTCACATCCTTGGTTCTTCATCAAGCAGAGCTAAGTATTCTTTTGTCTCTTCATTTTAGTAATTTAGAATACATTAGTAATTAGTTTCTATTTACTATTTCTAAATACTATCAACCCGACCTGACTTTCTTATTGGAGAGGCTGAGAAGCCTTCCCCTTACCCTTACTCTCTTTTCATACCTATCCCCGACCTTTGCCCCCTCTCAGACCCTATTCACTGTCTTGCAACCCTGCACAGACCCTTAAACTCCTAGACCCTTCTGTCGACCATAGAGATATTCCATAACCCGTCCAAGGCCCACTACCCCTACCAACATCGGTAACATAACCGACGTCGGCATATTGACCAATCGACGCTGGCAGGACTGCCGACGTCGATGACTATGACAGACTGATTGTAGAGAACAGGTGCGCGTTATCTTTATTTCTCTTTCTTAGTCTTTCACCATTTCTTTTTATATGACATTCTTTTTCATAAATAGTGGACTGTCATCCCTTACAGAGCTTTATGCTTCTGGGACCGAGCGTGTTACTTGACAGTCCACCATATCTTTATCTAACACTCTCTTTGTTTAAGTCTTATTCTTATCTACATGTGTCTTCCTCCACAGCCAAAGAGGAGCTCCTACAATGCTTGGATACGGTGCGCAACTTAATCTAGGTAATGTACAAACCCCTAACCTTTAATTTTAGTTTCTTCTTTCTTCTAAATGTAATTAGCAAAAATGTAGAGAAACATTCTGGCACACCTGGTGGGACCCTAGAGTTTTCCTTGGGTTCATTCTTCTAAAAGCAAACTTTCATATAGGTGCATTAGAAAAGTACTTTCTTCTTGCATCCTTTCTTGTATCTTTTTGTCTCAAAAATAAATCATAAGCACAAGTTAAAAAGAATGTCTTTCTTTTTCTTCTTCTCACTTCCTACACGCGTCTTAGAGTAGTGAAATTCATACTCTTAACCTCTTCCCAGTTGTTTGCATTTGAACAAACACATTTCAATTTGGGTTTAAAATAATTGCATTTAATTCTTTCTTGATTGCATATTTAGCTCATTTAGTAATTAAAAGGCATTATGAATAAATTGTAGTGCACATATGTTACACAACCATACCACATTCACATCAAATCAAACACCTAAACATACCTGAGACAAGCCCCGTCTAGGATTTCATCACCTAGCAGATACCTTACCTTTCCTAGTGATCCTACTTGGATTTCACCACCAAGAGGTGGACCCACTCTGTTCTCTGGCAGAGTATAAACTATAGGCAAAGTATATTTTGGCTAAGCGGCCCAGCTCGGCTCTGGGTTCGTGAAGTGAGGGGGGCAAGCCCTAGCACCAGGCCACGTACTGAACCTAACACAGACTTTTGAGCACCATAACATAACCCAAAACCAGCCTTAGACTTCCTCTTTAGGACCCGTTCTAAAAGCCCAATTTCCCAAACATATTCTTCTAAGGCATAAGCCACGACTCTAAAATTTATTCCTAGGAATCTACCGTTTTAGAGGTTGCTTGCCTAATCATCATTTTTGCTGTTTTTATCTGACTGTTTGAGCTAGTAAGGCCGTATTATTCTGAAGTCCAAAAACACAACTCAAATTTTTTCCTTTATTCCAAAAACTTTCAATTTTTTGAGTTTTTGGAAATACACAGACACCGACATCAGTTTTTCCATTGACGTCGGTCACTGCCATCAAATTTTCTTTCCAAAATAGCATGCTTAAAATTTGACTTTCTTGCTGTTCAACACCAACTCTGGTTTTCTAAAACTGAAACATACATTTTTTAAAACCTAAATCCATTTCGTCTTGGATGGTTTTGACACATAGTCAAGCTAGATCTCTTGTTGACCATGCGAGTCAACAACC
This sequence comes from Torreya grandis, assembly GCA_037957365.1. Lineage (NCBI taxonomy): Eukaryota > Viridiplantae > Streptophyta > Pinopsida > Cupressales > Taxaceae > Torreya > Torreya grandis. Next base: position 577,823 of record JARHVA010000135.1, read on the forward strand.
ACTCCCACCTTCGCCTTTTATACCAAGTCCTCTAATGGAATATACTTCAGACATCGAGCGTACTCCTATTCAACCAACCCCCGATCGATCTCCTATTGTTCCCGTAGGGGATCAAGACTTTGAGAGATTCCTTGACCACAACGTCAAGGCTCTCCAACACTATCTCGCTAGAAGCCAAATGCGAGATCTTTCAGGTAATCCTGTTTATGGGATGCCAACTTCTTTGGTGGAAGCGGCAATGATATTAACCGCATCTGCTACCCAACCTATGGTCACTCAGGCTATTGCCTTAACCAGTAACCTGACCATGGCCAATACTCAAGATTTGGCCTCCCCTTCTATTTTTGGACCTACCTCCATCAGGGTTTTCGTACCCCCTCAACCACAAACAATTCAACCAAGTTCGACACCTTTCCAAAACTTGATTGTCTCTATCCCACCCACTCTCACGCCCATAGATACAAGAGTGACCACTTACCCTTTTACTAGTGTTGCCACCACTCAACCACCATTGGTGGCATCTAGTCAAATTGTGCCTTCCAACTTCATGGCACAAGCCCCCTTGCCTCAACATCAGTCCCTATGACAAACTACCAATATGTTGCACCTACACAAATGCAACCAAGTATGTCATACGCCCCTTCCAATGCCTTCCAGGTACCTTACAACCTAGGGGGTGCCCCTCATGCCAATCCATCTATAGATCTAATTAAGATGCTGATGGATAAGATGTCCAACCTTAAGATACCCATTTCAAGTTTGAAGATTGTTCTTTCATACGAACAAATCTGTAACGAACCCATTCACCCTTCGGTGCCTATTCGACCATATCCTAGCCAGTGGGAACTCCCAAAATTTACTCGCTTTCAGAGTAAAGAGGACCCACAACAACATTTGTGAGTGTTTAGACATGCTTGCTACCTTATAGAACACGATGATGCATTATTACTTCACACATTCCCCATGTCACTTTCTAGCGCCGCCCTTGATTGGTATAGCTCTATTGCCAGTCATTCTCTTTTCACCTTCACTCAACTCGCTCAACTATTCCTCAACCATTTTTCAATCAACATCACCAAGAAGGTCTCCATCACAGACCTCTATTCTATTAGATAATTTGACGATGAATTAATAGCTGACTTCGTCGCCCGTTGGAGAGGTTTGATCAACCAACTCTCCTTTTCATTACCTCAACCTGAGCTCATTAAGCTCTTTTCAAGAGCATGTGCCAAGCACATCTCATCCACTTTGCAAGTTCAAACTTTTTGCACATTTGATGAAGCTTTCACCATGGCCCGAAAGCTTGAACTCCACGCAATCGAGGAAGACAAAGTCAAATTGCATAGTAAAAATAACAATGCAAAAATTAATGACCCTTCTTCCAAACCTTCTTCTTCCCATTCCAAATCCAAGGGATCAGCGAATGTTGTGGTCCTTAGGTCATCATCTTCGACTACAACCAACCAATCTGAGCCCTCCACATCACAATATATCACAAAACAATTCCAACAACGGTATGTACAACGTCAATACACTCCAATAGGAGAATCGTACGCTTCCGTATTGGATAAACTAGTGAAGTAGGGAGTCCTCAATCTCCCTCAAATTCGACCACCCCAATTTGACCCTTCAAAAACCATCCCTACATGGTATAGGGAAAATGACTTTTGTAACTATCATCGTGTCAAGGGTCATGACATAGACAACTGTAAAACCTTCAAAAATGATGTTCAAGACATGTTGGATAAGGGGGACCTTATTTTGGATAACCCTAATGCACCGACCAACCAAAACATAGATATCTTTAGACAAACATTTCCCAACCATCCCCCAAGTCAGAATAACATTCAGACCATGGCCGATGACCTTCAAGAGTGTAACATATGCACGGTTGACATGGTTTCTCCTTTTATTCCTAACCAACCTCTCCCACAGCCTGAAGAGGTTAGTCAAACTATTTCACCACCACAGGTAGAAGACACTTCTTCTCTTATTTGTCCTCCACCAATGGAAGATAGTCCTCCATCCAGCCCCCTTTCACATGTAGGAGAGTCTCCTTTGAACTCTCCTATATTGGAGGATGCTTTGATGGCACCAACGCCGGTGGCCCCACCATTATCCTTCTTATTACCCATGGAGGATCATACTTTACCTGCTCCTAGACCACAAGTGGAAGACATGATCATCCCTACGCTTTATCCACTTAAGGAGCCAAATTCTTCAATCCCTTCTCCATCGAGAGAAGAACTTGTCTCCTCACCCACATCGACCAAGGAAGATCCGGTGACGGTTTTCTCTCGCCTTTGGCCCGAGATCACTACATCCAACACATTTTTGTCTACATCTGAACCTAAACCCTTACAAGCGTCCACCATGCCAAAACAAGTTAAATCTCTCGGTGTTCACCCCACATCTAACCTCACTCACCCACAAGTGAAGGTAGATTTGAACCTCGCCTCGCACAATAGTAGTCCTCAAACAAAATTAAAGAAGGCTACTAAACCACGTCAGAGAACTTCTCCCCCACCATCACCATTGCCCTCTATTCTGGGCCCACACCCTTCCACCTTAATAAGAGTGCTCCCTACTCCAACACCTAACAAAAACATACTTCATCTAAAAATTCCAACACCTCTCATCAAAAAAGTGCCATCTACACATGTGGCCATGCCAGCCACACCACCAACCAAAAAGGTGGTACGACAAACTCCTCCTACAACTCTTAAATAGGAGTTGTCAACCCCTACTACAACAACAAGAACAGACCCATTAGTGGGTTCCTATGCTTCGATGTTATGCTAATTATTGTGGTCTTCTAGCATTGTCCTCCCACCTATTAAGCCATACCAACCTCTCGGATCAAAACCATCTTGGTTCGATAACACTCAAATCTGCTAGTATCATCGCACCCATAGACATGATATTGAGTGTTGCTGTGCCCTTAAGGTTTTCATTCACCAACACCTGAAAAAGGACACCCCTTTCATCAAGGATCCTCTTGACCACTTTTCTAACAAACATTTGACACCATCCCATACCTCACAAACATCCTCACCTAAATCGGGATCTCAACACAAGACTATGGTCCCTCCACCACCTTTTCCACCTTTATTCGAAATCAACACTATTAATGTTGATACCAGGTCCCAAACCCTAAAGAATAAAGGAAAAGACTGGGCTTCTACCCCTTTGGTATATCCAGTCACCAAACCCTCTCAACCAACAAAACCCAAGATTACTATCTTGGGCACATCTCGACCAATATCTCTGGGGGAAATTATTCCTAACCTCTCTAGTACACATGCCATTTGGCATAAACGACTTGTCGACTACTTAACATATTCTATCATGCCTCCTAATCTCTCTAAAAATAGATGACAGGCTTTTATCAAGAGAATTGCTCGATACACCATGCTAGGGGGTCTTCTCTACAAACGAGGTCTTGATGGCCTCCTTCTCTGATGCCTAACCTCCACTGAGACATCTCATACCATCAAACAAGTCCATGATGGGATTTGTGGAGGACATTTTAGTGGTAATGCAGTTGCAAAGCGCATCCTCTGCCCGGGTTATTATTGGCCCTCTCTTAACCAAGACTGTAATGACTATGCTCGGCATTGTACCAAATGCGAACAACATGCTAACCTACTTCACGTCCAACATCGATTAAAACAAGCCTACAACAAAAATATGAAAGAGCAAAATTCAAAATCGGAGATCTCGTCCTTAAAGAAAACCAACATGTGACCAATATGGAAAGAAACAAACGAGGCAAGTTTGCTCCTAATTGGCTGAGACCTCATATAATGACGCACAAGTATGGATCAAGGACTTATCATCCATCTTCTCTCGAAGGCCGGCCAGAACTTGAGCCCCTTAATGCTTTACATTTATGACCATTCTATTGTTAATCAAGTAATCATTCACTTGATATTTAACTTGAGCTCATCCCTTGAGTAACCCTCGTCATCCTCATTCCTATTCCTTTCAACCATTTTTCCCTACAAACATTAGTCAACCCTTTTGTCAAGCATGAATGCTTTGTCCTAATAAAAGAGAAATCCTTAAACTTCTATAGTCAAGTCCATGACCAAAAGTTCAGTCAACAAAAACAAAACATAAAATTGGGATGCCTATTAAACTATTAAAAGGTCATAAACTATAAATGTAGACTACTCCCTCGAAGGACAGTTGAATCATTGTTGTAAGTAATAGATTGCTCCCTTGAAGGACAGCTATTCAAAGACCCCAAACATACAAAACAAAATATAGACCACTCCCTCAAAGGATGGCTATGACCAAATTTTGCTTAACATGACCACAAATCAAAACAACATCCCAAGTAGACTTCCCGCATTGCTCAGTCTACCATAAAAAAAAACTGACTGACAAACTATTACGTCATGGACTTGCCTATAGTCGTTCTCAGGGTCACCTATAAAAGGGGCAAATTTATCCCTACTATAAAGGGTTACGCTATCCTCACATATCACATAATCATACCTATTACCCCAACATATACAAGGGATTTTGAGCTCACTTAACGTCAAGTGATTCGACTACTTCTCTAACACAAACTAATTGTCAATGACGTAATGCATGAATGGGGCTTTTGTTTGCAAAAACCCTATCTATATTATCATTATGGTCCTTGTCAATGAAAGAGCAATGCGCCTTTCACTTCCTATACATCTTCGTCACATATAACCAAACCAAACCAAACCAAACCAAACATTTTTGTAACCACTAACACGACTTCATGATTTATTTGATACAAATACAAATTTGTGTTATATGAATTATCATTGCCCATTCACACTAGTTTCTATGGAAAACAATACACATAGAAATTATCAACCAACCACAATTTATGTCAAGCATATACCATCACCAATATGGAAACTTGCTGAAGCATAAATATATTCATTTCATTTTTAGCATACACCATCATGAATATGAAAAATTGCTAAGGATGAAAAACCACATAACCAATGTTACAAAATACACCATCACATAATATGGAAAAGGCTGTAACATCATCATACTCATTTCATTTTTGGCATACACCATCACTAATATGGAAAATTCCTAAGGATGAAAAACCACATAACCAATGTTACAGAATACACCATCACATAATATGGAAAAGTTGTAACATCATCATACATTCATCATTTCAAGCATGAACCATCACACATATGGGAAATGCTAAAAACACCTAACCTAACCAAAACAACTATTAACCACTTTGACTCATCTCTCCCTTTTTTGGAGTGAACTATAGTGGCCCGAGGCCCTTAAAATAGGGGCTATGTAGGTAGCACTTAGTTGACACAAAGTCTTGTGAGGTTAGCTCAGCCAGTCATTCATTCATTTACCTAATGGACAAACCATCTAACCCTTAACCATGACTTAACCTAGTCTAAAATCATGACCAAACAACCAGCCCTGCCACTGTAGAAGTCACTTTAGACTTCTCATGGGGCACATTGGAGATCACATGCATCTCCTTGACCACAAAATAAACAACATTTGAGATCACTTATATCTCAACCTGACTCAACCAACGACCTTGGAGATCGTGACTATCTCCACAGACCATGACCACTTTTGAGACAACTTTGCCTTGGTTGTTTTTATTGCATATGCTACCTCACGAATAGTTATCAAATTGTACGCACCCCACATTACAACCCTCACATGTATTGTCAGATCACGACCAAGTTGATCCCCAATATTTGTGACATTTTTGTGTTTTCTAGGAGCACTTTCAGGCCCGAATACTTGGAACATGACGACCATTGGAGCTACAGCTTTGATTATTTAACCCAATTAGCTATGACTAAAAGCTAGGGACCGATTATTTTGATTTTAGTCCTCCTCGACCTTGACTGTGACAATTTGACCTGACTATCACGTGAAGTGGTATACGCGCAATCTCAACTATTACAGCGTTCACACTCCAACTTCACCATACACATCCACTGTCTATCAAATCGGCACCCAATTTCAGGTTCCCTTCCCTCAACTCCCACTTTGAGGGGGAATACCTCATCACCATACTTGGGGCAACCTACACCTGATCCCATACTTGGGGCAACTAACACCTTATTTTTGTCTTGCAGTTCGTCAGAACAACCAACAAGACAAAAAGGGGCAAATGTAGACACCAAAATTGTGTCGACTCCTCTTGGTCCCTTACACAACTTATTAATTTAAAATAAAATACTTATTTTAAATTAATGACATCACCTCGACACCTCACCTAGACACCTCGCCTTGGACACCTCGCCCTAAGACCATTTTCTACCCTATGGCTCACCCTGAGACTAGGTCATCTAAATCCTAACTACCTAAGACCTCTTCTCACTCCATTCCAACCTCCTAACCAACACTCGTGCCTAATAACCCCATCTTTTGACCATTCTCTAATGGCAAATGCACTTGGTAGATGGAGAAATGGGCAAAGGGCTTAAAATAGCCCTTTTACCCATTCTTTAGCCACCGACGTCGGTCAACTATCGGCCAATGCCGACAGGATTGCCGACGTCGGTTACTTAAACTGAGCTCTAACATTGAGCTGGGCTAATTCCTCCCCCCAGACTCTGGAGATCAATGTGCACACTCTGAGACCAAGCATCAGACTTTGACCAATGCTCTCCTGGCTATAGAAACTCTGCATAAGTCACTCCAAATTGGATTGGAACATTGCATAGGGACCTCGATATCAGCCACAACACGAATAAGCATTCTCACACCCTTGGTTCTTCATCAAGCAGAGCTAAGTATTCTTCTCTCTCATTTTAGTAATTTAGAATACTTTAGTAATTAGTTTCTATTTACTATTTCTAAATACTATCAACTCGACCCGACTTTCTTCCTGGAGAGGCTGAGAGGCCTTCCCCTTACCCTTACTCTCTTTTCACACCTATCCCCGACCTTTGCTCCCTCTCAAAGCCTATTCACTGTCTTGCAACCCTGCACAGACCCTTAAACTCCTAGACCCTTCTGTTGACCACAGACATATTCTATAACCCCTCCAAGGCCCACTACCCCTACCAACATCGGTAAGATAACTGACGTCGACATATTGACCAACCGACATTGGCATATTGACCAACCGACATTGGCAAGACTATCAACGTTGGTGACTGTGATAGACTGATTGCAGAGAATAGGTACGCGTTGTCTACTTTCTCTTTCTTAGTCTTTCATCATTTCTTTTATACAACATTCTTTTTCATAAATAGTGGACTGTCATCCCTTAAGGAATTTTTTACGCTTTCGAGACCGAGCGTGTTGCTTGGTAGTCCACCATATCTTTATCTAACACTCTCTTTGTTTAAGTCTTATTCTTATCTACAGGTGTCTTCCTTCACAGCCAAAGAGGAGCTCCTACAATGCTTGGATACGGTGTACAACTTAATTCAGGTAACGTACAAACCCCTAACCTTTAATTTTAGTTTCTTCTTTCTTCTGAATGTAATTAGCAAAAACGTAGAGAAACACATAGAGTCTGAGGAACACCTTGAATTTCATGTTTAATCTAAAAGACCTAAATGGGGAGAATCACTAATCTAGTCTTCTAGTCTTAATAATCTTAATAAATTAATTAAAATTCAACATTCTTATTATGCTTTAATGACTATATATGAATGTGAACCTCAATGTTTTGAGAAATCCATTCAAGATGATAGATGGAAAGTTTGTATGCAAGTTGACTATAGTGACTCAATTAAAAATCAGAGTTAGGATCTTGTCTCACCTCCAGATAAAAGGCATGATATTGGTTATAGGTGGATTTATAAAATCAAATATAATTCAACTGATAAATTTAACAAATTTAAAGCAAGATTATTCTCTCGTGGATTTGCTCAAAAATTCAAGTTGACTATGTTGAAACCTTTGCTCCTATAAAAAAAAGGAGTATTGTTATATTACTCATTGCTCTTATAACTCAAAATAGCTGGATTATACACCAAATGGATGTCAAAAATGCATTTATGAATGGTTGTTTATAATAAAAAATCGTTATGACTTATCCAAATGGTTTCACTAACCCTAACAAAGAATAAAATGTTTGTAAGTTAAAAAAAATATTTGTGTGATTTAAAATAAGCTCCTTAAGCTTGGTATTCTAAAATTACTAGTTATTTTAAATAATTTGAATTTTCTAACTGTTATTGAGATAATGATCTCTTTGTTAAAATTAAAAATGGTCATTTAATATTGAATCTATTATATGTTGATGATCTTTTGATTACTAGTGGTCTAATTAGTTTATTTCATAAATGTATAGATAAACTAAGTAAAATGTTTGAAATGAATGATCTAGGCATTTTATATCATTTAAAAAAAAATGATTTTATTTTAAGATAAAAATTTAACTGTTGTATCACAATATCAATATGCACATAATCTTATTGTAAAGTTTAATATGCTTGATTGTAAGCCTTCATCTACTCCTATTGAAGTTGGTGTTAAGATTGATCCAAAACCTACATGTGAAAAATATAACCCTACTTTGTATAGACAACTTGTTGGTACTTTGATTTATCTAACCATTATTAGGTCAAATATTTCATATGTTGTTAGTGTTAATTCCATATTTATGCAAGATCTATATATGGATCATGGAAATTAGTTAAATGTGTACTTTATTATATCAAATGAACTATTAATTCTGGTTTGTTTTATTCTTCCATTGATAATACTAAATTATATGGTTGTTGTGATGTTGACCATGTTGGTGATACTATAGATTACAAATATACTTTCGGATATGTGTTTAAATTTAGTGTAGGTGTTATCACATGGAGCATCAAAAAGTAGACCACTGTCTCTATCTCTTCTACTGAAGCAAAGTACAAAAATATTATGAAAGTTGATAAAGAAGGCATGTGACTATGAAGGTTGTTTGGATAACTTAATTTGGATATTTATTATAATACCACCCTTGGTTATGATAACCAAAGTTGTATCGCTCTAGCAAAAAATCTAGTGTAACACCAAAAAATTAAATATATTGAGGTTCATATGCATTTTATCTAAGATAAGGTCCTCAATAGTGATATTGATTTGTAATTTTGTCCTTTGTATGAACATGTGGTAGATACCTTGACAAAACCACTTGGTGTTACCAAGTTTTGTGAGTTTCATGAAATATGGGCCTCTTAGAGTTTGTAACTGAGGGGGAGTGTGCATGATAATGACACTTCTTAAAGGCCATGATTTCTTTCTTCTCGATCTTCTTCTCATTATAAAACATTATAATATATCACATTATGTGATTTTAGTAAACTTCATGTGGATTTTTTAATTATGGTCTTAATACATAAAAACATACTTTATAATGAAGGTTCTTATGTTAAAAAAGACTCCAAATATGCTTGGTGATTATTTATGAGAAACTATGAGATGTAGTTTCATGATCATACTAGCCGAAACTTACTTTTAGAAGTTTATAGATTATAATTCTTTTTTGTTTCAAAAAGTGATGTTTGGCATGATGGAGGTTTTTAAATCCTTCAAATTTTTCCATAGTATATTTTTTTTATTAATGTGACTATGGCATGTATCCCCACTTAACATTAATGAGAAGTGTTGGAACATTTAATGTCTATGTGGATACCATTATTTGGCCCTTAACAATTTACATGGTAAAATAATAATTTTTTTATTATTATATTTTAGTACAAGTTAGAACCTTGTGTAAATACTTTTAACATTTTGGCATCACAAGCTAAAATGCCAACCCTTATCATTTTAAGATTTAATGACCATGGCCTTAGCTTGATTTTATATGACCAATAGTTCCTTTGTTTAAGATAAAGATGACTTGCACAAGCTTTGAAGAGCCATACCATCATCAAGACATCATGTAGAAATATTAAATCTAAATGTTGATCTTAGTGCCAAGATCATCCCCTATAATTTTCATGTCTTAATGAGGTCTCTATCTTGAGATATAAATCTTTAGAGTTGAACAAGCAGATAGTGATGATCGCACAAATGCCAATGACGGTAATGCAAATGTCAAAATTATGCCATGACAAATAGTTATTTGAGTTAAAATAGAGGAAGATCCAATGGTTATAATTTTATCATACATCAAGATCCAATGGTGAGTGGCAACCTAACAAGGTCAACAGGACCAAGAAGATCTAATGACACACATTCAATCATACTAAGGAGATCGATGCAAGTGAGGTTGGAAAAGTCAAGGAGATCTAATCAAACATAAAACCACCACATGGAAAAATCATAGAGGTAGATGAATATGATAGAAAAACCATGGAGGAATGGAGAGAGGACATGTGTTCAGGTCAACATTAGTCATACATTTTTAACAAGCAATAGTAGGGCAAATAAAATCCACATGGGCAGACACATAGGATCAAAGGATTTCACCACTCGAGCATGTAAATATAGAAAACTGAGATCCATATACTATCCAAGTGGATCCAAGAGTAATATTTCAAACTTGAGGTCACCATTAAAGCTTAGTCAAGCTCCTGATTCAAGGGTTTACAATCTATCGACCCCATTTTCTAAAGATGAAGGGTCATTTCATGGATGTGTTTGTTGCTATTTAAAATGGGTCCATGTGTGTAATGATACCTTGGCTTCTATGATGCACAGAGGTAAAATAGGTCAATTTAGACCTAACATAAATAAAAATAATCTGCTAGCTATTCAAATGATATAAATGCATCCAGGTGGTGATAAATAATATATGAAAACTAATATTTTAGATTGTTTTTCATCTATAATGGATCAATATTCAGGGTTTGAAGTAGAGAACATACCAAGGCATAAATGTGATAGTCAGATCAGCTACCTAAAGCACGCATATTCAAAGCTTATTTATGTTTATAGATATGAATATTTTATCCTTACAGTAAAGAGCATTAATGTAGAGGAGCTTGAGGAGAATTAGGTGGCCATTTGTGATTACGTGTAGAGGAAATATCAGGCTTCATGACCAAATAGTTACAGTGGCATTAATGAATTAAGGAGCTTGAGGAATTTGTATGATCTTGGTCATTATGACCCCTTCTCTACTCTCTCACATATGTTCTCCATCTCCCTCATCCTTTTCTAATATATATAGGATTTTGAGCCTTATAAATGATCCCTCAGGGATGGTATGACTAGACTCTACCAAAAAAATTATTCATGCACCTTTTGGATTAATGAGAAAGACATTTGTAGTTGATTACCAATCTATTCTTAGTGTTCATTATTTTTTTATATGCAAAAGTGGTTTAATCTTCCCTTTGTAGGTCCAAGTTCAACTTAAGTTCTAACAATCTTTCCTTGCAGGTCATCTAGTGTGTCATAATGTTGATGTCTCAGGCATATAGTTGATTTCAAACTATAAGTGCCTTCAATAAGGCTTTACCCTAATTTCCCTCCAACTTAAGTCAATCAAAGTGACCTATATGTGAATCACTTTTGCTTGGAAACCATTATAGGTACTGTGTTAAGTCTATTGATAGTCCATTAGTGTGTCAAGAGTTCAAGCCTATGAGTAGATACAATGAATTCATAGTGCTTCACCACACTTAGAGTAGGTTATCATTCATGCAACTCCTATTTTTTTATCCCAATCTATTTAGGTCTTAGGTGAGAACTATAAAGAATAATCATAAGAGCTAGCCTCATTAAAAATCCTATAGGTTTGACCCAAGATTAGGTGATCTATAACCTAGGGTCATTCCCATGTTGGACTAGGTATGAGCAAGAGGGCTTGAACACACCCTTTCTCAGCTAGGGTGCAACTTAAGCCTCCAACAATTTTGGCACTCCTAGTAGGATAACTTTTAAGTGCCTAAATCATGCTTTGAAAGATATTAGAGGACATTTGGAAGATGAAGACATCATCTACAGTCATGTTGGGTAAAGTGAAGCATCTTTGGAAGGTTTGAAATCAACCTCAAGCTCAAATATACCATTGGTTTCTTGGTTTCAGAGATAAGAATGTTTTTTTTCATTATTTTGATTTGATACATATATTTCATAAGGAGCCATGGCATCTTATAAGGTAGGTTTCTACCCTCCACCCCCATATCCACCTTACCATAGCCCATATGACCCATACACTGGTCCATATCCTACACACTACCAAGATAATCCAACATATTTTGAGCCTCCTCCACCTCCATGACAACCTCCTCATCCTCATAATCAGTCTTATTATCAACCTGATACCCCTTACAATCCCCTGCACCAAACACTAATTATCTACATTTAGAGATTGATAGATTAAGAAAAGAAAGGGGCAAGTTGTAGGAGAGTCTTAGACAACAGAAAAGGGTTGAATGCCAAGCTATTATTCCTAAAAAAATTACTCTTGCAAACCAACCATAGTAAACTAAATTGGTCACCCCATCTCCTTTTATTTCCTCTTTGGTCATAAGAGATTTCTTGGTCCATAATTGTTTACTTAATGACAAGGCAAATCTTTCACTTATTCCTAAACCAGTGGCAGACACATTGAATTTGAGGTATGAACCTATTTATAAATTTTATTTTCAATGTAATGGGTCTCCCATGAAAGTATTTGGCATTGTTAAGAACCTACAACTTACCCTACATGCCTACCCCAAACTTTCAACTGTGCAAGACCTTATTATAGCAGATTTGTTGCCTCATTTTGTCTTGGTTTTGGGTAATGAATTCATGACTAAGGTTTGAGGGTACTTGTTCAAATACTTGTCTCATATTGTGTGCAAACTTGAACATAGTGTGGAGGTGAAAGTCAAGTCTGAGTCACTCTCTAAGTTCCACATTCTGCCACCTTCTCTAATCACTCCAAAGGCAGACTACCTTCACCTTCCTTCCTCAAGAAAATCCACTTATGTTCAATATCTTATACCTACCAAAGAGCCTAAAACAATACCTACATGGAAGCCTTCATGGTCCATGGATCCTAATTTCATCATGACCACACTTGAAAATGAGGATAAGGGACGAAAAGTAAGTGTAAAATCTATTATTGGTCCTCCATCTGTTGTTATTCAAGTACTTGTTGCCCCTTTTCACATCCCTCCTTAATCCTAAGAGCTTCTTAATAATCCATTAAATATCCCTAGTTGGAAGGATACCCTTGTAGGTATCAAGTAGCCTAATGATATCTACCGCCCACTCACCCTATCCCCTCTTAAGAAAAAATCAAGTGCACAAAAATCAGAATTGGATCATTCAAGCATGGTGGGCAAACTATCAAAGTTGGTAAAGGAGAAGGTAGTCATTTAAGAGATAGGCATTGATACAGTTGCAAATGAGTGTCAGGAGCACCTTAGAGAGGATACTTCTAGTGTCTATGAAGAAGATATTCAAATTGGGACCCTTGTGCACTCCATTAGATCAGAAGGTAAGCATGAGCAGAGCTTGGATGATAAAAGACAGCTACAATGTCATAATGATGGAGCTGAGGTAAATGAAACACAAGTTGATATTTCCATAAGAGACCAAGTACTTAAATGACAACATCCATGATGATGCTATTGATACTGAAGTCAAGAATACATTGGAAGACTAGTGGAAACACTTGTGTTTGGAATCCTTAAATGAAATGGAACAGTTTGGCAAGGTAGATTTGAGTAATGAAGTTGAATATTAGGCTAATGTTTTAAATGAAGAAATCAATGCAAATTTAGAAGTACCAATTCAAGAAGAGATTTTGCTTGAGTGGACTGATGAATTATCACCTCTCTCTATTGATGAAGACGATGAGCAAACTTTAGTTGATCAAGAACCTTATGATGACCCTACCAAAATGAAAGAGGTGAGTAATGAACTTGGTGACTTGCAAATAGATGGTATAAGTTCAATTGAACCTCATGATCTATTCATTGACCAAGGTGAGATGTCCTTTTGGGAGGACTTAGAAGACTTCTGCTTGAAGTTAGATATCTCACCTCTTCACTAGCCAAAACTTGAAAAGAAGGAACTTGTCAAGAATGCTTTGATAACTGGTCATCTTGAACCTAAAGATCAGAACCAATTACAACTCCTGACTAAAGAGGAGATGAGGTTAGTGATGCAAGATAGAACGATTTTGGAGTATGATTGGATTATTGACCCTCATACTCAACCCATGTACATAGAGATGAACCCAGATGGTCAATCTAATTTTCCAAGTGACCAAGAGAGTGCCAGCTGTAGATGGAAGTTATCACACATTGGCCAAAGTCTATTTACACACAAATCATCATATGACAGCTCCACATCAAATTGTCATAATGATCATAGAACATTCCCATTTGATCCTGGGGGAATGAATTCAAGGTTGGGTCAGTTTTCTAGTAGTTAGTTTATTTGTCTAGATAAGTTCTTTGTATAATTTTGTAGGTAGTGCCTTGTTTCAGTTCTTTCCTTGTTTATCCTTAGTTTTTAGGTGTGTTATTAGTGTTAGGTTTGTTTTATTTCCTCGTTTGTGTGTGTCTTATTTCTGCTACAAATATTTGAAGTATTAAGAGTATAATTTAGTATAAAGAGTCATTATCTCATGTTTCTTTGTTGAGTCACCTTATTATGAAAGTGTCTGGGTTCCATGACCAGTAGGTCAGTCAAGCCATTAGAGTTACCATAAATGTTAACATTTTGGCCTCACAAGCCAAAATATCAACCCCTATCATTTGAAGCTTTGATGACCATGGATTTAACTTGCTTTTCTATGCCTCATAATACCTTTGTTTAAGAGAAATATGACTTGCATAAGCTTTGAAGAGCCAGACCATCATTATGACATCACACAAAAATGGACTGATCAACTCGATTGTGCATTTTATAAGTATGCTTAGGACACCTCCCAGGATCAAAATATTACATGGATATGTTTCTCTTAGTGCTAATATCATCCCCTATAATTTTCATGTCTTCATGAGCTCTGTATCTCAAGATATAAATCTTTAAATTTGAACAAGTAGATAGTGATGGTCGCATGGACATTAATGACAATCATGTGGATGTCAATGAAGGTCACACGGATGTTAAAACTAAGCCATTACAAATAGCCATTTGAGTTCAAATAGAGGTAGATCCAATGGTTAGTGTTTTATTATACATCAATATCTAATGGCAAGCGACAACCTAACATGGTCAGTAGGACTAGGAAGATCCAATGACACACATTCAATTGTACTGAGGAGATCGATGGTGCGAGTGAGGTTGGAAAAGTCAAGGATCTCAAATCAAATGCAAAGCCACCACATGGCACAAGCACGAAGGTAGATGAAGTTGATGATAGAACCATGGAAGGAATGAGGAGAGGATAAGTGTCTATAAATACGAGGATTTGACACATGATAAAGATTCCAAACAAAGTTGTTGTTGAAAGAGGTTTAGGCTAAGAGAGGGTAGCGTTGTTGAAGTTTTAGTTGCAATAGAGAACGCTGTGAGACAACTATTATGTGGAGAAGATCAGAGGCTTAGAGGGAGGAGGAGGATAAAGTCCTAAGGGTTGAGCTTTATAGATTGAGAGAACTTTGAAGACTACAAGCAATAAGGCCTAGGGCTATGGAGAAATCTGAAGAAGTTTACTTGCAGTCAAAACACTAAGAATTTGGAGGCCCCACACATTTTTTAATTTAGTGTAGGTACTTTAATCAAGAAGGATGCAAATTTTTGGCTCCCACCCTTGGGAGATCACATGAAAACTAAGAACCTACAAGCAATAGGGTGGAAATTGAGAAGACTGTTGACTGAGAGGAATAGTCATGTAGGAGATGACTCAAGAATGAGGCAGTGCCCTCCATCAAGCACATATGGGTAGAGGGTGGGAAGCACATGAGAAGATGTAGGAATATTAGGGAAGACCTGTGCATGAAGAGGGCCTAAAAAGGAAGAGAAAGTGATTGGATAATAACTAATATAGTTTTGTGTTGATAAAAATTGGTAATATTGTGTGCCAAGAGAATGTGTGGTGGAGTTGTTCACCTAGAGGATGGCAGGACTTCAAGGAGAAAACCACATAGTGAGGCAGAAAGAGGAAACATCTAGTCTTTGCACTATCACCATTGGTAGTGTTTGCCTAGACTCATAGGAAGGTGAGATGAAGTCACCAAAGCGCCCGATCTAGGGGGGTTGCCTTGGGTCCTACTGAGAAGTCTATAGAACTAGCTTTGGGAAGAGGACCAATGACACCAAGGAGACATGGCATAAAGACACCCACATATGGTTCTTCTATATTCTTGGTTTCAATGCTCATATTCTTTGTTCCAATTACAAAAATTAACTAGAATATTTATCATTAATCTTTAAATATCATTAAAATTTTGTTTAATCAACTTTGTTCTTTATTAATTTTGGATATACATTTCTACTATTAAATTTTGATAATACCGATCAATCTTACAATATTTAAAATACACTACTAAACTTTACATAATTACTCTTATATAATTTTAAAATTAATAAAATAAACTTCACTATCATATTATTAAACTAAAATAAATAAATAAATAACTTAAAAAAGAAAAAAACAAATTCATAATGTAAACGGTTATATGGTTTTTGTAAAATTCATGGAAACACCATAGAAATACATGATATTGAGACATTGTTTAATTCATGTTTTGGAAAATAAGAGTCTTTTGCCGTATTAAATTTGATCGATTTATTTGACTTGACTTAGTAATGTCTTTATTCCGTGTATGTCAAGAAAGCAGTCACGTCACATCACAATTATTTGAAATGAAAGCAGTCAAGAAAGCAGTCATCGTCTTTCTTCGTACAATTTTAACCCACATCAATATTGACTTGTCTAGACAGGAAGCTTCCCATTTGTACCAAGAGGGAAACCATGGCTGATCAACTTAAATAGACCAAATCTTTCAAATTTGTGATTGTTTATAATAAAATAGTTTGAAACTTTAATAAAAATGGTTGGAACCCAAAATTTACTGGTTAAAATAAATGATCATAAGGTTCAGTGGATTGAGTGGGATAATTCCCACTTTCATTTGTGGACTCACCAGCCTTACTATACTTGACCTCAGTTACAATAAACTCAATGGAAGCATACCTTCCTGTTTGGCCAATCTTTCTTCTCTCACGTCTCTTGTCCTTTCCTCAAACCAACTCAGTGGAAGCATACCAGCTTCCCTCGCTAATCTTTCTTCTCTCATGTCTCTTGACCTTTCCCAAAACCAGTTAAGTGGAAGCATACCGGCTCGTCTAGGGAGTCTATATTCCCTACAGAAACTAGATCTTAATACTAATAATCTGACTGACAACATCCCTGCTTCCTTGGGAAATCTCTCTAGGCTCAGTTATCTGGATCTCTCTGTTAACCAACTATATGGGACTATTCCGTCCTCATTTGTCCAGCTTTCCTCCCTTGATCGCTTCTATGCTGATGGCAATGCTTTCAATGAAAGCATTTCTTCTCCACCATTTCCATCTTCTATACGAGAAATGTCTTTTTCGTTAAACCACCATCAGTCAATTTCAGATACTTTCTTTCAAAACCTTACAAACATACAGGAATTGTCTCTCTCTAATTGTATACTAAATATTAGCACAAGTTGGATTCCATCCTTCCAGTTATTGGGATTAAAATTAGTATCCTGTCAAATTGATGACCAGATTCCACCCTGGATTTCAACACAAATTTTCTTGGACACATTGACACTAGTTAACAACAGTCTTTATGGAGAAATTCCCTCTTGGTTGTGGCATACCAGTCTTGAGTTGGAAAGTGTAAATCTTTCAGATAATTATCTGCAAGGTAGCATGCCATCAATATGGCCTCGCCGTCTAGAAGGATTGCTTGACTTATCTAGAAATTTATTGAGTGGGCACTTGCCATCAATATGGCCTCCCAATCTAGAATATTTGCTGCTGAATGACAATTTGTTCAGTGGCAACATTCCTCCAAGCTTGGGCAGTTTATCTACACTGTGGCTATTAAATCTTGCAAACAACAATTTAACAGGAATCATCCCTGCCAGTTTGTCCAATTGCTCTTCTGTTCGAGTCTTAAATCTGGCAAATAATAGTTTGGAAGGAAGCTTACCGCTTGAGTTCAGTAAGCTAAGCAATCTGCATTCATTAGTCGTTCATAGGAATAAGCTGACAGGAGCATTTCCTCCGTCAATAGCAAATTGTTCAAATTTGCAGGTTCTTGATATTGGGCATAACCTATTTGAAGGTGTTATACCAACGTCAGTTGGAAATATTTCACAGCTAAGAGTGTTGGTGATGAAGGCTAACAATTTTACAGGCAATATCCCTCCAGAGATTGCTCAACTAATGGATCTACAGATCTTGGTGCTTTCTTCCAATCATATCTCAGGTTTCATTCCACACACTATTCTAGGTTTGCAAGCAATGGCCGTAGAAAGCCAGGCTGGTTTTGTGCTATCTGGGGTTTCAGTGAAAGGAACACCATATCAAGATGGATTGTTTATGACTGCAAAAGGCATAGATTTGCAGTACACATATATTCTTTCTACCCTGACATCCATAGATCTCTCAAACAACGAACTAGAGGGAGAACTTCCTAATGATTTTGGAAATTTGAAGGGATTGAGGCTTCTCAATCTCTCAATGAACAATTTCAATGGGACTATTCCAAATAGTTTGGGAAAAATGAGTCAGCTGGATTCATTAGATCTTTCTACAAATAAATTTTCAGGAAACATCCCAGCTGAGCTTGAATCTCTAAACTATTTGGGTTCCCTAAATTTATCGAACAACAACCTTTCAGGTAGCATACCACAAGGACGGCATATAACTGGCACATTTGGAGAATCCTCTTACTCAGGAAATCCAAATTTATGGGGATGTCCCCTACCAAAGAAGTGTTCTCAGCCACAATTTGCTCCTCCTCCTCCTGCTTTTGTTTCAATCAACAACGAAAAGAATAGCACAGACTATCCATGGTATGAGATAGCAGTGGGATTGTCATATGGAGTAGGTTTCGGAGTCACAATAGCATTGATTGTAATAAAAATGAGTTGGAAATACAAATATTTTGAGAAAGTTGATACTATTCTCAAGTTTTTGTTTCCATGGCTCGAGAATTGGACGTTATAAAGGCATTCATTTACAATTCAAATGTCAGAGGTAAACTTCAGAGTTTCTTATTCTTTTCAGTATTTAGTATAGTTTAATGTATTATCTTACATTTTATTCTCAATTTTGGTTCCTTGTATCTATTTTAGATTTTTTCCAATATTTTTTAATTCTCTAATAAAATGCTTTGCTTTTTATTATAATTTAATTTTGTGGATAGGGATCTTTCTTTGTACAGGGTGGCTTTCAGCGTTGCTTCTTTGTTAAAGCTCTATTAATGTTTGGTGGCCTCAATTTCGCTATATTATTTTATAGTTTAATTGTTTGTGTTATATAAGGAATATTACAGACAATAAATCTTTATGAGATGTAAGTTTGGAAATTCTCTGACATATTGTAATGAAAAGCTTCTCGGTCTTGCTCATTGGGCCTAAGAATATTGTAGTCATGATTTTTAGAGGGCCTTCCCTACAGTGGAAATCTCACGTGTTTCTATGGAAAAAACTTTGTAATTTTAGCCATGTTGTCAAGGCATGTTTGATAAATGAAATTTCATAATAATTTGCAAAGGCACTTCATATACCAATAGCTTTGGTAACTTAGAAGTAAACATTAAGGTGGAGATAATATATAAAATGACAAATTTTGTTCTCTGAAAAGTGTGAAATATTTTTCTTCATTCAACAATCAAAAAGCTCTCAAAATTTTCAACTTCTCAGTGTTGTACACTTATAAATTCACATAGCTTGCAAACTTGTCATTATTATCAATGGATTTTCCTCTAAACTAAAATTAATGGTTAGAATTTCTTATTTTATTTATATATATATTTCATTCAACATGCTCTTGAGAGTAGAAGTAAGCACACCTCCCAAACCATCCTTAATCAATTGCTTTGTCAAATTCAAATGATTAAAAATTGGAGGATTTCAATGTTAAAATGGATAATCTAGTTAAGGTAATAATAATTCTGGGGATTGGGGGGACAATAATTTTGATTCTATGTTTAATCTACTCATTCGTCTCATCTTGGCTGCACCTTGTTCTACCTTTGTTTCTATTTTTTTGATAGGTGAAATAGCCTTTTTTCTAGACAAAGGGTATGATTTTGTGGGATTTGATTAATTTTGAGTTGTTTAATATGCTCCTCCTCAAGTGGATTGTTAAAAAAAACCTAGTTTCATAAGGCATAAATGCTTCTCAAGACAATTCTATGGGGGATGTTCTTGGCATCTACATGGCCATTAGTGAGAACAACCAAGTGGAGATTAGACATAAATGCTTCTCAAGACAATTCTATGGGGGATGTTCTTGGCATCTACATGCCCATTAGTGAGAACAACCAAGTGGAGATTAGAGTAGTGGATCTAACATGAGTTTTAGGGGATTTCATTCCTCTAAGCACCTCTCTCAAGAAATTTTATGGATTTATATCTTGAAGGCTCCCTTGTTGTTCGTTAGTGTTTGTTTTGGTTGTTGACCCTAAAAAGTAGGCTAAGTCCCAAAGACTAATACATACAAGCGCACACCAAGCGAACACATATCAATACCAATAGCAAAAGATTGGAACATGCAATCCAAACCCATAACATGCATGTGCACCCAACATGGATTGCTGGCATGATAGGCACAAACTTTCAATAACCATGCCAACGTGAGTTGAATGAAAAAACAATAGGATCCAAAAATACAACAACATGGACCCAGGGACTAAAATAAAGATTGTTTTGATTTTTCCAATATTTTTTAATTCACTAATGAAATGTTTTGCTTTTTATTATAACTTAACTTTGTGGATAGGGATCTTTCTTTGTGCAAGATGGCTTTTATCATTGTTTCCTTGTTAAAGTTGTATGGCCTCAATTTTGTTATATTATCGTATAGTTTAATTTTTTGTGCTATAAAAAGAACATTACAAACAATAAATCTTTATGAGATGTAATTTTAGAAATTATCTGACATATTGCAATGAAAAACTTATTAGTTTTGGTCATTGTTCCTAAGAATACTGTAGTCATAGTTTTAGAAGGCCCTCCCTACAGTGGAAATCTCATGTGCTTCTATGAAGAAAAATTTGTAATTTTAGCCATGTTGTCAAAGCATGTTTGACAAATGAAATTTCCCAATAGTTTGTAAGAATATTTTTAAATCACTTCATGTACTAATAGCTTTGGTAATTTAGAAGTAAACATTGATCTGGAGATAATATGTAAAATTATAATTTTTGTTCATTGAAAAGTGAAATATTTTTCTTCATTCAACAAGCAAAGAACTCTCAAAATTTTCAAATTCTCAATGTTGCACATTTATGGGTTCACATAGCTTGTTAGCTTATCATTCTTTTCAATGGATTTTTCTCTAAACTAAAACTAATAGTTATAATTGTGTGTGTGTGTGTGTGTGTGGGATTCAACATGCTCTTGAGAGTAAGATGAAGCACACATCCAAAAACATCCTTCATCAATTGGTTTGTCAAATTTAATTGATAATGGCTTGGAGGATTTGAAAGTTAAAATGGTTAATCTAGTCAAGGTAATAACAATTTTATTATTTTTTAGGTTGATTCCAAAGTTGAATCCACTCATTTGTCTCATCTTGGTTGCACCTTGTTTTACCTTTGTTTCAATTTTTTTGAAAGGTGAAATACCCTCTTTTTTAGGCAAAGGGTATGATTTTATGGGATTTGATTAATTATGAGTTGTTTAATATGCTCCTTCTTAAGTGGGTTGATATGAAAAAACTAGTTTCAGAACGCACAAATGCTTCTCAAGACAATTCTATGGAGGATGTTCTAGGCATCTACATGCCGATAATGAGAACAACCAAGTGGAGATTAGAGTGGTGGATTTGACATGACTTTTGGGGGATTGAATTCCTCCAAGAACCTCTCTCAATAAATTTTATGAAGCTCTATCTTGAAGGCTCCCTTGTTGTTGGCTAGTGTGTGTTTTGGGTGTTGACCCCATGAAACAGGCTATGTCCCAAAAACTAATGTGTGTAAGGGTGCGCTAGGTGAATAAATATCAACGCAATCACTGAGGAGTGTCATATGCAATCCAAAACCATAACATGTGTGTGAAACCAACATGGAGTACCAACATGATAGGCTCAAACTTCCATAAACCATGTTGATGTGTATTGAATGAAAAAATAAAAGGATCTAGACATGCAATTGCGTGGACCCATGTATTGTAGTTGAGATTGTAGTGGATAAATGATAAGAGTAAAATTTGAGAGTGGATCGTGATAGATAGTTGTGAAACAATGACCAAAGATGGTGGTAGGTGGCATTGAGTATCCCAATGCATTACCCATTAGGTGGGAAGAATGACATAATAATTGCAAGGTTGGTGTATTTGGTGGTAGTAAAGGCTCTTAAAGCCTATAAAAAGTAGATGACAAGGAGAATAAGGGTATGGTGGGCAAGGTTGACTAAGAATACTGATGTTGTGAAAAGAGAATCTCAACTAGTTAGAGAGACCTTTTTGAATTGTATTTAACATATTAAAACTAATGTAATAGATTAGAATATAAATAGAATTAGTAGTTGAAGTTGTATCATTTTAAGTGCCAAAATCACTTTGTAAAACATGAACAATTATGTAACAATGAGATGTTGAGCAATAAAGCTATGTTATATACTCTATCATGGTTATCTAGTTTTAAGGATGAATGGCATTGTTGCTTTACTTAGGTATGTTTGTTACATACTGAGTCATGTTTTGTTGGTGATTAATGAAATTGCTACAGAAAGAATACATATAAGCTAGGATGTAGGGTAACTTAGTGGCAAGCATGAGTGTGTCAAAACACTCTAGACCATGCTCCCATCCACTTTTATTGCACGCAACGAACCCCAACTTACCCAAGTTTCCCTTTCTCTATGCCTTAGATGACTATTACCTTGTGTGATATGTTGGTGCATGAGATGTGTTATTTAATATTGAAGATCACGAATACACCAACGTGCTTAGGACACGACTAGATTACTACACCAAAATTTTGGTTATATTAATGGTACATGTCACATTGTGTTTTTGTGATGGTAAGTGGAATTGATAGAGAGAGCATAGAGATGGTTGGATAATCCCTTACATAGTGAGCTATGTAGAAGGCTTAGGGAGAAGTGGCAAGAACTCTAGAAGGTAGTAGTGAGAATTTTAGCATGGAATTTCCAAGTGAGTGTGAGCTCCATAGGCATTGATATTATGAGAGTCAATAGAGGATAATGGATGAGATGGATCCTAGGGAAAGGGGGGAGTCTGACTCAGGAAGTGCTATGAAGACCCATAGTGAATAAGAAGGGAATAAAAAAAACTCTCATGTAAAAGATGTGTGGTCCAGTGATGAAGAGACAATCACCATAAAGCAAGAGTGGGACTTGGAGGAGGAAATTGAAGGATCCGAAGATGGTGATCGATAAAACGAAGCTATCGAATAAGTTTTTGGTTCCCCTTGACCTAATGTGCATGCTCATACATCTCACTCTGAATTAGAGAAAGAGTTCTAGGATACTTCAGAATTAGGTTATGTAGGAAGATTCATTGCACACATGGAAGAAGGGAGTCTAGTAAAGTAGTTAGTGCCATACCCACTACTTGATCTAGTGGGTACACAATTAGAGCATCATGTGGATACCATGCATTATAGTATGCCACCCTTGGGAGGGGATGTAAACCCCCATATGAGTGGTTCAACTCAGAGTGGAGAAAAGAAAATATGGAGGACCATTGATGACTCAAAAAGCACTCCAAGTGGCTGGAGTAGTTGTTGTGTAACTAATTACAATAGCTAGTGGATCCATACCACCAGCCACAAGAAGTCAAAGCTTAGGCATTTATTCAAAAAACATGATGGTGATACAAGACTGTAGGCACTAGTGGCACCTGTGATTGCCCTCAAATATTATATGGGACAACTTTGAGCTTACTGGAGTATTGTGGGGTTGAGAACATTATAGAGCATGTTCATAAGTGTGAGCTCATTTGGCATGTGAAAAGAGTCACTTTATCAGATCATAAGGAAAATCATTTTTCCACCACTTTATTGGATTGTGTGCATACATGGTATAATAATTTGGACCCCACCCAAACTATCATGATGACAATTTAAGGAAGGATATGTTGCTTAAAGAATTTGACATCTTATTCAATTTGAACAATAGATCATTGTTACACTAAAAACATCAAACAAGAACTAATGGAAAGAATTCACACATATGATGCTAGGTTTAAAACCTCAATATCTAAGATCTCATCACCTTGTGTAGCATGCCCAATGGTTTGTTTGGAGATTACTTTCTCTGATTTGGCATGCCGTATCTATGTAGACATTTTGCAACCATAGATAAGCACTAGAAGTGGAATAAAGAGCCAAGGCTGTTAGCACAATGGACACAAGAGTTAGCCTAGAGATGGAGGTGTAGGTCACATAAATTTCCAGGGAAAAATACTTGATGAGCTTGAGTCTCTAAGCTATTTGGGTTCCCTAAATTTATTGAACAACAACCTTTCGGGTGGCATACCACAAAGATGACATATATATGTCACATTTGAAGAATCCTCTTCCTCAAGGAATCCAAATTTATGGTGAGGTCCCCTATCAAAGAAGTGTTCTTGGCCACAATTTGCTCCTCCTCTAGCTATTGTTTCAATGAACAATGAAAAGAAGAACACCGACTATCCATGCTATGAGATAGCAGTGGGATTATCATATGGAGCAGGTTTCAAAGTCACAATAGCATTGATTGTAATAAACATGATTGGAAATACAAATACTTTGAGAAAGTTGATACTATTCTCAAGTCTTTGTTTCTATGGCTCAAGAATTGGACATTATAAAGCAATTCATTTATAATTCAAATGTCGGAGGTAAACTTAAGAATTTATTGTTCTTTTTAGTATTTATCATAGTTCAATATATTATCTTAAGTTTTATTCTCAATTTCCCTTCCTTCTATCCATTTGATATTTTTTCCAATATTTTTTAATTCATTAATGAAATGATTTGCTTCTCATTATAACTTAACTTTGTGGATAGGTATATTTATTTGTACATGATGGATTTCAATGTTGTTTCCTAGTTAAATCTCTATTAATATTTGGTGGCCTCAATTTCCCTATATTATCTTATAGTTTAATTGTTTATGGTATATAAGGAATATTACACACAATAAATATTTATGAGATGTAATTTTGGTAATTATCTGACATATTGAAATGAAAAAATTATCAGTCTTGTTCATTGGTCTTAAGCATATTGTAGTCACTATTTTTAAAAGGCCTTCCCTACAATGGAAATCTCATGTGCTTCTATGAAGAAAACTTTTTAATTTTAGCCATGTTGTTAAGGCATGTTGTATAAATGGAATTTCACAATAATTTGTAAGAATATTTTTAAGGCACTCCATGTACTAATATCTTTGGTAATTTAGAAGTAAACATTGAGGTGGAGATAATATGTAAAATGACATTATTACTTTGAAAAGAGAAATATTTTTCTTCATTCAACAAGCAAAGAGCTCTCAAAAATTTTAAACTTCTCAATGTTGTACATTCATAGGTTCACATAGCTTGTTAGCTTTTCATTTTTGTCAATGGATTTTCTTCTAAACCAAATCAAATGGTTAGAATTTGTTATTTTATGTGTGTGTGTGTGTGTGTGTGTGTGTGTGTGTGTGTGTGTGTGTGTGTGTGTGTGTGTGTGTGTGTGTGTGTGTGTGTGTGTGTGTGTGTGTGTGTGTGTGTGTGTGTGTGTGTGTGTGTGTGTGTGTGTGTGTGTGTGTGTGTGTGTGTGTGTTTAATTAAACATGCTCTTGAGAGTAGGAGGAATCATACCTCCAAAACCATCCTTAATCAATTGGTTTGTTAAATTCAATTGATATTGACTTAGAGGATTTGAAATTTAAAATGGAAAATCTAGTCAAGGTAATAAGAATTTTGGGGATGGGGGTGGGGGCTGGTGGATAGGGGCACAATATGGGTCTATCTATTATTGTTGAGGGCGATTATAAGATTAATCTACTCATTTGTCTCATTTTGGCTGCACCTTGTTTTAACTTTGTTTCTATTTTTTTAAAGGTGAAATACACTCTTTTCTAGATAAAAGGTATAATTTTATGGGATTTGATTAATTATGAGTTGTTTGATATGCTCCTTCTCAAGTGGGTTGTTATGAAAAAACTAATTTCAAAAATCATAAATGCTTCTCAAGGTAATTCTATGGAGGATGCTCTAGGCATCTACATGCCCATAATGAGAATAACCATGTGGAGATTAGAGTGGTGGATCTGACATGAATTTTGGGGGATTTCCTTCATCCAAGCACCTCTCTCAAGAACTTTTATGGATATCTATCTTGAAGGCTCCCTTGTTGTTAACTAGTGTGTGTTTTGGGTGTTGACCCCACAAAATAGGCCAGGTCTCAAAGACTAATGCACGCAAGGGTGCACTAGTTGAAGAAATATAAATGCCAATAGTTGAGGAGTGTCATGTGCAATCCAAACCCATAAAATGTATGTGCAACCAACATGGAATACCATCATGATAGGCACAAAGTTATAGAAACTGTGTCAACATGTGTTGAATGATAATAAAATAGGATCTAAACAAGCAACCACATAGACCCAGTAAATGCATTTGAGATCGTGAAGGATAAATGATAAGAGTTATGTTTGAGATTAAATCCTGATAGATAGTTTTGAAACAATGACAAAAATATGGTGGTAGGTGGCATCGATTATCCCAACACATTAACTGCCAAGTGGGTAGAATGACATAATAATTGTAAGGTAGTTTTAGTTGGTGGTAGGAAAGGCTCTTAGAGCCTATAAAAGGTATTCAACAATGAGAATAAGGGGATGGTGGGTAAGCTTGGCTAAGAATATTGATGTTGTTGTGAAGAGAGAATATCAACCAATTGCAGAGACTTCTCCAAATTATATCTATCATATTAGAACTAATACAATAGCTTAGAATATAAATAGAAGTAATATTTGAAGTTGTATCATTGTTAGTGTCAAAAGCATCTTGTAAAACATGAACAATTATGTAACAATGAGATGTTGAGCAATGAAGCTATATTATAGGATTTATAATGGCTATTTAGTTTTATGGATGAATAACATTATTGCTTTACTTAGGTCCATTTACTAGATATTGAGTCATGTTTTATTGGTGATTAATGGAGTTACTATGGAAAGAACACATATAAGCTAGGATGTAGGGAAACTAAGTGGCAAGCATGAGTGTGTAAAAACACTCTAGAACATGTTCCTATTCACTTCTATTACATGCAACTAAACCTAACCTACCCTAGTTTCCTTTTCTTTACACCTTAGGTGAGCATTGTATACACATAATATTGTCAACCTTTATCAATTATTAATGCTTTCTATCTTGCAGGAAGCTATCAAATCTCAATCTCTTTGGGTGCACGCCTTAAGGGGTAGGCATACCATTGGTGCTTTACAAGATTGTTGTCTCTTTTGACACTTGCTATCTAAACACTTGTCTCCTAAAAGCCATTCCCCTAAGCTTTGCTTCCTACTTTACACCCTCCTCCAATCATTTACCATCCTCACTAGCCCTTTCCCTAATCTAAACCCCTTTTTGGTAGTTTACATGACTATGTCATCCAAATCGATGTTGTATTGTTATTTACAACAACTTACTAAGAACTAAGTCGACCATGGCTGACTTGGTTAATTATCTATAAGTTTTTTATCAATTACAATATTATGTCGAGTGGGTCGACCCTGTCAGCCTAAAATTTGGGAAGGGTTTAGGGTTAGATATGCCTATATAAACACAACCATTTTACCATTATTAGAGAGATAAGCAAGGGTTATTATTCATTTACACTTATTTACAATTTGCACTTCCACCATTCTATTTGAGGAGTCTTAGCTTAGGGTTTTTATTTAGAGAAGAATCTTGTCTTTTGGAGAAGTCTTGGATGCTTTGGCCTTTCTTAGTTATCCTTACAAACCACAATAACCTCTTTCAAAGCACCTTTGGCCAAGGAAGAGATTGAGTCTCGACGGGTTCATCTTCAAGCTAAGTATCTCTAACTTTACTCCCCTCTTTAGTAGATAGAAGTAGCATAAGTAATGGCTTTTAAATAATATTGCTCTTCCATGCCTTAGTGTTTTATCTATACATAGCTTAAATAGGATTCTCTTATGAATATTTATTTTTAGTTTTACTAAACCCCATTTTGTGCCATAAGCTTTGGTGAGCACTAGATTATATTTTTTAACTTTACTTGTTATTAGTTTAGTGAATATGAAAACATAGGACCTAGTTAGGTTTATTGCATAGTTTTGCTTGACTGGAGGCTTTGTAACCCTCCCTAGTGATATTATTATGGTAAGAGATCCCTTGGCTAGGTCTAGCAGATCTATATTAGTCATAACCCAAATTATCTAATGTATCCCCAATTGGAAGTGTAAGTAGGATCTATCTTCTCTGAGCTAAGATTGATTTTTAGATATGCTACATTTTTTATTACATATATTTTAGTGAACCTGATGTGAATCTAACCCTTGTAAGTTTTCTTTCATGCTTTTCATTTATATAATTTTATTATTTTTCTTTATTTTTGATACTAGGTTGACTAAGATGGTATAGTTCTAACTTATGTGCACATGTTTAACACACAGTCACATCAAAATTACTTTGTTATTTCTATTTAGGTCTTCATCAAATATAAGTTATTGGATCAAACAAGTTGACATAGTATTGTATTTAGTTTCATATAATAAACTATGTTGAATAGGTCAACTTAGTCTTATATTTAGCATCCAAATAAAAAACTAAATTGATGAGGTCAACTTAATAATCATAATAGGCTTTAGTAAATATGGTTTCACAGAACTAGGTTAACCCAATCGACTTAGTTGGTAGAACTTGTGAACAACATTTAAAGTACTTTAATGCAAATTTTGTAATTATCAACATCTTCCAACCCACCAAGGTTCCTTTCTTTCTCTCTCTTTCACTTTAGTACCTCATTACATTTCTATTTTGTGCAAGTTTATAGTATTCAAAAATACAACCCTATAGAAAACTAAGTTGACCTGGTCGACTTAGTTCTGTAGTTTGTCTTCTATCTAAAAGACTAAGTCGACCTGGTAGACTTAGTTCTTAAGGAATCTTAATTTTAAAATATAGTTGCACTATTTTTCTCTTTTTTCACACACTACCAAATCACTCAAATTTCAAAATGCATTTAACATTTGTTTTCCCAAGGCCTACCTACTTGGATTTCATCACTAAGGGGGAAGTCAACTTGGTTTTTTGGCCAAGTATAAACATGTGGTTAATGGTATATATTAGAAAATCAATCGGCACCCTTATTGTTGTAAGATTGTGAAGTGAAGGGGTGGGCCTCAATACCAAGCTACTATCATTGCTAACACAGATCCTTTTTAGCCTAAACGTCTTGAAACCATCCATAAATTGCTTTCTAGTTCCCTAATTTCGGCCAGCTTTCCTATCAAACTTAAAATAACACTTCATAATAATCTAACAACACTCAAGATGACCACTTAGTTATCATTTAATTTTTAGTTAACTACTTGCTCTCTACTCATTGTAAGTTATATTGAAAAAACTTGCATTGGCTAGCATTGGTGCAAGGATTTGTGTTACGTGTTGATTGAATCATCTTCATTAATAGAATTATTTGTGTGTTTTATTCCATTTATTCAATTTACATCTACAAAATCTTTCCCTATTTTAGCACATTATCGTTCTATTTGACATAGTCTCTTATAGACTATGTTTTTCCCTACCTACAGTACTTTGTTGACCTAGTTGACCCTATACTCTTTTTTACCAGTCAGGTTATAGTATTAAGTTGTCTTGGTCGAATCTATATCATTTTTAGACTATGTCATACCCTATCCAACAATACTAAGTCTATCTAGTCAACTTTGTGATTTTTTCAACCCCTTTTTAGCCATACATAGTTGACCCAATTGATCTTGTATCTGTTTGCTTACCTTGGTCTCTTATTTGGATGTATTAGTTATTTATTTCTCATTCCTTAGCATTCTATTCATTTCCTAAAAACATCATGAAGGCCCCTATCAAAATATTCTTGGACAACTTGAATCCATTTAGACACTATATAGGGTATTCCTTTCCCCCTCTCTTTACCTCCTAAGAGAACCCTCAGTCTTAGAGCACCTCTTCCCCTCCATATATGGATTATAATATGCTTCAAATAACACCTCAAGATGAAGTAAGTGGATTTGATCCTTTTTATACATATCAATAAAATTCTCATCTTCAATTTTATCAACTTAATGTGGGAGTAGTTTACATAAGTATATCCAACAATCCCATTGGTAATCCACCTTCCAATAACCCTTCTCCTAATACCAATTCAGGGAGTTCTCGTAAAAACACCAACCTGCCAATCAATATGACTCAACTTATTTCACAAGTCATATAACAAATGACTATAATTCAAACTTCTAACACTTCTTAAATGATGCAATTACAATGCCATTTGATCAATATGGCTAATCAACCTTTGGCTCTAAATCCTTAAGCCAACCCAAAATTTATTTCTCCACCTCTTAGAGATGCCTTAGAAAATGTTATTCATCAACCTATGATGAATAACAAAATGGTTCAAAATATCCAAACAAATCCTTTAGCTCCCTTCATTGTATCCACTCAAATTGGTAATATATCTCCAACTATCAAGTATGATGGGAGTAAAGACCATTTATTCTTTCTCAAAGCATTTGGAAATATTTATAAAGAGTGGATCCAAACTAATACCTTTGCCACAACTAAGATTCTAGTTAAAACTGATGATGTATTGAAATGGTACAACCAACTTACCCAACATTCTATTTGTCAACTTGAAGATTTAGTCAATCCTCTAGTTGAGGAATTTCAACACAATGATCTTCCTGAAAATTTCCTTAGCCATTTCATCAATGCTAAGCAATCTCCTACCAAATCAGCTCATAATTTTATCAAATAATGCAAATCTTTGTCCCAGAAGATTGACCATAACATTACTAATGATAATTTATTTAAACTCTTTATAATTGCTTTAATTTATTAACTTTAATATAAGGTTCAAAATTTCACTCCTCAAACACTTAATGAAGCTTTTGACCAAGCTAAACATCAATACTTCTTAATGAAGAAATTTTAACCTAATACCAAATACCTTAAAGGATATTTAAATCTTCGAATAATACCATCACTGACAATACTCCCCAAACCAAACCAAGATTTGCCAAAGCTGACAATCTCCCATCTTATCACATGCCACTAATTGTGCAGTAAATGAAGTAATTCTTACCACCCTCTAGACCCTTTTCTTATCCTAATAATCCTCCTAAATGGTATGACCCTAATCAATTTTGTTGGTTCCATACCAGCATTGGGAATTCCTATGAAACTTGTTGAGGTCTTACTAAATTTGATGTCTCCTACATGTTTGGTGATTCCTTCAATCATGAAGCCATGATCCAACTCTATCATCAAGAGTATAACACCACTTCTCAAAAATGACAAGATCTTAGAGATTCTTCTTCTAATAACCAAAAATATTTTCCCACATCCACTAATCAATAAAACACTAAGGATATTTGTGACATTAATGTCAACTATGACCAATATTACGATAATTCTCAATATGTTAATGCAACTAAGGTCAACTATCATCACAAATCAGATCACAAAGATCCTGTCACAAAACCTATAAAACCAACTTTGGAGGAACAACTTCTCAAAGATACTATAACCACTAATTTAGCTTCAAAATTATATGAGGAACCACCTCCTTCTTTTGAACCCCCAATAACTTCCATTTCTTCAAAATCTACTGTAGCTTCTAAAAATCACACTAGTTCTTCTTCTAAAACACATTGGAACTTCTTCGAAGAACATAACTCCATGCCTTGCAAAATTACTCTTATGGGGTTAGTTCGTACTTCTCTCTATCATCACCAATTCCTCATGCAACAATTACAAAAAATTGAAGAACCATATTCTATAAATGAAGAACCACCCTCTATTGAACCTCAACCTACCAATGTGCATACCATTGAATCTATTTGTCCTTATTCCAAGCCTTCTATTGAATTTCTTGAAGAGGACATGATTAATGATTAAATCCTTTTCCATGCCGATGATCTACCACTATTCATTAAAATAGCCATTAACACTACCATTATTCATAAATTTTTAGTTGATGAAGGATCTAGTATTAACGTAACATCTTTGTGGCTCATCCAATAACTTGGATATAATAAATATCATCTCAAGCAAACCTACCTCACCTATCATGGATTTGATGAAACTAATCAAAATTTACTTGGTTGTATTTGGACTCCTCTAACATACTCCTCGATCGCACTTGGACTCATAGAATGAGGGACATCGCCTCTTTCAATGGTGAATGCATCAAGTTATTACATAAAAGTAAATGATATAAGCATGAAGCTGATCCCAACCCTTGAAGTATTCAACTTCCTAATCTAAAATATCAATATCAAATTCCTACCATTCCCACCATCAATAATGATCCCTTTCTTGAATTCATCAACATCAATCCTGACCTACAATTCACTCTTGATGATTGAGAAGATGATGAACCTAATGAATTTCAAAATACTTGTAACAATACTAATCTACCTCCTTATATCTCAGAATGGCCTCTTCCCTCTTTATTACCTCATGATCGCACTATTATTCTCATTGATGAGATCACTAATTTTCCCCCTCCATGAAATGATTAAGAACCTTGTTACCTAGAAGATGCCTTCATATGCAATGACTATAGAGTGGCCAAATTATTCCAAGATCCTCTAATCATGCCTCCACAAAAATTCAATGACATCAGAATTCACCTTCTACAACTACCCCTAAATCTCAAGCATGTACCATCTCTCCAACCTATGATGATAACGACATCATGGCCCATGATCAATCTCAAGATTTGGATGTACAACATTATCAAAAAACTTTAGCTCAAATACATGCTTTCAATCGGGATGTTCACACCATTTCCATGGATTTTGAATTATCTCCTAAAGGTCATGTACCTCCAACCAATATTCCACTTCTTGATACTCCTTGGGTGGTTGAATAAATCCTACCTTATGAACCTCCAGAGATTATTTCTTCTTATATACCTCCTATAGATCCCATCACTACATATAATTATTTCCCTGTCACATAAATTAATGATACACCAATCTCATTTAATTAGTCTACTCTTTTAACTCCTAAGATTACATCAAATTCCAAGGCCATATATGTATGTTAGATATATTATGAATATGATATCCATGGTAATCAAATTCTCGATCTTGAAGTAGATGTTGATTATTATGGCCCTCTTCCCACTTTACCTAGTGATGAATCTATTATTGAATTACTTCATGTTTGAGAACCTCATCTTCCTTGGTAACATCACAAAATCGATAACTTCACAAACAAATCCCCTTGTTTTAACAACTTCATCACTAGCATTGATGCGAAAGCTAATCTAATTTATTACTTAACAAATGCACCATACCATTTCTAAGATGGAAATGCTATGTTTATAGAAGAAACTACTCACATTGAATATGGTACTCCATCATGCCTTCGACTAATTATAGTTTCTCATGAACTCACACCCACTAAACATGATAACTTTAGTTTATTTTTGATAAATATTGTAAGGTATTTACCTTTTCATATTAATACATTTCTGGTATTGACCCTAGCATTGTGGTGCATAATATAATCACTTATCCTGATGCCAAACCCGTGCGCTAAAAATAAGAAAAATTTCCACCTAAGGTTTCCACCTTATGTCATAAAGAAATTATCAAAATTCTTGATGATAAGTTTATCAAAATAATTGACTATTTTGAATTGGTTTCTTACATAGTCACTATTCATAAAAAATTCACCATGGGCATTTGCATCTACATTGATTTCCATAATCTTAATCTTGCTTTTGCCAAAGACAATTTACCTCTAACTTCAATATATGTCATTATCTATTCCACAGTTGGTTATGATATGTTGTCTCTTATGGATGGTTTTTTGGGCTATAACCAAATTCATATAACCCCTGAAGGCCAACATAAGACCAATTTCACCATGGAATGGGGCACTTATTTTTATGTCAAAATTCCCTTCAACCTCAAAAATGCTAGAGCTACTTATCAATGAGTAATGACCCATATCTTTCATGATCCTATTCACAAAATTGTAGAAACCTAGTTGGATGACCTCATTCCTAAGTCTAAATGTAACAAGATTGATCTTTATGATCTTGCCATCATCTTTGATCACCTTCTTAAATACAAAGTTAGAATAAATCCTTACAAATATGTCTTTGGTGTCACATTAGGAAAAATGTTAGGATTCTTAGTTTCTCTCTATGACATCGATGTTGACCTTGCCAAGATTAATGTTATCATCAACATGCCCATCCCTTGATTCATTCAGGATATTCAAACTTATCTCAGTAAACTTGAGGAAATTAGATGATTTGTCTTTGAAATGGCCTAACGTATCCACTCCATAAATTCTCTTCTTAAGATAGGTAATGCTCTAGAATGGGCAGATCTTGATCAAAAAGCATTTGATAATTTGAAAGAATCATTGCTTCACTCACCTACTCTTTGGTCCCCTTCAAATGATCAATATTTGATCCTATATACCTCTTCCACACCCATATCATTTGGGGAAATGATTTCCCAACAAGATGATACTAGAAGAGAATATGCCATCTACTATATTAGTCGAGGCCTCATTAATTATGAACAATGTTACATAAAATTTGAATGTGATTGCCTCACCATTTATTTTGTATCTAAATTTTTTTGACATTATATGCTTTATCAGACCACTTATGTTATCATCCATTATGATCTTCTTCATCACTTCTTCTCCAAAGCCTTTCTTCCTAGTGACAGAATTGGCAAGTGGATGGTCCTCATGGAATTTGATCTCTACATTATTACTCAAAAAGATATCAAAAGACAAATCATCACTGATCAACTTGATGTATCTCTTGTACCTGCTACTAACCACCTTTAAGATAATCTTCTCGATGAAAATATTCTCTACATTGAAGGTCTCAACCAAGCCATATCCCTTAAATATTAATTCCATAATTTCACTGTTATCTTGAAGTAGTTAATCTTGATGAATTCGTTATCCTCCCTGATCCTAATAAACCAAAAATATTTATCAAATAACATCCTGAAAT
Organism: Torreya grandis; assembly: GCA_037957365.1. Classification (NCBI taxonomy): domain Eukaryota; kingdom Viridiplantae; phylum Streptophyta; class Pinopsida; order Cupressales; family Taxaceae; genus Torreya; species Torreya grandis. The sequence goes on from JARHVA010000135.1 coordinate 613,094, forward strand.
TAATGCCAAATTACATGAGGATACTTGGACCCTTCATTTTGATGGTGTTAAATGCCTTCAAAAAGCTAGTGCATGTTGTATTCTTTCGATCCCTCTTAGAAAAATTATCTCTTTATCTTTTTATTTAGCATTTCATGTCACTACCAACGTGACAGAGTATGAAGCTTTGATCTTAGGCATGAAAATTTCCCTCGATTTAGATATCCAATACTTGCATGCTCTAAGTGATTCCCAACTCATTTGTCACCAAGTAAATGGTGATTACCAATGCAAAAGTGAGATTCTCATTTTTTATCATCAAATTTCAACTACTCTCACCAAAGATTTCATTTCCTTTACCATTGAGCATATTCCTTGAGATTAGAATTCTATTGTTGATTCCCTCACATCTTCAGCCTGTCTTTTGCATCTGCACCAATTTTTCACTAATCCCGCTTTTCTTATCCAAATAAGAAAATATTCATATTATATTACACCACATGATTCATTAATATTCCACATCAAGGCTATTACCATTTGATAAATTCCATGGTACAAATATATCGTTCAATTTTTGAAACACCAAACTTATCTTCCCAACCTAGATTCCCACAAAAAGACTCACATTCACAAACAAGCTTTTAAATATGTATTTCAATATAACATCCTCTATTATCATATGTTGAAGGTACCTTGATCTGATGTGTTATGCAAGATTAGGTTCTTCCTTTTATTGAACAAGCACATGAAGGAATTTGCAGTGGCCACTGTAGTAGACATAATGCAACCCGCAAATGCCGATGTATGGGATAGTTTTGGCCCACTCTTGAAAAGGATTCCATTGAATTTGTTAAAAAGTGTAATCTTTACCATCTTCATGATGATTTAATTCATTCATCTCTAGCCAAGATTCAAACCATAGAATCTCTTGGCCATTTTTCATGTGGGGATTAGATCTCATTAGTAAATTACCTCGCTCTTAAGATGGGCATGTTTTTATAATCACCACCACATAATATTTTACCAAATTGGTTTAATCTATGCCCCTTGTCATGTCATTGATAACACCATATCCAAATTCATATTTAATAAAATCATTTTCCACTTTAATGTCCCTCATACTATCATTTCAGATAATGGTGGTAATTTCAAAAACAACGATGTCAAACAACTCTGTGCAAACTTTAAAATCAATCACAAATTCTCCACACCCTATCTATCATCCACAATGTAATGGCCAAGATAAGGCCACCAAAAAAATATTTAACATAATTATCCAAAAGATAATTCATGAAATATTTGAGGATTGGAATCTTCACCTCTATCCTACTCTTTGGGCCTATCACACTAGCATAGGCACTACCGCTGGAACAACACCATTCTCTATAGTCTATGATGCTAAATTAGTTATTCCATTAAAACTTGAGTTTCCCTCTCTTTGTATATCTCTTCATGGTATTATAACTGATGAATAATTACATGAATCTTGCCTTCATGCTCTTGATTTCCTTGATGAATACCATCTTGCTGCTTTACAGCACAATCACCAATACAAGATCTGTATTGCCAAACAACATAACAAATGAGTCAAAGTCCACACATTTAATGTTGTTGATATTGTCCTTAAATTATTCTGCACTCATGACAAAAAAGGTAAATACGCCAAAAAGTGGTGGGTCCCTTATTTAATCAAAGGTATTCTTTGTCCTAGTACCTATTACCTTCAAACCAATAAAAGACATATTTTCAAAGAACCCACCAATGTGTAATTCCTAAAAAACTATTTTGCTTAAATACTTCCTTTATTTTCCTTACTTTTTATATGTTATCTATCTAACACTTTTTTTAGGATACTTACATAGATCTCACCCTCTACAATAGCTCTCTCTTTTCACAAACCTTAGTCCTTCCCTTTGGTCTTTTGGTTTCCTTTTTTTGCCATGAGTTACACTGTAAAACTGTGGATAGGACAAAGTGTTTCTCATGATTTCCACTTTTGTTCTCATTATTTCCTTGTTTTTCAATACTTTTTGGCACTCACTTGGGTTTATATTTTGTGAGTTGCAGTGTAAGACCATGGATAAATCTTGGACTTCTTCACAAATACCATTTTTATCCCATTTACTTTTCACATGATTTATGCACCCTCATGGGTTTCTCTTTTATGAATTATAGTGTAAGGCCATACATAAACCTGGCCTTCCTTTTAAAATCACCATCTCTTCACTCATTATCTATAACGTGTTTGCAATGGTTACAAGTTTGTGGTCCTTGTTCTCAACTTTGGATTTTGCTTCCATTATAGATAAAATTTGCACAACAAATGGTGCTAGCATGTTTTCCTGCATTTCCCTCATTCTTATGACAAGGAATCACACTTTTCTATCATTTTTACCTATTTCTCACCCTTTATCATATTTTTTACAATTTAAAGAAATTCAAATTATTTTATGTTTCATTCCTCTCTATTTCCTACCCTTTCACTTCACATTAGATAAAACAAGGTCAAAGTCAAGATAGCATTTTTATTTCACCTGATTTTATAAGACTCTTAGACACCATGCTATCTGAGTTCTCTATCTTAGCAACCAAGTCCCAAGTATTCAAATGAATGTCATCTTTAGCACCCATGTTGGTTTTCTGAATCTATATGGAGGAGGAATAGAAAAAGCCATCAAGAAATTTAAAATCCAAATCATTTGAAATAAAATTCAATGATATACAAAAGGCAACATACAAATCTCAAAAGTTAAAATCACATCAAAAGACATGATTACAAGCATATCTCCTATCTTCAATCAAAGTTCAAACTCCATAGTTGGCCTCACACTAGAGTCGAGGTCCATTGGGGTATGGTAGGCTAGTAGATTGGAATAAGATAATTGAATAAACTCTATAGTGCTACCTATTTTCTCACGTGAGTACCCAATCTTCATAGTAGATCGATGGCTTTATAAGGGGTCTTGAGGAATAGAAAACATGTTGTATGAAGGTAGTCCATTTTAATTTTCATGTATATCACCTTCATGGGATGATCTACAAATTTTATTTTTTGACATAAGACTTGTGGAGCTAGGATAAGTTCTTCAAAGTCCTTAAGGTCGAAAGTCTTTTTGTTTTGACAAACTTAATTTGAGTGCCTTGATTTTGATAAAGGGTTCCTCTACCTTGGTTTTTCCTTCATTATCCCCTCCACCCATTTCATTAGGCAAAATGTGATTCCAAATATGTTTTACCTTCTCATATACGTTCTTCTTCTTCACATCTTAAAAACATGCTAGCACTATTTTATTTCAGTTTTATTTATCCTTAAAAAAATTACATGTTTGAGAAACTATGGATTACTTTCTTTACACCATGGCTCTATATTTTTAGACTTGCTTTGATTTATTTTACTATTTATCATTTTTGCACTTCTCCTTTTTGTGGACACCTATGTCCATTTCTTCTTTCATGTATTTTTTTCATTGTTGAGTGAGGTTGGCTTGTTACTTCTCACTCACCAATGTTGTTTTCTCTTTTATGCAACTTTTTCCATTGATGATTGAGTATTGATTATTACTACTCACTCATCAATGTTGTTTTATCATTTTTTTCACTTGCCCATCTTTGTTTAAGTAAGGATCATTACTAATTTCACATTGATGTTTGATTACCATCCTTTTTCGACATGTATCCTTGGTTTGATTTGCTGAGATTATCTTTCTTACTGAAGGTTTACTTATTTAAGTTTTTTGATCTTTAGAAGCCTTCAATTTTTGGTTACTTGATTTACTCTAAAATTTTTGACTTGGTCATTTGGTCTAACATAGCACTTGTTACCCTATCTTGCCAAATTTCCAACTACGTCCTGTCCACATAGAACCAATTATCTTGGGTTTCCTACATTTGTTTATTTTTTATCTCTTTAGTTTTGTATACTTAGGTTTGTCAAAAGAAATCTCTCCACCCTCCACAATTAAAACTACAAATGAAACAAACAACCATCCAATGATAAAGGTAAGTTAAGGTATTCATTACATTTTCTTTCAGTTATTTTATGCTTTAAAATACTACAACCTTTTTTAGAGTCCTAGCATTATGTGTTGTTATGTTCTTTTCCTGAAGCACCATCCCTTGTTGCACCTATGTGACACATGATGAGATTCAAGTGGGGAATATGTATACACATAACATTTTCAACCTTTATCAATTACTGATGTTGTCTATCTTATAAGAATCTATTGAGTCTCAATCTATCTGAGTGCACACCTTAAGAGTTTTTCTAGGAAAGGGGTGGGTATACTATTGGTGCTTCATAGGATTGTTGTCTCTTTTTCCACTTGCTATCTACACACTTATCTCCTAAAAACTATTCTCCAAAGCTTTGCCTCCTATTTTGCACCCTTCTTCAGTTATTTACCATCTTCATTATCCCTTTCCCTAACCTAAACCCCTTTTTGGTAGTTTATATGACTACGTCAGCCACATTGACCTTGTATTGTTATTTACAATAACTTACTAAGAACTAAGTTAGTCATGGCTGACTTAGTTCATTATCTAGTAAGTTCTTTTGTTAATCATAATAATAGTTTAGCCGAGTTGACCTTGTTGGCCTAAAATTTTGAAAGGGTTTAAGTTAGATCTGCCTATATAAACACATCTATTTTACCATTCTTAGAGAGATAATCCATATTTATTATTCATTTGTACTTCTTTACAATCTGCTCTTCCACGATTATACTTGAGGAGTCCTTCTTAAGGTTTTTACTTGGAAAAGAATCTTTTATTTTGGATAAGTCTTGGATGCTTTGGCCTTTCTTAGTGATCCTTACAAACTAAAACAACCTCTTATGAAGCACCTTTGGCCAAGAGAGAGATTGAGTCTCGACGGGTTCATCTTCAAGGTAAGTATTTATAACTTTGCTCCTCTTTTTAGTAGATAAAAGTAGCATAAGTAATGGCTTTTGAATGATATTGCTCTCTCCATGCATTAGGGTTCTATATATACATAGCTTAAATAGGATTCTCTTATGTATGTTTATTTTTATGTTTACTAACCCCCATTTTGTGTCACAAGATTTGGTGAGCAATATATTAGATTTTTTTACTTTATTTGTTATTAGTTTAGTGAATATGAAAACATAGGACATAGCTAGGGTTATTATGTAGTTTTATTTGACTGGAGGCTTTAGAACCCTTCTTAGTGATATTATTGTGGTAAAATATCCCTTGTCTAGGTCTAGTAGATGCATATTGGTCATGACCTTGATTATCTAATGTATCTCCTATCGAAAGTGTAAGTAAGATCTATCTTCTCTGAACTATGATTGATTTATAGATATGCTGCATTTCCCATTACATACAAGCATTACCTTGTGTGATATGTTGGTGCATGAGATGTGTTATTAAATGTTGAAGAGCATGAATGGACTAACATGCTTAGGACATGACTAGATTTCATCACCAAAATTTTGGTTCTATTGTTGGTACATGTCACATTGTGTTGATGTAATGGTTAGTGGAATTGATGAAGAGAGTATAGAGCTAACTATTCTAACTCTTTTAACCACTCTCATTAATCTAGGATGGTTGTTTTAATAATCTAGATCCTCTCTAACTACTAACCATCCCTAGAATCTCTCACATCTTATTAACCAATAATACAAGATATATTGTTTTCTATTAACAATATATCTAACTAGCAAACTATTATGCCCAATAATAACTTTGTCATATTGACTATACGGTAACTAACAACTAATAGTAAATAGTTATTTACCACATAGTAAAAACTAATTACCATTGAAACTCTAAATTCTCAACACTCCTTCCTTTAGAGGTCACATGGGAAGTAGAATCACAAATACTAAATACTATATTACCCTCCCATAAGATTGACATGTGGATGTCGGTTTTGCTCAAAAATGCATTCAATACATAATTTGCAAAAAATACTTAGGAGAGAAAAATATTAAAAAATGACTTTCGAACATAGACTTATTTAAAAAAAAATTGCCTTTCGAAGTTTATTTGAAACTTGTAATTAAATGGACTTGACTCAAAAAACTAAAGACACCTTTTTATTTTTAATAACCAAAATAGATCAAAGACTAACACTTTTAACATAAAAATGATTCTTATAATAAAACTCTATGTCTTTAACACTTCTAATTTTTTTCCTCGAAAAATATTGACACTAAGAACAATACTAACAGTTAAAATTAAAAACAAAATTAACTATCAAACTAAACCAATATACATAAAAACCAAATATAATAAAAAAATTATAAAATCAACTAAAAAATAATAAACAACTTAATAAAACTCTAAACTTAAACTCAATCATAAAAAAATCAAAATGTAATAATATAAAAACTAAATCTAATATATAAAAACTAAACATTAAATGAAATTAAAAAATACTAAACAAAAAACTAAACTCATGAAACTACTTTTACATAAAATGACAAAACAATTTAAAAATTTAAATCATTTTTTTTAAGACTTTTCAAAAAGTAACCCCATAAATTAAAATCAACTAAAAAAATTAAACCTTTTTTTTTTGGATGAAGTAAATCAGAAGAATGCATATACAGTGTACAGTTGTAAGAATAACTACATTAAAAATAAAGCAAAACAGCAATAACACATCAACATATCCTTCAACAACAGGCCTAGAAGAATAGTTAGCTCAATGCTACCTTCTGCTGTAACAAATTGTACTAAGTAACAACAAAAAAAGTAATTAAACTTAACACAACTGACAAAAAAATGAATAAGAAAAGAAAACCACATGTTTATTTTTTTAAAAACCACAGACTTTAAAAATAATATAAACTAGAAAAAGTTTCATCGAAACAAAATAAAATACCTAAAAACATAAATTACTATACACTAATTACAACTCACAAAAAAACAAACTTAAACGTAATCTTTGCATCGCCATTGAATATTTACGAGCAGCTGCAAAGATGAGTGTCACTGTGTGAGGATGGAGGATTTGGTCCAATGTGTTGAGGGAGATGAATCTATGGTAATTGATGTGGCAAGGATGACAAGCTTGGGCTTGAGTTTAGTGAACATAAAGATGTTATTGTGGATACAGGGAAGAGAAAAAACCTTGTGCTTGTGAGTTGGGCACCACTGTAGAGAATAGGATAAGACTGAATGTAGTTTGTTGAATGTTTCCCCTAGGTGGCTTAGTAAATGAAGCAAGACAATACAAGGTTGAATGGTGGAGTTCATAGGCTGAGGCAATCCAATGAAGTAAATGTTTCTAACTAAATTGATTCCACACTAATCAGATCAATTCTAAGTTAGGTCTATGATTCATCCTTTGAAAGACCAATCTGATGCAAACTAGTACCACTAATATGATATTTACCTCGATGATCGTTCATTTGTATGGCACAACTAAATATGACATGTCCATAGTTGCACGATCCTATATATATATATATATATATATATATATATATATATATATATATATATATATATATATATATATATCTTCTTCTTTTTTCAAGATATATATCATTTTTTTTTCATATTTTAGAATGCACACAATGAACAATAATGGAATGAAAACTATGAGTAGAATGGACAAGATAAAAGCAAGAGTAGAAAATGCATGTGGGTGGTGATTGAGAGTAGTTGTACATGTGGTCTACATTGCAAATTGTTGTCAATATGCAAGCAAGGGTGAATGGGTAAAATTAGCATTTGCACGTGGGATACACTGCATAGCCATTAGACCATTTTGATGTATAAACCATAGATGGAGAGTACAGATAGGTCCATGACAACCTGCTTTGATACCAGTTATTGAAAATAGCCTTTATCGACTAGAGCTGAAGGTTTGTACACAATTTTGTCAGTCAATCAACTAGATTCATTTTTTTAAACAAGATATTAAAAATATACATAGCTAGCTATTATAACTCCTTTAACCACTCACTAATCTAGGACGATTGTTTTAACAATCTAGATTATCTCTAACGACTAACCATCCCTAGAATCTCTCACATCCTATTAACCAACAATACGAGACATATTGTTTTCTACTAATAATATCTCTAACTAACAAACTATTTTCCCCAATAATAACTTTACCATATTGACTATACAGTAACTAAAAACTAATAGTAGATAGTTATTTACCACATAGTAAAAACTAATTACCATGGGAACTCTCAATTCTCAACATAGACTGCACCGCCAAAATTTTGGTTCTATTACTAGTACATGTCACATTGTGTTGATGTGATGGTAAGTGGAATTGATGGAGAGAGTATAGAGATGGTTGGCCAAGCCCTTACACATGTGAGTTATGCAGAAGGCTCAGGGAGAAGTGGCATGAACTCTAGAAGGTACCAGGAAGAATTTCAGCATGGAGTAACCAAGTGAATGTCAGCTCCAGTGGTGTCAATATGATGGGAGTCAATAGAGGATAATGAATGAGATGGATCCTAGAGAAAGGAGGTAATCTAACTCTAGATGTGTTATGAGGACCCATAGAGAATAGGAAGAGTAGAGGAGAACCATCATGCAGAGGATTTGTACACCAATGATGAAGAGATGAGCGTCATCGATCAAGAGTGGGACTTGGAGGAAGAAGTTGAAGGATCTTGAGATGGGGATCGATACAAAGAAGCTACCAAATAATATTTTGGTTCCCCTTGACCTAATGTGCATACTCATGCATCTCATTATAAATTAGAGGAAGAGTTATAGGATAATTCAAAAGTAGGTGACTTAGGCAGATTCATTGCATGCACAAAAGAAGGGAGTTTGCTAAAGCAATTAGTCCTGTATCCACCACTTGATCTAGTGGTACATAGTTAAAACATCATGTGGATACCATGCAGTATGGTATGCCACCCTTGAGAGGGGATACAAGTCCCCATATGAGTGGTTCAACTTAGTGGAGTAACATGACTTAGAGGACCATTGGCAACCCAAAAAATGCTCCAAATGACTGAAGGATCCATACCACCAGTCAGAGGAAGTCAAAGCTCAAGCATGCATTTATGAAATGTGCTAGTGATACAATCATGTAAGCACCAATGAAACCTATGATTTCCCCTTAAATATTATATGGGATGACTCTAACCTTCCCAGAGTATCATTGGGTTGAGAACACAATAGATCATGCTCAAAAGTGCGAGCTCATTTGGCATGCACAAGGAATCACTTTGCCATATCATAAGGCAAATTAGTTTTCCACCACTTTAATGGATCATGCACATACTTGGTATAAGAAGTTGGACCCCACCCAAACTATCATAGACTAAAATTTATTTAAGGACCCATTACTTAAGGTGTTCAACATCTTGTTTAATTTGAGCAACAGAGCATTGTGGCACTAAAAACATCAATAAAGAACTAATAAAGAGTGTTCACACATATGATGCTAGGTTTAAAACCTTAGCATCTAAGCTCTCATATGTGAAACATGCCCAATGTTTTTTTTTGGGGATTATTTGATCCAATTCAAAGTGACCTCTCTATGTATACATTTACCAACTATAAAGAAGCATTGGAAGTGTAATTAAGAGTTGAAGATATTAACACAATGGAAACAAGATTCAACCTAGTGATGGAGGTGCAGGTCACATCGATAGAGACACTACTTAAAAAAATTTTGTCCAACCAAGCATAGAGCACACATCCTGGTTTATGGTGCATTGACTACAAGGTGGAGGGGAACACCAGGAATAATTTCCCTTGGTGTAGTGTGTGCACTCTGATAACTTTATATGAGATTAGTTTTGAGGTCTCTTATACATGCAATTTCCCTATTTTTAGTGCATCTCTCAGACAAAGGTGCCCCTATATTATAATATACATGATGCCTCCACTCTAATACTAATGAATTTTAGGTGATTGATGAATTCTATGAGGCACATGAATGAAGCATGCAACATGTTGCTGTAGGACCCTCAAAGTATGGGTAAAAAAATATTTGTTATGTCAACTATGAGCAATAACTTGGAAACATAGGTCACAATAGAGAACATGATGAAGGGAGGTTTTAACAATTCTCTTGTTACAAGCATAGTTTATTAGACCACTTTCAATTTGATTATCCCTAGTATCGTACTTATATGTATTGTCTTAGCATATACAAGGTTGACGAATGCCCAAATTTATATTTGAAGATCATACATAAAGGCAAACCAAAGACTAGAGTTGGAATGATTTGATGTTTTTGAAATATGAGGGTGTGAAAGAAAAATAATGTTGTATCCAAGGTCTAGGATATGATGTGTGATGGTGTAGTTAATCAAATAGCAACAACTCTCAAGGAAGCAATCATGCCAAGATGCAACCTTGAGGGGCAAAGAGTTGGAGTTGTACTCCCAAAGTGCATCCATATAACCTTATTGGATGGCTAATGATAAATAAAGGTGTTTAGTCATGCCATGAATGTGATTTAGAGCCCACAAGAAGAATTCAAACTCACTAAAGAGTTTGAGGATAAGGCTTAACGATAAATTTAGTCCCATGAAAAATAAATTGGTGAGCTTATAGAGCAACTCGCTTTCCTATGATGTAAGTGAGTGATTCCCATGTTGATAAATCTCTTGGCTAAGTATGATGATAAGAAACCAATTTATGTATTGGTCCAAAACTTAGAATGAGGGTGTAAGACACAATCACCTTGAACACAGGTTATGATTGGGAGTTGCTTTTAGACACTGAGATCAAAAAATGGTTAGTTTATGATATCCTAATGAATAATAACATTGAGATTAATGTCCTCATATAAAATGGGTGTTAAAATATGGGAAGACGTGTTACAACCTTCACCTCACATTCTATTCATGGTAAAAGAAACTAGAGCACAATCCATAGGGGATATATATAATGTTGACATCAAGATCATGGATGTTAAGTTTTGTGACAACTTTGAGGTCATATAATTTGATGATGAAGACAATTACCATGTGTTGTTGGAAGGTATTGGTGTTAAGATAATAATGTGGACATGCACTTTAAATAATGCTACATGAGCTTTGAGAATGGAAGTGAGCATGTGGCGATCCCACTAATAGTAGACCAAGGTTCCCTATATATTATATGTGTGGAGATCACATCTGCATTCAATAAAATCTAAAACATTACCACACATAGCAAAAAAAGTGTATGTCTAATTGGGGAAAGCTAACTAAGATGGAATGATGTGGAGGCTGACTCAAAGACCACGTATTATTGGTAACAGATGGGGTTTGGAGACATATGAGGTATTTGTGAGAGGGTGTGGGGTGATATGCTTGAAACCCATGTTTGAACCTGAGTGAGAGGATAAGCACTTCAAGAAAACACCTTCCTAGAGAAGGGTTGGTTGAAAATGTGGTATGATATGGTCTAGACCCTGATCCTAATACATGCAAAAGATCCTATATACTAGAGTTGGTCTTCCCCCTACAGATAAAATTTTGAGGTCGTGCATCACACTAAGACAAAGGTTGACTTAATTATTCGTAACATCTATATGGGTTGCATGAACTAGCTGAAGCACTCCTATGTCCACATAGGAGGGACAAATTTCATTTGTAAATAAAGTTTGGGTGTCATGTTTACTTGTTAACTATGAAGGGAAGAAGGTGTCCTGAATCAACAAGGTGAGCATTCATTTATGGGCCACAAAAGAAGATACCATATAACCCAAAGTTGAGAAAAATAGTCAGTGCAAAGGATTGTTAGGATACAGATCATATATCAATAGTGGTGAGATGTCTTGAGGGTATTTAGATGGTTATCAACTTAGGATGGTAATTTAATAAGGTGTTTATGCCATGTTGTAATAAGGATTTTTATGCCATTTAATTTTAATTTTTATAGAATATGTTAGCTCCTACACATGATAGTTGTGTGCATGTTGTAATAAGACACACATCTCTTAAAATATAGTTGGGTAAGTTGAGCAGGGGCTTTCTTTTGAGTGTCATAACCATCGGATATCTAAGCCTCTTTGATGAGGTTTTTTGTGATTTAAAATGTGAAAAGGTGATTTGTACAATCCAAAAATATGGAAATTTTTACATATATGATAGAAACACTAGGGGATAAAAGTGTTTCTACATTGGAGGACCAACCACAAGTTTTAGTATGGGGTGGAGATGGTGCCCAAAAAGATGAAAAGATGGTGCCTAAGGAACATCTATAAGAAGAAAGGCACCTGTGAGAAGAAGCAAGTATAAGTACAAGAGGAGGAATAGGGAAATGCATAAAAGGACTTGATGTGTAGGGTAAACTAAGGTACAAAATGGAACATGAGGGGAAAATATGACAAACAGTTAGTTAGCTAGTAGATGAACTAACCCCTGATAGAAACAATATTGAAGAACATAAGAGGATGATAGATCTAAAGCATCGATATGAATTGATTGCTATCATAATTGAGCATCTCAAGGGATTAATCAACATCAAAAGAATGTGAGTGGAGTGGCTTGAGGCAAGACTTATGGTATCACCTACCAAAATTTTGATCTTAAACACATATTTCCACTATTAAATTTTGACAACTACCACCCAATCTCATGATATTCAAAACACATCGCTGAGCCTTACATAATTACTCCTCACTAATTTTAAAAAATATAAGATAAAAGTCTATTAATATTTTACTCCATATTATACTACCACGTTAAGATTTTAATTATTAAAAAAAATTGTAACTCAAATAGAAAAAAACAAGCTCATAATGTAAACCGTTACATGAATTTTCTAAAATTCATGGAAATGCCATAGAAATACAAATATAATGACATAATAATGAGATATATTTTAGTGCCATATTGATGCCTCCTTACTATCTGTATCCCACCAACCTTTTTTCTGGTGGATGTGCCCATTCATTTCTCTGAGCATTTATCGAACCTTTTTCTCCCTGATTCTTCTTTCCATGAGATGGAATTTGAGATAGGCTTTAAATAAATATTTTTAAAATGTGTTGGTCCCCAAAAATGTCACTCATTTTTGGAACAACATATGAGCTATCTTGGTCCTATAGGACCAAAACTTCTCTCTTCCCTTCTCAAAATTTGTTCTGAGCTTTCAAATTCCTCTTTTTTCAAGCTTTCCAAAAATCTACAGACTCTGCAGGCTTGAATCTACGGACTCTACAGGCTTGAATCTACGGACTCTACAGGAAGAAAATCTATGGACTCTGTAGGCCAAGTTCTATGGGCTTCACAGGTTGATTTCTACAGACTCTGCAGGAAAGAAGCAAGCTCTCAAAAGAACAAGTTTCCAACACTTAGTCATTTTCAGGATTGGTTCAACGCCAAGGTTCAACCGAAGCATCCATCGGCAAGCTTCTAAGCAAGAATCGAACCATTAAACCTTGAACCATTTTGGTTCAATGGGTTCAAAGTTTCAATGTCATTAGCAGGAGTTAAGTGCATTTGTCAAGGTTCAAAGTTCAATCACTTCAAGGTTTAATGGCTTCAAAACACTTATCAGAGAGAAGGCTTGAACCATTGAACCACTTTGGTTCAAAGGTTCAATGGGTTCAATGGATCAACAGGTTCAATGACCAAAAGGTTCAATGAGTTCACAGGTTTAAAAGTTCAACCAGTGCGATGAAGATCAAAGAGCTTAGAAAGAACAAGTGACAGACAAAGGATGAACCAATGAACCGACTAAACCTTGAACCGAAAGAGTTCAAAGTTTAATGGTTCATGGGTTCAAAGGTTCAAAGGTGGCCTCAATCAAGGAAAGAAGTGCTTAAGCAGGGAAGTGATGGACCAAAAGAGACAGAGTGAACTGACGAAGCTTTGAACCAATGAACTTTCAAATGGTTCATAGGTTCAAAGTTCAACACGGTTCAAGCAGCTAGCAACCATTGACAGAGCCGCAGACGTCAAATTTAAAGTATGGGAATATCCCTTGAAATTCAAATAAAGCACATAACTCAAAGGAAGAACCAAGTGACTGACTGAAAAGATAGAATTCCTTCAGGTTTATTTAAAGGCCGACAAAGAACATTTACTTCAGAATTTTTGTTCGAAGGAAATTATCAAGTGAAAGAGTCGTTAGAATTCTTTCAGAAGTATTTTTCATGGGAAAATGACTAAGGTAGAGCCCAAAGGAATTCCTTCAGACTTTTGTCTGAAGGAAAAGCCTGACTGAAGAGAAAAGCCCACAAAAAAATGCCCGATGGAAAAAGACAAAGTGCAGCGGAAGCCGCCACGTGTCCATTATAAAGCAGAGCAGAAGCTGCCATGTGTAATCTTCTGTAGGACCCCCAAAGGTTTCTAAAGCTTGTATAAGTTAAGCAGAATAAGCCACGTGTCCTGTTATGACTCAGTGAAATGTGACAGTGTTTGCATTCATGTTCCCCTTTTGGAGTTGCTCGGGCAAAACATGTCATGGACCCCATTTTTCGTAAGTTTCTAATGAGTTTCATAACAATGAAACTTTCCACTTGTCAAAGACGCAGAAAGGACCCCCTAAAGACTTAGACAAGAAGGGATATAAAGGACAAAGAAGCAACATGGATGATTCCAAAGGCAAGTTCAATTAAAGTGATGGTTCAACTAGAGAGCCCAAAGATTTAAATTGCTACAAGGAAGAGAAGATCAACGCAAAGGACCAGAAATATCTTTGAAAGAGTTATTTCCAGTAGGTGAAACAGTGGATCGAGTAGACTTTTGAGTGCACCAAACCAAGGACATGGCCTATTTTTCTTCCATGAAGTAAAGACAAATTGGAAAAGGACCAGATGGTCCATACCAAGGAAGAGACATATTAGATGAAGGTACATGCCATACTTATGGCAGCGCACTGTTCTCAGCATGGTCTCTCTAGACAGGACTAAAGGCACATTGAAGATGTTGACTGCAGCATGGGCCATTCCATGGAAAAAAGCACCAATCCTTGCGTAGTTGCTATAAGATTGTAATATCTCTCATTTGTAAAGGAGATCTTCCCAATAAAGAAGCAAAACTCTACCCAAATTGAAAGGTGAATACTGAGACTTTGAGCTCAGATTGTTGTTCATATCATTTTATTTGAATGAGAAAGCAAGTTATTTATAGACTTTGTGATGTTATAGTTTGTATCATTTTAGGAGATCATTCTTATGTCTGTCTTCTAAATGTGTTCTTGTTTATTTAATTTGGCAAGTAGAACTAGTGAAAGTAATCAGGAAGGTGTCCTAAAGCTAACTGTGGAGAGACTTTGTGCCCCCATAATTGCCTTTAGTGTGTTTTCTTTCTATTCCTATGTAAAGGACCTTGGGACAACTTTGTGCTGCCATTGTTCTTCGTATTTCACTCTTGGGCAGTCGAGGTGGAGACTTTACGATACATTTCAGGCTACTGGTTACTCTACACCTTTGGTCACCAGTTACTAGAATGATTCCTATTGTTTGCAAGAACAAGCACTTCTGAAAGAAGAGAAGTGCCTTCTATCATTTCATCAAGATTTCTAATATCCAGGAAGGGATCTAGCTCTTGGCTGAACGTTACTTTTGAAAGAAGAGAAGTATTTTCACCAATCACCCAAGATTTCTCCTCTATTTGTTAGCATCATCTCTGAAAGAAGAGAGATGGATGGTTTATCCTACCCCCGTGTCTTACTTCTTGCATCTCCTGCATATCTATAGGGAACCTCCCCTTGATGAGAGGAGAGATTTGTCTCCTGCTGATGTAGTAAACCTGCACATCTGGCTGACTGATCTCCCTATGCTATGGTGATAAGAACTATTTTGGTCACCAGTTAGTTGGCCGACAAAATATTCACCCAACAGTTTTTGGCGACTCCGCTGGGGACACAGTAATTTTATGCAATTTGGAGCCTCAAGCTTCAGATTGAAACATCACCTGTATCTTACCCACTATCATTTAAACCTTATCCATTTTAGAGTCTAATGACTCCCATCCGGGTCTTACCCACTTTTATTATATCCTTACCATCCTCCATATCCATTATATTATCTGGTCTGCAAAACGAGAACTACTGGGAAAGACAAGCAATTTGAAGCCTCAAGCTGCAAGCTGAAGTTGGACCAGTCCTTTTCCATTCTTTTGTTTCAAATTTAGAAGCTCCATGCTATACAAGAGGCCAAAAATCTCAAGGTGTTGTTGACCCTATTTTTGAGTTGGTGCAACAGAGCAATTTTGATTTGTTTCCTCACCAACCTCACCTTCAACGAACTAGGAGTCTTCCTCCTACCCCTACCAAGTCACCAGCACAAGGTAGAGCTTCTTTTCCTACTGTTAATAGAGCTCTGCCTATAAATTCTCCACCTAGATTTGTTATCCCAACCTTCCATAATCCAATCATGGTAGCTCGGGGCCCCTGGGGTAACTCATTTGGTCCACTCAACCTTACTTCGCCCCTATATGAGCTTCCACATAGCTCGAGGAAGAACTTACCCAAATTCTTTGGTGATGGGAAAGCTCACCCTGATGAACACATTGTAGCCTTTAGCATAGCTTGTGGTGTGATTGGTGTGGAGTATGAAGATATAGTAGTCAGGCTGTTTGTAGAAACACTACAAGGTGTTGTTGCAGACTAGTTCTACCACTTGCAAGCCGGGTTAGTGACTGACTGGGACACGCTCAGAGCCAAATTTGAAGCAAGGTTCAAGCCTACGAAAGATGCACATGCCTTGTTAGCCCAGCTCACATAGATGAAGAAAGAGCCCCATGAACCTATGAGGGACTTCAGTACCATGTTCGACAAGCTAAGGAACATGATTCTTGCAATTACCTAGCTGACACCTGAGAATCTTAAGTGTTTCTTCATCAACTCACAACTGCCTGAAGTGAGTTTCCTATTGAAGCGTGCTGGCCAAATAGACCTAGCTAAAGCTCAAGACTTGGCCACTGAGGTGGAAGATGACCTTATCTTGGCAGGAAAGATAAGGAGAGACCCAAACAAAGGTAAATCCTTTTCATCTTTCGAATACTCACCCATAGCCACCATTGACCTAATAGTACAAAATTTGGCAAATGAATTGCTAGCCTTGAAAAGGAAAATGGCCCAAAGTATGTCTGCTCCTCCTAATTGGGATATGCCAAGGAGGGCATTTCAGAATTAGCCATATCAAGGCAACGCTGCCAGAAGTTAAGGGCAACCAAATCATCTTCCTCCCCCATAGAGGAACCTTGCCCTTGAAGCACCTCTAACCAACTCAGTAGTTGGATATCTATGTTTCTTATTTCCAACCTGAGTTCGAGCAAGAAAATGGCACTGATCTCTTCAGGGAAGATCTAAAAGAATCAACTGGTGACTCCCACATTGGTTTCCTTAATATCCAGGATGAACCCAGAAGTGAAGGTGAAGTAGTCGAAGGATCATACATAGTATTCACCAGGTCCAAGAATCAGTCAGCCCAACATGCTGACAAAGAGAAGATAGAGGAATGACCCCAACTAGCAATTTCAATTGCTAAGCAGAGAACCACTCTGCCTTTCTAGTCAAAGGATCCAGTGATTGCCAAGAAGGTTAGTATATCAAACATCTCTGCACCTTCTACTTCAACTTCGCAGATAAGTCCTCCCCCTCCCAAAAACCAAAAGAATGCACTCCCATCCTCTCTTCCAAGTCCATCTCAGTCATTTGACATGATAGATCATGTCAAGAAATCCAAAATTCAAAAGAATGAGTTTGAATCCCTGTAAGCCAATCCTGAGCAATTAAACATTGGTGGAGAACCAAGTGTGGACCTGTCTGAGGCAAAGGTTGTGGTTACCCAAACGTCAGCCCCTGCTGCTCAAATTCTATTTGAGCCTTCAGGCAGGGGTAATTACTTCTTGACCACAGAGGATGCTCATGTCTTAGCTGATGAGAGTCCTATAGCTGGTAATCCAGGATTTGATCCAAACAAGACATCAAAAGAATTGGTAGGGCACAGTACAAATCAGGAAGGATCTTCCATCTCCAATGAAGAGAAATTTGATAGAAGATCAGCTTCTAATGATGCTTGGATCTTGGAATCTGATGGCAGCAATTCTTCCACAGCTAGATGTGGATCTCTGTTGCTTGGATTGAAAATTGCTCAGGGTGAAGAGGTCAAACTCCTTCACACCAAAGGAGATGCTGAGCTGATGGTTTGTTAGGAGTTTGATGCTGACAATCAAAGCATGTGCTAGACTAAACCAACAGAACAATAAGTTATGATGGTGGACCATACTGCTGTATTCTGAAGTCAGCTAAAGGAACTCTTCACAGAGAGAGCAAGGAGTTATGGTTTTTAGTTTGAAGACCACATCCCGCCATGGGGAAAGAAGAAGAAAGAGCCAAGAGGAAGACGCAGAAAATTGGTTTCCTAGTGGAGAGCTCCATTCGCCCATCACCATTTTTGGGGATAGAATGGTTTCCTGCTAGTTTATCAAGATGGCATCCCCTTTTCTTCACCTCACAAGGAGAAGCATCTGAAGTACTTCTATTCTTGAAGTATCAGATAAGTTCACCTGTACATATGTATATTTGTATAGTCTCTAGTTCTATTTTGTTCTTTTTATTTTCATTTTTGGAGCCTTTCTTTTTGGGTAGCATGACTCTGTAGCCCAATGGCACACTTCAAGGCACTGGAGATTTTGGTTTCTACTCCCCTCAGCTGTGTTTCAAGTTTTCACCTGAAGGAAGTTTCCCAACTGGAGCCAGCTGTTGGTCCCCAAAAATGTCACTCATTTTTGGAACAACATATGAGCTATCTTGGTCCTATAGGACCAAAACTTCTCTCTTCCATTCTCAAAATTTGTTCCGAGCTTTCAA
Organism: Torreya grandis; assembly: GCA_037957365.1. Classification (NCBI taxonomy): domain Eukaryota; kingdom Viridiplantae; phylum Streptophyta; class Pinopsida; order Cupressales; family Taxaceae; genus Torreya; species Torreya grandis. Next base: position 631,793 of record JARHVA010000135.1, read on the forward strand.
ATTCCTCTTTTTTCAAGCTTTCTAGAAATCTACGGACTCTGCAGGCTTGAATCTATAGACTCTGCAGGAAGAAAATATATGGACTCTGTAGGCCAAGATCTATGGGCCTCACAAGTTGATTTTTACAGACTCTACAGGAAAGAAACAAGCTCTCAAAAGAATAAGTTTCCAGCACTTAGTCATTTTCAGGATTGGTTCAACGCCAAGGTTCAACTGAAGCGTCCATCGGCAAGCTTCTAAGCAAGAATCAAACCATTGAACCTTGAACCATTTTGGTTCAATGGGTTCAAAGGTTCAATGTCATCAGCAGGAGTTAAGCGCATTTATCATGGTTCAAAGTTTAATCGCTTCAAGGTTCAACGGCTTCAAAACACTTATCAGAGAGAAGGCTTGAACCATTGAATCGTTGAACCATTGAACCACTTTGGTTCAAAGGTTCAACAGGTTCAATGGATCAATAGGTTCAACGACCAAAAGGTTCAATGAGTTCACAGGTTCAAAGGTTCAACCAGTGCGATGAAGATCAAAGAGCTTAGAAAGAACAATTGATGGATAAAGGATGAACCAATGAACTGATTGAACCTTGAATCGAAAGAGTTCAAAGTTCAATGGTTCATGGGTTCAAAGGTTCAAAGGCGGCCTCAATCAAGGAAAGAAGCGCTTAAGCAGGGAAGCGATGGACCAAAAGAGACAGAGTGAACCGACAAAGCTTTGAACCAATGAACTTTCAAATGGTTCACAGGTTCAAAGTTCAACATGGTTCAAGCAGCTAGAAACCATTGACAGCCCCACGGACGTCAAATTTAAAGTAAGGGAATATCCGTTGAAATTCAAATAAAGCACAGAACTCAAAGGAAGAACCAAGCAACTGACTGAAAAGATAGAATTCCTTTGGGTTTGGTCAAAGGCCGATAGAGAACATTTCCTTCAGACTTTTTCTCCAAGGAAAATATTAAGTGAAAGAGCTGTTAGAATTACTTTGAAAGTATTTTCCATGGAAAAATGACTAAGGCAGAGCCCGAAGGAATTCTTACAGACTTTTGTCCAAAGGAAAATCCTGACTGAAGAGAAAATCCCATGAAAAAATGCCAGATGGAAAAAGACAAAGTACAGCGAAAGCCACCATGTGTCCATTATAAAACAGAGCGAAAGCTGCCACATGTCATCTTTTGTAGGACCCACAAAGGTTTCTAAAGCTTCTATAAGTTAAGTGAAATACGTCACGTGTCTTATTACAACTCAGCAGAATGTGACAAGTGTTTGCATCCATGTTCCCCTTTTTGAGTTGCTCGGGCAAAATGTGTCATGGACCCCATTTTCTGTAAGTTTCTAATGAGTTTCATAACAGTGAAACTTGCCACTTGTCAAAGATGCAAAAAGGACCCCCTAAAGACTTAGACAAGAAGGGCTATAAAGGACAAAGAAGCAACATGGACGATTCCAAATGCAAGTTCAATTAAAGTGATGGTTCAACCAAAGAGCCTGAAGATTTAAATTGCTACAGGGAAGAGAAGATCAATGTAAAGGACCAAAAATATCTTTGAAAGAGTTATTTCTAGTAGGTGAAACAGTGGATCAAGTAGACTTTTGAGCACACTAAACCAAGGACGCGTCTTGTTTTTCTTCCATGAAGTAAAGAAAAATTGGAAAAGGACCAGACAATCCATACCAAGGAAGAAACATATTAGATGAAGGGACACACCATAGTTATGGCAGCGGACTATTCTCAGCATGGTCTCTCCAGACAAGACTGAAGGTGCATTGAAGACGTTGACTGCAGCATGGGCTGTCCCATGGAAAAAAGTGCCAATCCTTGCGTAGTTTCTATAAGATTGTAATATCTCTCATTTGTAAAGGAGATCTTCCCAATACAGAAGCAAAAATCTGCCCAAATTGAAAGGCGAATACTGAGACTTTGAGCTTAGATTGTTGTTCATATCATTTTATTTGAATGAGAAAGCAAGTTGTTTGCAGACTCTATGCTGTTATAGCTTGTATCATTTTAGGAGATCATTCTTATGTCTATCTTTTGAATGTGTTCTTGTTTATTTAATTTGGCAAGCAGAACTAGTGAAAGTAATTAGGAAGGTGTCCTAAAGCTAACTGTGGAGAGACTTTGTGCCCCCACAATTGCCTTTAGTGTGTTTTCTTTCTATTCCTATGTAAAGGACCTTGGGATGACTTTGTGCCCCCATTGTTCTTCGTATTTCACTCTTGGGCAGTCAAGGTGGAGACTTTGCACTACATTTCAGGCTACTGGTTACTCTGCACCTTTGGTTACCAGTTACTTACCAGAAATATTCCTGTTGTTTGCAAAAACAAGCACTTTTGAAAGAAGAGAAGTGCCTTCTGTCATTTCATCAGGATTTCTACTATCTATTAAGGGATGTGGCTCTTGGCTGAATGTTACTTCTGAAAGAAGAGAAGTATTTTCACCAATCACCCAAGATTTCTCCTCTGTTTGTTAGCATCATCTCTGAAAGAAGAGAGATGGATGGTTTATCCTACCCCCATGTCTTACTTCCTACATCTCCTACATATCTATAGGGAACCTCCCCTTGATGAGAGGAGAGATTTTTCTCCTACTGATGCAATAAACCTACACATCTGGCTAATTGATCTCCCTATGTTGTGGTGATAGGAACTATTTTGGTCACCAGTTAGCTGGCTGACAAAATATTCACCCAAAAAAATGCATGGGAAAGTTACTCTCTACTTCATCCCTCTCTAGTTGGGATTTTGAGACCTGTAAATTCATTTTTACACCATACTTCACCCTGATTAGCTCTATTTTTTCCTTGTCAAGTTTCAAAGCTCCTATGACTATGGCTTTGTGCTTAACTTTGGGCCCTAGTTTTTTAAGAATTTTGATTTCTTTTCATGCCCCTGAACTCCTTTCTTTGATCTGATCAAGGCTCAGGTTTATGATGCTCCTCTATGGATTAGGCTATATAACCTTCTGCCTATTTTAAGGAGTAAAAATTTCATCAAGATGTTGGTGAATCAAGCTGGTTCTTTTGTGATCATTGATGACTCCCCATACCATCTTAATTTTATCAAAGCATGTGCTATTATGGAACTCTCTAAATAATTGTTCCATTCATTAATTTTTTTCTCCTTTCCCAAATCATGGATTCAATATCTAAACTATGAAAGCCTCCTCTTTCACTATTTCCATTGCAATCTTCTTGGTCATTGAATCCTTGGGTGTCCTTCTAGGTTATGAGGTCCCTCTACCCCCTGATATTTTCAAGTTTTGAAGAATTTGGGACTCTCGATCATCATTTAATGTGGCTCAACTACAAAAAAAATTCTCCCTCATTTCTCTAAGGAGGTTATTGTAGAGGACATTCTGAAGGATAGATCTCCCAGTCTGAATTCGTCTCAAACGTAGGTGCCTAATACAGAAACCACTTCTATGGGACCCAATTGTGACCTTGCAACAAGGTGGTTATGTGTGGATCCTATTATTTTTCATTCCTCCCTTCCTTCATTCCCCTATCCCCTATTTTACCCCCTCCCACCAATATTGTTGACCCTATCTACCCTCCCCAGTTGTTATTTCCCCCACCTTCTACGCCTCCCCCTCTCTCCTGTTGAGATACCTCGGCCCATGCATGTTGGAAAACTTAAATATGATGTTGGATCCAACATAAAGAATAAAGGTAGATGATCTAAGGTGGAAAGTCTAAGATCCAAAGTAAAAGCACTGGTAAGAGAGGGATTCCAATGGATAATGAAGGCCCTTCTTTCAAGACATGAGAGAAGATAAGCCCTTACTTGCAGTTGAACATTGCATCACCCTAAATTGGGATTATCTCGGTTGGCTTCCAATTTTGATCTATCTTGTCTGGTATCATTCATGTTAGATTGGATGAAGTCTTTATATTGGGCTCATGCTACCTTTTAGTAGAAGCTCTTCCTACCTAATAGTTTTCCCTTATTTTATCATTTTTACCTTTTCTTCTTGCAAGTAGTAGTTTTTTGTTTGCTTTCTCCCTTTGTCATTTTCATGAATTTTTATTTTAGGGGACTAGGGACCCTTTTGTGTCTTAGTTCCAGTTCATAGATCCAACCAAAATCATTTTACCCTATCAAATAAAAAATGAGATGTTGTTTAATTCATCTTTGGAAAATAAGAGTCTTTAAAAACTTTTTCCATATTAAATGTGATGGATTTATTTGACTCAACTTATTATTATTTATTATATGTATGTCTCCACCCCACGTCATGTCACATCAAACCAATTATTATCCTCCACTTTATAAAACCAATAAAACTGTTTGTTTTCTTAATTGACTTGAATTGTTTCTCCTATGTCATTCTCAATTTAAATGCTGACAAAGAAATTTATGGTCAAGAAAGAAGTCATCATTTTTTTCTAAAATTTTAACCCACATGAATATTTATTTGGCCAAATCTTGATTTGGGATGGTCAAGTCATGGTGCTACCCATTGAAATATTGTTAAAGAAATGTATGATCAAGAAAAAAATCAATATTGATTTAATGATTTCTTTTTCAATCAATAGGTATGACATACTTTTTATAGGTTATATTATGAATAAATAGGTTTTACATCATAATGTAATATAGATTCTTATATGCATTTAATTATATTTAATTAAGATTTTCCTTAAAGGTGTAAGTTATGTTAGAAGGAATGTAATTTTCTATTTTGGTGTAGCAGGGTTTTGTAAATCGAAGGAATGTAAATTGGGAGTTGTATCTCACTCAAAACCTATGACTGTCAATCCCATCTCATTTTTTTTACATGAATGGTTAATATAAACACTCTTATATTTATGGTAGAGGTGATGGTGGAAAATGAGGTTGTATTGCTTCATATGATGTGGTAATACATTGTATAGGTAGAAGGCATTATGTTTGACGATGAGCTTGAGAAATGGTAAAGTAGTGGAGAAGGGAAAGGCCATGCAGAACATGTACATGGTGAAATATTTCTAGGTGAGTTAGGTAATGATGGTGAAGGGTAATGATAGGGTATTTCAAGTGATATTATACACCAAGAGTACCATATCATACACAAGACCCAGATTCAAGGCAAAAAATGGATTTACATGACTTGCACTCATTACAAAGGGGTATATACCTTGCAAGGTGACAACTTCAATTTGTTATTTTCTACTAGCATGGGTAGACAAAGATGTCATGATAATTTATTTTATTATATGAGTGCTCTACATTCAATGTGCAACTGAATCAACACTATAATGTCACTGACATGGGAATAAGACATTAAAGTTTTCAAGTCTATATTTATATATACTAATTATAAATATAATATATTATAATTATATATAGTATATTATATATTTATAACTATAAATATTACTAAAATGTTACTATAATATGTATGTATGTATGTAATTATGTGTATATGTTTGTGTGTGTGTGTACACACACACACACATAGTTACATACATACATACATACATAAATACATACATACATACATATAAAGGGTTAAAGGGACCCTCCCTTGTACAAGGATAAAAATCAAAATAAAGAATATGAGTTAAGGATAGGAAAAATTACTAAATCCTTTCTTGTATAATATCATAAACCCAAGGCTAAGATAAGCCTAATACCAAAAAGAAGGACCAAACCTCATATTTGATTAAAAAAAAAAGGTCCAAAATAGTTGGCCTACCAAAAAACAACATGACCCTTTACAAACTAACATGCCAAAAAAGGACCATGAAATAGAGACTACATAGCAGAAATGCACCAAAACACATTATGGAGAGGTTGCCACCACATGAACCCATTTCACATATGGATGTGGAAGTTTCCCAACGAAGTAACCATTTATTATGTGCACCCCAGCATGGGCCTGAGACCAAACATACCACCCCTTGGTTTTACATTTCACCCCACAATATTCTTGAACAAAACCAACAATAGGAGAAGATGACCCCCCCTCCTCCTAGGTCCTCTTCGCAAGAGTAAACACTCCACCTAGTACTACTACATCCACCATGGCTTGCATTCTCCTCTGCATTTGCACAAACATGGACTTGTGAGTGACTAGTTTCTTGGAAATGTCTAGCAAACCATATTTCTTTCTGTCAATATACTCCATAGATTCCAATACACCTTTACCTGCATAAAAAAGCACCAAGAATAATTCTTCTAAGACCACCACCTTATACTTAAACCCTCCAAAAATTTGGTTAAGGGAAGGGAGCAGTGTCAAAAAATCATCCATAAAAAAAACAAGCCCAAAAACTCTAGCTGGTCTATCAACTGCCTGTAGTATAATGGCCCTCATTATCAAAAAGCACTCCTCTAATTCTCTATAAATAGAAAGGGGTTAAAAACCCAAACAATTAATCCCCATGAATGGAATGGAATGAATGTATCCAAGATTAATCTTGTTTAACCAACATGAAGACCCAAGCATAAAAGCATTTCGACCACATGACAAAACACTTATGAATCCTTCATAATGCACAATAAGTTGCTAGAAAAAAATTAAATGCCACATTAGAATTAGTCTTGTTGTACCAAATTGCATGTATGTATTATTATCCCAAAACCATTTTAATGATGTCAAAGACCTCTCTATTAGGTGCTCAGAAGATCAACCTCAACCTTTTATCAGTCATGCATTACCTTAATGCCATTCCCCTCTTCTCTACCCTAAGATAAAGCATAACTTCAAAAAAAAACCAAATTGTCCATGGCAACATTCATGGTTGTAAGCATAAACCCGATCAAGACACTTCTAAACCAAGGGAAGGAAAACACATAAACCCTTCACGCATCGATTATAAATGAGACCAGGTTGAGTATGCAACATTGAAAGTGAAATACAAAGTGGTAAAACACATGAGGCCACCTTAAATGCAAAATCATTATTTTCAAGATATTATCTTGAGTCATGACTAGTGATGACCCTTAAGGACCATGACATGAATACAATTAGACTTATTCAATCAAATCTAAACCTAGTTATGCATCAACATTATTATCAATGATTTGATCAACCAATTGATCCACTTCCAAATTTCCCAAAAAATCAATGTGAAAGTTAGTTTCTTTTTAATAATGAGAAATCAACCATGATGTCAAAGAATCCAAAATTGTTCATGTATTTACCAAGATGTTTAAATTTTATAATATCCCTCTAAGGATAATTAGTACATTTTTTTGAAATTTTCTGATAAATGATTTTTTTTAATATGCATAAAAGATAACACCAACTATGATATTCATTCATTAACTAATTACACTTGAATAAATACATAAAAATACTAAAAATACATATAACATAGATATATTGCAGATCAACTACTTACATACATAACTCCTTGAAGTACCAATGTAGTTTCTTAATGAAACCACCATAAGCCATCTAGGGAGGATCTCTCACCACCAAAACTAGTAAACGTTATAGGGTTTTCATCCTCAAATATTTTCTTACTCTAAGGGTTTTCCTCCTTAAGATAGGAATAAGCTGAACTAAGTTCAAACTTCACAAATGGGAGGGGGGTTAATGATATTTAACATGTCTTACTAAGGGTGAGAGCTCTTTATTTATAGAGTTTACAATGAATAAGGAAAATAGAGAAGAAACATGAGGAGAGAGAGACTATGGTGCCACATCTCCATGTGGGCCAAAATGGCTACTATTGGGCATGTGACACCATGTACAAGGATCAAGGGTGAATATTGTACTTTTGACAATATCTCCACCACTTTACATATCAATCCAAAATGTCCTCCTCACTTACACATGTGAGAAATATGATATGCTTGTCTCCTTGTGAGAATGGTCAAAAGTGGATCACAAGATCACCTACTCTTTTATCTTGGTCTCCCACTTTTCATGTGACACCAAAAATGGCACCCCACTTCCTCATATGAGCCAAATCTCCAATAGCGTAGTCTTTTCATCTTCCTTCATGTGCCCATAAGCTTCCAAAATATGTCCAACACCTTTTAAATATCATTTTCATGCCAACACACGATTCTCCCCTAGAGTTGTGCCCCAACTATTCACCCCTTGTCTTCATCCTCAAAAGTAAGACATGTGAGTCACCAAATACAAGAAAGTATGACTCCTAGTGGAGTGCTATGCCCCACTCCATCATATACACTAGATTCCATGGATAATCCTCTATGGGCCATGCCATATTATCTACAAGCCACCTCATCTACTACATCATCAACTTCATCACCTACCACATCACCATGAATAGTAACATGTGAATAGTACATGTGAATAATAACTAGTGAATAGTGACTTGAAATAATAATATTCTCTTATATCACTCAACTTATCTTATGGAAATGAAATAGGCTAATGGTATTATAAAAATTATTCATAAGGAAAATGGGGACATTATAGTCCTCCCTTCCCAAATATTGTTTATCTTCAAGCAATACTTATTCACTTACTAGTTATAGATGCCTGGATCTCATATAAAACTGAAGGATTCTTTACCATATTTTTGTTACCCCACTTTGATAAAACTACAATCCACAACTTTTTTATTCCATAAATAAATCCTACTAATCATGTGTATTCTCAGAACCCATATTTTCATATCCCCTTACATATTCAAAGTGAAAAGAGGAACATTTGTCATCAATTCACCTATAGTAATCACACATACCCCTTAAAGCTGCTGGTACAAATGATGATAGTAGAGTTAAGACTAAAAATTAGATTTATAATTACCTTGGGAATGCTTGTGTTGTCATAAGCTGATAGTACCTCATTAATACTCAATTCCTAAGGGCTATAGTGGCAGTCCCATGCACATAAATCCATACAATCAACTTCTTCAATTTTTGAATTATCATCATTAGTTATTGATCTAAGAATTAATTCACACTAAAAATTTCATGTAACACCTATTATAACATTTATATCATGACTGAAAACTACACCTTCATGTGAAAATTGATCCTCTAATTCTAAGAGTTCACATTTTTGATGTACTTTTCAATCACTATCAACATATTGAATCTCCATAATCCTTGTATTAGATTCGTATTCCTTGGGTGTGGCTGCAATAAATGACTAGTTTTTTTATTTTTATAATGAAAAGTGGGCCAAACTTAATTATAGTCATATCTCATCCACCTCTTTCTCCTTTGCATGTGTATCTCATGATTCTTCTTCCTCTATCATGTCAACTGATAAGTATAGCTTCAATAACTGATTACACTTGAATAAATACATAGAAATACTAAAAATACATATAACATAGAGATATTGTAGATCAAATAGTTACATACATAACTCCTTGAAGCACCAATGTAGTTTCTAAATGAAACCACCATAAGGCAGCTAGGGAAGATCTCTCACCACCAAAATCAGCAAACCTTAGAGGGTTTTTGTCCTCAAATATTTCTTCACTCAAAGGGTTTTCATCTTTAAGAGAGGAATAAGATAAACCAAGTTCAAACTTTACTAATGGGGGGTTAATGATAATAAACATACCTGACCAAGGGTGAGATCTCTTTTTTTATATAATTTATAATGAAGAAGGAAAAGAGAGAAGAAACATGAGGAGAGATATAATGTGGTGCCACATTTCCATGTGGGCCAAAATGGCTACTATTGGGCATGTGACACCATGTGCAAGGGTCAAGGGTGAATCTTCTACTTTTGATAATATCTCCACCACTTTCCATATCACTCCAAAATGTCCTCCTCACTCACACATGTGAGAAATAGTGAGATTCTTGTATCCTTGTGAGAATGGTCAAAAGTGGATCACATGAACACCCCTCTTTTCTCTTGGTCTCCCATTTTCCATGTGACACCAAAAATGGTGCCCCACTTCCTCATGTGATCCAAAGCTCCATTAGTGGAGTCTTGTAATCTTCTTCCATGTGCCCATAAACTTCCAAAATATGTCCAACACATTTTGACTTTCTTTTTCATTCCAACACAAGATTCTCTCTTAGAGTTATGCCCCAACTATTCACCCCTTATCTTCATCCCTAAAATCAAGACATGTGACTCACCAAAGACAAGAAATTTTGTCTCCCAGTGGAGTAATATGCCCCACTCCCTCACATACACTAGATTCCATGGGGAATCCTCTTTGGGTCATACCACTTCATCTTCTACATCATCAGCTACATCACTTACCACATCACCATGAATAGTGATATTGAATAGTAACATGTGAATAGTGACTTGACATAATATTATTCCATTATATCACCTAACTTAGCTTATGGGAATGAAATAGGCTAAAGTTCTTCTACAAATGACTCATAAGGAAAATGGGGACATTACAAATTTCATGTATTAGCATGTCGATTGTGAAGAGTTGATACAATGACCATAGACTCCCTCTCTATGCATAGATGTTCAATTACATATTAGTGTGACATCTCAATATCCAAAACCACTGCTTGGGTTTCCACCTCATTATTTTTTCCATTATATAATTTTACCAACATTGACTTAATCAAATATTTGGTATAATACCTCAAAATGCATCCTACTCCTAAAACACTAGGATTCCCATTGACATCGCCATCAAAGGTAAGCTTAGAGTACCCCACATGAGTGGGGATCCAAGTTACATTATTACCCTTTAGTGAGATGATCTTGCTTACTCTTGACCCATTAACGGGGGGAATACTAACCAACAACTAGTTTAGCCTGACCAATATGTCCCAAGAAGAGAGATTGGCTAACTTCTTTTTCACATTGATGAAGATAACCTTATAAACTACAATTTCTAACTTTAACAAAAAAATTGGCAAGTAAAATTTTTGCTCTTAGAATATGTGATTGTTACGTTCCTTCCATAACATCCAAATAAAAAATATGGGCTATAAATATAGAGAGCACCTAAGATGTCACCATCCCACCCAAGATGACATGAGAAGAAAACATGGTAAAGAGATGGGGCACGAGCCCATTTCTAACTTAATAGTTCACATAGCCAATCTCAACACGAGTAAATAAAGAGATACATAAATAACAAATGATCCACACTTTCCTCCTCCTGAAGGCACAAACAACATCTAAATGATCCACACCAACCCATATTTATGAGTCTGTCTTGGGTTAAAACTTTATTCTAAGTTGCTATCTATGCAAAATCACCTAGCTTGACGAGCCCTTTGCTACTCAATAAAGGAATCTTAACTCAAGGACAACTTACCTCCTCACCATCAACCATGTAATATCCCAAATTGATCCTATATTCATGAATTCTAGAACCTATCTAGTAGATAGAATCCTCTTTAGTGTTAAAAAACACTTTATTTTTAGCCAAAATGTTACCAAGCAATTCCCTTTGCTCATGAGGAATGAGTTTGTTATCTAGAACCTTCCAACAGCAAAACACCATGGTCACTCATCTGTATTTGTCCATGTAGTCCCTTACTTTATTACCCCTAAAAAATGGAGAGAATTATCTTTGACTTGTTTTAATATTTATGATCCTAAAGTGGCCTATGACCGATCCAAGTCTTCTTAAAAAATTGCAAACCTAACATTGTTGGTAATTAAAGAAATGTGATTGGAAAAAAGTGGTCTATAGTGAAGAAGAAAGTTCCAAAAATGAGAACCCCAAGGTGGAGAGGTATTGATCAGGATCCCTAATGTAGCTAGAGTAGTAAAATACTTTAGTTGAAGGATTTTGCTCTAGAGAGAAGAGGGATTAATATGCACACCCTAGACCAATTTTTCTCATAACACCATATTATGTAAGGCTAGATTCCTAATTCCATCACCTCCTACTTGTTTAGCTCTACATACCTGATCCCACCTCAATAATGTCACCCTTTTGGTAGGCTCACTGACCTCCATAAAAAAATCCTATAAATATGATTGATTCAAGTCAACACTTTGGCAAGGGCATGGAGAACTGAAAATAGGTATATTGGAATAAAAATCAAGATATATTTGATGAGAGTATTCCTCCCAGTTAAAGACAATAATCTTCCCTTATAATAATTTAACATGTCTTTGAGAGAGCCCAAGGGATTGTCCCAAAAATCTACTTTTCCACCCCCCACAAAAACAAGAACACCAAGATACTTCATTGGTAGCTTACTAATCCCATTTGAGCCTATATTGAGATATTTATGAAATAAATCTTAGACTTGGCTCATTCACAAGTTGTCCAAAAGCCATCAAAAACTTATCTAATAGTGACCTAAAATGAAGAGCTTCTCTGATAGAGGCCATTCCTAACAAGAAAGTATCATCTATGAATTTTTGGTGGGAGAGATTTTCCAGACATTCCATTACACTTAGACCTTCAATCAATCCTTTACCTTTAGCTTCCTAAATAGACTTGTTAATGGATTCAAGCATTAGAATGAAGATGAAAGTAGAGACTAGATCACCTTGCCTGAGAACTCGATAGGCTTCAAAAAATCCCAAAGGACTACCATTGATCAAAATAAATAATTTTAGACTTGAAATATAGTTGAATATCCATTCACACTAATTCTTATTGAAGCCAAAATTCTTTAGGAATTTCATGAGAAATCTCCAGTTAACTCAATCATAAGCCTTATTGATGTCAAGTTTAATAAACATACCTTTTTCCCAAGTGGTATTCAAGGAATGCAACAATTCATGAACCACTATGATGCCATCCTAAGTATGATGTCCCAAAACAAACTCACCTTATTTAGATGATATCAATAGAGAGATTAAGAATTTTAATATGAAAGATATAGCTTTGGAAATGATTTTGTAGATAGTGATGTACAACGCAATAGGCGAAAATCTCCAAAAGTATATTGAGAGGCCCCTTGAGTAATTAGAGAGAGGAAGGAACAATTTATATCAATACTAACATTTTTTTTATTACCTAGATAACTCAACAACTATCATTACCTTAGCCCAAATGATCGACCAAATACTTGATAGAAGGCCACTAGAAAACCATCTGGTCTTGGGGCCTTATTTTTTTTCAATGTAAAGATAAGCTTCCTTATTTATTCTTGGGAAAAAGGCACCAATAGCATACAATTTTATTTATCCATCACTAGCTGAGGAATGGAACTTAAGTTCATTTTGAGATTATAAATTTGAAGCATTTGGATAGGCTAAGAGAGACTCAACCTAAACCTTAGAATTCTACTCAATAATCTTACCATCCATATCCATGATTTTTGAAATATTATTGTAACTCCTCTTTACCCAAGTATAATTGTGGAATTTTTTTGCGTTATGATCACCTTCTTTTAGCCATCACTCCCTTGATTTCTATTCTAGTGAATCTCTTACCTCATATGAATCTCCTCTAGTTTCGCAAGTAATGAGCATTCATTCAAATACATGTCTGAGCTCATCCTAAAATTCATGACCACATCATTCATAGCTTGGATCTCTACATCCACTCCGTTGATTTCCTCAAATATATTCTTAAAATGAGTTTTATTCCAATTTCTAAGATAGTTATTAATGAAAATAAGTTTTTAAACAAAGGAATACATTCTATTACCTTTAACCTAGGGATCATTCTTACACTAGTAGTTGACTATATCAAATAGAGTAGGGTCTCTCAACCACATTATTTATAATTTGAGTGAGAACAATAGAGGAGCTTGATCCATAGCAATTTATCATTCCAATGGAGCATGATCAGAGCTAGACAGTGATAGGATTTTGCTTTCCAAGAGCCAATTTGAATTCAACTAGAAAGGATCCAAAAAAATTATATCAAGGCATTTAATGATGTTGCTGAATCATTTTATTCTATTGGTCCAAATGTATATCTCCTTCTTCTAGGTAACATCAATGAGTCCACAAGGTGGAAAAGTCTAACTACGAACCACCTCTTATATTAGCTAAATATAAAATGACATTGAAGTCACCATCTAGTGCAAAACTCTCATCTAAGTGTTGAGAAATAATTTCAAAAATATCAGCCCAACATCTCCGCTTGAGTTAATGACTATTTGGACCATAAACATTGAAAAGTAGAAAGATATATCTATGGATAGATCTTTTATATTACACCATTGCTAATTAGAATCATTACCTCATGATTCCACTTCCAATTTATAAGGATTCTAGATCATGGCCAAACCACCCAACACTCCCACTAAATCCACAAAACATCCTTTGTAATTTTCCAACAGTGACTAAGATACCACTCAGCTTCCTCCCTATCTAATTTTCTTTCTTGAAATATGATAATATTTAGGTGTAGATGTAATAAATGATGCTTAACCAAACACTGATTGTTAGGTAAATTGAGGCCCCTAACATTCCAAGAGATTAGCTTCATAGTAGTGGTGAGGGACATTCCACCACCCGCACTTCAGAAGGAAAAACTTTTTGATGGACTTCTCCTTGTCTGACATCCATTTCTCAACAAATTTCCTTGAATTAGATTTACATCCACTTTTGATTCTCTTGCCATAATTTGGCTCTAAAATGAGGTAGTCTTTTTGAGAGATTGTAAAAATATCCCTCAAACATAATTCCTCCTTAGAATCCCTCTCCAAAATTGAATCTATTATCCCCTCCATATCTTGAAACTTTTCACCAACTTCCTCCAATTTATCATCCAAATTTTGAGATGATCAAATGAAAGACATTAATTTTGATGATTGCATCACCATTTTGTACGTAGCCTCCAACATTCCTTGAGCTAAGGATAGATCCACTCCTTCCAAAGTGGCTTGATCTAATTGGCCTTAAATGATAGGTGATCCCTATAATTTTTTGAATTAATTACCACTATTTCAATTCCATAATTTATTATATGGTTGAGACACTTTCACTTTCCACACTTTCTTCTCTACTATACTTCGAACTAGGTGATCCACCCTTGGGAAATTTATTTTGATATGACCCACTTTATGAAAACCAAAGCATCAGAAGGGAAGTTTTCAATTTCAATATTTTGAACCCATTCTCTTCTGAAATCTCAGCAATTAGGGCCATTTATACATTTTTTTTGCATACACAATGAAAGATCCATCCAAGTAGATGGGATCAATTGAAATGAAATCCCCCAATATATTTCCAATATCTTTAAGAATCTCTTCTCCCAAATATTCAATTGGAAAATGGTATAGTCTAATTTAAATAGGGACCTTATTCTGTAAACAACCATGTAGATCAAAATTAGGGCACTAGGCATGGGTTGTGACTCCTTCTCCATTGAACAAGCATGGAATAGAAGAAAGTATTTCATCCCTTTTATCCATATTCAAACAAGTGACTATAAAGAAACCTCTTGGTAGGAATTTTATAGGATAATTTTCCCCCCAATTTTCTTTTACCCAATCTTCACATTCACCTATAGTCAACTATTTACCTACCACCTTACCAATTATGCCTTGCCTCTCTAATGCCTTAATATTTGCATCTAAATCATAACCCTCAATAACTAACTCATAACTAAATTTTATCGCCAAATATCACCTATTAGTTACACGTAAAAGCAAAGGTTACCTTCCCATGCTTTCCCACCCTCTTCTCACCATTGTGTTTATCAATCTTTGATATACCATCCTCAATACCTAGGACTAACACTTCATCACATGACACATTAAGGGTTTGATCATCTATATAATAATATTTTATTGTTCCCTTTGGCTTTTCCCAATCCTTTCCTTCAGTGCTACTCTACTTCCACTCTGCCTCCCTATATAACTCCTCATAATCATCATGACGCTCTTACCTCCTTGCTCACCCTATAAACCTACATCTTTGTTTCTCTTATTTCATTACACCATCATAAGGATACAAAGTAAGTTTTAATCATTCTAAATATTACTAATAATATTTCAATTTCTTATATATTATATATTATACTATACATAGTAAATTTATATATAATAGTTCATCTATATTATTAATATCAATGCTATTATATTTTATAATATAATCTAATAAATTTTTAATTATATATATATATATATATATATATATATATATATATATATATATATATATATATATATATATAGTAATATTAATATTATTTATATATAATATTATAAATGTAACACCATGAGACAAAGGTTAGCTTCATTAGTAGAAATCAAAACTCAAATTTTAATGCTACCACTAACCTAACCATGTGTCCTCAGAAGAACTATCTAAGAAAGGAGTAAAGAAACAAATCATATACCTTGATTCCACCCAAGACACACTATGCTCCTTACTTCGATTAGATGTTGATCAAATGGATGTAGTTGCAAGCTTTTTGGTGGATGTGTGTGATCAAACAAGTAACATCTCCCTTTTCTAAATGGACAATTTAGATTGATAAGTGAGAGCTATGTGTATGAGTGGCTCTCCAAAATGGTATCACTTCGTTTTGTTATCAAGACTTACTAAGAATGGAGGGGGAGCCCTCTATTTATAACTTTTTTGAATGGATCTGGACTGTTGATCTTAGAGCAATATCTATGGTTGAGGATCAATTCTTTTCCCCATAAATGAGGGAGGTGGAGTGTGCAAGAAAGAGGGATGAAGTTTGTAAGAGGAGGAATTGATGAGGCATTACTATATTAGGACAAGCCTTGAATGAAAATAATAGTTTCAATAAAATGTTGAGAGTGATAAGCAAAAGTCTAAGGGAAATTTAAAGAACTTAGGGTAGATTTATATTCCAAGTCTTCATATTACATCTTTTTTAATTTTTCATATAGTAAAATAACATATAAACATTAGATCTTGCATTGCATTGTTGATTGTTAAATTACATAGATTTTTAGTTTCTAAATTTTATAAGGATGGGGACCTCATTGAATTAGGTACCAAAATTGACTAACCCTTTTTAAAGGTATTCCAAGGTTTTGATAGTTGATTAGGGTTTGAAGGAAGGAGAAGGATTTATAAAAGATGTGCAATGAATTTTGACAAACAAAGCAATGTTTTCAAAGCACATGAGGAAAGGAACACCATCATAAAATTTATTTCATAAAATGATACAATTTCTAAGAGTGTACCGACTTGCTCTTTGACTTTTCATGATTGTACTAGCCCACTCTTGGTCAAATTCTCAATGTTGGTAGATTTTTTAAAAAAAAAAAAAGAATTGGGTTTTGTCTACTTCAATTCTTAGATTTGTTTATACTTATTTTTAGCATAAAATAGTCTAATTATTTGTGTAAAATTATTATTATTCTAAAAATCCCAAATTTTTACATTTTAATTATTTCAATACTATTCTTTACTACAATTGGTCTATTTTTACTATTTATTTGAGTAAGATAATTTTGATCTAAAATGCACATTATTTACTATTTACTGTAGTGAATTTTTGAATTAAAACCACTTCACCATACTACGCTTTCCATGTCTTTTTTCATGACTCTAATGATATGTATTCCTTACTCGATATGCTTCTCTATGTTTCTGATATGTAATCAATGCAACTTAATGTATCTCATCTGCCTAGTGTGCTTTCATATGCTCGGTATATTTTCATATATCTAATGTGTCTTTAATTTCTTGATTCATATATGTATTTAATGTGCATGGTTTTTTTTCATATGATTGGTATGAATTCACATGCTTCATTTGTATCTATCTATCTATTATATTTTTGTGTCTACTTCATGCCTCCCATGATTTTTACACTCATATATGAAGTGTTTGCTCCATGCCTTTTGATATATTTGATTTATATTATATCATTATTTATTTTACATGTGTTTGGTGTGTTTAATGTTCCATCCATGTGTTTCCATTATCAAGATCATGAAAATGCCTTTAATGCTTACTTATGTTTCTATGATTCCTATCATGTATTCATTGGGTAAAAGATTCTATACTCATGCTTTACACTGATGGATCTTATAATGATGACATTATATTTCTTATCTCTTAATCATGCATGGGAAACATAGTTCTTAATATTATGTTGTTTATATCATGGGAAATTACCCCACAACTTATTCATGTAATATATATGCTTTCACAAAAATTTCTGAATGTTAAATGCATCTTAGATTTTTACATTCTATATAATACATGTTACATCTAATATCTTTGTTTTGATAAATGAGTTTCATAGGTTCACGCCACATCTCAAAAGAGAGGTATATATCTCATCCTTCATATTTTATAAGATGGATCTGGAGGCCCATGACTAATAGGGTGCTTTCTAGTTCATGTGCACATGTCCCTCTTGTCCTGCCTTGTTTTCCTTTTTACTATTGAATGTCAGTTTTGGTAATAATAAGGTCCTAATTTAAATTTATTTTTTCTATAAATACATAAGCAGTATAATCCATTCATCAAAATGGAATCACATAGTATTTACTTATCAATCAAAGGAATTCATTGAGTACTCATAAGAATTGTAGAGAGATCAAACAATCATTAGAGCATTTATCATTGTGCCACACAAAAAATTTAGAGAGATCAAGTAATTATTAGAGCACTTATCATTGCACCACAAAAGTACATGTTAGGAAAGAGGAAGGTCACAAAGTGCACCCCTCTAAGGTTTATTGCATCCCTATGTTATTTCCAATTATGCACAATTATTGATTTTGATATATTGTGGGGCCCTGTTAATTATATGATGCTTTAAAAACCCATCAAACCTACAACTTTGGCTCCAAAACAATAATTTTTTATTTTTAATTTGAAATATTATTGCCTATCTAAGAAAAAAAAAGAAGAATTGATTTAAAGCTTTAGAAGTAATATCGTATAAAATAGAGCGGGGTTTTTTTAGATCTATGTTTTTCATATGCAATTGTCAAATCATATTCGACTTGTCACCTCAAAGAGCATGAGTAATGCAATGTACTTGCCCAATCACATTAAAACATACATTTTCACTATTACATTCTGACAATTACTACTTATACCATAATTATCAAGATACACCTCTGAACCTTGTATAATTACATTTCCTTAATTTTAAAATTTATTTTTAGACTCTTTTTACTCCTTATTACATTATCGAGTCAAGCTTAGAAAAGGAGTAATTTTAAAAAAGAAAAACAAGTATAAATTGTGAAAATTTATAAAATAAAAGACTCATCAAAATGCCATCGAAATACATGGATTAAAATTTTAAAATTATTTTTAAAAAAAAAAAAAAAAGCCCTGAAAAACTTAAGGTCAAGGCAACCAAATTTTACCGTATCAGCCACTCTTTTCTGTATCATCTACATTATGTGAAGCTGTGTCATTTTCATTTGAAAAATCTCCAAATAAATATTTTATAACTAATATTTCTTGTAATTATACCCAAAGCATCTTCATTGACAAGGCCCCAACGAATATTCATTTCAGTTTATTCATCACATCGAATTTTAATTTAATTTATTTCCACATTAAAAAAAAAGTATTGTGGTTGTTCCAACACGGACTTCTTGTTGCTAATGTAGTTATTTATTTTTAGTTTTCAGCTTGATTAATCTACCATCCCACATTGGGAGTGTATTACCTTAGGGGAAAGGCTCCAAAAGTCGAGCACCTTAACGTCGTGACCACGTAGATTTGTTGTGGTATCAAACTAGACCTTTAAAAGATTACCAATTTTAATATGTCATCTCAATTATTTATAACTAAAGTTTGAAGGTATGAGTTATTATACATTTTTTGATATAATCAATTTTATCACGAGAGATCATTATATACAATTTTTTAACCTTTGATCAAAACTAGACCTTTAGAATACCAATACTTGATATTCAGAGTACTAATACTTAAGTCTTACATGTCATAATGTGATTGGTTACTTTAAATTGTCTTTAACATTGAGTTTTAATTTATTTTATTTCTAACTTTAAATAAAGTGATGTGATTGTTCCAACATGAACGCCTTGTCATAAATGCAGATGTTTAGTTTTAGCTTTTGGCTTGATTAATCTACCATTTGTTTTCATCAATCCTATCAACCTGAACCTTGTTATTGCTTGTCCCTTTTCTGACAAGTGTCATCTCTAATCCACCGTCGAGAAGGGGATCACCACCATACTCAACCTCTCATTGCACCATCACTGATTTCTTATATATATGTGTGTGTGTGTGTGTGTGTGTGTGTGTGTGTGTGTGTGTGTGTGTGTGTGTATATATGTGTATATATATATGTGTGTATATATATATATATACACATACATATATATATATATATACATACATATATATATATACATACATACATATATATATACATACATATATATATATATACATACATATATATATATACATACATATATACATACATATATACATACATATATATATATACATACATATATATACATACATATATATACATACATATATATACATACATATATATATATATATATATATATATATATATATATATATATATATATATATATATATATATATATATATATATAATCACATTCCTCGTGGCATAATCATGCACAACTCACACAAAAGGGATTTTTTTTTTTTAACTCTTTAATCTAACAAAACACTCGAACATACATTGCCAAGACAATATGTGGTTGACAAAATACCTCATGGAAACACCTTTTTTCATTGAGATGAAACATGCTTCAATTATTTATTAGGTCATTGAAATAGTTTGATGGAAGCTAAAAATTATATTGCCATATTTGACATGGCATTGAACTTTACACCACCTAAAATACCTTGCCATTTCTCATCACCACCACTGCCTAGCTCACCTTCAAATATTTCACTTCCTTTTAATGTTTTGTATGGTCTTTCCCTTCCCCACCACTTCCATTGCTCAAGATCACTATGAAACATGATGTCTCCTCCCTACACAACGCATTACCATGCAGTATGAAGTAACACCCAACTGTGTTTTCCACCATCACCTCCATAAAAAATCTCATAGTATTGTTGCTTGATGTTTCATACAAAAAATGTGTGATGAGTTAAGTGGGCATGAGTTTCATGTGTGCTACATTTGCAGATTTACACTCTTTCTCTTTACAAAACCCCGCTTCACCAAAACATTAAGTAACACCCTTATTGGCATAACTTGTACCTTTGAGGTAACTACAAGTTATATATCTTCTTATATTCAACCTTGAAATATATATGGCATGAGAACACATATACATACAATTCTTCTATATCTTTGATTTCAACATCATATTTCTTTATTATAACTACAAAAATTAACGAAGATGTTTATCTATAATTTTTTAGTATCATTAAAATTTTGTACAATTAATTCTATTCTCCATCAATCATGAACACACATTTTTACTAATAAATTTTGACAACTCCCACCCAATTTTATAACATTCAATATACACACAACTAAACCTTACATAATTAATCATCTCTAAATTTAAAATTAATTAAATAATCTTCATTTACTATTTTATTCCATATTACAATATCATGTTAAGATTAAAAAAGTTGTAACTAGAAGAGAAAAAAAAGTTCCTAATGTAAACCGTTATATGATTTTTTCTAAAAATTCATGGAAACACCATAGAAATAGATACACATAATAAAGAGACGTCGATTAATTCATCTTTGGAAAATAAAAGTCTTTAAAATCTTTTGTCATATTAAATGTGATTGATTTAGTAGTCTTTACTATGTGTATATCCCCACCCCACGCCACGCCACGTCACCTCAGACCGATTATTTGTCCTCCACTTTGTGTATGTAAGCCGTGTCGTTATCAATTAAAATGTTGTTAAAAAATTGTACGGTCAAATGAAAAATTAGTATTAATTTAATAATTAATTTTTCCAATCAATAATTAAGCATACTTATTATATGATATATTAGGAATAGATAGATTTTACATCAAATGTAATATATATATATATATATATATATATATATATATATATATATATATATATAATCATTTTTAATTAGAGATAAAAAGAAAGTTAAATAATCCAAATTCATATTAATAAATAATTAATAGTATCTTGATTTTAAAGATTAGAAGACAATTATTAAAGTATGATAATTTTATTTATGGTTTTGTGGTAAGATAATGAGAATTTTAAAAAGTCATCACAAACAAAGAAACTCTATATAATTATGGACTTTACATTCTTGGGCTTCAGAATTATGGACATTATATTTTTTATAAATGACTGACATGTGAATATATTTTTGACTACTATGTTTGTCAAGTTTAGATCTCTGAAAACCTCTCTCAGTATTCTATAATTTTTCATCAATCATTAGGAAATTACACTTCTTCAAACCTATATAGGCTAGTTGAACTTCTAAATAATAACGAAAAGGATTATATGTTTTGAAATCTTTGTTCAAAGTCAAGGCACTTACTCGGCTCTTAATGGTATACAATATTGAAGACAACACAAATAAATATAATGATGATTCAACGACACAATCTAGTATGATGCAATGTGTCATTATCATCAACTTCAATGCTACAATGAATTCTCTCTAAATGCTTGATTTTGCTAGAATGCTAACATATGTTAAATAAAATGCAAAGAAAATAAATGGGAGATGCTTTTTGAGATTTACTTCAAATTCTTGGATGTCTTCGAAATGATCCTAAACACATTAACATACTTGTGTATTTATAGATTTATTAAATTCAAATTAGAACCTTATTGGTGTGCAATGATCAACATCAAATGAATACAAGAATAGGGCCTAATACCCTAGGGACATTAATTTGAAAAAAGATTTAAAGCCCGTAAAAATATGAGGAAAGAGATATGGGAGAGAAAGGAGGAGGAGGAGGGATGAGAATGAAAATAGGAGGACACAACAAAAAATTATAACCAAAAATATATCAATAACACCTAATTTAGATCAATAACTGAGAAACATATAAGTATCAAAAAATAATATAATTTTATAACTAATAAATTAAGTATCTACATAATATCCCACTTTGATGTGTGTGTGATTATGCATATAAATTAAAACACATATGTTGTGGATATAGGATTTTGTGCCCCTAAAACTTCAACAAAAATCTCCAATACACCGAAAAATCTTAAAAGAATATTCACACACACACACACACACACACACACACACACACGTGTGTCCATAATAATATTAATATCTCTAAATTCTAAAAAGAATAACTAAAAAAGTGTTTTACCTTATTTTGGATTAATGATCTAAAAACTATGAATATTCATATTATTTAAGATGTGTCTAAATTAAGCAGATCTAAAAGTAAAAGTAGATGTTCAATTGCACTTTTCTATTTATAGAAATGACCAAGAATATTAGGGTACTTAGCTTTCTAATATTGTGTTCAGGTCTAGGACTATGTGTAAGTGATTAGAAGGACTAAAACTAGATCTAGAGTCACTTGGATCTAGATACTGATTGTCTACATCTACTTAGACACCTACAATAAAAAATAGACACTTGTAGTCAACCAAAGTCATATTATGTACAAGAAATGTCCTCTATATTATAACTAGTTTGTTCCACTATATGTCATTATGCCTCCGTGTTAAGATTATTCATGTATGATGTCAGATCTTTAGTTATGTGAATAGATGCAAAATATTTTATCTTTCACCTTTAAAATGTAGTAAATATAAAATTCAATTATATTCAATAATAAGATGCTTACATATACAGGCTATTGATCTCCTACTTTTATGAAGTTAGCCTTAACACAAACAAATACACAATCCCTACTTTATAAGGATGAGTTATTATCAAAACTCATTATATATTTGCACACACACACACCAAATACTATGTCACGTACTAATAATCCTAACATTCCCCCCTTAATTCATATAGAGGAAAAGAACCACACCATATATACTAGCAATAAATATGTACATCAACACATATACATATGTTTAAAAACACACCACATACATCCACTTTGCTACTAGTGATAACCTATTAGTGTTGGGATTCTCACTAACACATATGTAAATAAATACACACTTATCTATTCCCATTTTCACTTTCAATAGGTGTTCTAATTCTCATTAGAACACCATATATACTAGCAATAAATATGTACATCAACGCATATACATATGCTTAAAAACACACCACATACATCCACTTTGCTACTAGTGATAACCTATTAGTGTTGGGATTCTCACTAACACATATGTAAATAAAGACACACTTATCTATTCCCATTTTCACTTTCAATAGGTGTTCTAGTGAGTGTTGTGCTTCTCACTGACACATCACACATGAAAGAAGGTATATAAATATTTCTCTCTAGTGAGTGTTGTGCTTCTCACTAACACATCACACATGAAAGAAGGTATATAAATATTTGTCTCTAGTGAGTGTTGATCTTCTCACTATCACATAAACACTATGTGTGTGTGTGTGTGTGTGTGTGTGTGTGTGTGTGTGTGTGTGTGTGTGTGTGTGTGTGAGGACTGAGTCTTCACTTTCTTCAGTGAGTGTTGGGTTTCTCATTAAATTTTATATTTATAACCTCTATCTTTGATTTTTTTCACCCAATCACAAACAATGTAAATGTTAGTCACTTAATTGATCACCATTTTAAAAATTAGTTGATTTGACATACACATTTTTTCAGTACTACGGTATGTAGTCTCTAAGTTAGCATAAAAATCAAGGTTGGTGATGGAACTCCTTCCTTCATTACCTTTTACCTCCAGTGGAATGTTTCTCACTCAATAAGATGCTTCTTGAAGCTCAACTGTGTGTCATTTTTATGATAAAAAATATTCCCTCCACATAGCAGAGATATATATTGCCTATGACATTAAGTTCTCTTGAAAAACTTCCATTACAAGGAAAAAATTGACATCCTATAATTTAAAACATGACACGGAAGGATCAAATCATAAAAGACTAGGAATATAAAAATAAATTAACAACCTATAGACCTAGGACTATAGAAATAAACAATAACAAAAAAAACAAGGCCATTTTATGGCACAAGCAGCTGTCATTTTCTTGGGAGCATGTTTTATTGTTTCAAAAGATTTTTTAATAGGTTGTTTTTACATGTAGTTGTATATTCAATTGTGGTTATCTTAGGAGTTCATTATATTGGTTTGGTTTATTTCTACGTAGTTGTTACAACTGTATGTTACTTGTAAAGTCATTTTTAATTTGTGTTGTGGCATGAGTACCTATCATTATTAGTAGATGTTTCTCATAGTAGGGCAAGACTTGGTGGTTGTAAACTTCCACCTATATCTTCTTTTAATTTTAGCAAACAAAGATAAACAAATGAAAAAAAGGAGCTCATAGCAATTTTTAAACAAAAAATAAAGTATACTACAAAAATTAATACCCTGATTGTTGTAGAAACAGGTAAATATCAAGTACCCATGATAAATACCCATTACATAAGTACTCATTGACATGGACTAAATTTTACAGTCAGATTTAGATGTCATGATTTTTTATGATTATTATTTATTAAATGTTTATCTTAAAATGTTAGTATAATTGATAGTGCGAGAAAGAACTATTAAAGATAATCTATATATTTATTATAGATAATCTGTGTTAGTACATTCAATTGTAAAAGTTTATTTTAAAAAATGAAACTTCTATTCAATGGAAAGAATTTGGGAGAAGTACAAATTTGTACAACATGTAGTAAGACTAAGAATGCAAGTTCTCATGATTATAAGAGGAAACCTTTCTTCTAATTTGACTAGACTAGACATGAGTTATAAATATGTGTGAATGCTATAAACACAAAGCATGCCAACAATTTTCTATTTTCCTATGTGGCTTTTTTTGTCTCCAACCCCTTATGGGTTATATGGGTACATACATAAATCATTAAATGAATCAATTACAACTGACGATAATTAAAAAATAGGTGTGTTTATTCATCATCTAGATGAGTGGTGGTTGGATGTATTTCAGGTATGGTTGCTGAACTTCAAGCTATGTGGCTCCTTTGATAGGTTCCCTAACATGACATAGATATATAAAGGGCCATTTGGTATACCTCATAGTATCAAGGAGACAACATGGGGATGGTGAGTGTTGGTTCCACTATGTGAAGTGTGGTAGCTACATGATATTCTATGCAATGCTACAATAATGGGAAAAGGTACTACAAGGGCACAAAAGTGATGCATGATAAAAAAATGTTAATGTTCATGGTATGGATATAAAGGCTTTTCATGGCACAATATAGTTGTGTGACAATCCATAAGGTGATGCACCAATGCGAGAAGATACTATGAAAATATGTGCATGGCGTGAGATGTTGCAAGCTCAAAAAACTCCAAGTCAGTGAAAATGTGTGCATTTAGTGAAGATGCACAAAGGAGGAGTATGTGGGGATACACATGAATCATTCACCCTCTTTTTAATGGAAGTGGTATCCTTTAAAAACTTGTTTAGTTGTTGAAACAAAATTTAAAGCTATTGAAAGTAGTACCACTTATCCTAATCAATGTATTGTCTTTACCTTGACTACTCTAAATAACTTATGTGCATCTTAGTGGTTGAATATTGAGTCACTTAAATAATCTAATCCTTATATATTGTGAAAAAATGTTCAAGATCCAATTTTAAGGATGTTGCATTATTTCTAGCTTAAACAATGGTGGGAAATAAGGCTTGAGGAGTTCCACATAGAAACTTGGATGAAAACCAATGTTCTATGTGGCAAGTTAATAAAAAATATGTTCTCTCTAGTTTTTCACAAGATGTTGTATGGACTAGAACACAAAGGCTTCATCTTGAAATGTGCACCCTTGAATCATTCCTTATGTAGGTGTAACTAGACTTTATCACCCACCTAAAATTCACGAGGTGTGCGGTGTGTGTCATGTTGCTCTTTTTACTTTGAATCATTTTTGGCATGATAGTATATACTACACCTAGTGGTGAACACTTTGGATGTGTTATAAAAACTTATTCAATCTGTCCACTTCCTTTTTTTGTGCATATGAATCCATGCCAGATGGTGGGTGGTAAGATATGTTTATGTGTGTGGTTAGTTAGAACCCAAGACATGTTTGTAATGGAATATTCCTCATAGAGCTATGGTGAATCTATTATAAAAATGTTGAATGTAAATAAAATTTGTATGGATAAAGTATGTAAATGTAAGTTGGTGTACATACATACCAAATGAACAAGTGTGTAACTGACAACTTCCTTTTTTTCTATTTTTTTGGGGATAAAATGTAGTGGAATGGTCCAATTATGTATCCATCATGTCCCATAAAGATTTCCATGTGTAGATAAAAAAATGTGGTTCATGGTTAGACACAATAGATGCATTCCAAAATGAACCGAAATAATGTGAAATAATGAGTTTGCAGTTATCTGCATGTTGATGTTATTTTTGAAATCAATCATGGTGGCCATATTAGAAAATCTATCCTTTATAATGAACATAGACTCATTATGGTGTTTCATCATAGTTAATCTAGTCATGAAATCCATATTGCTATAATCTCATGGCCTAGACAAAAATAATATAAGTATGTAAAGTCCCAACTTGTTATTTTTAGGCTTACAAATGCAACTATGAATGTGAGAATTAATAGCACTCATTTGTTTTGTGCATGTGAGGTAGTTAAAAGTGTTGTTGAAGTGTTACCAGTGCCTTCTTAATTTTTAGTGTCTTTTGGTTTTAGTGTAGTCTGCCTCCCAAATGAGTCTTTGGTAAGGAATCTAACACATAGATCTAAGAGAGGAGACCATTACACAACACAAGGGACCTATGTGGTAACTTTCATGAAATCAGGATAGCACGTTGAGTTATAGTGAGGCTACGTAATTGATTTATCCTTCTCCTCCTTCTCCCTTACTAGAGGATCCTCCCAGGGCTAATTTGGTCTCTTCAAAGAGTGAATTCATTTCGGTTGTCCCTCCTCCCCCCTCAGGTTCAATGACTTTCTCGGATTCCCCTTCATAATCAAAGCTAAAAACTCATATGGTATTGGAAAGAGGAAAGGTCTAAGGATGGAATCTAGAAGGTTAAAGTCTGATAATGAAGATTTGGTGAAGGAGGGGAACCAATGGACTATCGAAGGTATTTTGTTCTACTATGGAAGAATACTGACTTCAATGATGGGTTTATCTGTATTCCTTCTTAGTTGTCTTTTTTATCACTCATGATTGATTTTGTTGTTAATACTAATGAATTTAAGTTTCCCTTTGGCGAAGTTCTAGCAGAAGTTGGCTAAAGTCTTTGTCTTAGCATTCATTTGTTTGATTTCTCATAGAGTTTTTTTATTATGTATCTTGTTTCTCATGTGCTTAGTGTTTTGGGTGTTATTATTCAGTACTTATTTGTTTTGACATTTTGGTGATGGTTGGATTTGTATCATATTGAGCGTTCTTATCAAAATCCTCACTTTTTACCCTATCAAATAAAAAAATGGCATTAATCTTTTTGTAATAAAGTAGGAGTTCAAATCCCTCTTCATTCTCCTTCCTTTTGGTTTACATGATCCAAAAATGAAACATAAATACAATATCTTCTAACTTGTTTACCAAACATAGGTTTGGCAGAACAACCAAGACCCAAGAATAGGTATAGAGGGTCATGGGTTTAAGTCCCATTTTCCATCATATGCATTTTTATAAGGCTTAGCCCAAATTTTAAGAGATAAATATAAATTATATTAATGTGCTTTCAAAAATTAGGCTTAGAAAAATTGGTAAAGACTTAAAATAATAAGCGCAGAGTGAGGGGTTCAAATACCACTCCCACATTCCATTTTGAATGATCTTTCCATGTCTTTTAGAATTTACTTAGGAATCAATCCCACATTCCCAAGACTATACCATATCCAATGGTTTAAAAACATCTCTTTGCCTTTATAAACAAGATAATCTCTAAACCTTTTTACTCAATCATGAGGACCACTATAGACTTAGCCTTGGAACTCGGTGGAAGTTTAGGCCTAGACCATGTTGTCTTAGAAATTTGATAGATGTTGTTGGTGCCAAATTATGGCCTAAGATCTCTCCATGTCTTGGATGCTTAAGCTTTGAAGCAATGGGAATCTAATCCCACATTCACCACATTGAGGCCTACAAAGTGGTTTATATGGAATAACACTTCCATAGTAATACGAAATAGGTGGCAGGGTCCCCCTCCATAAAAATTTTGAACCCCAAATAGTGGAAGGCTGCTAACTAATAAATAGTGCAGGGCCCATATGTAAGCAGGGATACTTGTCAAAGACCAAAAATGAAAACCAAACTAGCCCATATGTTGTTTCTTTCTTCTATATGTCACTATGTGATTAGTCAACTTGGTAGTTTGTAATTAGTTTTCTTGTCACATCCATATAGGTCTAGTCAACATTTGACTCAACACTATGTACATTGGATATTTTTTCCTTGATTGCTGATAACTTTAGTGGGCCATAACTTCTGCATATAATGTTTTGTTGACCCTGTTTAAATTGTGTCAGAAAGTTATCAACGAGCTATTCAATGTGCAAATAGTTTGGTAGAAATTGAGACCATATAAATGAGTCAAATGTGGGAATCTTTATAGATCAATTCTTCATTATTAATATTAAATGGTTTTAGATTTTGTGACATCATTACTTTATTTTGTGGCATCACTCCCTTGTTTTGTTTTATACTATAATGCTCATATAATCTTGCCAACATTTCTCCCCTAACTTAAATATTTGTCTCATCCTTGAGACAAGTAATCATTTTTCTTCCTTTCTACTTGTGATAAAATACTCTTCCTCACTAAAGGCATTAGTTTTCTCTACAATATACCTCATTCTTTTTGTAGCCTTATTTGATTTCCTTATTCTTGCAACATCGTGCCCTTGTTTTGAAACATCTTTTATGGTTGTCTCCTTTTATTCATCTGTAACATTTTATTCTTCTCCTTTCAAGTATTTTTTTCTCATGTAGTGTGATTCCTTTGTTCCACAGTATAATGTCCTCTTTTTCCCTTTGTGGTATTGTATCATTGGTTTGTGACATGTTTTCCTTTATCTTCTCACGGTACCTTTTTCAAATGTTGGGTGATTTTGTTGGCTTCATAAAATGCATAAATTTTTTCTTCACATGTTTTAAATAATTATGCGACTTTGGGATAGGTATAGACATCATGTGTGCTTTGTTCATGACAAAGGGCACACTCTCTTTATTCTAGTTCATCCTAGTTTCATGCCAAGTTTTATGGTTCATTTGGTTTATACTTTTTTTTTTAACTTAGTAGTTTTATTAACACCCCAAATATCATCCTACTCACTTTCATCTTTGTTCATTTGCTATGGTCCATTTATCTCCCATAACTCTTCCTAACGGTAAGTGGGTTACTACTCGATTACTTTCCATCTTTATCTCTTCCTTTATAGATTCTAATATCCCATTACAATCAATAAAACATTCTAATGCTAATAGTATTGGGTACGATGACCAATTATGATATGTTTTAATCATTTTGAAGTTTACTATTTTAGTGATACCTAAAAAATTAACTTTTGATCCTTTTAATACCCCTATGGGTTCTCGTAGTGTGTCAAATACCATTTTTATATCATAAATCATATGTAAAGGCAAATTTTCTAAGGCCTCCCACATAGCTTGTGGTATTGCATTCACATTTGTACAAAGATCCAACCATTCGGTACATACTTATTTTCTACCAACATTCACATCTAACAAGTTTGAAAATTTTATTCATCTCCTTTCAGTTCTAAGTACATTTTTATCCTTCTAATTTGTCACTTTTTCCATTTTACAAATTTTCTCTTGTGCCTTTTCTTTCTTTCTTTTTCATTTCTATTTTATCTCAGTTTTGTTTATGTTTCCTTTCTCTTTATTTATCTACTTTTTCATGCATAAGTTCCACATCATCCTCTCACAATACCATGGTTGCCTTCTCTTTTTTAAAACTTAATTATATCATTCTTTCTTTTTTTTCTATTCTTTGTTTTTTATAATTTGCCTAACTGTATCAATCTTAGGACCATCTTTATTCCGACATTTATTGAGCTTTAGAACAATGTTTGGTTTAAAGGATAATCTCTAATCCTTTTTATTTGATCATGAGGACCACCATAGACTTAACCTTAGAACTCGGTGTAAGCTTAGGCCTAGACCATGTTGTCTTAGACATTTGACAGATGTTGTGGGTGCCGCATGGTGACCTGAGATCTCTCCATGTCTTGGATGCTTAAGATTTGAAATAGTGGTAATTTAATCCCACATTCACCACGTTGGGCATTACAAAGTGGTTTATATGGAACAACACTTCTATAATAATATGAAATAGGTGGCAAAGTCCCACTCCATAAAAATTTTGGACCCCAACTAGTTGAGGGCCCCCGACTGACAAATAGTGTGGACCCCACATGCAAATAGGTATGCTTGTCAAAGACTAGAGATGAAAAATAAACCAACCCATTTTACTTTTCTCTCCACCACATTAGTATGTGATTATTCCACTTGGTTGGTTATAATTGGTCTACTTTTCACATCTATACATGTCTAGTTAGCTACTGACTTGGCATTATGTACATTGGATATATTTTTTCCTAATTACCGATAACTTTAGTCGTCTATAACTTTTGCATACAATTTTTGTTTGACCCTATTCAAATTGTGTCAGAAAGTTATCAACGAACTCTTCAATGTGCAAATAGTTTTGGTAGAAATTGAGACCATATCTATGTGTTAAATATGGGAATCCTCCTAGATTATTATTATTCATTATCAATATTATTATTATATGTTTTCAAATTCCATGACATCATTAATTTATTTTGTGGCATCACTCCCTTGTTTCATTTTATACTATAATGCTCATATAATGCTACCAACATTTCTCCCTTGACTTAAATATTTGTCTCATCATTGAGACAAGTAAACATTTTTCTTCCTTTTCAATCATGATAAAGTACTCTTCCTCCCAAAATCCATTAGTTTGCTCTACAATATACCTCATTCTTTTTGTAGCATTATTTGCTTTCCTTCTTTCTACAACACCTTGCCCTTGTTCTGCAACATCTTTATCATTACCTCATTTTCTTCATCTACAACATTGTATTGTTCTTCTCCAATTAATTTTTTCTCATGTAGTGTGGTTTTTTTGGTTCCACGATATAATTTCCTCTTTTTCACTTTGTGGTGTGGTATCTTTGGTTTGTGACATGTTTTTATTTACCTTCTTGCGGTACCTTTTTCAAATGTTGGTTGATTTTGTTGGCTTCATTAAAGGCATATAGTTGTTAATCACATGTTTTAAATAATTGTGTAACTTTGGGATAGGTATAGATATCATGTATGGCTCATTCATGATAAAAGGCACACTCTCTTTATTTTGGTTCATCATAGTTTCGTGTTAGGTGTTATGGCTCATTTGGTTTATACTCTTCTTTTAACTCAGTAATTTTATTAACACCCCAAATATCATCCTACTCACTTTCATCTTTGTTCATTTGCTATGGTCCATTTATCTCCCAAATTTATTATTAACGGTAAGTGGGTTACTACTCCATTACTTTCCATCTTTATCTCTTCCTTTATGGATTCCAATATCCCATTACAATCAACAAAACATTTTGATGCTAATACTATTGTGTATGATGACTGATTTTGATATATTTTAATCATTTTAAAATTTATTATTTTAATGATATCTAAAAAAATAACTTCTACTCCTTTTAAGACTCCAATGGGATCCTATAGTGTGTTAGCTACCATTTTTATATCATAATTTATCATATATAAGGGAAAATTTTCTAATGCCTCTCACGTAACTTGTGGTATCACGTTCACATTCGTACCAAGATCCAACAATCTGTGACATGCTTATTTTCAACCAACATTCACATATAACAAATTTGTTAATTTTCTCCATTTTCTTTCAGTTCTAAGTACATTTTTCTCCTTCTCATTTGCCACTTTTTCTATTCTACAAATTTTATCTTATGCCTTTTTTCCTTTCTATTTCCTCTTTGTTTTATTTATGTTTCCTTTCTTGCTCTTTCTCTAATTTTTCATCCATATGCTCCACGTCATCCTCAGACAATACTATAATTGCCTTCTCTTTTTTAAAACTTAATTGTATCATTAGTTATTTTATTTCTATTCTTTGTTTTTCTAATTTCTCTTCCATGTGATTCTTCTCTGTTTGTCATATTTGTTTAGCCTACAATCTTTTAAATTCAATGAGTTTCATGGTTGTTTCTTGTTGTGGTTTTTACAATGCTATAGTTGTGGCATTCTCAGGTGTTTCTATTGTTGTTTATTCTTGTTTTGTCTTTATCCCTTCCTCCTTACAAGATCTGTATTGAGGTTGTTGCTCCTTTTCACAATTTCATGTTACATGTCATTTTTCCCACACCTAGAACATGTTATCTGCTTTCTCTCCTAGCCATATTACCTATATTTTTTATATCTTCAACAATACCAACCTCTATTTTAGTTGTAATTATTTATTGATTTCATGACAATGTCCCTTCATGGTGTGGTATTGCTATGTTTCACAGTATGTAATATACAAGTTATGGCATAGTTGATTTGTTATGTGGTATGATATATGTGTCATGTGGTCGAGTTGATCCATTACGTGATATGTAATATATGTTTTAAGGTGTGTCTTAAATGTTCTATAGTATTCTAAGTCATTATTTGTTTCATGATTTATGTTCAATTATGTGGCTTCTTATCTCTCTATCTCCCTCTCTTTTAAGTGGGACGGGGGATAAGGATAGGCTCAAGGAGTTAATTTCCTCACATAAAATCTTATGGCTAGGAGGTGTGTTCACATCTCATCTCTTCCTCTTTATTTTTCACACTTCTTACTTTCTATTTTATTTCTTTTCTTTTCTCTCTACTTTCCCTAATCTATTTTAATCTCTTTATTATCACTAACTTTTGCTCTAATATGTTATTAATTTACTTTATCCTTCTTTCTTAATTTTATTCCCCTCAACAGTCACATCTTATCCTTCAAAAGTTATCTCCTTAGATCACCCCTCTTACCATCTACCATCTCTTAGGTGCATAAACACCTGTAGAAGAGGATGACATTTAATTTCAAGTTATTCTTCTTCCTGTAAAACATATACATCTATGTTCTTATCTCCCATAAATATTATAATCTATTTTTTTCCATTATGGATATCAATTAGTCAAGATTTAGGCTCAAACACCACATATTGACATAAACTAAGCAACATAATTACTAGTTTATAGTAGAGGTGTCCCAACTATTGATATGACATAGAGAAGGATATATTTACTTGAATTAAATACTACACACAAATTTCTCTTAAATTATCTTTATTATATAGTATTACATGATAAAATATCATGAGATATAATTATATTTTGAATGATGGTGGATGATATAATATTCGACACCATTTACATCATTATATACCCTTTCAAAGTCAAAGGTTACAACTCTTCACTCATCATAACTTTTGGTAACTATTCGTTTACACTTATTTAACTTCTTAATTATTAATTAAGAAATATATATATATATATATATATATATATATATATATATATATATATATATATATATATATATATATATATTTCTTAATTAATAATTAAGAAGTTAAATAAGTGTAAACGAATAGTTACCAAAAGTTATGATGAGTGAAGAGTTGTAACCTTTGACTTTGAAAGGGTATATAATGATGTAAATGGTGTCGAATATTATATCATCCACCATCATTCAAAATATAATTATATCTCATGATATTAATTAAGAAATATATATATATATATATATATATATATATATATATATATATATATATATATATATATATATATATATATATATATATATATATATATATATAATTACTACATGTTTTGGCTAATAGATTTGGTTTTATATTTAAACAAAGTTTAAAATTCAAACATAAAATACTCAAACAATAAAACTCACATTGTATTATTTTACACACTCTGATTAATCATTTGAGACATTACAACTTTATAGAAATATCATTCCTATAATCATGGAGATTATCTCTCCATTAAAATCTCACCCAAATACCTATGAATAACACACACTAACAGACTATAAACAAATATATTGTTATCATAATATATCCGAATAACCAAATACTAACTATATGTGATATATTATTAATATATCAATGTAATTATCTATTGACTTACCATATGGTAATTACTATTTATTAAATAGTAATTTATCTTACAATACATATATAATTTTGAGCACTAACATTAGATTATTGCTAACACTCCCCCCTTAGTGCAAACATGGGGGAGACACCATCATATACTGTAACTCTCACAAAAAACTCACGTGATGGTTTTTCACGCAGCTAACCACCAACCTACAAACATTGGATGGTTTTACACTCGATTTACCAATAACCTACAAACAACAGATGGTTTTAAACTCAGTTTACCACCAACCTACAAATATAAAATGGTTATACATGTCGTTAACCAACAACCAAAACATCATAAAGGTTTTACAAGTTAACCCACAACCTACATAATGCTACAACATTCTATTAGTCCTCATCATTATTTTTACCTCAAGGGAAAATATAGAAATAAATGCTCACTTCAATAATTAATCATATATGTACTTTTGTTCTTATTTGCACACACATAGCAGAAAAATATGAAAAGCACACCTCACATACATGTCACCAAATCTTCTTGGGCCCCATCGTTGGTGACTAATGAGAGGCTTTGGAACCTCCAGCTTCCTTTTCCTCCTTTTTTCAGTTGAAAAAATTGCTCACTCAACAAGAATGTCGATGAAGCTCAAATGAAATGAAACTCCTCCCAAAATCTAGGTATCGCATACAAGCAAAAATACATCTGTTACAAAAATAATTTTGAGATTTTTACTTTTGACAATGACAATTTTCTAAAAAAAAATGACATTTTAAAATCTTTTGATAGACATAATGACTCAAAAATATAAACACACAAACCTATTTTATAAAATCTAAGTAGACTTATTAACTCTAATGACATTTTTAAATTTTTGAATAGGCTTGTTGACATGATACACAAGGGTATAAGTATAAGAAAACTAAGATTCTAGATACAAATATAATGGTTTCAACATATAATACTAATGACACGAAAGTAATATATAATTACTTTATTATCGGCTAAAACAACTATAGATTACTAAACACTATTGAATTTTTCAATCTATACACTAAAAACTTTAAAAGACACATAATAAACAAACCTAATAACTTTAAATTTGACTAAAAGACAAAGCTATAGAACAAACTCACAATGGCTTTGACCATACATTAATATTTGACATGACTCTAATATTAAAAATGAACTTAGATTTGAAACTTTTGACTTAGCCAACCTCATAATAACCATCGTCGAGTAACATATAACACCTCTTACTGATGCGGAGAAGCTCATAGGCCAAATGAGATCCACGATTGAGAAATAAGACAAATCTATTGGGTTTTACAAGGATTGAGCCATGTTTGACATGAGGAACAAAGATGTAGAAAACACAAGCAACCAAGGATGTAAGACTTGTATGATAGCATATGACTTGGACTAGGGCACATAAAGTAGAGATGGTTAGGAAGCAGTTCATACGAGCATTAGAGGAGAATAGTCAAGCATGAATCTAACATTGATTCATGAGAAGATAGGAGCATGATAATCTATATCTAGCATAGAGAGGGTATATATTAGGATCAGTCATTAACAATAAATTATTTTCATATTAATACTGTAACAAAATAGTTAGGGTAAAACCATATATAAATACCCCCTAGTTTTACTTAGGAAGGTAATTGGTAATTATAATCTTGAGCTTAGTCATGATCTTGATATGCATTATGACTTATGTATGGTGATCTTGATATGTAACGAGATAGAATACTTGTGCTCTTGAAATAACTTTTGTAATATTGTTATGAAATTAATGGTAATATTACTCATTTTCTCAATTTTCACTTATCATTTTTTGTGATGAATAATTTAAGTATGGAATGATCAAATTATTAGGATTAGCTATACTATGATGTTTATGGCTAGAAATATGTGCTTATTCAAGCACCCTAGTATAGAGAGTTGAATTCATACACCACTACGAGATAGAATCAATGGGAATAAGACTTAAACTATGTCTTTCAGGTGAGTGCACAAGATCATTTCTTGAGTGATTTGTTAGTGCACTAGCTCATTTAACTACCTATTATTTTAGGTGTCTAACTAGGATAAGTCATGATAAATTAAAGGAAAATAACTCAACATTTTGGTTCTATTGTCATGACCTATTGAACTTGTTATCATGTTGGTATAAAAATGCTCAATCGACTTTCTTTGGAGAATATCAAGCACTAAATTGGTACAATAGAAGAAAACTTTACACTACAATATCTTGAACTAGGAGTTTATACATGTATATGGGTAGAGAAACATTTATATGATTCTCTATATGAAACATTCTTTGTAAAATTGACTAAGCACTTACATTCTTAGCTTTCAGCATATGCAGAAAACCGTTCAAGAAATTACGAGTGGAAGGCAACCTGGTCAGTAGAGTGTTAGATGGTCTTGGCCAAGTTGTAAACTTTGTGGACACGAATAGTAGATGTCTAATGAAAGGGAATGCTTAAAATTTATAATTTGGAATACACTGTCCCTATATATTCTTGCCCAGAATAAGCATGGTTCAACTTCTTAAGAAATCTACACATAAGGTATATCAAACAATTCACTTTAGAGACTAAAAAACTTATGGTTGATTCTGGGCTTGAGAACTTTCCTATGGATAACTAAACTCTATCACACATGAGCACTATGAATGGTTGGGAAATGGAGGTGTATACATTGGTGTGAGATTGGGAGTTTAGTATAGAAGTCAAGTAGCAAGAATTATGAAAGAAAAAGTATGATGATTCAAAACATAGGGCTATGAGAGGGAATGATCTTAGGGGTAAATAAGAGGATATTGGAAGTGCCATGGGAATTCGTAAGAGAGTAGAAAGGAATAATGAGTACCCCCTGACCATGAGTGTGTTCCCTTTAATGGTACAAGTATGCACAAAATAAGTAGGATAAGCACTAATAGTAGAACCCAATCCAGATAAACCCAATTCCCCCACCATAGTGCATGTTTATTCATTTGAGTTTGATGAAATTTTTGTAAGAAATTGGGATACTGACAATGAAGAATCTGAAGCCAAGCCAGTAGAGGAATCTTTAGGAGTGCAAGTTTAGCATAGTAATTTACCTTTAAAATTTATTTTTCCATTGCAAATACAACATGTGTATCACCTTGGAATGCAAATCAGACCTAATATAAATAATGGGAAAACTACAAGCCCAACCATATCAAATAAACCTTCCTTAGCACCTTCTATTTTTGGTTCACCTATTATTGTAGGAGGTGTAGTAGAATGTATCAATGGTGGTTCTATTGGAGGAGGATCAAGCATCAATTTTGGAGGCACTAATGGACCTCCACAAATGGGTTTAGGTGGGATTGTATTAGAACCACAACAAGGTCCACTACAACACCAAGTGCACCTATGGTATACTATGAGGCAACGCTTTATCTCCCTAAATATCAAGGTATTAAAAATGTGATAGAACATGTTCATAAGTGTGAACTCATTTGGTGAGTGTGGGATATCACTTATTTATAATGAAAGGCTACTCAATTTTCCACTATTTTACTAGATCACGTGCACAAATGGTACCATAAATCTGACCCCCAACAAGTTATTATGAATTATGAATTATTGAAAACTACATTTTTCCAAGAGTTTGACATCCCATAATTTGAGTAACAACGTATCACTACCTTAAAGGATATAAAAGAAAATTCATTGAGACTATGTGCGAGTATGATGCATTTTTCAAAATGCTTCTTTCAAAAATATCATTTGAGATTAACCCGACACAACATGTTCAATGGTTTATGGGAGGCCTATTACTTCCTTTTCATCAAGCTTTATCCCAAAAGACCTTTACCAACCTATGTGAGGCACTATATGCTACTCTTCACACCTAAGTTATGGGAAGTATAGATATGGGATCAAGCCCTTTATGGAGGCTTATATTGCTACTATGGCTTATCATCTAGAGAAGCTAATGTATAATCATTTTTAAAAGACACATAACAACCTATGGTGTGTTGACTATGAAGTTGAAGGTCTTAATAGGAAAGTTATCCTCAGAGGAATGTTTGCATCATACCAAAATAGTATTGTGAGATATGTTAGGAGGATCATGATGTAAGAAGTTATCCTTTTCTCTAGCATGCTACCTAGGATAAAGTATCACTATACTATAAAATATGTGATGCATACACACATGATACTAATGATTGTCAAGTCATCATGAAGCACGCATAAGAAAAGCTTACTAAACTTATGTTGATAACAATCAAGAGGCTAGTAAATGCTGATATTTTCAGGGTCAAGGATATGGCAATGGATGTGGGGGTCATCATTTTCCACCTAGGACCTATTACAAGTTTACATCCCCAGATCACTATCAACACAACTTCCTAGTTTACCCAACTTACACCTTTTGTAAGAATGAACATCATCTGGAATAATGCCCCAACTTATATGTCACTATCACTAAGTAATACAATGATAAGGGCACTGGAATGATTCATGTTGCAAAAAAATCCAAGTGTTCAATGGAGACCATGCCCTACCAACCCACTAGTTGTACCTAAGGTCAATATTATGACACAAAGTGGTGCTCATTCCCAACCAGGATTGAAGAACCTCATGCTTAACACTACCTCAATTCTAAAAAACAAAAATAAGTGCTTCATGACATGATAGCCTTGGTATGTGAACTATAAGGTAAAATTGATTTTTTGAAGGAGAAGGATGTTGCCATGCATGCTAAGATACAAAGAGAGATTATCTCAATAGACTCTAAGTAGGATGAATTTTTAGAACTCTACAAGCTTCTTCTCAGTGAGAACATCATCTCACTCCTTCAGAACTAGATACAACAATAAATGGCCAAGACTTTGATAAATCATCATTTGAACCATGCACGATGATAAGAGACTTGTATCTAAAACAATCTTGAATGTGATAAAGAGGTCATTGTGAATGCATCTATTGACAGTTAGATGATATGAGATATATTAGTGGACACCAGTGTAGAATTCAATGTTCTCACAAAGGGTTCTTGGAGGGAGATAGGAAGTTCCACTCTTCAACCTTCCTCGTACATTCTATTCATGGCCAACAAGACTCGAGTAGTGCCTATAGGCATTATCAAGGATGCCACCATCAATATCATGGGTGTCCCATTTAAAAGTGATATTGAATTAATTGAACTAGCCAAAGTTGATTTTATAGCTCTATTGGGTTGACTATGGTAATATTCCAATAATGCTAATGTGCATTTAAAGAAGTGTTACATCAACTTTTAGAATGAAACCTAGCATGTGGTCATTCCTCTCAATATTATCCAAAGCCCCACTTTTTTTAGATATAATTGATGTTGATAAGGACCTCAACCATATTTATAACATCATGACACAAGGAAATCAATATGTAGATCCTAATTTTGATGGTTTTCTTTAATGGGGAGATGTGCAATCCATCTTTGATACCACCAACAATGCTTGTGAACATTAGGCATATCGAAAATATGATCTAACAAGATGGGGTTGTGTTATAATTGGCCAAAAAATAAATGCTTGGTTGGTTAAGTGCTATAAGTCTATTTGACTCATTGGTGGATGAATAATGAATGCACCACCCTTTCAATTGAACCAAGCACCTAGGTTTCATGGTCAAATTAAGCTTTGAGAATGCTTACAATAGTT
Source organism: Torreya grandis (assembly GCA_037957365.1). Lineage (NCBI taxonomy): Eukaryota > Viridiplantae > Streptophyta > Pinopsida > Cupressales > Taxaceae > Torreya > Torreya grandis. Next base: position 672,454 of record JARHVA010000135.1, read on the forward strand.
GGAGGAGTACTATGTTTTGGAAGATGAATATATGCTTGTGTTACCTACTACACTTTAAATAATAGTTGCTCATTAATGAGATACTCATCAGTAAAAGTTGTTGACATGGGGATAGGTATGCGCCATGAGGCATCATCATTTTCAACATGACAATCATGTTCACACCACACTTAGTTATAATCATTTTGAGTCCTTAGATGACCATATAGCTGCCTATGAGAATCTTTTGACTGTTGATGAGACATTTTTACCTGAAATGGGTTAATGAATTTTAGGGCACTTTACGTGATAAGGCTAGAGCATGGTATATTCATCAAGAAATGCATAGAGATATGGATACCTGGGAGTACATCAAACATGGTTTGTAAAGTAGTAATAGGTGATCATGCACTAGTTGAAGATAGAATACGAACCATGCATGGCACGATTGAGGATAATTTGGCCATCTTCCAAGAACCTGATACTCATGTAAGGGCTCATTTGGAACCTGACTCCCACTCAGAATATGACCATAGGGAGAAAATCTGAAAGGGTAAGCAAAAGGTTGTATATCAAGTTAATGAGGGTACTAACATTGATCTACCATAGCTGCTATTCGACCACTTAAACTTTCTTATATAATATAAGGCACTTGATGTTAGATATAATATGTAGTCCATGTAGAAACCATATTCTATGCCACCCCATATAGTTTAGTAAAATATTAGGATAGACAACGTACCCAGGATAGCCATTGTGGGGAATTATTGGTCTGAAGTAGAATTAGCCAAAATATTTGAACTTATAGAGGAGTATTAGGACATTTTCCCATGTAACTACACAAAGATGAAAAGAGTGCATCCATCATTGGGAAAAAAACATATCAAATTATTTGAGGGCACTTGACTGATCAGGGAGTGACCATATCAAATGAATAATAATTTATGTGCACACGTTAAAGAGGAATTTGATGACATGTTACATGTTTGGGTTATCACTCCCATTGATGAATTTGATTGGGTTAGCCCTATGATAATTAGCATCAATAAGGATGGCTAAATCTGTGTTTGTGTATATTATAGACAACTCAATGTTATGTGTGTCATTGCCCCATTCCCAATGCCATTCATGGTGGAAATTTTAGGTGTCACTTGATGTGAAAATTATACCTTCACTGATGGATTTTTAGGCTATCATCAGGTACAAATTACTAAGGAAGATAAGGCAAAACCCACTTTTACCACTAAATGGAGGTCTTTTACATATAATGTTATGCCATTTAGATTAAAGAGCACACTAGTAGTCTTTTCTCACATTTTGGTGGAAGATTTTAAAATTTTCATCTACAAGTTCCTTCAAGTGTATCTGGATGATTGGACTGCATACAACTTAGTGCATGATCATTGTGCTAATTTACACTTGATGTTTGTGTTTTGTTGGCAACTTAATATTTCCTTGAACCTAAAGAAGTGCATCTTTTTCCCACCTTTTAAGATCTTGTTAGGTCACATAATTTATCGGGATGGACTACTCATTGATTTGGCCAAGATTGTGGTTATTTTTCAACTCTCAACTCAAACCACTCAACATGAGGTCCACGCCTTCCCTGGTCATACAAGCTATTATCATAAGTCTAATTATAGTTATGTTAACATCACAACTCTGTCAGAAGATTTGTTCAAATAGAATGGTTTCTTTATATGAAACAAAAGACATCAACAAGCATTTGAGACCTTGAAGGAGAAATTGGTAATTGCACCCATCCTCCACTTCCTAGACTTGATGACATCATTTCATGTAGGCATCAATGCTTCTAGCATGGTGGTAGGCAAAAAATTTTCACAACCTATGGAAGGGAATCGTGACCATATTATATATTTTACTAGTTACAAGCGAATAACTACGGAAAGAAATTAATCCACTATAGAATGAAAATCATTATACATGGTGTATGCACTCCACAAGTTATGCCAATACTTTTTGGCCACTCCATTCACCTTATTTATTGAAAATGAGTAATTCAATTACCTTATGAATCAACCAGTGCTAAATGGATGAGTTTACAAGTGGATTTTTCTCTTCTAGGAATTACAATTCTATGTGGTAGTGGAACCTTCCAAGGTTAATTTTGGTCTTGACCATCTATCACATATTAAATCTAGTGAACCAGTGCAAACAATTGACTATGACTTGCTTGATGTACAAATTTTTCAAGTTATTCACATGCCTAAAGAATTAGAGTAAATAAATTATTTTATTACAATAGGTTCAATGCCATACCCTCTTAGCACCCAGGAGAAAAGGCAACTTGTTGTACATGCAACACCTTTCCATCTTATTGGTAGAGACTTGTACAAGCTTAGCTCAGATGAAGTGTTTTGATGATGCATAATGTAGCATGAGCACGTAGAAGTCTTTCAAAAGGTTCATGAGGGTGTCTCTTGAGGATATTATGTTGTTCATGAAATAACATGAAAGGTTCTCCTAGATAGCTTGTGGTGACCCACCTTAGTCAAAGATGCCAAAGATTATGGAATCTAATGTGATATTTTTTAGCACATAGGTAAACCAAACCGAAGGGATGTTATGCCTCTTCATCTAATCCTTTCTCATAAACCATCTGAGAAATGGTTTGTTGATTTTATTGGGCCTATTAGCCCTGCTATAAGATGAATCAATCTGTACTACATCATAACAACCACATATTATCTCACACACTAGGCTGAATTAGCACCCACATATGATTGTACTATTGTGATTGCTATCAGGTTCCTTTGGTAAAATGTCATCACAAGGTATGGATGCCCTTTAAGTTTAACAAGTGATCATGGCACTCACTTCTTCAATAAGATAATACACATCCTATTAACCAAGTTCATGATTGTGTACCATAAGACCACTCCATACCACCCTCAAGCTAATGACACTACTGAAACTTTTAATAAAATTTTGGGTCATAGATTGACAAATATTTGTAATATCAATCGCACTAACTAGGATGATCAAGTTTATGTAACCTTATGGGCATTTCAAACCACAAATAAAAGATTAAAAATGAGCACACCTTTTAATCTTGTCTTTAGCACTAAAGCAATTCTACCAGTGGATTTCTTTGTTCCCTCTTTACGTATTATTTACATTGGAATATTAGATGATGAATAATCTATAAAAGCATTCCTAGATGAGTTATTACAGTTAGATGAAATATTTTTTCTTGTACATTGGATTCAAGGAGTTGAAAATCATAAGTAGAAATATTGGCATGATCGACATCTCAAAAATAAAACTTTCTCTCATGGTATGCATGTGTTGGTTTAAAGTTCCAAGTTTGTGTGCCACTTTAGTAAACTTTGCATACATTATGATGGTTCATTCATCATTCATAGCACTCATCCCACATGCGCATGTAATTTATGATAGTTATATTGGCTAATTTCTTCCAAGCCATTTTAATGGTAGTTAGCTTCGACCCTACCATTCTATGTAATACTTTAATTTTGCCAATAAGTCATATGCCACTAGCTTAGTTTAGGATTTTGGTTTATTTTCAAATAAAGCATAGCATTATTCATGCACCTTTTGATTAGGTTTATTTCATGGCATTCCATTTGGAGAATTAATGATCAAAGTGATGAAGGCATGGGAGAGTAAATGTAAACAAGCCTTCAAGGCTATATAAGGTTGAAGGGTCCTCATTTTTGAAATTTAGTGTTAAAAACTTTCAAATTTGTAGAGCTTGAGTGAAGCATTTTCAAGCCACCACAGGGTGCTTCCATAAAATTGCAATGATAAATTCAAAGTTAGGAAGTGAGATGGAGATCATGAAAAAAAGAAAAGAGTAGAATTATGACTTTGGGAATACTTTGGAGAGAGTTACAGGTTATAGGTATCTAAATCTACCATTAAAGGAAGCAAAAATAAGAAATTTGAGGAAGTTTATGGCAAGAATCATGTAATCATTTTAGAGAGTCGAACAACTACGTGTCAACCTTTGAGCACCTTGGGGGGTGATGCAGTCAAAATGGAAGGCCATGAGAAGTGAGCCTTTGCTAGTAATTCAATGAAGAGGAAGAGTATGAGGGTGCAGGAGGACATCTTATTTTTATCTAGGAAGAAGTTTCTAATGAATCCAGTGCGTAAGAAGAAAACCTAGCATAGTGAGTAGAAGAGACATACATCAGGAAGGAACCAATGATGGTGCACATGAGTAAGAATAAGGCTACAACACCACATCCACCCCTATTTTAATTAAAGAGATGTAATACCCCAAGTTAGTTGTGCACACTAACAATTGGGAGTCTAAGGTTTCCCCTTATCATGTTTTTGACTATAATCACCATTAACTTGAAAACGAGGGAGACTTGTAGCGTGACTATAAGGTTGAGAACTATAACATCAAGAATGAGGTCACTTATGAACTCATGATATTTAATATGTTGAATGATGAGTGTTCCAGCTTTACCATTTGCCTTATTTTGGGAATCCCATGGAAGCGATGAGATTTTTCATCTACTTATCCATGAGGACTATTTTCACTTTGCAAGGTTCAAGATGTGAATTACTACCCAATGGATCAACAAGGTAACAAAGTTACAATGTTTGGGTGTTGACCTTAATGTGGATTTGGAGGACCAAGAGGAAATTAAAAATATGGCAGTGGTATTAAAGTACAAAAAGGAGGGCCATGCCATGTACATTTATATCCTTCAATATCTTACCATTCGGTTAGTTGTGCACTTGGCTATGACTAAAATTGAGGGTTTGGATAAATGGAAAGAGGTTGATAGGTGCACCTCTATGTGGCAAGCTAGATGACCTAGGAGAAAAAGTACAATTAATCCTAGTAATTTGATGAAAGAATTGAAGTGCATGCTGAGAAGGCCCATCACTTTCCCAATCATAAGTTTCCTTGGGACACGATTCTAATTTTACTAGTGTTTGATGAGATTGGTGTTCTAAATTACACTAGTAAAGAATTGAAGTGGGTTTACCTACTAGATAACAAGTCCCCTATATAATGGTTCAAATGGTTCACCTACCCAGGTGCCATCACCCCCTCCCATAAGCTGAAAATGAAAGGATTGTTTGAAGGGATGAAGGAAGCCTTTAGAAATGAATGGTGCATCCCTAAAGAGTTGTCTATGTAGATGGGGACTCAAGCTCAATTTGTTATTATGCAACATTATTCACTTGTTTGCATTTAGATGGAGCCCACATATAAATTATCAAGGTGGCTCAATAAACCTTATGCTTTCATTTCCAAGTACTTCAAGAATTTTACAATTCGCATTCCTGATGTACAGAAGGTGCACATTAATGTTGAAAATTTTGATGATAAGACACATACTCTTTGATAATTATATGTCTACCTTTGAAGGACTATAGGGAAAAGAATGAATTAGCTAACATCAATATCAACACACACCATATTCTTCTAGGGGACCACATTCATGTGATGTATTGCATGTTAAATACCAAGAAGAAGGCTTTAATAAGCCACGAGGCCACTAGAGAAACCCTTCCCCTTCCACTAGAAATAATAGCTGAAAGAAGGCAGTGAAGAAAAGAGAAGAGACCAAGGCATGATGCCACTAAGAGTGCATAAGAGGAGAAACCTAAGAGGTAAAGTACTACCCCATCACCACCAAGAGATCAAGGGATGCTTGCAGTATAGGAACAAGAGGGCCCCAATACCACCCAATAGATAGTTGTTCCTTCGAGACAAGAGCATTTTGTGTCAAATATTAGGGTATATAAACAAAGGGAGGTGAATCTTGAGGCACTGTAAGAGAGGGAACCTACCCAAAAGGTCCAAAAAGAAGCCACCCCTAGTCAAAGAAGGAATCCTTAGAGCATCAAGAATAACCTACCCATAATGATACACAAGTGAACATTGAGAATCCCACTGTTGAAGATGGCGAAGATAGAGGTGCAACCCTAGGCATCGGTGACTAAGATGTTAGCCCAAGTGGCCAAGAAAAAATTGATCTGGAAGTTGAAATAATTGAACGTGATCCTAACAAGAGAAAATGGCATGTTGTGGAATTTGAACATCAATAAGAAAATAAGAGCGATAACCTCCCTATTCATGGTTATATCCAAAAAAACATCCTTGAAGAGGAACTATATATGTGGGAACATTTCCCCAAGGAAGAATCCTCCAATCAAACTCAAAGCAAACTCTCCTTCTACATGGATGTTTATAACGAGGAACATCACTTTGAGATTCCATTAGCTAGCTCAAATTTGATGTCGAATGGGATGATATTAATGAATTATTTTGGGTGGATCCCTGATAGTGTTCACTAGCTCAAGCAGGTGTGACCCTCATTAAACTTTCTCTTGAGGTCATTTCTCACATGAAATTCCACCATGCTAGCTTATTGGACTACTTATTCTCTTAGGCATGTGACTAGGATAAGTCATGCTAAACTAAAGGAAAAGATCTTAACGTCTGTACTCTCAACAAACTAAGTATCAAGGACAAGTTTGTTATTTTGGTGATTGATGAGCGACTAGACAAATTACATGAAGATCAAATTATGATCAAGGTATCATCATATATGCATCAAGGAAGATGATATTACGAAGATAGTTTTTTGAACTCATGCTGGCCATTGTGAGTTTATTGTCATGCCCTTTGGCATCACTAATGCTCCATCAACTTTTCAAGGCTTAATGAACAAGATCTTTTGACCATTTATATGCAATTTCATACTAGTTTTCTTTTATGACATTTGTGTCTATAGCTATAAATGGATGAGTATCTGATACATTTGGACCATACTTGTTGAGTACTTTATAATAACCACTTATGTTCCAAATGGTCCAAGTGTGGTTTTGGACAAAAGGAAATTGAGTATCTTAGACACATTGTCTCTTAGGAACGTGTCAAAGTGGATCCTAAGAACATTGACACTATGAAAAAATGGTTTTAACTCAAATCACTCAAGAGCCTTCAAAGCTTGTTGGGCCTTACTAAGCGTTATAAAATATTTTTATATGACTACGGAATAATTCTCACTCCATTAATGATAATGTTAAAAAATATGCCTTTCAGTGGTTTGATTTAGGAAGCAAGCCTTCAAATTGCTCAAGCATGCAATGTGCACTACACTTGTTTTAGATATGCTCGACTTCTCTAAATCATTTATCATTGAAATTGATGCCTCTAGAAGTGGCATTGGAGCCATTCTAATGTAGGATTGTTGGCCTCTCACATTCACCACTAAGGGACTTACATGGAAAAAGTTTGCTAATTCCACATATGAGAAAGAGATGCTAGTTATACTTCATGCCATCAACAAGTGGTGCCCATAACTAGTCAAGATGCACTTCTACATCAAAAATAATCACTATAGCCTCAAGTAATTCTTAGAGCAAAGAGTCTCTTAACTTGAGCAATAAAAATGGGTAACCAAATTAATGGGCTTTGACTATGAGATCACCTACAACAAGGGTAAAGACAATGTTGTCACAAATGCATTGTCTTACAAGTATGAATAACATACAACCTTGTGTTGTGTGTGTTATCCTTTCCCATGCCAGATTGGGTGCATCAATCATAATACGAATGGTCCCATGACACCCAAATTTAGAAACTCATTCAATAAGTGACCACTAACCTTTCCTCTCGACAAAATTACTCTTCGGATGGTCACTATATAAGACACAAAGCATATTTGGTACTAGCACCCCAATCAACACTAAGATAAAAAATTCTATTCAAACTACATATCTCTCCATCAACGAGCCACTTAAGGTTTTTTGAAAACCTACAAAAGGATTGCTGAATTTTTTTCTAAGAAGGCACTAAACATGACATCAAACATTTGTGGTAGAATCTGAAATGTGCCAATGTAGCAAAGAGGAAATTGTCACCACCCCAGGAATGGTCCAACCCTTGCCTATCCCTACCAGGGTATGGTCAAATATTTTCATAAACTTTGTTGAGGGACTACCCAATTCAAGTAGGAAACCAATAATTCTCATGGTGGTGGATTGGCTCTCCAAGTATGCCCATTTTTTCACCCTCAATCATCCTTTTGCTACCTCCATTGCTACTCAAACCTTTCAATATTAGATCTACCACCTTCATGGGATACCTGCCTCAATTGTGTGTGACCGTGATTCTAATTTTACTAGTCATTTATGGAAGGAATCTTTCCACATCTATGGTACCCAACTTATAATGAGTTTTGCCTACCATCTACAAACTAAACCATGCCAAATATAAATTCTCAACAAATGCTTGGAGACCTCTCAACATTGTTTAGCCTCAAATCAATAGACTCATTGAGTCAAATGGTTACCACTTGTTGAATGGTGGTACAACACTACATACCACATTGCCACCAAGATGACCCCATGTGAGGTCGTTTATGGTTAGCCATCACCTTCTCTTCAAACATACTTTCTATGTAGATCCAAGGTACATGGAGTTGATGTCACACTCCACATGTGCAATTATTCGTCAAACTCTCAAAGATAACCTCCATCTAGCATAGAACCACTAAATCAACAAGTCAATCAACACCACTTAGAATTTGACTTTGATGTTGGTGACATGGTTTTTTCTAGCTCCAACCTTATAACCAATCCTCTTTTGATGTTGAAGGGTCATCAGAAATGTCCACCAAAGTTTTAGGGTCTTTAGAAAGTGTTTTCCAAGATTGGTCCCGTAGCATATAAATTAAAGTTTCCTTCCTCCTCCAAGATCCATCCAGTTTTATATGTATCATATTTGAAGAAGGTTATTGGTTAACATGTTGTATGAAGGAACACAACACCTCATTTTTCATCATCACTTGCATTAAAAATATTATATTATTGTTTCTTAATGTTTTGTACTTAAATTTCAACAGTCATAAATTTTAAATAGAATACACTTACCATTTTACATTCTTTCACTTGACAAAATCTCACTTTACTAAAAACATAAAATTACACCCTTTGTGCCATAACTTTTATCTTTGTAACAACTCCTAATATTATCTTATTGAAAGTATTAAGCTAGCACTTAAAAGAATTAGCATATACCTAACAAGTATGCTTACCCATCGATGTAAATTGAAATCATTGGATCGTCTAATATTCACATGGGAGAAGGTCATCATTATGCGAACATTTCTTTGGCGACATATCAATCTCACCAAGTCAAGTCAAGTGGCATGAATAAATGGGTAATGGCAAGAAACGAAATAAATATTGCCTTCACACGACTTGACAAATTGTAGGCAGAAAGGTTTATCATTATTCAAACATTTCTTTGGGACATATCAATTCTGCCCTCATAAAGAACGACGGCTGCCCAGACTTCGTAGCCTGTGTGCAACGTGTAAAAGGCACTATTTTGTCATCATGTACAACAGACAAATAAAAAAAACAGTGGGTTGTTTTAGAAAATAAGATGCCCTCCATTCGCAGGGCTGGGCACGCCCTGTTGATTCTTGGAGATTGACACGGGTTTGGAAGCGTACCATTTCAGAGAGAGAGAGCAGGAGCAGCAGCGTTTTACAGTGACAGCTGCAGATATACGTGTGACTGAAGGAGGCAAAGAACTGCCTTAGAAGAGGGAATAGCGTGGACAGGCCTAGAAGCACTGTTGTATAGACTCTTAGTGACCTCTGAGACATCTATGCATCTTTACAATCAGTATAGAGATGAGATCTCGCTGTTCCCCTGTTGTAGGCAAGGTATCTTTATATATGTGCAGACCAACTGGCATAAAATTTGCGGTGTAGTTGAAATATGACATTGTCTTGACTTGACTGGCCCTTTTAGTGTTAAATTGAGCTTATCATTCTTGATAACAGTCTTGCATTTATATTGGTCTATTTTACAGATTTGTCATTCATTTTATTTGTCCTTGTGAACCTTTTGCTTGCTTTTTCTGGTTGTGGCCTAGGACTAGGCTATCATCTGTTCAATTGGAATTTTGCCCTGGTCAACACCAGAGTTCTCCGTAGTGCTGCATTATTTGTTCCAGTAGACTGTAATGTTTTACCAAATTGATGAAAAGGGAGTTGACCACGAAATTTTAGTGGCATATACCGAGTTAAATTAAAATTGGAAATTGCGAGTGGATCTTAAAATGAGACATTGTTTGATCATTGAATGTTAAATCTGTATACTTTTATTGTGAGTAATATGCACATGCATTTTGTGATTGCATTATAAACACTCCATATTCATTCCATGGATATGAACCATCAATGGCTTATAATCTATAAAGTAAATACAAATAATATGTAAATAACACACAATTCACTAGGAGAATAATAATTAATTAACTTATTATAATCACAAGTTTTTTTTACGGAGCCGCTTCCACAGTTGGAGAGAATATGGTTACAGAATTCTAACCATCTCCTTTGTAAGGGTATTTAACATTTCGGTGTCACTCGCAATCATATTGTGAGCAGCCTCTTTAGTCTTGTGGAGCTCATACGTATGCACCATTTTTAACAGTTCAATGGCGGTCTCTTTTTTGAGGACATGCTCAACAATAAACATATCCAACTTCTGGAGGAGCAACTTCACCTTATCCTTATCCATATCCATATCCTTATAATGGCCATTCATATCTTCATGACTCACTTGTGCGGTATACAGAAATTTCAGAAACGCTCCGAGGCTTTCTCCTCCCACACTCTCTATTAATACTTCTCCACTTAATTTTAACTTCAGATCCAACTCAAACATAGCCCGAAAAACATCTGAACGATTTGCCTTCACAAACATAGAACGCTATGTTTAACGTAATTTCTTAATAAGTTTGATATAATTTCCATTCAAAAAGAAACCAGAAAGCTTACCAGGAGGAGAGCGTGGGCGTAGAATTTTGAACCATCTGAAGTTTAAAGCGTAACATTTGAAGTGGAAGATGACTCCCCTGGAACAAAACTCCACTTCCTTAAAAATTCAATGTCTTCTCTTAGCACTGTATTCTCAGCAATTGCCTTCTCGTGAATTGCCTTTTTGTCGCTTGCATTCTTAACTTCCCTTTCGCAGTCATACTTCGCCATGCCAAACTCCGATTTAAGTTTTTCGTAGCATTTCTTGCAGTACGCCTCGCTCTTGGCATGACCATCCGAACATCGAGCTAATGGATTATCGCACCATTCCCAACGCCGTATGAAATTTTGGCACAAGATAGCACTCTCACAATTTCCGCAGAATACTGCCATCCTTGATATTAAATTCTAATTCTACCGAAATGTGCGTGTGCAGCTCTAAAATCAGTAAATCAAAAACAGAACTTTCTAAAATAACTGTCCGTGATTTTATTGATGTAATTGGAGATTCGTGCACATCAAACTTTTGTCACTGCGCCTTTCTTTATGTCAATATCAATTCTGCCCTCACACGGCTTGGCCATCTCAAGTCAAGCGACGTGAAGAAACGAGATAAATACTGCAGTCAAAGTGAAGTGAAGTGCACGAAACGAATATTGTACAGTTGATGTGAAGCAGCAGCTCTTTTTTCTTTTGTTTGGTCTCATGGGCCATGTTTTTCGTGGAATTTTCTATGGGAATCTTTTATTTTTAATAATGCAAGATGTCGACATATGATGCAGAAAATGAATGAAAGCTCGCGTCTGATTTACTTGTGGTCCATGGCATGAAAGCTGTTCCCATGTCTTATCACCGTCCAATGTTTGTCTGATATGCATTTAAGCCATGAAAACAATTGCAGGCTTTGGCTTTGACTGCTCTAAATTTACTTGTCCAACACACATTTATTGTGGAACACAAGCACGATCGTGTAGATATATGGTGATATATACACGTGGTCCAGAATAGACCTCGTGGAGGCAAAATAATGGTGTAGATATACGGTGATATACATCCAGTGAATGAACGGTATGGATCACGCTCCGATTCCTCCGATCTTCAGAGTTTTACTCTTGTTCTTTCTTTATCAAGAATTTTATATTTTATATAAGTGTCATGAAATGACAATTAGTTTTATGATCACTAAATGGTTACTCGTTCTATATTTTCTGGAGTTTGGACCATATTAAATATACTTTGAAGGGGTCTTTCATTCATATGTGAAAAAGTTTATAAAGTTGGCATGTTTGTTGTCGATTGTCCGATCACATTTTAGTGTGGTGACATTAAATGTCCGTATGTTCACTCATTATTAACATTACTATCAAAACATATCATTATGTTTACTATTAATAAAAAATAATAAAAATATAAAATAGTTATAATAACAAAGCCATTTGTTATTATGGATATTTCAAATTCTTTATCGATGAGAAGATATGTCTAAAAAAAAACGCTGTTAATCACACATGACAATCTAGAGATCACAAGGTTACATAAAAAATACAAATCTTTAGTTACATTCTACAACCCCAAAAGGAGGTGGAGCTGGATAATCTTTGGGAGGTTGGGCGCTCCATATAAAATGTTCAACGAAAGGAGGATTGGGCACCACCCAATCATCTTAACTAGTTTCAGGGGCGTAAAGGAACAACGATGCCCCAAAAAGAAAGAGGCGAAACAAAGCTACCAATTCGACCACCCGTGCACACGTGAGCTTCATCATGGGGGTCATACATTGACAAATATTTGCATTATTGGTCATAATAAATGGGATAATCAAGTTTTTACAACCTTATGGGTGTATCAAACCACATACAAAAGATTGAACAAGAGCACACCTTTTAATCTTGAATTTGGCACAAAAGCAGTTCCACCAGTGGAGTTCCTTATTCCCTCTTTATATATTGTGCTGATCTAGACAACACTTCAGGAAATGATCTGGGCGACAATTTAGGCGACAGTCCTACCCCAATTGGTGGCAGATCTTTCGGGAGCCATAACTTTTACACCATAGCTCCATTTGACTCCACATTTGAACTGTTGGAAAGCTAAGATGAGGGGAATGCCATGAGATGGAATTGCGATTTGCTTGGTAGGTTTTGACCCCCTAAAACCAAATGAAAGTACCCCAAATTTCAATTTTAGTAGTGCAGTCTAAAAATAGTAATTTTTTGAATTCTGTATTATTGTAATTTGCGGAAGTCAAACCATTTCATTTCCCTTGAGATTGGTGACCTTCCACATCCTCCTCCTACCTTCAAAAATAGGTATAAATAGATATGTAGCCTGAAAAGGAAGACACACATCTCATTCTAGAGATAGGCATATGTTGTATCTGCAATTTTGAGCAATAAAACATCTCTTCTCAGAGATAGCATTATTATTTGTGTGTTATTGAAATATTCTTTTGCCAAGACTTTTGAGTTTTAGATCATGTGCACATTAGAAGATTAGATGACGAAGAATCTCTAAAAGTGCACCTAGAAGTTTTATTACAGCTAGATGAAACACACTTTCTTACACATTGGAGACAAGGATTTGAAAAGCAGAAGTAATTCATGAAGAGGAAGAGTATAAGGGTGCATGAGAACATCCTATTTTTATCTAGGAAGAAGTTTTTAGTGAGTATAGTGTGCAAGAAAAAATCCTGGCACAATGAGTAGAAGAGACATAAATCATGAAGGAACCAATGATGGTGTGCATGAGTAAGAAGAAGGATACAATGCCACATCCACCCCTATTTTAATTGAAGAAATGCAATACCCTAAGTTAGTTGTGCACACTGATAATTAGGATTCTAAGGTTTCCCCTTATCAAGTTTTTGACTACAATCACTGTTAACCTGGAAATGAGGGAGACTTGCAATGTGACTACAAGGTTGAGCACTAAAACATTAGGAAAGAGGTCACTTATGAACTCACGGTATTCAATATGCTAACTGATGTTGGAGTGTTCTAGCTTTACCATTTGCCTTATTTTGGGAAGCTTGTGGAAGTGGTGATATTTTTGGTCTCACTTATCCACGAGGACTATTTTTACTTTGCAGGGTGCAGGATGTGAATCACTACCCAATGGATCAACAAGATAATAGGGTTACAATGTTTGGGCATTCAATTTTATGTGGATCTGGAGGACTAAAAGTCAATTGAAAAGATGGTGGTGGCATTAAAATACAAAAAGGAGGGCCATGCCATGTATATTTCTAGTTTTCAAGATCTCGCCATTCGGGTAGTTGTTGTGTTTGGTTATGACTAAGCTTGAGGGTGTGGATAGATGGAAAGAGGTTCATATGGTGCACCTATATGTGGCAAGATAGATGGCCTAGGAGAAAAAGTATAATTACTCCCAGTACTTTGATGAAAGGATTGAATCAGATGTTGAGAAGGCCCATCACTTGGCCAATCATAAGTTTCTTTCGGGTGCAATACTACTTTTACTGGTGTTTGAGGAGTTTGGTGTTCCAAAGTATGCCAAAAAAGAATTGAAATGGGTTTACCTATTAGAGAATAAGTCCCCCATAGAATGGTTCAAATGGTTCACCTACCCAAGTGCCATCACCCCCTCCCATAAACTAAAAATGAAAGGATTGCTTGAAGGGATGAAGGAAGCCTTTAGAAAGGAATGGTGCATCCCCAAAGAGTGTCCTAAGCAGATGGGGACTCAAGCTCAATTTTTTATTATGAAACATTATCCACTCACTCATATTTGGATGGAGCCCATGGATAACTTGTTAGGGTGGCTCAAGTTACCTTATGCTTTTATTTCCAAGTACTTCAAGAATTCTACAAATCGCATTCTTGATACGCACAAGGTGCACATTGATGTTGAAAATTTTGATGATGAGACTCATTATCTTCAATAATTATATGTCTACACATGAAAGAAGGACTATAGGGAAAATAATGAATCAGATAACACCGATATCAACACACATAATATTCTCATGGGGGACCACATTCATGTGTTATATTACATGCTAAATACCAAGAAAAAGGCTTCAAGAATCCACGAGGCCACCAGAAAAACCCTTCCCCTTCCACCATAAACAATATTTAAAAGAAGGAAGTGAGGAAAGGAGAATAGGCTAGGGCATGATGCCACTTGGAGTGCATAATAGGAGCAACCTAAGTGGTATATTATTGCCCCATCACCACCAAGAGACCAAGGGATGCCTATAGTACATGAACAAGAGGGCCTTAATACCACGTAATAGATAGTTATTCCTTCAGGACAAGAGCATTTTGTATCAAATATTAGGGCATCTGAATAAATGGCAGTGACTCTTGAGGCACTGCAAGATAGGGAACCTACCCAAAAGGTCCAAAAGATATCCACCCTTGAGTCAGAGAAGGAATCCTCAAAGCATCAAGAATAACCTACCCTTAATCATACACAAGTGTACATTGAGAGTCCCACTGGTGAAGAGGGGGGACATAGAGGTGCAACCCTAGGCACTAGTGACCAAGATGATATCCCAATTGGCCAATAACAAACTGATTTAGAAGTTGAAATAATCAAACATGGTCATAACAAGGGAAAAGTTCATGTTGTGGAATTTGAACATCAACAAGAAAATAAGAGTGATAACCTCCCCATTCATAGTTATCTCTAACAAAACATCCCTAACAAAAAATGGTATATGTGGGAATATTTACCCAAGGAAGAATCCTCAAATCAAACTCAAAGCAAGCTCTACATTTACATGGATGTTTATAATGAGGAACACCACTTTGAGATTCTATCAGCTACCACAAATTTGATGTTGAATGGGGGTAATCTTCCTAAATTATTTTAGGTGCAACCCTGATAGTGTTCAGCAACTCAAGTAGGTACAACCCTCATTAAACTTCCTCTTGAGGTCACTATAGAAAAAGCACTGTGAATTCATTTCTATGTACTGACAAAAATGTAATGCAATGTTGAGACTTGAAAATGAATTAGAAGAGCTCAAGATCTAGTAAGAAGCAACAATAGTGTCTCGAGTGAGGACTATAAAACTCTGTAAGATAATTTTACAAAATAAACTAGCACTTACATATAGGATTCCTCTTATGATTGAAGCTATTGATAAGTTGGAGACCTTGGTAGATCTTTTATTAAAAAAATGCAAAGACCAAGAGAATCCCCATCATAGAGTAGACTTGGGCCATGGAGTAATTGATTGAGTCCATTGAGGTCTGTAAGAGATTTTTGGCCAAAGTGGGGGCCACAGTTCCCATCATTGATGGTTTTTTTGTAAAATTTGTGTGACCCACCAAAGTTTTGGAAGATAGGCTTCAATTGGAGAAACACCAATGTCAAAAACTTGTCAAGAATGCTATAATAATAAAGGATAGAGTGTAGCACGCAAAAGCATTCCAGGATGTGGAGGAACTGGAAAATAAGATTAATGCTCACCACTATGAACTTAATACTAGTTTTGTGGCACTCAGAGAATAGGTTTTTAGATAATTCAGATCATTTGAGGATGCCCACAAGGATGCCACTGCTAAACTTGAAATTTGAATGACTCAAGTGGGTAACTTTATAGAACACCCAAGGAGATTAAATGACTAAAGGGTAAGGTTGAGAAAATTACCTCCACACTAAAGATTGCCCTCAACTACTGGGAAGAAGTCAAGCGATAGGTTGAGTAAATAGGACCTAAAGTTTTGGAATATGAAGGTCTTGAGTATGCACATAGTCTAGGATGAACTATTGGTGTAGTGTGGGGGTGATGTTGGACCCCAAATTTTATATTGATTTATTTTAAGTATTTTTTGGAAATAGTGCAGAAGATAGAGGTGTGGAAGTGAGCTAAGGCACGAGAGAGATATGATGGAGAGGGCCTTGGTAGGGGAGAATCAAGTCTCAAGGCAAAAGGATGTAAAAAACATAGAGGAACCAAAGATGCAAGACTCAAACGATATCATATAACTTGGACAAGGGCATAGAAAGTAGAGATAGTTCATAAGTGGTTCACATGAACATCAAAGGAGAATAGTCAGGCATGAATCTAGCATCGGTTCATGAGAAGATAGGGGCATGATAAAAGATATATAGCATAGAGAGGGTATATAGGTGAATTGGTTATTGGCAACTCATCATTTTCATATTAATACTATAATAGAATAGTCAAGGTAAAACTATGTATAAACACCCCTAGTTTTACTTAGGAAGGTAATTGGTAATTGTAATGTTGAGCTTAGTCATGATCTTGATATGTATTGTGACCTGTGTATGGTGATCTTGATATGTAATGAGATAGAACATATGTGTTGTTGAAACACATTTTGTAATCTTGATATGAAATCAATGATACTACTACTCATTTTCTCAATTTACACCCATCTTTTTCCTTGATGAATAGCTTAAGTATGGAATGAGTGAATTGTTAGGATTGGCTATATTATGATGTTTATGGTTAGAACTATGTGCTTGTTCAATCACCCTAGTATAAAAATATCAATTCATACACAACCACACGATAGAACCAATGGTAAACAGTCTTAGGCTATGTGCTTCAGGTGAATGCACAAGATATTTTCTCACATGATATTCCATCAAGCTAGCTTGTTGGAATACTTATTCTCATAGGCACATGACTAGGATAAGTCATGCTAAACCAAAGGAAAAGATCCCAAAATCTTTGCTCTCAACAAACTCACTATCAAGGACAAGTTTGTTAGTCGGGTGATTGATGAGTGACTGGACGAATTGCACGAAGATCGACTTATGATCAAGGTATCATTAGATATGCACCAAGGAAGATGATATTACCAAGATAGTCTTTTGAACTCATGATGGCCATTATGATTTTATCGTC
Organism: Torreya grandis; assembly: GCA_037957365.1. Taxonomy (NCBI): domain Eukaryota; kingdom Viridiplantae; phylum Streptophyta; class Pinopsida; order Cupressales; family Taxaceae; genus Torreya; species Torreya grandis. The sequence goes on from JARHVA010000135.1 coordinate 690,076, forward strand.
ATGCCCTTTGGCCTCACTAATGCTCCATGAAATTTTTAGGGCTTAATGAACAAGATGTTTTGACCATTTATACGTAATTTCATACTAGTTTTCTTTGATGGCATTCTTGTTTATAACTATAAATGGATGATCATCTGTTATATTTGGACCATACCTTTCGAGTCCTTTATAATAACCACTTATGTTTGAAATGGTCCAAGTGTGGTTTTGGACAAAAGGAAATTGAGTATATTGGACACATCATCTCTTAGGAAGGTGTCAAAGTGGATCCTAAAAACATTGATGCTATGAAAAAATGGTTTGCACTCAAAACACTCAAGAGCCTTCACATCTTTTTGGGCCTTACTAGGTATTATAGATTTTTTTTATGACAGTAGAATAATTATCACTCCATTAATGACAATGTTAAAAAATATGCCTTTCAGTGGTTTGATGTAGGAAACAAGCCTTCAAACTACTCAAGCATGCAATTTGCACTACACCTGTTTTAGATATGCTCGACTTCTCTAAACCATTTATCATCAAAATTTATGCCTTTGAAGTGGAATTGGAGCCATTATAATGTAGGATGGTCAACCCCTCATATTCACCAGCAAGGGACTTACATTAAAAAAACTTTGCTCATTCCACATATGAGAAAGATATGCTAGCTATACTCCATGCCATCGACAAGTGACATCCATATCTAGTCATGAGGCACTTTTGCATCAAAAATAATCACCATAGCCTCAAGTACTTCGTAGAGCAAAGAGTCTCTTCACTTGAGCAATAAAAATGGGTAACTAAATTAATGGGCTATGACTAGGATATTACATACAACAAGGGTAAAGACAATGTTGTCACAAATGTGTTGTCTTACAAGTATGAATAACAAACAACCTTGTGTTGTATGTGTTATCATTTCCCATGCTAGATTGGGTGCGTTAGTCATAATAAGAATGGTCCCATGACACCCAAATTTATCAACTCATTCAATAAGTGACCGCTAATCTTGTCTCTTGACAAAATTACTCTTCAGATGGTCACTCTATAAGGCAGAATGTATATTTGGTATTGGCATCCCAATCAACACTGAGACAAATAGTTCTATTCAAACTATATACCTCTCCATCAGTAAGCCACTCAAGGTTTTTTAAAAACCTATGAAAAGATCGCTAATTTTTTTTCTATGAAGGCACTAAACATGACATCAAACATTTATGGTATAATGTGAAATGTGCCAAGGCAACAAAGAGGAAATTTTCACCACCCTATGAATGGTCCAACACTTACCTATCCCTACCAGGGTATGGTCAAATATTTCCATGAACTTTGTTGAGGAACTACCCAAGTCAAGTAAGAAATCAATGATTCTCATGGTGGTGGATTGGCTCTCCAAGTATGCCCATTTTTTCACCCTTAACCATCCTTTTACTGCCTCCATTGTTGCTCAAACCTTTCAAGATTAGATCTGCTAACTCCATGGGCTACCTGCCTCAATTTCTTATGACCATGATTCCAATTTTACAAGTCACTTATGGAAGGAATCTTTCCATGTTTATGGCACCCAACTTATAATGAGTTTTTCCTACCATCTGCAAACTTAACCATGTCAAACATAATTTGTCAGCAAATGCTTGGAGACCTATCTCCGTTGTTTACCCTCAAATCAACAGACTCACTGGGTCAAATGGTTACCACTTTTTGAATAGTGGTACAACACTACATACCACACTACCACCAAGATGATACCAAATGAGGTTGTTTATGGTCAGCCACCACCTTCTCTTCAAACATACTTTCTATGTAGCCCCAAGGTACATGGAGTTGATGCCACACTCCACACATGTGCAATTATGCTTCAAATTCTCAAAGATAAACTCCATCTAGCATAGAACCACTGAAGCAACATGTCGATCAACACCACTTAGAATGAGATTTTGATGTCGGTGACATGGATTTTCTCCATCTCCAACCTTATAACCTATGTTGTTTGACATTGAAGGGTCATTGGAAACTTCCATTAAAGTTTTATGGTCTTTATAAAGTGTTTTCCAAGATTGGTCTCGTAGCATATAAGTTAAAGTTTCCCTCCTCCAAGATCCATCCAATTTGCTATGTATCATGTTTGAAGAAGGTTACTGGTTCACATGTTGTATGAAGGAACATAACACCTCATTTTTTTATCATCACTTGCATTGAAAATATTATATTAATGTTTCGTACACAAAAAAGTGAGATGAGGTCAATATTGAAAAAATTTAAATGAAATACACTTACCAATTTACATTCTTTCACTTGACAAAATCCCACTTTACTAAAAACATAAAATTACACCCTTTATAACGTAACTTTTATCTTTATAGCAATTCCTAATATTATCTTATTGGAAATATTAAGCTAACACTTAAAGAATTATCATATACCTAATGAGTATGCTTACCCATCGATGTAAAAACAAATCATTGGATTGTCTAATATTCTTGGTGTCTTAAGTTATCATTGATGTCAAAGAGAGCATGTGGTACTAATGCATAGATGACAAAGTGATTAGATTGAGATCTTGAAGAGATATGGCACATGTACAGGTCTATAAGAATAAATAAGAGGTTTTAAGGCATCCATGTATGTCTTAGAGGAGCTTTGGTATGTATTATGATCATTGGGAATGATAAAAATTCATCTTCTAGCTTACGAGAAGCTAAACCATCACTACACGTCATGAAAGATACAATAAGTTTAAGTATTTATTTTAATTACATATAAAGTAAATATTGGTCAAAAGATTATGTGGAGATGTTTTCTATAGTTCTAAGAAGCTACCCTAAAAATTTGGAGTCTTGAAGCGTTGTCTAGCTCAAGTTATAAAGCTTCAAAGTTGCTCTAGCAGACTATGATGGAACAAAGAACATCAAGATTAACCATGTCAAAGACTGAGGTCATTGGTCTAGAAGATTCAATGGTGAGATCTTAATTATACATATTTAGATCAATGGTACATATGAAGTCAACATGTCAAAGGTTGCATGCATAGGTGACAAGTGTCATAAGCTTGTTAGTCTAACAAAAGATCAACGGTGTGGGATAAGTCAAAGAGTCAACAATGCATGCAAGACTTCCAAGTGACATAAGTGCAAGGGACTATTAATAAAGTGCCTAGAAGGAACTCAAAGGTGCCAAGTGTCATAAAGGTTTTGAGCAAGATCTAATGATCAGTCCTAAAAGATAAATATTAGGCTACTTAGTAGAGATTGATGGTGCGTATGTGGTCAAGATTGCTAGAAAGCACAAGATGAGGTCAACATGTTTGAGCTTTAAGATTTGGATACTGTAAAAATATAAGTTAAAGTTTGATTTAATTATAAATAATATCAATGGTATGAGTTGAGAAAGCTAAGTGAAGAGCATGAGATGTGTTCTAAGTGATCAAGGTTTAACTATGACCGTTTGGATTTAAATATTTGAATTTAACGAAAGAAAGACTAGTCCTTGGTTTTTGAGACATAACTTTCAATCTATGAAAAATTTGAGTTGAAGTAAAAATAAAAGTTATAGAGGAATTCAAAGTGCACCTATTAATATTCATTTGAATGTCTAAATATTTGTATAGTAAAAGTTATTGAGCTCTAAAGTTGAATGTGTTCATTCATGCTTTGCAAGTAACCTGAGAAGAGTAATTGATTTGTTCTTGATAGTAATTCAATGTTTTGAGATGAGTTAACTATCAAAAAGTGTTGTAAAATATATGAGGACCATCTATGTGGATTATAAAGGTTTTATTAATAATATTCAATATGGTCAAAGGCTTAGAAGGTGATTGTGTGTTCGTTCATGGTGATTGTGTGCATATAATGTTGTTTGAGTAAATTAAGCTTTAGAAAAAGGGTGTTGTGATGGTTTTTATCACTTAAGGAGGACCTATAGATTGTGTTTCATGGGTCCATGTATTTGCAAGTATTCTCGTGCTCTTAGTTTGCTCGAAGAAGTGTCAAAGAGGTGAATGGGTCTTCATAGGACCTAAAAGGTGACTTAGGCTTATTTGAAAGAGGGTTGTGCTTAAAGATGACCCATGTTAGATGCCTTAAGGGTGAAGGCATGTGTTGTGGTTGATAGGGAAGGTTGTGATCTTAATAATCATGAAAAATCTATAAAAGGAAAAACCAAATGCGATGCTTTTAGGCTTGTTAAATAGACTTGTGTAGACTTGAGGAATATGTGTTGAGAGACATATAAAGACTTGCATGAGCTGAGAAAAGAGAAGGTGTATGCTATGTGGATGAGATAAGAGGTAGTTCAAAGAGAAGACTATGTGGATGACCTTTTGTTCATGTCTCTGTTGTGATTATAGAGTTGCTACAAGTTTATGGGTGAGGATGAGCAAAGAAGCTTAGAGAGATCTAAAAGGGTGATTTAGATGAATTACCTGTGTGAAGAAGGGTTGAGAGAGTGTTTAGGATTAAAGAGATGTGTTACACATTATGACTCTATCATATTGATATGCAATTAGAATTGTGGAGCTATTGATTTCATAGGTGTTGTGTGGGTGCTCAACATCTAGAGCAAGTGGGCACTTGTTCATACTTAGGGGTGGGTGCTCCTTGTGAAGTGGGTGATTCAAAAAAAGGGTCTCTTATTTGTAATCATTCTATATGACAAGTAGTCCATGTGTTTTCAAGATTGAGAGTGGGTTTTATTATCCATGAGGGTTTCCCATAGGAACTATGTGTTGTGTGTTTGATCTTGTGTATGCATTAAATGAATGAGTTCTATTCTTAATATTGCTTGATCAAGTTGATATATGCTAATTGATTAATAGTCTGAAATATTTGGAATTAAAATTAAATATCTTCCATCACTGATTCACCCCCCTCTCAGTGATTATACCTCCAATAACTTTTCCCAATTTATCCTAGTTGCAAATGATCATGGTGTTGTTGTGTTACTTTTGGCCCATAAGGGACCTAATCATAAGTAAAACCATCATAAATGGGTATGTGGATGTACGTTGGTTTTTAAAATTTAATTTTGAAAAAATTAGAAGTCTTATAAATGTCAACAAGCAATCTAGAAGACCCCAAAACCTAAAAAAATGACACTATTTGCAAAAGTTACAACTTGAAATCCTTATGTTCAATAATAAAACCCTAAAAATGACTAAGTACTAACTATATTTTATTTGAAAAACTAACTTCCAAATCATAAATTTTGATGCTGTGAGACTAATTCTAGAAGATGCAGAGTGACCCTAATTTATTAGATTGACTAAAATAAATTTAAAGTACAATTTGAACTTAACATATATTTTAGTAAACATCTTTTCCTTTTGGTTATTTGAGCTTTTTACTTCCTAACAAAGGAACATTACATATATTTATGAACACATACATATTATAGTGCTTATATGATTTTGTGTGTATGCATTATAGTGCATAGGTGATTTTACTATGTATAGTTTCAAAAATATGTCTACAAGATTAGAAATGGGTTGGATTCCCAAGCCTAAGACATGAACCTAAAAACACACAATCGAATCCATGTTTTTGATATAAAAAACCAAAATCCAACTTTTGCCATCATAAACATTATGAGTTTCATCAAGACATTTCCAAAAACTATTACTACGACATTGAGCTCACTCTCCTCTTTCCAAATTTATGATTTGTTTTACCATTCTAAGGTTTCTATTTATATTGATTTCTAAGTATGTCTTTTTTATGCCTCTATATGCTACAACTATACATGTCTATAATTTTTATGTATCTCTTTTTTGCAACCAAAACAAAAAAATGTGGTATCAAACTACATAATAAAAAAACCCAAAACTAACTCTCTTTTTTTAGATAGTGATGGGGAGGGGGGAAGGAGAGGGGTGCACAACTAGCTATCCATTTTTAATTAATTTTCAGGGTCTACTTATAAAATTAATAAAAATAAATATTCATTAAAAAAATATAGATCACAAACTAGATAAGCTTATTTAAATTTCCATCTAAGGGTTTCAAACAATAATAAATGATGCTTAAAAAATAAGGTGGCACACAGCCATTTATCTTCTTAGTTTTTCTGAAAAAACATGAGTTCCTCTTCTAATTTTAGATATTTGATCTACTTATACTTGACCCCTCAAATAATCTATATAAGTTGAGATTTTTTATGTTTCAAAAAAAAAAAAAAAATCCACTTAAAACCCCTTTTTGACCCATCAAATCTCTACACTTGCCCAATTATAGTAGGTTATATCAATTTAATTTTAATTTCATTTTCCTTTGAGTTCTATTTTTCATTCTCATAGATTAGATATTACTTTTGCAAACTATTTTTTTAAATAAATAAAAACCTTTATTAAACCAAAAAAATCACTACAATGATAAGGGTCGGATTGACCCATAACATCACAAAAGACACACCACATTCTTAAAAAGTAAGGTTATATTATTATCAAAAACCAACTTAACATCAACAAAAATTGAGAATTTGATCCCCCATCATCCCATCTCGTGTTATTTTTCATTTTCTTCTATTATTTTCTCCACTGGGTAGTTAACTGGTGCATTGCTATTTTACACACAATGCTAGTGGTGTAAGTGTTCCTTCATCTTCATTGTGTCTTTTGCAATTCTATTCACATTATTTTGCATCCCTTATATTTCATCCATATTGATGTGTACCATTTTTAGGATCCAAGTGTGAAATTTAATATCCTTTCCACTATTTTCAAAAATATTTTTAATATGTATCACGTTGTCTTTCATATCTTTCATCAGATTGAAGTGATCCAAAATTTATTAAAAAAATAAAAAATAAATAAATAAATAAATAAAAATTGAATATATTTTGATCGAGGTGTCCATCTCATTTTGGTACTTAATGTACTCTCTGATTTACTTATAGTTAATGTTATTAACACTTATCACATGTTCCTTGAGTGTGTCAATGTTGTTGATCAGTTCTTTGAGGTGATCTAGAATCCAGCTACCCTGAATGATCCTAACACTACTTGGGTGAAAGGATTATCCCTTTTCCCATTCCCCATTATTTGGTAATCCTATGATTTATATGGAGAATTATTTTTTATTGGTCCTCTTTGATCGAGGCATGCTTTTTGTTTACTTGTATCCTTATGTTTTGCTTCTGGTCATGGATTTTTATCCATATTTTATCCTCATGCACATAGCATAGAAGCATCCACCCATATTTTCTTGCTCTACTACTATTCCATGGGTAGTATTTTTGTTTCTACCACTTGGATTTTCTCCGACACCTGTAACCACCTCCATGTCCCTCGACGCCCCTTGACTCTATTCCTCTTCATTCATTTTGTTTGCATCCAGGTTCTCCACCTGCTGAGACCCATCCATCTCCCTCCTCGCCTAGTGATAGTTGAGTTCATTGGGATGGTTTGCATGTTGTGTAAAGTGGATGCAATCTTCCTTTGGCTAGTTTTGTGGCATCATTATTGTAATATCTTCTGTTGTAGTTCAAAATTTATGTATCACACTGATTGTGATGGACAAGAATATGTGTACCACCTCTAGGATATCCATCACCAACTAAAGGAACTAATCAGGAGCATGTTTATAATCTGATGCACAACGCAAAATACATGTGATGTAGTTGAAATGCCAGAATATATAATCTCCTTCGAAATTGGCTAGGGGCATGTTTGAGAGTTGGGGTCAAGGCACTTTTGGTAAGTTTCCAATGGTGTCTAGGAGGAATTTTCATTCCATATTTCCCATCTCCCACATTTACTAACCTTTAAAGCTTCTAAATATTATCATCTAAATCCTTTTCTACTATAGTTTCACTACTTCCTCCCTGAGATAGTCGTAGTTCTATTTCTATCTTTACTACTTTCATAACTAGTTTGATTTGAGTAGGTGATAATTAATATGTTTTTTTGAAGACAAAAAATTAGAGAAAATAAGGATTCTTTTCACATAATATCGATATTTTTCATAAAATAATCTAATCATAATACATTTGGGGTAGATAAGATACTCATTGCATCATTTCACTTAGAGAAGGAAGCTATCCAATGGTATCAAAAATCTCATATAGATCTCACTTAGGATAATTTTATCAAAATATGGTTAGTGGGACCAATGGTAGAATTCACATGGAGGTAAAGATATTTAAATTAGAGAGAATGATAGAAACATTAGGATTGGCCAAGCTTGCATAAGACAATATCACCTCCCAACATCAATCTTCCAACTTTGGTTATTTCAAGACATCTATAGCACCATATCCAGTCACAAAACCTCCTCCAAAACTCACCCCTATTAAACACCTTTTGGAGGAAGAATTCACACTCATCACAAAAAAGGGTTGTCTTACAACTATGATAAAAAATGGTTTAGAGGAAATAAGTACATTGAATATAAGTTGTATTTTTTGGACATAGAATCAACCCTAGATGTTCAAGAATGAGAAGATGCTCAAGATTCCCACAATGAAGAAAGTGGATTTTAATAACCTAAAAATATGAAGTTTCACCCTAAATTTTGGGTGCATCTCTTAGTTAAGGTGGTAACTCCTCAGACTATGAGAGTAAGGGGGTATTTTAAGAAACATCCCTTCACTATTCTCATTGATTATGTAAATACACAACTTCATTGATCCTGGGCTAGCTAAACAGGCTAATTGTTATGTTTATCAATTTCTAATTTTTGAAACCATGACTAACAATGAAGGAACATTACCTTGTAAGGGAAAATTTTGAAATGTCCACATTTCAATGGGAATTATATTTTGAAACCATACATGCTTGTTCTACCTTTATAAGGTTGTGACATAGTTTTATGAGTAAAATGACATTAGACATTAGGCCCTATTATATAGTAATTTTCAGAGTTATGGATGCAATTGATTGATAAGGACCAACAACACACATTAATAGGCTTCAGACCATGCTCTATAATATCATTAGATGTCATCACATGGAAAATTTGATAAAAAGGGATCTCGTGGGTTTTTTTCCAACTTTATGCCATTAAATTCAATAAATCTATAGATTCCAACCACCCACCATTATTATAAGAAATATTGTCAAAGCATGCTATTATTTTTGAGGAACCTAAAGGGTTACCCCCACAACAGCCTAAAGATCATGTGATTCATCTAATTTTAAGAAGTGCACCTCTAAATATTTTCCCTTACCCATACCCATTTTGATAGAAGAATGAAATATAAACAATGGTGCAAGAGTTGTTGTAGGCTAGAGTCATTAGAACCAACATCAGTCCTTACTCATCTTCTATATTTTTGGTATGGAAAAAATATAGGCCTTGGCACCTCTATATTGACATTTGCACCCTCAACAAACTCACTATCATTGACAAGTTTCCTAATAAGGTGACTGATGAACTCCTGGATGAATTGCATGAGGTTCGTTGGGTAGATGCAAGATAATGGGGGACAAAAGGGGGGTATAAAGCGGCACTTTTTTTTTGAAAATAATAATAGGTAAATTTGGAGAGAATGTTAGAGACACTTCAAAAAGGAATTTGACAATGACATAAAAACATGAATTATGATATTTTTAATGTAGTTTATAAATATATAATTTTTTCCAATAATCAGATGATAAAAGGGTGTGAAATAGATGCATTTATGACAATAGGTTGGTCATTTTTTGTAAAAATATAAGGAGAGTGCATGTGTATGAACACACTTTTTTTGAGTAAACATTTGATTTTTTGTATGAAATTTCATATATAGATAGGTGAAATGTCGAAGATTGTTGAGAATAATTTTTATTATATATATAATTTTTTGAATAATTCTACAAGTCAAGACAACTATAAAATTGAAACCGCAAGTGTACGAACACAACTTTTTGACCTTAAATTCATGAAAATCATTTTTTTAAAGCATAGTTGACAATGTCTAGATTATTGGAATATAAGTTTTATAAGTGTTTGATTAATATTCAAAAAGTTATAAGAAAATTTATGATGATATATATAGGCTATAACAAGGTATGTTACGTAGAAAAAAAATATAAATAATATTCTAACATTAAAAAAATTATATATTTGAAAACTATGCTTTTCAATTTACAAACCCATATATATATTTTAAAAATAATAAAATTTATCTGATCAGATGTGTCGATAAAAAGGAAAAAACCCTTAAATTTCTTATAAATTTCCTTGGCTAGTCCATGACAAAGTTTAGCCAGGTTCAGGACCCCCCAGACCTAAAACTGAGGCAAAATTGGAGGGAAAGCTAGATTTTTTTTTTGTAAATATAAATGTGTGTTTGCCTTATGCAAAGGGCATACACCCTTTTCATAAACATTAATAGACCAATAAATGCATTTTCTTGTTGATCTGTGGATCCCAAAGGGCGTGCATGCTTTTGAAAGCATGCATGCCCTTTGTGATTCATGAATTCCTTTTGCATTTGCCATGAAAATGAGTCATTTATTTTTTCTTTCTAAATTACAAATTGGTTTTCCTATTACAACTATGTGAATTTGATGAATTGTTCATTTATTTTATTTGAATCACTAAGAATTCTTCAAGTTTAAATCTACAATTATCTTATTTTGGGAAGGTAAATAATGTGGTTGGGAAGTCATCACAAAAGACCAATCAAAGAGATAAAAAATGAGGAAATTGAAGAGAAAAGAGAGAGAAAAAAAAAAGACAAGCAGATAGGAGGGAATCCATAAGATCTTCTAGGCATGGTGAATGTTCTTCTTTTACACCAGTTAATGCTTCTAATGAAAATAATATTCCCAATTATATATAATTTAGTTTACATATGTCTTCAAATGAGATAAGAGACTGAGTCAATCTTGTTGCAAGATAAAATTCAAAATGTAGAACATGTAAGTAATGAATTTGTAATGAATGATGAAACATATGGACAAACACAATATGATGAAACATCCATTCATAATGAAAATTTTGAGTAGGATGATAATCAACATTAAATAATGACCTCGAGTCATTTATCTCCTAATGAAGAGGAATTTAATTCACCTATAACCCTTAATTTAGATAGTCAACCCTCTAATGTCCCTACTATGGTTGAAGTGTTAACACCACCTAATTTAATACAAAATATAGCTCCTGCACCAACACCTCCAAGGATAATAAGATGAACACCAAAGTGTTTGGTTGAAATAGATGAAAAAATAATTGAACCTATGGAAAGTAAAATTTCAAAAAGAACAGTTCAATGTCATGCTCAACATGTATGGAATTATGCATTTAAGAATAAAAGCCATACATAATGATGTCAACTATTTGTTCAATTAATGAAAATGCAAAAAATGTACCCTATGATGCATAATTTTGGGTTAAGAACATTAAACATGGATGGAAAAAATAGTAAAATAGTAAAGAATCTATTTAATGCATTTAAGGCAATAGGTAATAAAAGTTAGAATAAAGATAATAATGGGGCAATATGAGTAATAATGGAATCTATAGTAACTCAACATCTAAAGCTCAAATTCTTAGTGAAAGAAGTAAATCCTTGAATTGAAATAGAAAATATCTAATAAATATAATAAAAATAAGATCAAGGATTGATGACCCTTCACTCATGGATTGTTAGGCGTTTACTGGTAGACTCCCACGAAAATATAAGGTATTGGTTGAAAGAACAAAATAATTTATTGAATTCTTTTGTCACAACAACACAAGGGTCTCATCTAATGTAAAATATGTTGTTAATAGAAGAAAAGGCTCAAAAAATTGTGATCCACATTCAAAACATTTTTTAGACATGATGTAAACAAAATTTTATAAAAAAATTATTGAAAAAATTAATGGTCAATTAATAATTAGCCAAAGGTCATTTGAGATGTGCAAGCCTTTCTATTTTAAAATGAACCAAGAACATACCACATGTTGTTGTAGGGTATATGTTGAATTTGCTATGCATTTTGATATTTTTCATCATATACATTGTACTTTACATATTAACGAGATTTTACAGGAATGTATAGTGTCTTCCCCACCTAAAACATCAAGAGAATTAATCCAAGGTCTTTTATATTAAAGACTTGAGAGACAATTATTTTTTTCTAAACAATGTTTAGATGGAACATATAACAGCTGTGTTGGTTTGTCAAATTTGATGAGTTGTTTACATGAAGATATTTCACATGAATTTGTAAAATAACTAGTTGATTATAAGAAGTACAAATCTATTAAGTATGTGTTAAATGATGGAAAAGAGTCATGAATATGTGAATTGGTTACAACCAAAGTTTATATATGTGATTTCATGTTTTAATTCAAAAAGAATATTATCTACCAATATGCAACACACATACACAAATCAAAATTGTTAGATAATCATTTCAAAACATGCAAGAACAACTTTCCAGTTGGCACCATTATTTCAGTTGTGGATTTTACTAAGAAATACACACTACACCCACAAAATGAGGTTCAATACCAATACTATAATTCAATTCAAGTTGGAATTTTTGTTCATATTACATTTAGACATGCACTTGATATCACAGATGACAACATAAAGATTTTGAGGGAGTACCATTTTTATATGAGTGATGGCAGATTGCATTAGCCAAAGTTTGTTTAGGGTTATTTTGAGATATTTTACATGAATATGAATGCAAGAGAAATCATGTTAGATACACACTACATTTGGTCAGACAATTATATAGTACAATTTAAGAATTCTTAAATGTTTTATTGGTTAAGAAAAATGCATAAGAAGAATGGAGTTTAAATTTTTTGGAGCTTCTTTGAGGCTAGGCATGAAAAAAGGGAACATGATGTGTATACACATAATATTTTCAAACTTTTATTGATTACTGACACTTTGTATCTTACAGGAACCCATCGAGTCTCAATCTCTCTGAGTGCACACCTTAGGGGTGTACTAGAAAGGGGGTGGACATACCATTGGTGATTCAGAAGATTGTTGTCCATTTTTTCACTTGACATATACACACTCATCTCCTAAAACTATTTACCCTAAGCTTATTCTTCTCTATTTTACCCATTGTAGTCATTTTTCATGTTTTATCCTCCTTATTCTTGCTTTGATCCCCCTTTACTAGTTGACTGTACTATGTCGATTGGGTTGACCCTATATAATTTTAAGCCTTTGATTACTATATAGGGTTGAACAGGTCGACCCTATACTATTTCAGATATTTTTCATTAGGAGTTTCATTAGCACTTTGGCTAACCTAGCTTGGGACCTAGTGAATTATCCTTTGAAAACATACAGGGTTGACTAGGTTGACCTTGTACAATTGACATATTTGGAAGGATTTAGGGAAAGATCCACCTATATATACAAGTTCATTTCCAACCATTTGTAAGAAGATAAGTGAAGAAGAATAAGTGTGAATGAATATATGCTTATTAACCATTTTACTTGAGGAATAAAGCTTAGGGTTCCATACTTTACTTAGAGATATAGATCTTATCTTGTGGAGAAGTCTTTTGGACACGTAAATAGGTTGTGTAACCTAGAGTTGATTTTTCTTTGTTATTATTACATACCACAACAATATCTTTCAAAGCACCTTGGCAAAAGGAGAGATTTTGGCTCGACAAGTTCGTCTTCAAGGTAAGTAATCCTAACTTTATTTCTCTTTTGTAAGAGTAGGTAGATAATTAAATTGTGCTTCTCTCCCATGCATTAAGATTCCATATACATTGATGTGAATATATGTCTTATATGCATGTTTATTTTAGTTTTTTAAATTTCTAACCCTCACTTTTTGCCACAAGCTTTGGTGTGTACTAGATTAGATTTACTTTCTTTCTTATTAGAATAGAGTGAACATTAAACCTAGGACTCTTTTAGGGTTATTGCATGATTGTGTTAGACTATAGGATTTATAACCCTTCCTAGCATGGTGTATTGTGACAAGTGATCCCCTAATCGGGTCGAGCAGATCTCCATAGTGGTCATGTTACCACTTAATAAATGTATTCCCAATCCAAAGTGTAGGTATGCTCTATCTTCTCTAAACCAGGATTGATTTATAGACATGTTGCATTTTTGATTGCATACATTTTCATGAACATAATGTGACCTAACCCTTACAGTATTTATTCATCTTATTTCATTTATTTCATTCTTTCATCATTATTGTAATCATATATTTGTCATACTAGATTGACTCTGTCGACCCAATATCTAACTTCTCTATGTAAGATTTTAGGTACAGGCTACTGGATCAACCTAGTCAACTTAGTATAGGTTTTTAGATTTTTAGACATTTATTTTAGACTACTAGGTCGACTCATCTGACCTTGTACATTTTTAGGCACTCATCAAGGTTCTTAAACAACAATCTTCATTCTCTGCATATTCGATCCACCAAGTTTCCTTTCTATCTCTCTGTCTCTTTCTTTACAATTTTTCCTTTTATAATTTTTAGTCTTCAAAACTACCCTTGCATAGTTAACTACATCAACACTGTCGACCCAGTTTTGTGTTCTGTGTGCTATCTGGATAACTGGGTTGACTCTACCGACCCTATTCATTTTCAAACCTTATTTTTATAGTATAGGTTTGACCCTATTGATCTTGTTTTATATTTTGTGCATACATTATTGTCTATATCAACATTATATCTTATTTCAAAGTTGGAATTAACCTTATATACTAGTAATTATCACACTTTTTTATTGTTATTTACATGATTAGAATAGATCACATAACTTAATTAGGTGGTTTTTAATTAATCATTTAGTTTAATTATTTTTTTATTTTATGCACACATAGACAAATCAAAAAATCTAAATAAGAATTTTAATATTTGTCTACCCAAGGTCAACCTACTTGGGTTTCATCACCAAGGGGGAAGTCGACTTGATACTCTGGTCAAGTATAACGCATGGCTAATGATATATTATAGCTAAGCCCCTAACACCATTATCTCTACAGTGTGTGAATTGAGGTGGTAAAACCTAATACCAAGCCTGTATCATTGCTACTATAGTCCATTTCAGCCCAAACTTCCTGAAACCATCCTTAGATTGTCTTTCTAGTTCCTTGCTTATAGACAACTTCCCATCATATTTAAATTCATATCTTAATAATCTAATAAAAATTTAGGCTAATAAATTAATTAGCCATTTAATTTCCAATTTTATTACTTTCTCTTTGCTCAATTGTGTTTTTTATTGCAAAAACTTACATTAGCCAGCATTGGTACAAGGTTTTATGTTGTGTGCTTTAATTGGATTGGCCAGTGTTGATCCAATTGATTGTTTGTTTCCCTTTAGTTATTTATTTTAAATTTTATTGTAAAATTTATCTTGTTTTAGTTTAAAAATTTGTTATAAACTTCTTAAATTTCCATCTCTATTGTATTGGATTGACCTAGTCGACCCTGTACTTTTTTATAGCCTCTATTCACTATACTGGATTGCCCCAATTGACCCTGTACAATTTACAGACCATGCTTACTCTTTTTCTAATATGTTTTCATTATATTGGATTGAATTGAGTGACCCTATAGAGTTTGTAGATCCTATTTTTATACTAGGTCGACCCAGTCAACCTTGTACTATTTTTGTCATTTCTTGTTTCTTTGCTTTCTCATCTATCCTTCTTTCCCTTCATCATGGAATTTTTGTTTGATGATAATACTGAGTTGTAATCAATAGACATGATGAATTTTACCAACCTTCATAGTGTCTCCCATAGATAGAGTAAGGCTCCTCTTTTGGATGCTAGTAATGTTCATATTACCACTCACACAATGAACTATGAGACCCCTCCTAATACCTTTTCACAACATAATACTCTTTTCTCATTAGAAGACCAACCCGAATTAGAGTATAATACTCTCTTATTTATCTTTGAATTTCCTAAAAATAAGGGAAAATATCCTTCTACCATTTACAATCTTATGATTAGTAGTCAAGTTGAAGAGCCTCATTCACCTACTCCTACATTCTTAACTAGATTTGGGGGTAACACTTTCTTTAATTCTCATCCTTTTCCTTCGATTATGACCCCTTCTCATACCATGACCTCTTCTTCTCTAACTTCTTCCACCTATATGCCTAGTATATCCACTAATATGGGAGGTTCTTCATCTAGTGGGCCTCTCATAAGATCCACTACCCTTAATCCTTCCACTAGTACATCATTTTCTACTCAAGGTAACATGATACTAGTGTTTCTTGTTCTTAACCATTCACTAGTCCATCTTTTTCTACACAAACAAATTTTACCACTAGTGCCTCACATTCTCACAATTCCTCTCAAGCTACTATCAACACTAATAGTGGTACCCAAGCCACTATTACCAATTCTAATGCTTTTAATAATGTTAATCAAACACATCAACTATTGTTACAAACACTCAATCAAATGAATACCTTTCAATCTCATAATATAAATCAAATGATGAGAATGCAAAACCACTTCCTTCATCTTCAATTCCATCCTCAACCAATGGATTGGTCACACATAACTATAATGTTCCACCTCCTCTTCGAGATTCTCAAGGCAATCTCATTATTCAACCTCCTTTGGTCAACAAACCATTAATAATCTCCAAAATGACCCTCTCATTACTAAAATTTCTAACATTGATATAGGAGGTATCACACCTACAATTTATTATAATGAATCAACTGATCCCACCCTTCATCTTAAAATAACTAGAAATATTTATAAGGATTGGGTCAAATCAAACACCTTTACTGCTTCCAAAATCTTAGTCAAAACTATCATAGATGATGCCTTAGATTGCTACAACCAACATAGAACTCATTAAATTTCTAGTTTGGAATATTTAGTGAATGATTTAGTTCAATAATTCCAAATTAGTGATATTCCCAAAAATACTTTGGCCCACTTCATAAATTATAAACAACTTTAAAATGAAACTGCTAAAGCCTTTGTTAAAAGGTGGAAAAATTTGTCAAATAAATGTGAACATAACATGGATGATGCTAATCTTTTCCATCTCTTTACCAATTCCCTTTTTTCGAAAGTTTAATATCGAGTCTGCACTCTCTCTCCACATACATTGGAGGAGGCTATTGGCCAAGCTAAATGACAAGATTTTCTTATGCATCAATTTGAGCCACCTCAATCTTTTGTGGGTCCTTGTTTCTTACTTAAAAACAAAAATCACAATGTTACTAATGATGGTGTTACATATTCTTATGACACCATTCACAATGTTCAAGCTGTCATTCCTAACCCTTCATTAGAACCAACTCCCCCTTATCAATAATACACCAATCCTCATTTATCTTCACCAAAAAAAATTAACATTCATAAACTTGTATCCTCAGCTGAATTACTTAAATGTCTACCTAGGAATTTTCCATGAGATATTGGCCCTACCCATCCTATGAAATCCTAGTATGATCCTAACAAGCTATGTTGGTTTCACGCTAATTGGAGTCATTCTCATGAGACCTATAGACAACTTCATAATTTAGCTATGGATTTTATTTTGGGTCCTAATTTTTATCATGATTATATCATTCAAAAGCATCAACAAGATTATGAAATTAATTTCAAGGATTATGAATCACGTGATAACACTCAAGCCTTGAATCAAGCCTACGCTCATTTAGCTATCTACAAAGATCCTCTTCTTAATCATCAACCTATCCAAGAAAATCAAGACAAAGGCAACCCTTTCACCAATAATGTAGAAAGTCCTATTGAACCCACTTTTGAAGAGAACGTGGTTAACATGATTAATATGCAAAGGGTGGTTGATTTTATTCATTCCCAACCTATCTTAACTCCTCCTTCACATAAAACATATCGTGTTATCCAAGATTCTTCTCCAACTCATTTAAATGAGTTGGGGAAAGATGACCTTATTACTTTTGATGATTTAATTTCCAATTCTCCCTTGGATAACACTTCCTTTTCTATTTCTACCACTATTCTGTCATCTTATAACACTAATGATACTCAAAATTCTACTAACACTTCTTCTACCAATTCTCAAAATTAACTTAAACCAACTAATTCATCATCACAACATGATTTACAACCTTGTTTCAAACCTTATTATTATCAACATAAATTCCAATGCACTTTGGTTCCTCTTTTTGAGGACCTCCTTAATCATTATGCACCTATATCTAACAACCTTATTATGGGTTA
Source organism: Torreya grandis (assembly GCA_037957365.1). Lineage (NCBI taxonomy): Eukaryota > Viridiplantae > Streptophyta > Pinopsida > Cupressales > Taxaceae > Torreya > Torreya grandis. The sequence continues at coordinate 708,160 of JARHVA010000135.1, forward strand.
TGATGAGTGGGATCCCATCGTATAACTCACTAATCTCCCATCCCACATTCTATTTCTTGAGCTTATGAGGACTTCTCCATGCCATATAAACCATCTTATGCAACTATTATTTGAGATGAATGTCACTCATCCTCCCTTAATAGGATGGGAAGAATCCTTATATAGATCTGAATATAGTATATTAAAAAATGCAAAGAGATGTCTATCAACATTGATGAAACTATAGACACTTCTCTTTCCTTAAAATTTACCATAGCTTATATGATTCTTGATGAGATTTTTCTTCATGTGGATGGCCTTCCTTTATTCATTAGTGTTCAAATAGTATATATCCAATTTAAGCATGCATTGATTGATGAGGGTTCTGGCACATATGTTGCCTCTCTCGACTTCATTAAGACCCTTGGATATTTAGAATACAATCTCAAGTCTACATGCAACACCTACCAAGGATATGATAGAAGTCAAATGCCTCCTCTAGGATGTTTATGGATTTCCATTAATATCCCACCTATCACCATCTGTGTGAAGGTGATGATATTTAACTTTCCCCTTTCTTATAACATCTTGATTGATATATCATGGACTCATCGTATGAGAGCCATTGCTTTTGCCACCTACCAATGAATTAAATTCCCTTCTAATGGAGCCATTTATAGGATTTAGGGTGATATTAACCCTTGGAATTTTGAACAATTCCAAGACCATGGTGTCTTCAATATTCCTACTCTTGAACCTTTGCCCAGCTTTCTATTACATGAGTCTCAACATCTTAATTTTACCATTAATTCAACCCAAGGTTATAATGGGTATCCCAAAATCATTGGGAAAATTATCCCTAACCTTTTAGATTATAATGATGATGAGCTTTATGAGATTAACCTAAAGATTAAAACTTTTTATATTTCACCTCACCTCATCTCGCAGCTTCTTACTTCTTTGCAACCTCATTCTCATAAGCCTCCTAAACCATCTAACCTAAACTAGGGAAATTGGTACCCTGGGGTCCTCTAATGTAGTAGGGTCATACAATTATAGAGTCTCATCTAGGATGTCATGGAGTGTTCCCATCATAAGGGACCCCCACCTCTCCTCCCCATCCTCAGCTATGCCTACAAAATCTCACCCAAATAGATATTAGATCACTATTATATCTCATAATATCTATCTATTTCTAGTCTCTATTTCAAAATAAAAACTTAAGCAATAATTTAATCATCTTTATTACATATCTATGTCTCTGCCACTAAAGTCTCACCATCTTCATGACTACCTAGTATAGTCTCTCCATATATGTGGCCTCCTAACACATCCTCTATAGGTTGCCTCCTTATCTCAAATATGGCTATCATGGCTCGCATCCATCTCAGCTTATGCCTGAGTGGTCTCTCTATCATCCATCTCTCCTCTGATTCCCCTATTAGGTCATCAGGGATGGTGATAGTCTCCACTCTCTCTTACTCCTCATACATCCATTAATGTTCATGTCCTTGGTGGTTATAACTCATCTCACTATGGAACTAGTGGTGGTATCTCTTGTGTCACTACCTCTACACCCCTCTCCTCTTAATTTTATTCTTGTTATACTTGCCTAGTCCATGGTCATTCATGATGTGGTCTAAGTGTCAGCCTCATCATTAGTTTCCCTAGTACCTTCCTCTCCCATGGCTCTCTCACATGTCAATCCCACTACTTAGGAATCAATATCAATGTCATTTGATGCGGTAAACCCATCTGTCCTAGTACCTATGCCACTGTATGTGGCTCTATGTAATGAAATTACTTCAATAATTAAGTATAATAACAGAGTTATATCCAAATATGATTGAAATATATCCAAATATATGATAATAGATAAGCCACTTCAAGGGGGAAACCTCCACAAGCTTCAATAAGAGCAGAATTCATAATATGATGATAAATAATTACCCACTACCTCTTATATATAATCTATCTAGGCCACAGTTACTCCATAGGCTGACTTACTAATCAAAAGAAAGCATAAATAAATGTAATACAACATCAAAGAGGGATAAGTAAGCCACAAGTCAGATAATACTATCCTCATACATGTGATAGGTTACGGGTGTAGCATGCCCTTCCCCTTCAAACCAACATTGTCCTCAACATTGAACAACTCTGGATGTTGTTGTAGAAAATCTTCACCTTCCCAAGTTACATCTTCACTGCTCTGGTTTTTCCACTTGATCAAATATTCCCTAATCTCTCTGGTTTTCAACCTCTTAGTACGTGTTTAGAGGATCTTCTCTGGTTCCAAAATGACTCATCCTTCATCTAGTTCTGGGAGCTCTGTCTGGGGTGAAACTTTCTATCCAATGACCTTCAAACAAGAAACATGAAATACTGGGTGTATGTGAGATGAATGAGGTAACTCGAGCTTGTAAGCCACTCTTCCAATTTTTTATAGAACCTACTAAGGGGAATAATACTTAGGAGCAAGTTTTTTGTCCTTTTTCTGTTACTTCAAGGACATCTACTTGTAACGCTACAAACAAGTAAATACCCAATCACCCACCTCAAAATTTTGCTCACTATGGTGTTGATTTGCTTGTTGCTTCATCCTATTTTGTGCCAAGGCCAAATTCTCTCTCAAACTAGCCAAAACCTCTTGTTGATGTTGAATGTGCTCTTCCACATCTCAAACCTTGGTGTGCACCTTTAATGAAGAAGTGATGGAAGGTGGATGGTAACCATATAGTGCTAGAAATGGAGACATTTTAGAAGAGGTATGGAAAGATGTGTTATACCACCATTCTGCAAGTGGTAGCCATTTAACCCAATGTTCTTGGTTAACTGATATAAAAAAATGGAGATACCCCTCTAAACATTTGTTAACTACTTTAGTTTGTCCATCAAATTAGGGGTGGTAAGATGAGTTATGAGCTAGTTGAGTACCCAAACAAGAAAGTAGTTCAGTCCAAAAATTACTGGTGAAAATAGGATCACGATCACTTACAATTATTTTTGGGGTTCCATGTAATTTGAGAATTGCTTCCATAAAAATAGCTGCTACTATACTTGCTAAAAATGGGTGTGAGAGAGCACAAAAATGGGCATATTTTATAAGACTATCCATAATGACCATGATAACATTCTTACCTTCAGAACAAGGCAACCCAGTGATGAAATCCATGGAAACCTCCTCCCACCTTTGATTAGGAATTGCTAATGGTTGTAACAGACATGGGGTCTTAACTGTTTCACCTTTATTCTATTGGCATATCAAGCATTCTTCCACAAACTTTTGTACATCTCCCTTGAGTCCTTCCCAAAATAATTCTTTCTTAATTATATGATAAGTTTTCAAGAACCCTGAGTGTCCTCGAATTAGAGATGCATGCAACTCTGCAAGAATCTTATGCTTAAGCTCTGAATTTTTGCACAAGTATAACCTACCCTTATACCATAGGACATTTCCTTTCCATTTAAATTTTTTAGAGGCTAAATTACCTTGCTAGAGATTTTGAATCAAATCCTATGTATCCTTGTCTTGCTCCCATTCTAACCTAGCTTCATCCACCCAATCTACTTGCAACATGGACATTACACAAAGTAATGCTTCTGTGGATGCATCCCATCTGGATAGTGCATCTGCTACTAAATTATCTTTACCCTTCTTGTAGATGATTTCAAAATCATAACCCAACATTTTGGCTACACATTTGTGTTGTTCCTTAGATGATAATCTTTGTTCCAAAAAATATTTGAGACTATCATGATCTGTTTTCACCTTAAATTGTCTACCCATCAGATAAGGCCTCCATTATTTAACTGCATGAAGAATAACCATCATTTCTTTCTCATAGATAGGTTTTTGTAGATTATTACCTTTGAATTGATGACTTTCAAATGCAATGGGTCTTCCTTCCTGCATTAGTATTGCCCCCAATCTAGACCCAAAAGCATCACATTTAACAGTGAGTGTCTGTGAGAAGTCTGGAGTAGCCAAAACTGGAGTGGTGCACATAGTTACTTTTAGTTTCTCAAATGCTTTGGTGGCATCATCATTCCAATTGAAAACATCCTTCTTTAGAAATGCAGTGAGTGGAGCTACTATGCTTCCATAACCTTTCACAAATTTTCTATAGTAACCTGTTAGTCCAAGGAACCCTCGAAGGTTTTTGAGAGTTTTTGGCATGGGCCATTCCATTATCACTTTGATATTTTAGGGATCAACTTTGACACCTTTATGAGAAACAATGTGACCAAGGTACTCTACCTCCTGTACTCCAAAAGCACGTTTAGATGGCTTTGCATAAAGTTGGTGCTTCTCCACTATCAACACTTGTTTCACATGTTGCAAATGTGCTTCCCATGTTTAACTATAAATCAATATGTCATCAAAGAAAACTAGTGCAAACTTCCTTAAAAGAGGCCAAAAAACAATGTTCATCAAGCTCTAAAAAGTAGATGGTGCATTTGTAAGACTAGAGGCCATTACCAAAAACTCATAATGGCCCTCATGTGTTCTAAAAGCAGTTTTATGAACATCTTCATCCTTGATTCTAATTTGATGGTACCTCGAGCGAAGATCCAATTTTGTGAAATAATTATCACCATGCAAATCATCAAGTAAATCATCAATTACTGGAATAGGAAACTTATCTTTGATGGTGTACTTGTTGAGTTCCCTATAATCTGGGCACATCCTCCATGTGTCATCCTTCTTTCGCACCATGACCACTGGTGATGAATATGCACTTTGGCTATGCTTGATGATCCCTGCCTCCAGTATCTCATGGACCATCTTTTCAATTTCACTCTTTTGTGCATATGGATATCTATATGGTCTGATATTTGGTGGTTGACTACCTGGAATTAGTTGAAAGGCATGATCATGTTCTCTTTTTGGTGGTAGTTCTTTTGGCATGGCCCCAAAAATAGATGAGTGGTCCTCAAGAATTATCTGTAGATCAGGATGTGTAGATGTCTGTGTGAGTTTAACTTCTATGGAGCATAATCGTGCAATAATTCCCTCTGCCCCCTTTTTTAGCATCTTGGTCATCTGATGTGAACTAATCAATTTTGGAGATTTTGCATGTAATCCATGTAGTTCAATTTTCTTACCTTCAAAATGAAAGTGCACGAATAGTTCTTGGAAGTTCATCTCAATGGTACCTAAGGTTGTGAGCCATTGGACTCCCAAAACAATGTCTATGTTACCCATGGGAATAGCAAACATAAGAGAGTCAAGATTGTACCCACCCATAGTAAGCTTAAAACTATGGCATTTGCCTGAATAATTAATTATGCCACCATATGTAATCATGAACTAAAATTTTGGTGTTGGGTAAATGAAACAGTTCAATTGAGTGGCTAAATTATGGTTTATAAAGTTATGTGTGCTCCCTGAATCAATCAACACTTTCACCTTCTGTTTCTTGAGGAAACCCACCACCTTAAGAGTTTGTGGAGTGCTAATACCTATAAGTGCATGACAAGAGATTGTAGGTTGGGAATCTTCAGGTACCTCCTCTATATCTTACTCATCATCATTGGAGGCATCATTTGCTTATTCATCTTTGTTGGGTCCCTTAATGTAGAATAACTTCTTCTCAACACATCTATGTCCTTTACTCCACTTGTTGTCACAACTAAAACATAATCTTTTTGCATGCTTCTCTTCAATTTGCTGAGGGGTCAATCTAGTAGGTGGAGGAAATGTTGGTGACGATATGCTATGATTTTTGAAGTGAGTGAATGGCTGCTTTTTGTTGGCTATGAATTTTTCCTTAGCTCTACATGCCATGATAATAGAATCAAAAATCTTAAGTGGATTAAACATGTGTACCTCATGTTGAATGTGGTCCTTGAGTCCACCCAAAAATAAGTCATTCAAGTTTGCTTCAGAAATTGTCTCCACATGTAAGGATAGGTTTTGAAAATGATGAATAAAATCCTTGACGGAGCTAATTTGTCATAATTTTGCTAGTTGGCTGAAGTAATTCTCTGTCACACTATTGCCATAGTGTAATTGCAGCTCCTCTATAAAAACTGACCAAGTGACATTAAGAGTCATCTTTTTCTTTTGAGCACACAACCATCGATACCAAATGAATTGATCAGATTCAAGATACAAGGATGCCATGGTAACCTTCTATCCACCTGGAATCTGATGTAGGTCAAAAAAATTCTCCATTTGGTTGATCCAATTGAGTGGATCTTTTCCATCAAATTTGTGCATATCCACCTTTAGTAATAGGTTCCTCTATGGCCATGGAGTTAGATTTGAAGTAGACTGGTTAGGAGAACCACCCTGGTTGGGTTATGCAATAGAGTTAGCTTGATGATTTGACTGATTAATTTTTAAAGCCATCATGATATCTCCCAGACTATCTTGTATGGATTGCATATTAGATTGTATGCCTTGTACCTCACTCTAAATGCCTTGCACACTATAGTCAAGCTAGCTCACTTTGTGATCTATGTTAGAAAACCCTGGTATAAAGTGTCTAGTACATCCCCCTTCTGACTCCATCTCTTCATTGTTAGGAGTTTTACCTGGAGTTTTAGCACCCTTTCTTCGGCCCCAAGTTTGTGGACCTGCCATAAAAGGGTTTTACGATGTCAACCCTTATTGAAACTTTTGTCCCAACTTTGACTAAGTGATTTTGGAATTATGTCAGCCTCAAATCAAAATACACAAATAACATACCATATCCAAATTTTTATAAGATTTCCAAAAATGTAAATAACTCATAAAAATTCTTTGAATTATGCACTATAGAGCAATTTTATGAAAAACCATAAAATAGAGATAAATTTTGTAAAACATATCCAAATGAGCTGAAATTATAATGGAAGCCTAATTTGATTATTTCTCACCTCTATTAAATTTTTTTTAGAGAAATTTGCAACCATTTTTATATATCACAAAATTTAAAAATTTAGTGTTTCGCCCACAAGATTGCCCAAATCACAGCTCTAATACCACTTGTAATGAAATTACTTCAATAATTAAGTATAATAGCATAATTATATCTAAATATGACTGGAATATATCCAAATATATGACAATAGATAAGCCACTTCAAGGGGGCAACCTCCACAAGCTTTAATAAGAGTAGAATTCACAATGATGATAAATAATTACCCACTACCTCCTATATATAGTCTATCTAGGCCATGGTTACTCCATAGGCCGACCTACTAATCAAAAGAAAGCATAAATAAATGTAATATAACATCAAAGAGGGATAAGTAAGCCATAAGTCAGCTAATACTATCCTCATACATGTGATAGGTTAGGGGCATAGCACTCTATCCACCAAGTATAGTGTCCAATCACCTCTATCCTCAATGTAGCTAGTGTAACTATGTACTATCTTGGCTATTTAGTCACTATGTGCCTATATATATTCCACACTATATTTTTGTATCTCACAATCTATATCATTGACACATGGGACAAGGCTCATGCTACTTGGTCCTATCTCCATCTTTGTATTTGAGGCAACCTATCATTGATCATATGGGGCAACTCAATCAGCTGATACATAAGAAACCTCTCATATATCCAAGCCAATAATAATATGATCAATCTTATTGACTTTTGCCCTCTAACTAACACCTCATACAAATCATTTATGAGTTAGAACCAAATCATAGCGCTGAGATCATATAGTACTCCCTTCTCTATGATCATCCTGATCAAGGCTACCAAGAATAGTGGTACCTTACTATTCAACTTGTGATATAATACTCATTGTGTCACAAGTCCTATCATAGCCTTTTGGATATCTAGAATCTATGATGCATATACATCAAACATACTAACTCTCCTACCTGTTAACATCATATTTAAGCCTGTAGCCCACATGGCTAAGGATATCCTCTCCTATAGGCTATTTGGTATACCTATAGTCACTGGTGCTCCTGCTATCGATAGCCCTAGGATGACATGCACATACTCCAGAATGATAACTAGCTATACCATGTCCCCATCCACCTCTTATATGAAGGTGTTAGTCAATCATTCCCAACATCCAAGGAACCTGACCAAAAAATCCAAACTCAAGGGAATCTTACACATATAAGATATCCCTCATAGGCCTACAACTACTAGCCTAGTTCTATCACTTATGGTCAAACACTTCAGTAGATACAATAACCAATACATGTCTACCAATCTCCAAAACATGGGTCATCCTTGTAACCAAGAAATAACAAAAGATGTATTAGATTCTCTATGTCATGTATAATCAAAATAGATTCATTTTGCAATCTTAATAAAAAACAAGCCTAGATTACTTTAATTCATCTATTTTTACCTATCTGTTTCTCTTAATTTTTTCTCAATTCTTAATTTGAAAGCAAGTAAGAAACTAATAATAGGGGTATGCAAAGGAATACCTAGTGAGAGTGTGTGCATGATCTAGATGAAGATGTGAACTCCTATTTAGCTTAGAAGAAATAACCTATAGATAAGAAAGACACTATAAAAGGGGTTGTTATTAAAATAGTTGGGTGGCATGCCTAACGTGAGCTAGATCCAAAAAGCGTATGCTTGCTAAGAGGCTGCCAATCCAATATTTATAAAAATTAAGTTGATATTAGTGAAAAGAGAAAAATACTTGTATTTAATAACATGAAAGTATATACATGCAAGAAGAAGAAAGTTAAATGCTTATTCAAATAAAATAGCTAAAATAGAAAAAACAAGTCAATACCTATGATAAAATAGTTAGGGTCAGGTTCAAAAAGCTAGAGAAGTCTCTATAAATAGGAGGGAATACAAAAAATAGGGTTTGGTTAGGGTTAATTGGTTGAAAGCAACTCATTGTTATTTTATGCCATAGTGACCATTGATGGTTGGGTGAACCGTCGATGGTTGGGTTGACTGTCGGTAGTTGAGTGACCATCAATGATTAAGGTGACCATCAAAGGTTGGGTTAACCATCATTGATTTCTTGTGTAATTTTAGACATTTTTAGAAAGGGAAGTGCAGATTGGGTAGATGGTTAGATGAGGGTTAGAATATGGGTTTAGTTAGAAATAAAAGGTTGGAAGATGAGTTTGAGTAGGTCAGGGTATTTGGAAATGAAATGAAATGAAGAAATAAGTACAAATTTACCTATAACTTGCTAGAAAACTGAAGCAATTTGGCTAGAGTGATAGTACTTTGGCCTTCAAAAGTGGTTTGGATAGAGGTTGAAGTCTTTGTTGCTTCTGCTTATTGGATGAAGGGATGATGGGTACTTGTGCAAGGATATTTGATAACCTAGACATAAATTTGTGTATTTTTAGACCCTTTTCACTTCCTACTTCTCTCCTTTTATAGGATGAAGTTGATAATTAAATAGGAGGAAGTTACTAATTAGATAGAGGAGAAAGTTACTAATTATAATGCTTTAAAGATGGTTTGTATCACAAAAATGAAAGTTGTTAAATGTGCCATGCTTATCTTGTATAATTAGTAATGCTTTTAAAGAAAGCTTAGAAAACCTGATCATCAATGATCAAGCTAACCATCAATGATTAGGTTGACCATCGTCAGTCCAAGTTTGAGAGGAAAATGGGTTAAAAAGGGGTGAAGTTGATCTAGAGGAGTTAGGTTTTAGGGGGTTCAAGTTAATAAATCAATAAATGGGCTAGGTCAACTAGCTTCAAATTTGGGTAGGAGTTTAAGGAATTTTGACATCTAAAATAATGTAATTTTTGAGTGTCACATTTTTCCCCTTTTTGTTATGTAGCTTTGAATAAACAAGCTACAAAATAAAAATAGATTGCTCGGTCGAAGGTCTAGTTACCCTAAGTATGGGAGGAGGTGTTCCCCCTCAAACTGGGACTTGATGAGGTGAAATTAAGATCAGGTCAAGGTTTGATAAATAATAAATGGGTAGTCATGAGGTGGGTAACACAAAAAAGGTTGGGCATTTGATATGTAAAGCACAAACTATAACTAAGTATGATAGTCAAAATTATGCAAAGACTAAAGTTGATAATGTTGATAAAAATAAGATTGGGTTTTAAGGAGACATATGATAGGGTAACCAATCCACAATGTTAGTCATAGCTGATTGGGTCATACCTATCAAGTCATTTAGATAGGGTTGGTGTTGTACGTAGGTGTTCACATTAGGAAGTGCTCTCATAAAATAACACAAATGGTCTAGTCATGCACAAGGTGGTATGAATTATAAAATTTCAACATGGCAAGGTTAGTTGGTGTGGCCAAAATGACCAAGGTAAGGTCATCACAAAACACGCAAATGTTTGAGTCAAAAATGGGCAATGTCAAGGTAGACATGGTCAAACCGGTTGGTCAGAGAAGGGTAAGCTTGAAAAGGGAAAATTATAGTTGGGTGGAGTGTAGGCGATCTCCTAAAAAGTTATCACCTAGGTGGAGTTTACTAATTTTTTTGAAAATAAGGTGGAGAATCCTAACCGTCGATGGTCACCTAACTGTTGACAATCAGGAAAAAAAATGCTAAAAGATGAGAGATAAAAAGTAAAAAGGTAAAATCACTTTTAATTTTGAATTTTGTGATCCTAATTATTTGTGTTTTAGCTTTTGAGTATTCTGGTAGTTTGTATGGAGATTTTTGAGGTAGAAAATCAAGATTAGTCAATTATGTGTTTGGGATTGTTTGCATGTTGACTAGATGGAGGGTAGATGAGGGCATGGTTGAGTAGGTGGATGAGGGATTTGACCATGTCATCGATCATGGAATGAGGTAGGAGTTGTCTTGAAATTGATAGCATAGAGTAATTGGTTGTGTTTTAAGTGCATTGTAGTTAGTGGTGAATGATTTGGGTAGGGTTGTGAACTAGCTATACAAGAAAGGATGCCCTAGTTTTAGATTTAGTTGAATATGGTAAATGTGTGGATGAATTTGAAAATTGGATGGTGTTTGAGGTTGGGAATGAAATTTAGATTAGGTTTAGGTAGGTTAATGGTGGTAGGTAGGTGTTTTGTAGAGGTTCTTGATGTTGGGGGTTTGAGGGTTGTGCCATTAGTAGTCACACATAGTGACCATCATCAATTCAACTTGACCATCAATGATCAAACCCAGGGGTAAAAAGATCCTAAGGAACCATCAATGATTTAAGGAATTGTTGATGGTTCAAAGATTTGATGAGAGGTGTGTTAAAAGGTGAATTTAGTTACGTTGTGATTTGAAGGTTTTAAAGGGCTGGTAAAATGTACGTGAAGATGTTGAAAGGTTAAAAGATCTTGTGAAAGCTTTTATAATTTATAAAAATGTAAAATGTTAAAATGGTTTAAGGTATGTGTAAAGCATTTGGAAATGGGTGAAATGTTTGTTCAAAGTGTTGGATGGTTTTAGTAAGCTAGGGAATGTGTGAAGTATGAAAATGTTGGTAAAATATTTTGAAATGGGTTAGATGGTTTGGTAAAGTTTTGGAAAGTGTGTAAAATAGAAAATGTGAATGTTGCAAAGATTGTAATGGAAAGTGTTAAATTGGTTGAGGGTTCTAAAGTGTTGTAAAGTGCTGGTTTGTAAGGATGTGAAGTTTGTTTTAGATAAGAATAAGGTTGATATTTAAAGTGATATGCGAGGAGTGGGATTGGATAGAGGTATGGGTTTTTTTGACTACTAAAGGTAAATAGGATAATTGTGATTTGTTTAGTTGGAATATATTAGAAGAAGGGTAGGTGTAGGTTAATACTCAACTTGATGTGGAAGAAAAAACTAAGTAGGCATGCTAATTTTTTTTTTCAAGCTCGTGAGAAGATCTAGATGAGGGACCGAGTCCCTAAGATATTCAGTAAGGTCTGTGATGGGATGATAGATGACAAGTGGAGACACATGGATGAGGTTGGCTTGGGGACCATGAGACATTATCATCACCTACTATGGGATGTGGTAATGATTGTGGTACTCATCGAGAGATGGGATATAACCATAAACACATTTTTGTTTCCAATGGGGGAGATGACGATTATCCTAAAGGATATTTAGTGGATTATATAGCTACCCATTTGGGGGGAGCCAATATATCATATATAGAGAGAGGAGAAGGACTACCACATGGACTTGATATATGGAGCAAATTGAGTCTAGGATGAATATCATATAGGTGGTATTTGATATAGGCCAATATGCTAGAGGGCTCTAGCAGATAGATGTTTACTCACCATGATGATGATGGATATGTCCAACTTCATGTTGCCTGATTCTAACAATGACCAATTTCTATAGCTCTTACTAAGGTTATTAGTGGAGATGTATCTAGGGAGAATTATGTTTGGGTAGGCCATAATGTTATTAGTGTGTGTGTATATATATATATATATATATATATTTGAGTGTTTAGAGCACATAGGTGATATAGGATTAGTGTCAGGCTCATGCTCCACTACTAGGTATACAAGCATATTCGAGTGGTGAGACCTTTGGGGTTACCATAGGATGGATATGCTCCTAAAAATTATGAAGTGGGTTTCATGAGGTGGAGAGGTGATTATCTATTGATGGGTGCTAGTCGTGGTGCTAGGGACATGGACTAGTTTTGAGATGCTTTGGAGGGTTTGGTGGTGGGTGATGTAGTGTGGAGGCCATATGTGGATTGACTAAGGTGGGTAAGGTATAACTACCACACACTATCACTATATAGCTAGCATGGATTTATGAGAGATGGGATGGCAAGACTAATATTATCTTGCTTGACTAAGCTTGGAGGTAGTTTGGCCTCATACAGGGCATCCCACCATATTTTTTGAGATACAAGAGGGAGGATGCAAAGTTATTGATCCCAGAGCCATAACCATAGGATGTCATATTAGACCATGAGGAGAAATCGATGAGAGTCACCATAAATGATGCAAGGGTTTTTGATGGTTATGTACCATAGTACCAAGCCCGATATATAATGACCAATTTTGGATGGGGTGACAAGGGGTAGTAACCCATGGATGTGGATCCTATAAGGGAACTGACATAGGATGAATAGGTGGTAATAGTATTGGTAGTGGCATAGGGCCAAATTACTAGCTTATAGGGATAGATGGCAACTTTACAGGGTTAGGTGGCCACCTTTATTAGAGAGTGAGATCAAGCGAGAATCTCTCTTGGGTTAGTGACACAAGAGAGAGATTATTTAAGGTAGAGGGTAAGAGTAGTCGTAGTAGCAGTGGGAGGACCACCTAATATAATTTTGAGTACACAATACTTAGCCATTATTGAGGCACTGAGATATTATGAGGCAATAGTGCTAGCTTAGTTGTCATTAGAGATGATATATGGAGAGTATAGGGCTAGTATAGCAGGGGGTCCATCTATAGTTACTCCAGGATAGTGGGGTAGGTAGGGATATTAAGGGGACCACCACTAGATGGTAGTGTAGGTGTAGGCATAGATGAGGCTAGTGGTAGTGGTGGAGGTGGTTGTGGCTTTGGTGCCCTAGGGGCTTGACACTTCATGTTTCATCATGATAGAGATATATGTACATTATTTTGATATCAACCTACGTGTTGATGATGTGAGATGTATATGAGTGAGAGAGACATGGATACATTATGACATGTATTTCCTTATTGATGTATATGATGATTAGATGTTGATCATGATGATTATATCAATGACATGATGATCATGTTATGATGTTTATAGATGTTTATTGATTATGTATTGATGTATTATGATTATGATGATGATACGAGGACTTTTGCTCATGAAAGGATATGTAGATTGATTATTGTTGTTCACATTTGGTTCATGTGATAGATATGATGTATTATGATGATAGATAGGATAGATGGACTTATGATTATGATGTTTTGATGCTATTGTTATAAGTGATGACATGATATTAGGTATGTATAATTTTAGATATGTGATGATTGATTTGATTATGCTATGAGTGATGTTTCTTGTAGATGTATATGATATGTCATTCATTGGATGGATATGATATATATGAGCAAAGATGGATTTTGAGTTTGGTCATAGAATGATATTGTTCATGATGTGATTATGGATATGAGATAGATGATTTTATGTATACATGATCATGGTAACTTTATCTTTTAGATAGATTACTTGATGTATTGATGTTGATAGTAAAGAGAATGATGACATTATTTATATGTATGACATGATTATTATTTCATAATTATGATGTGGCTTAGGGATAATTGCCTATGATGTATATGGGAAATGGTAGATGACTTGGTTTATGTGGTTTGTAGTTAGCTCATGAGGTTTGATATTTATGAAAGGCAGTTGCTCATGTCCCATTCTTTATGAGATGAGATGTGTATATATGTGGATATGTGAAATACATAATATGTTCTGTCTAGTGTTTTGATAAGTATGATGTTGTGATAGGTATAAATTATGGATGATGAGATGAAATAATTGAAATGTGTTTTGTGATGAGATGTTTGAATTTGATATGTTGATAGTTTTAGGTGATATTTTGTGTATATGTGAAGGAGGATGTGTTTATTCATGATGATAGATAGGATGGTTTGAATTATTTATTTGGATGATGTGGTTTATGATACGTTTGATGTTTAGGTGCATAGATGGGATATTGGTCATAATGTTGTGAGGCATATGGATTAGTGTTGTGATGAAAATAATGTTTTGAGTGTATTGATATGATATGTGATATTTGGATATAATGAAGAGACACAAAGTTGGTATAAGTAACAAACTAAATGTTGGAAAAAGAGTCATGAGACACATGTCTTCATGAACTAGTAATGAGAAGGTAAGAAAAAGGCATGATGTGTTCATTGGTAAGGGCCAAAAAAAACCAAGTTGGATTGATTTAATGAAAATAATCCTTTAAAATGCTTTACATGAGCATGCTTTGATTGAAAAAGAAGGTATCATGATCACTTTGTGTCAAGTAAGCTCATAGTCCCTTGAATTTAGAGAGGGTATGAAGGGAATGTAAGTGATAGGTAGATGGGTTAAAGGGAAATGGGTGATCTTTTAAGCTGATGTTGGTTATCTTTCCCCTTCTATAGGTGACCAAAGAACCGTAATATACAATTCCATGTCTTAATATAATGTGTAGAATGATCGATTTAGTAAGTATAATAATGCCATATACAAAAGTCAATTGCAACTTACTTACTTTGATTTAGACATAGGGTTGTCTATTTATTTTGTTATTTTGATAAGTTGATAAAGCTGATTGATGCGAGAAGCTTCAAATGATTATTTTGACATACTAAACTTAGACATCCTTCAAGGGAGTGGTCTAAAGTTAGATTTTTATATCTATCCTTCAAGATAATAGTCTATCTTTAAGCAATTTAGTTGTTTTACAACTGTCCTTTAAGGGAGCAATCTGCAATGCTAGAGATATGGTCCCAATATTTTTTTGGGATCCAGTTTGATTTTGAATGCTAGTTTTAGACATGGATAAGTCTATTTGGGCTTAGAGGTCTACCTTCATGGAATTAAGAATTTTAACACAAAATGTTAATGATAGATGAAAGAAAGTGGTTTGAGAGACAAATTGTCATGGTATTACATCTGAGTAGAGATGAAAAGTATCCATAAGAACTATGCCATGGATAGAGTCATGGTATCCATGCTTAGTATTAAGTTATAACTGTAATGGATAATCACATGGTCCTATGTTGAATCAATTATTCCCAAGAGGAATAGGGATAGGTAGGTGAAGTGAAGTAAAAATCTCATAAACCTAGATATGAGCTTAAGTTAGACATAAAGGTGAGTTTGATCCTTATTTTAACAATAGAAAGGATGCAGATACAAAGCATTGAAAGGCTCAATTTTGGGTTTGCCTTCGAGAGAAGATAAATGATAAGCTCTTGATTCATACTTATGGGTTATGATGTACGGTCTAAGTTAATCAAAAGTAAACTTTTCCTCTTCCTATTTATCCATATTAGTTACACGTTGGTTGATACTAGGAGAATAGATGGTCCTAGTTACTTTTTGACACTTAATTAGATGTGGAAGAGATTTGGATTGACAAAAGGATGAGATTGGTTAGGTGATATTTGGTGGATAAGGTTAATCTCAAATGAATGGGGGAGAAGGTGACTCCTAAATAGGTTGGGTAAAAGATAAAGATAATCTCTATCAGTCTAGGGTTGATAGGTTTGACTGATAGGTTTGAGGCAAACATGATAAGGGTTAATTTGGTTAATTGGTAAGGTATGGTTTAGGTTGATAAATTATCCATGCCTCATGGAGTGAAGGTTCTCCCCATTACTTTCCATGGATGTTTAAGATGGGAAAAAGATCTCTAGATGAGGTGCTGGTTAATAATAAGGTTTATGAGGGGAGA
Organism: Torreya grandis; assembly: GCA_037957365.1. Classification (NCBI taxonomy): domain Eukaryota; kingdom Viridiplantae; phylum Streptophyta; class Pinopsida; order Cupressales; family Taxaceae; genus Torreya; species Torreya grandis. The sequence continues at coordinate 724,420 of JARHVA010000135.1, forward strand.
AGATGGCTTCATCCACCTCTAAAAAAAGGTTGTTATTTATTAGTGGTTAATTAGTTCGAGTTGTAGGTGGTGTTTTGGGTGGGATTTCCTTTGTTGTACCAAGGTTAGGAAAATAATGTTGGGTTTGATTTAGGTAGCTTAGGATAGGGTTGGTAGGTTTGATGGGTTTATCTTGGTTTGGGTTGTTAGAGAGATTGGTTAGGGCTGAGTTAAAAGGTATGTTGATTGTGGTTGATTGATTTGGTATAGAAGTTGGTTTGATTGTTTGGTTTGGCTGGTAAATGAGGTAGGGTGAATGGTTGTTAAGGTTGGGTTGATGGTTGGTAAGGTAAAGTTAATGGTAGGTTCCACAAAATTGGTAAGTGGAAAAGATTAGCTGGTTAGTTTCACTTGGGTGAGTGGAAAAGATTGGTTGGTTTCCTTGATTTTGAAAAAAAGGTGTGAAGGTTCCACTTGGTTAACAAGTGGTTTGGTTAAGGGTTAGAGAATGGTTTCCTTAGTTATAGGTTCAATAAGGACCAAATCAAATGGATGGGTCTTGTTGTGTTGAGGGCTTTGGTCATGGGTTTCCTCAACAATGATTGAAGGAAGAGGTTCAATGATTGATTGCTTGAAGATATTCTAGGCTAGGTTGGGGGAACACAAATAATATCCTTTAAAACTTCTTTGTGATTGATAAGGTTTTGAATGAGCATCTTAAAAGAGCCAATCTATTGATGTCATGTCTGTATGTGTGATGATAACACAAAATTCATTCTCTATAAACCAAATTGGCTTTAGAAGATATTTATTGATAGGTTTTATTTGAGGAAGATTAATGATGGAAGCCTCTAAGGGTTTGTCAAATATTGAGGCATATGATTCCCCCAATATGGTGTATTGCTTAGGAAGAGGGTACACCAATGGCTCTTGAGTTTGTAAGCTAATTAGTTAGTTTAATGAGGTTTATTGGTTTGATAGATTTGATTATATTGATAAGCTATGTAGGTTTTATAGGTTAGGTGGGTTTGGTTGGTAGGTGTTGATTGGATTTGATATGGTTGATAAGTTGGATAAGGTTGGTAAGGTTGATAAGGTGGGTTGGTTTGATTGGATTGATAGGTTGGTTCGGTTGATAGGTTAATGGATTGATGGGTGGATAAGTTAGTTGATGGGTTGGTTGATAGGTTGAGGTTAATAATTTTGGTTGGGGTAATGGATATGATGGTTAGTGTAGGTGGCCCAAGGTTTGGTGTGATTGATATGATAGATGTTGATAGGTTGTTATGGAGTATGATGATGACCAAATGGTTGTTGATAGGTTGTTGATCAGTTGTAGGTGAAGTTTGATTGATCATGGATACCAGAGATAGATGACTCTAACTTGATCATCTAGTTCATTAACATTGTAACCAGCTTAGGTGGTAGTTGACATTTTATTGGTTGGTTGAAGTTGAAATATGATTGGTTATAGGTAAAGTTGATTATAGGTGAGGTTGGTTGTAGATTAGGTTGGGTGCACTAGTTTCTCAGTATGTAAAGTAATGCTCTAAGACAAGAGGGTTGTCTTTCAAGATTATAGCAAAGCTAGGATCTCTAGGGAAGGCTATAGGGAGGCTCTCCATTAAACAAGGTAGGGGAGATGTGGTAGTGGAAAATAGATTTTTGGTTGGTTCAATTCCTCAACTATTGTCTAGTAAAGATTATGTGAAGAATAAAAAAGAAATGACAAAAACTCATAACTCAAGCAAAGAAAAAGTAAAAGAAAAGAACCCATGGTAATCCAACATACACTAAAGTGTGTTTAGCTACCTAAGATTATTTTTTTAGATCACTTTTGGATTATGACTTAGAAAGTATGAAGAATAAATTTAACTTGTAGATCAGGTACTAAAGAGGAAATCTAAGGTTGGTTTTAGGTGCTCAAGAGAGAAATCTATGTTAAACTTTAGTACTTATCTTGGTATTGGGTCTGACCCCCTCACTTCACACATCATAGTGATAGGGGTGTTAGGTGCTTAGCCAAAATATACTAAATTTTAGAGTTTATACTCAACTAGAGAGCTGAGTTGATTCTCGCCTTGGTAATGATCTCTAAGTAGGATTGTCAAGAAATTGTAAGGTTGACTACTAGGTGATGAAATCCTAGTCAGGCATTATCTTAGGTATGTTCTAATGTGTTGATTTATTATGTGGTTTGGATAAGTGTGTGATAACAAGAGTGAAAAATATGATTAATTAATTTGCCTTTAAGTTACTAGATGAACTAAAACAAGCAAGCAATCAATGTATGCAGAGGATTTAATTTAATGCCAAAAGAAATTTTATATTTTATTCGATGAGCATACAATAAAGGAAGAAAAAGGGATGCTATGTCCCACTAGGCATGCCAAAATGTTTCTCTTAATTTTTTCTCATTTTGTAATTTAGAAGCAAGTAAGCAACTAATAAAAGGGTGTATAAAAGAATATCTGGTGAAAGTACACATATGATCCAGATGATGATGGGAACTCCTCTTTAGCTTGGAAGGAGTAACTTACATATAAGAACGACACTATAAAATGGGTTGTTAGAAAAATAATTGATTGGACTACCTAACATGAGCTAGATCCAAGAAGCATATGTTTGCTAGGAGGCTGTCAATCCAATGTTTATAATAATTAAGTTGACATTGATGAAAAGAGAGAAATAATTTCATTCAATAACATGAAAGTAAATTCATGCAAGAAGAATAAAGTAAAATGAATTTTCAAATAAGATAACTAAAATACAAAAAATTGGTCAATACCTATGCTCAAATTGTTGGGGTTAGGTCCATAAAATTAGAGAAGTCTCTGTAAATATGTGAGAGCATAGAAAATAGGATTTGGTTGGGGTTAAAGGGATGAAAGTAACTATTATTTTTTACCATAGTGACCATCAATGGTTGGGTGAACCATTGATGATTAGGATAATCATCGATGGTTGGGTGACCATTGACGGTTGAGGTGACCATCGATGGTTGGGATAACTATCAGCAGTTGCTTGTGTAATTTTAAAATGTTGAAAAAGGGAAGTGTAGATTGGGTAGATGGTTAGAATATGAGTTTGGTTAGAAATAGAAGGATAGAAGATGAGTTTGATTAGGTCAAGATTTGGAAATGAAATGAAATGAAGAAATAAGTACAAAGTTACCTACAACTTGCTAGAAAGCTGAAGTAATTTAGCCAGAGTGATAATACTTTGGCCTTAAAAAATGGTTTGGATAGAGGTTAAAGTCTTCATTACTACTTATTACTAGATGAAGGGATGATAGGTACCTGTATAAGGAGATTTGATAGCCTGGATGTGGATTTGTGGATCCTTTTCACTTCCTACTTCTCTCCTTTTATAGGATGAGGTTGCTAATTAAATAAGAGGAAGTTACTAATTGGATATAGAATAAATTTGCTAATTACAATGCTTTAAAGTTGGGTTGCATCACAAAAATGGAAGTTTTTAAATGTGCCATGCTTATTGCATACAACTAGTAATGCTTTTAAAGTAGGTTTGGAAGACTTGACCATTGAAGGTTAGGCTAGCCATTGACTATTAGGCTAACCATCAGTGGTTGAGGTTTGAGAGGAAAATAGGTTAAAAAGGGGTGAAGTTAAGTTGAGGAGTGAAGCTAGGGGGTTTAAGTTAATAAATCAATAAATGGGCTAAGTCAACTAGGTGGTCAACTATCTTCAGGGTCAGGTAGGAGTTCAAGGCGTTTCAACATCTAATACGATGTAGTTTTCAAGTGTCTATACTATGTTTAGCCTATTTGATCCTTTTTTCCCTTGGTCATTTTAGGCTATTATAGCCTTCTTTTGGCCTTTTACATGCATTTTCATACCATTTTGGTTCATTGGTCAAACTAGTTTGACTAAAATTTCCCTATTTTTGTCTTGGTTGACTTAAAAATCTAAGTTAATCCTCTTCTTTTCCCCTCCCTAGTACTGCATTATCATTTTAAACTTTTTTGGATCAGTTGGAAAACTATACTAGGTTGATAGTCTAAAAAATGTATAGGGTTGGCACATACCTATTGGGTCAACAGTGTGGATTTGGCCTATTTTCAGCCTACTGGGTCAACTGGGTCGACCTAATTATTTTTCACTGCCGACCCCTTGCATTTTTATAAAAAAGTGTCTTTTTCAATTTTCTTCCTAATCCTTCAAACCCATTTTCCTAATTGGTTTTTCCTACCCATAAAATCTAATTTTGCTTCATTCTGACATCTAGAAATGCTAAAAATTATTTTTTTCTAAAAATCCACTTAATTCAACAAAATTACTCAAAAATTGGCTTAAGATTCATAGTTACATACTTGTAGTGCACCTTTTGCATCCCGTAGAGGTCCTCCTCATCTAGCCTATCATCTCCTTGCCATTTTAGCTTGTTTGGTATTTAGAGCTCTTTTCCTCTCTTCAACAAGTCAAAATAATCAAATGACTTGTTTTTCCTCCTATTTAAAAACATTTTTCAAGATTCAAATTCTTTAATTATTTTTCTGTAGATTCCTTCTTTTGCCTATATCTTTGTTTCTATTCATCCATTTTCAAAACCATAAAATGCATTAGATTCATGATGATGTAGAGAATACTTTCCTCTATCATATGCCTATATTCTAAAAAAATCTATTTTTTACACTAACTTCTATAGGTTAGCCTAATTTTCTTCACATTAGACACCTTCACATATCTTGAAATCTACATATTTATCTATAACACTAAGGTAAGTAAAGATATGTGTTTTTCAATTTTATCCTTTCATTTATCTTATTTTCTACTTATTGTAATTTAATTAGAATCAATATTGTGTGTTATCATGTTTTATCCCAAAGCACCATATTGTGTTGCACTCACATGACATGTGATGAGCTTCAAGTTGGGAATATGTATACACATAATATTTTCAAACTTTTATAGACTATTGACACTTTTTATCTTTCAAGAACCCATCGAGTCTCAATCTCTTTGAGTGTATGTCTTAAGGGGTACACCAAGAAAGGGGTGGGTAGACTATTAGTGCTTCATAAGATTATTGTCCCTTTTGACACTTGCCATATGCACACTCATATCTTAAAACCATTTACCCTAAGATTATTCCTATCTGTTGTACCCATTCTAGTCATTTTCTATGCTTTATCCTCCTTGTTCTTTCCTTAACCCCTTTCACCATTTGAATATACTTGGTTGACTGGGTCGACCTTATATAGTTTTTAGCCTTTGATTAATATATAGGGTTAACTAGGTCAACCCTATACTATTTAGGGTATTTTTCATTAGGATTTTTGTTATCCTTTCAGCTGACCTAGCTTGTGACCTATTGAATTATTCCCTAAAAACATACATGGTCAACTAGGTCAACCCTATATAAATGACAGATTCAAAATGATTTAGGGAAAGATCCACCTATATATACAAGTTCATTTCCAACCATTTGTAAGAAGATAAGTTAAGAATAATAAGTGTGAATGAACATTTGATTATTGACCATTCTACTTGAATAATAAAACTTAGATTTCCATACTTTTTTTTAGAGATACAGATCTTATCCTGTGGAAAAGTTTATTGGATGCATAGATAGGTTATGTAACCTAGAGATAATTTGTCTTTGTTATCATACATACCACAATAATCTCTTGCAAAGCACCTTGGCCAAAGGAGAGATTGAGGCTCGACAGATTCATCTTCAAGGTAAGTAATCCTAACTTTATTTCTCTTTTGTAAGAGTAGATAGATAATGTAGTTGTGCTTCTCTCCCATGCGTTAGGATTCCATAAACATTAACATGAGTATATTTCTTCTATGCATGTTTAATTTAGTTTTTTTTCTAACCCCTACTTTATGACACAAGTTTTGGTGTACAATAGATTAGATTTACTTTCTTGTTTATTAAAATAGAGTGAACATTAAACCTAGGAATCTTTTAGGGTTATTGCATGATTGTGTTAGACTATAGGGTTTGAAACCCTTCCTAACATGGTGTACTATGACAAGTGATCCCCTAATCAGGTTTATTAGATCCTTATATTAGTCATGTTCCTGCTTAACAAATATATTTCCAATCGAAAGTGTAGGTATGCTCTATCTTCTCCAAGCTAGGATTGATTTATAGACATGATGTATTTTTGATTGTATACATGATGGTGCTAGTGCATGTGTAAAAAGACCCCTCAAAACAGAGTAGTCAAAGCATAAGGATGGTGCTAATTTGATTGATACAAAAAATATTATGACTTGGTGTAATGAAAACATCTGTCATGGATCAGATAAACATTATCATGTATAAAGATCCTTTTGATTAATTGAGGAAAAAAATAAGATAATGCATGAAGATTACATTAAAATACTTGGATCTAGTGTTTTCCACTCCATTCAAAGCTCAAATTCAAATTCATGGACTATTTATACTAGATATATAGCATGTTTTTGTTTCTTATGTATGAAACTTAATTGGAATAAATGCAAGTCAAAATAATGGGTTGATGAATGGTATTGTAGACCCAAATCCCCTATAGAGAGTATTCATTCACTCCAACAATTGATAGATCATGAAATGGCATCATTAGTTGACTTTAACCACATGTCAGATCTTGTACAACTAGGTACAATTTGTTCTTTAATTAAATATACAACCTTAGATATTAGTGATATTATTATTTTTTCCTAGATGTACTTATAATTTTATTATACTTTAAATACAGGGCATGTTTTTGTAGTCATTACACCTAAGAACAATGATGAGGGAATATACTACTACTTGTGTCGTGTAGAGAAAAAAAATAATCACAAATGTTATGGATGGAGAAAAACTAATTTATCCCACTAGATCTGTAGTGGTTACTAGAACCTTACTTCATAGGTACTATCATAAAAAGATAAAACAATTGTTATTTGAGGACTTTGAAACACACATGAGGGTGATTCATTATTTGAACCTTGTTATTGTTACAAGTATCTAAATGATCAAATATTATGGAAAGCCTCACAATAGAACTTTATAGAAAGTACATGAATCTGACCATGAAGCAATTATGGAAACACTTGCAAACAAAGCTAATCCTAAAGGTAAATTAGATTGAATTAGTAAGTTTATCTAGTATTTCAAATAAATATAATAAATTTATTTGATTTAATGTATTTTAATTTTCAACTATTTTATGATTATGTGTTTATTTTTGTTTAAATTTTTTACTAACAATTTAAATGTAGGTTAGTGGTACCAAATGAGCTTCTCCCTTCACGTGGTTAGTGTCATGAGTAGATAATATTATCTTCTTGAAACTAATAGAAGACAAAATAATTTATTTTAATTTCATCTACCTTAAGAAAATATTTTTTCACATTCTCTTTGTTTACCCTTTCAAGAAAACACAAAAATAGTCTTATTTATGCTCTCGTAGAGGACTTGTCCTTACACATGTGGGAGATGATCATTCATCTCTAGCCATCATGGTTCTCGTGTAATGCATGATGGAAGTTCATTCATTTTGCACATTCAGGGATGAGTGAATTATTTTAAGGGATGCCTCCAATAAACTAGAACTTTCACTCTTGGGGGTCCATCAAAACCTAAAAAAATTGATTCTATCGTAATAATGCCTATCCCAACATGTTTGCATAAACAATTTATCGATTGGGCTGATGATTTAGATGACCCTCACTAACCAACTTTTATCATTTTTTGAGAGATTTGGCCATGAGAGAAACCTCATATCCACATCTCATCCATCATGAGTTAGATAAAATCCTCTTGAGATTTCTTAGAGGATTCATACTTTCACGTGTAGGAACTGATGGTTCATCTCTATCTCTCATGGTTATTGTACAATGTACAATGAAAGTTTACTCATTTTATACATTCAAGAATGAGTGAATTCTCCTAAGGGATGCCTCTGATCAACTATAATTTTCTCTCTTAGGGCTCTACCAAGACTAGAAAAAGGTGATTCTAGCCTAAAAATGCTTATCCTATTGTGTCCACATAGATCGTTCATTGATTGGGATGAGGAGTCAGAATCTACATCCCTTGTTGAACAACTTTTGGCATGTTCTGAGAGATTTAGCTATGAGATAAACCTCATTGCCACATCCCATCCATCACGAGTTAGATAAATCAAGATTTCTTAGAGGACTCATCTTTCCACATGTAGGAACTGATGGTTCATCTCTATCCTTCACAGTTCTTGTGTAAAACACAATGAAAGTTTACTCATTTGCACATTTGGGGACAAGTGAATTCTCTTAAGAGATGCCTTTGATCAGCTACAACTTTCACTCTCAGGGGTCAATCAAGATTGAATAAAGCTAATTCTATCTTAAAAATGCCTATCTTAATGTGTTCACATAGATGGTTCATCAATTGGGCTGATAAGTTAGAATCTATGGCCCTCACTGACCAATTTTTACCCCATTTTGAAAGATTTGACCATAAGAGAAACCTTATTTCCACATCTCATCCATCATGAGTTAGATAAAATCCTCCTAGGCTTTATTATAGGACTCATCCATGCATGTGTAGGAGCTAACAGTTTATCTCTATCCCTCATGGTTCGCATGTAATGTATGATCAAAATTTACTCATTTTGCACATTCAAGGATGAGTGAATTATCTTTAGGAATGTGCCTCTGACCAAATGCAACTTTCACTCTTGGGGGTCAACCAAGACTAAAAAAAGATGGTTCTAGCCTAAAAATTCCCATTTGGGTATGTTTGCATAGACGATTCATTGATTAGGTTGATGAGTCAGATTCTACGACCTCCACAAACCAACTTTTACCCTATTTTAATAGATTTAGCCATGAGAGAAACCTCATTTCCATATCTTTCTATGTACCTAGGGATATGATATATTAATGTATATGGGTTGATGGAGATGTTGACATGTGGCACACATCCCCTTAGTACAATATATTAGGACAATGGAATAACTTGTGGAATTAGTACATTGGGTAATGGTTAACCTACATTGAGATTAGGAGGTTACCCATCCATGGGTTAGATAGATGTATATATATATAGGAGATGATTATCATGGTAAAGATATCAAGTAAGCATTAATTCTTCTATTGTAAGAGGATATTGGAGGTTTTCCCTTCAAAAAGACATTTTGGAGTTATTCATTCCTAAAGGAGTATTATATGGTGTTGCACTAAATTAAGGGTATTTATGCATATATTGAATAACTAAATCATATCAAGATCTTATCAAGTGGTATCAGAGCTTTGATTTGGGCAATTTGTGTGGAGTGAAACCCTAGTTTTTTTGAATCATCAATATCATTTTATTGGTTGCAAATTTTTACACAATTTTTTTATTGAACATGGATAATATTTTGAATAAGTTACAGTGAAAAAATAGAGATTTTTTGATTAGTTTTGAGGGAGTTGTTTCTATTATAAGGTTTATAATAATTTATGTATATATTCCAACATATAAGGAAATTTTATTCCAAATTTTTACTGGAGATGTAATAAGATATAATAGAATCACAGTCAAAATTTTAGAATTTTTGGAGTTGTTTTGAGTGATTTGTTGTGATTTTATGGTTGTTTTTATATTCAATATATAGGCAAAATTTGTGACATTTTTTCACAAAATTTTGACTAGGGTTCCAATATCATAAGAGGAATCTATAGTAAAAATTTGGGACTTTTTAGATAAGTTTTTTTATGAGTTATTGACATTTTAAGGTTTCATGAACCCTAAATTTTTTTGTGGATCATGAAGTTGCAAAAATTTTCAAGGGAAGATGATGTTGATGCTCAAGAATGGTGGCTCATTTTTAAGGAGAATAATACTAATAAAATTTTATGGAAAATAAAATTATCTCTTTATTTGTCTGGGCCTACAAAACATTGGTGGTTTAATCAATTGAGCTTTGCACAAAAGTCTTCTTCATGGGAAGAAATGGAACAAACCTTCCTAGATCGATGGGATATAAAAGAAAAAGAGGATGTAGAAGAGGAATAAAATAATGATGATAAAGAATAAGAAGAAGAATAAGAAGAAGAAGGGTTCAAATAATTTGGCTGTAAAGAAATTTGAGTCAATTTTTCAATTTCATGGATGCATTCAAAAGAAGGTGGTTGTGTCCATAAACCCTACCAACAAGTATAACTTCATTAACATGAATGTGGCCAAACATTTACATGTTCAATCAAATAATATCAAAGAGGTTTAAGTAGATGGTAATAATATTTCAATGTTTGAAGATTTGAAGCTCATTATGGGAAAATATGTTTTCCATTTAGATTATTATGCTTTGGATATGGATGATGTGGATATAGTTCTTGGATATCCATGGTTAGATACTTTGGGAGCAATGAATATTAATGTTCAGAAAAATTTCATGAAGTTTTGGTATAAGAAAAAGAAGATCACTTTACAAGATATCAATAGTGAGAAAGGCACCAATAACAATCCAAGTAGATCATGAAGATGAGATTGAAACATGTGATGAAGAGCATGATGAAGATTCAAATGATATCGATAAAGACACACCACAACTAGAAATGAACACTTCATCTACTAAAGAGACAATGAAGAAAAAGGTGGAAGAGGTAGAAGCAAAGGTGGATAAGGTTAAAATATTATAAAAAGTTGAGGTATATAGACACCCACATCATCATGAGAGGAAAAAATCATGGAACCAGGTGAGGAAGTGTCATAACAACAATCATTTTGTCTATATAGGAAATAAAATTTCTAATCATTACAGATATGCATGGAATAAAAAGAATACCTACTATGGTCATGATTGGAATCAGAGTAGCGCAACAGAATATGGTACATGGAATAAAAAGAGGAATAATTATGATTGGACACCAAAGCAGTATAATTATGATCATAAACAAAATCAGAGGATCATAATGGAATTTGGAAATAATATTGGAGAGATATCACCTGGAAAGATCACATATGGATGCCTAGATGATCAATATTGGAGACAAGTGTGAAATGATTTGAAACACACTCATTATTTGGTTTCTTCCTATGTTTCATGGATGAAACACGTTAAGGAGGGAAGTAATTATATGTACCTAGGGATATGATATATTAATGTATATGGGTTGATGAAGATGCTTCATGTGGCACACATCCCCTTAGTTAGTTATATGGGTACAATATATTAGGATAATGGAGTAACCTGTGAAATTAGTACATTGGGTAATGGTCAGCCTACATTGATATTAGGAGGTTACCCATCAATGGGTTAGATAGATGTATATATATAGGAGATGATTATCATGGTAAAGATATCAAGTAAGCATTGAGTCTTCTATTGTAAGAGGATATTGGAGGTTGTCCCCTCGAAGAGACATTATGGAGTTATTCCTTCCTAAGGGAGTATTATATGGTGTTGCCCTACTTTAAGGGTATTTCTACATATATTGAATATTTAAATCATATCAAGATCTTATCATATCTCATCCATCATGAGTTAGATAAAATCCTCCTGAGATTTCTTATAAAACTCATCCCTGTACATGTAAGAGTTAATGGTTCATCTCTAGCCCTCATGGTTCTCATGCAATGTGTAACGTAGCTTCGCTTATTTTGCACATTCGAGGATGAGTGAATTATCTTTAGGAATGCCTTTGAAAAACTATAAATTTCAATCCTAAGGGTCAATCGAGACTGGATAAAAGTGGTTCTATCCCAAAAATGCCCATCTAGATGTATCCATGTAGATGGTTCATCAATTAGGTCGATGAGTCAGATTCTATGGCCCTCAATGACCAAATTTTACCTTGATCTGAGAGATTTGGATGTTATAGAAACTTGATTAAAAAATCTCATCCATCATGAGTAATATAAAATCATATTAAAATTTATTATAAGGCTCATCCTTACACATGTAAGAGCTGATGATTCATCTCTATCCCTCACGGTTCTTGTGCAACGTGTGATAGAAGTTTACTCTTTTTACAAAGTTAGGGATGAGTAAATTCTCTTTAGGGATGCCTATGACCAACTATAAATTTCTCTCCCAAGGGTAAATTAAGACTATACAAAGGTGTTTGCATCCTAAAAATTCCATCTATATGTGTTCACATAGACGATTCATCGACTGGGTTGACGAGTCAGATTCTATGACCCCCACTAACCAAAATTTACCTCATTTTGAGAGATTTGGCCATGAGAAAAAAATAATTACCACATATCATCCATCATGATTTAGATAAATTCCTCCCAAGATTTCTTATAGAACTCATCCCTACATATTTAAGAATTAACAATTCATTTCTATCCCTCATGGTTCTTATGAAACACACAACAAAACTTTTCTCATTTTTCACATTCAGGGACGAGTGAATTCTCTTTAGAAATGCCTTTGACCAACTAAAAATCTCAATCTCAAGGGTCAATTTAGACTAAAAAAAGGTGGTTATATCCTAAAAATTTCCATCTAGATGTGTTCATGTATATGGTTCTTATATTGGGTTGATGAGTCAGATTCTACGGCCCTCATTGACCAAATTTTACCCCATTCTAAGAGATTTGGTCATGAGAGAAACCTCATTAATACATCTCATTAATCATGATTTAGATAAAATCATCCTAATATTTCTTAGAGGAATCATCCCTTCATATGTAGGATCTGATGCTTCATTACTAGCCCTCATAATTCTCATGTAACATGTGATGAAAGTTTGCTCATTTTGCACACTCAGGGATGAGTAAATTCTCTTCAAGGATGCCTCTAAATAACTGAGAATTTCACTTTTGAGGGTTAACCAAGACCAGAAAAAGGTGGTTCTAGACTAAAAATGCCTATCTAGTTGTGTTTGTGTAGATGGTTTATCAATTGGGTTAATGAGTCAGAATCTATGACTTTTATTGACCAACTTTTACCTCATTCTAAGAGATTTAGCTGTGAGATAAACCTCATTACTACATCTCATCCCTGATGATTTAGATGAAATAATCCCATGATTTATTAAATTACTCATCCATGCACATGTAAGATATGATGGTTTATATCTATCCCTCATGGTTCTCGTGTAATGCATGATAGAAGTTCTCTCATTTTGCACAAGCAAAGAGGAGTGAATTCTCTTCAGGGATGCCTCTGACCAACTATAAATTTCTTTGTCAAGGGTCAATCAAGACTAGACAAAGGTGTTTATAGCCTAACAATTCACATCTAAACGTGTCTACATAGAGGTTTATTGATTGGGTTGATGAGTTATAAATTTATGACCCTCACTGACCAACTTTTACCCCATTCTAAGAGATTTTACCACGAGAGAACCTCATTATTGCATCTCATCTATCATGAGTTAGATAAAATCCTTACAAAATTTATTAAAGGAATCATCCCTTCACATATAATATTTGATGACTTATATCTAACCATCATGATTTTCATGTAATGTGTGACTAAAGTTCACTCATTTTGCCCACTCAGGGATGAGTGAAGTCGCTTCAGGGATGCCTCCAACCAACTACAACTTTCACTCTCAAGGATCAAATGAGACTAGATAAAGGTCATTATATCATAAACATTCCTATTTGTATGTGTCTACATAGATGATTCATCATTTGGGATGATGAGTCAGATTCTATGGCCCCCACTGACCAATTTTTACCCTATTCTAAGAGATTTTACCATGAGAGAAACCTCATTTCCATGTCTCATCTATCAAAATTTAGATAAAACAATCTTTGGATTTATTATAGGACTCATCCTTTTGACATGTAAGAGTTGATGATTCTCCTATATCCCTCACTATTCTCATGTAATGCATGACCAAAATTTACTCATTTTGCACACTTAGGGACAAGTGAATTCTCTTCAGGGATGTCTTCCATCAACTATAATTGTAACTTCTAAACCCCAATCAATACCAGATAAAGGTTTTTATCATCTAAAAATTCCCATTTGGACATGTATGTGTAGATGGTTCATCGATTGGGATCATCTGACCAATCATGTATGTTTAAGAGATACCCTGTTTTGTGTTTCTTTGACAATGAGAAGAGAGATTGGTTTAGAAACTTCAAAATTGAGTATAAAAAATCCAAATGAAGGTTGAAACACCTGTAATTCATTTTTACATACCTCATAAAAGGCTTATTTATTATAAGAAAACTATATCTTGAGTTTTAACCTACTAGAGGGTAATTAGGCCTAATAGACAAAACATGATTTTATGAATTTTTGGGTAAAATATTAAAAGTGAAAAGATAAACCTTTTATTTGAGCATTGATGATTCATGAAACACCTAAATACATATGTATAAGGTGTTTTGAAGTGATAATTCAATACATAATGGGTTTTGGCATGTTAGAGCAACATCAAGACTAGTAAGTCTATGAGAGGTTTTTGATAAAACTATTTGTATTAGACCTTCTAAGGTGTTGTAAAAGTTAAGTAACCTATAAAAGATTGTGATAAATTATTTTAGATATATCTATACCCCTATTTTCAAATATTTATTGTTTTGATACTTTTGAGGCATTTAGGCTTAATTAACTCATAGAGAGCTTTGAGTATTTTGAGTTCAAATAGACAAAACCAATAGATGGATTGGTTTTCCATATTGAGATAAAGATTGAATGTCTTTAAGGACCATAATAATATAACCTCAATTTTTATATACTAGTCAAGGAATATTGAATTTGTTTAAGTATCTTCATTTGTGTTTATATTCTTGCCTTGCCAAGATTGTAATTTTGTGGATAGTCTAGAGAGGGCTATCAATGTCGATATTAACCCATGTATAATTAGGCCATAGTGACTGTATGGACACATATAATTTTTTTAATTTTTTAATGGACAAGTAGGAGCTGAAAACATAAACAAGTGCATCACTAGACCTCCTAACATTTATGATCAAGTGCAATCTATAATATTTACATGTCCATGAAATTGATCCCAATTCCACTTAAATTTCCTTATTATTTTTTATTTTGGTGAAGTATTTTAAACCTTATATTTTTTTTAAGAGGTAATCAATGCTTAACAATGGACAATGATTCTTCACCATGATTTTATTGAGTGATAGTCAATGGATATATGATATGAACCATTATTATTGGGTGTTAGGAATATTAGACCCTTTCAAGGAGAAGACCCAGGGATTATCTTGACCTAATCAAGGAGATCCTATATCTAACACAAGGATTCATCATTCTCCCAAATTTATTTATGATACAAAGGGTTTTTGGTAAATGGACCAGATATATGTGGTGTTTTACTACATAGTGCATTGGAAGAAATTCAAGCTCTGGGAACAATCCATTATGTGGATTTAATAACTTGTCAAGTTTTATTTATTGGACATTGATTTCATTGATCACACTATAATCTCTTACTTTATTTCCTACATAGGTGTCTTAAAACAAACCATGAACAACATGAAACTATGCATGTTCATGATCAATTTGTGACATTTTTTAGAAGACACCAACGTGACTTTGGTTAGTGGAGTTGACTATAAGAAGTTGAAGAAGTAATATTTTGTGTGTGTATACCAAATTTTTGGTCTCATTTGATATGTCAGAATCTCAATCATACAAGTACAACCTCCCTAATAATATGCCATAGACTTTAAGAGGCATAATGTTGCAAGCGATGGTGCCCTTCATAGGCTCAAATTTATACTAGAATGTGCATTACCTCCAAACTTATTTATTTGTACCTTATTGAATCAACCCAATGGATTATAGCTTGTAATTCACAATAGTGGGGAGGCTAAGTTGTTGGGTTATAGCTAGTGTGATGATGTTATTCTAGATTAGATTGTCAATGATAAGACATGAAAAGGTTGAACCTTGACCCATAACATGGTATGGAAGAGGCATTCACACTCCTTAGAGGTCTCTATGGAAGTGGTGTTAGTGATTATAAAACTTTTATATGGTTTAGTATCATCTATATGTGCATGATATGATGTAGGTTTCAAAAGAAAGGATTGATATGCCCAATATTGAGAGTGTTTATGGCTCTTTGGTAATTGTTGATGGTACCACTTTTCACTATAATTATTCTTGCCTTTGTCTAAGCTAGAAGGCATAGGAGGATTCAAGTTTTGTGTGGCCTTATTAGGTTTGTATCCTTTATGAAAAGCATTTTGATTCTATGCCAGAGGTCTAGATGGGGATTTATGAGTGGGTTGGCAAATAAATAGCAAATGTAAATGAAACAAGTAAATAACAAATATCACATGTAAATGTATAATTTACATATTGATTCAAATAACCTAACTTAAAGAATAATGTGTATTTTTAACCCCATATGAAGTAATAATTCAATCATCAACCAATAATATGTGTAAACATTAAATGATAAAAATAGAAAAATATGCATAGTTAAAGGAATCATGTTGTCAAATAGTATATATGTGATACATGCAAAGTTCTATGTCATAATTTAATATGAATAATATAACATACATCAAGAAAAAATGTAGACCATAACATGTACATAGACAAAATGTGCCATATAGGCACACAATGTGGGCTATTAGCATACAAAATTGATTGTGACTATAATTATGTACATAGATAAAATGCATCATATAGGCATACAATGTGGGCCATATCGGCATAAAAAATAGATTGTGCCTAAAACTAGATCCCTAGCACAAAAAATAACTCTCTTGCTCCTCATTGCCTTCAAATAAATTGTGCTTTGTTGCGATAGACACAGAACTAGGGGTGTTGGATGCCTCAATACAAGGAGATACTCTCCTCTCAGCATATGAGTCATCCATTATTTCATCATCAACTGATGAAAATTGTTGTCTCTATACAACATATAAAATATAAAAAGTAATGCCATTTAAATGGTTGTCTAGGGATATGAGACTGCATATACACCTATGATGGGGAATCTTGTGGAGCATACATATATTTTTAGATCTAGAGTTGCATATAATTATGTAAATAAGACATAAAATATCATTGCTTAAAGATAAAAATAATTAAACTATGTGTTCTTACTAGTCTCCATCCCTAATTCATAACCTGCTATGAAGATGGTGGATTCTCTGATGTAGTAGCAACATCACCTAAATTTTTTTATCATCCATGAGAGGTGCCTATAACATCCCTCATCATCTACAAAACCAATAAATGAATAATATGTGAATTCAATGAACATGATAAAAATCTATGACTATAATATATATTAAAATAAAGTTTTTGTTCAAAGGAAAATAAACATGTAAATTAATAAATATGTAATTTAAAAATTTACAAACCGATGTGTAAGGTACATCCATGCCCATTATAGCTTCTACAATAGAGTCAAGTCCTACTGAGGTACCCAAAATATCACCAATCAACTAGATGCAAACAACAAATAACAAATAACAATTTCAATCAAATTAATTAGTCAATTAAGTAAACACATATTCTAGAAAATAAACTTAATATTCTTTTACAAACAAAAACAAACTAAAATAAAAATTAAACCTATGTAATAAACATAGATGGTAAAATATCCTCTACAACAGGAGCCTGGCGTATCTTGATAGGAGTCGCTGAAGCTACTACATCTCACATAGTGTCTAAAATGCTAGTGTCATGCACTGCCAAAGCATCTACATATGGCATATGATTTGACATGATAGTGTTTATCACTACTAAAACATATGCAAATGGTGTATTCTCTGGCCTAATAGTCTCCATAAATCTACTATGTGTATATTGCACATGAACAGGATGTCCCATGCACTTTCTCCTGCATGATGAGTAATGATGCATAGGAACTATAACATGAGTAGGAGGGGCACTAGAAGCTATACCAACACCAACACCACCACTACCACCACTACCACTACCACTACCACTACCACTACCACTACCACTACCACCAATACTAGTACCACCAACACTACCACTAGCACCACCTGTAGGCTAAGTAGAAGTCGTCAAAGTATGCATACCATGTTCAATCACAGCTTGGGTCAAAATAGTAACCACCTCAAGGGTGTCCATTTGTATGTTACAATGCAAAATTTTAGGAATAGTGGCATGTGATATTGTTATTCTATTTTTTGAAGGTTGATTATGATGATTTTGGTCATGCCTAGTACCAAATCTATCAAATGAAGACCCATCTCTCCTACCTTGGGATGCCTTCATATTGAAATAATTTGGATTTTCTTGTAATATAAACTCACAATAAGATTTCATCAAAAATCATAATAGAACCTCATTATTATTACATGGAGGCTCATCAAACACCATCCACCACCTATCCCAAAAGTTAATTTTAATCTCCTCATGAATGCACCAATCAATACTAATGTGTTTGCAATTCATTGGTGAAGGTTGGTTGTTTCCAAGTTTAATAAATAAAGCACACAAATATTCTTTTATTATTTTTTTCTTCACATCTTCATATGATAATTTATCAAAATAAAATTGTTTCAAAGCATCTCTTCGATGCAACATTGTATCTAGTTGTGAAGTCACATTTCCCACTTCATTAAAAGTAGACTCTAATGTATTGGCAAGTAAAATTTGTGCAATACCAGATAAAGAGTGATGCAAACCATTGATATGTATTTATAATTGTTGACATTTGGAATTGTATTACTCATACAATTCAACTTCTTGTGCAAAATCAAATTGTTTGGGGTTTTGTCTAACATTTTCCTCAGGAAATGGATCCATCGAACTTGTGTGGTATACTTGTTTGGGGTTTTGTCTAACATTTTTATATGACTATGGAATAATTGGCATTCCATTAATGACCATGTTAAAAAATGATGCCTTTCAATGATCTATCGAAGAAAAAAATCCTTCAAATAGTCCAAGCATGAAATGTGTGGTATACTTGTTTATGATATAGCCAATTTATCAAAACCATTTGCCATTGAAATTATTTCATTTGTAAGTGGCATTAGAATCATTCTAGTTATGAGGGTCAACTCCTCACATTCACCAATAAAAAACATACATGGAAAAACTTTGATCATTCCACATACTAGAATGAGATGCTAGTTATACTCCATGTCATCAATAAGTGGTGCCCATACCTAGGCAAGAGGCACTTATACATCAAAGTTGATCACCATATCCTCAACTACTTATTAGAGAAAATATTCTCTTCACATGATCAACAAAAGTGGTTAACCAAATTAACGAGATATGAACATGAGATTACCTAAAATAAGGGTAAAGATAATGTTGTCATAGATGTGTTGTCTTGAAAATAAGAATAATAGACAACATTGTGTTTGATATTCTTTCCTATGCTATATTGGGTATATCAAGCACAATAAGAATGGTCTCATGACACCCATATTTCATAACTCATTCAGGAAGTGACCACTAACCTTACCTCTCAAAAACATTACTCTTGGGATGGTCAATATTTAAGGCACAAAGTACATTTGGTATTGGGACCACAATCAAGTCTAAGACAAATAATTCTATTCAAGCCTCTCCATTAGTGAGCCACTCAGGTTTTTTAAAAACATACAAAAGGATTATTGCAATTTTTTTAGGGAAGGTATTAAGTAAGATATCAAAAGGTCTATGGTAGAATATGAAATTGTTTAGTGCAACAAAGGGGAGACTATCTCCACCTTATGAATGGTCCAACCCTTACCTATCCCTACCTAGGTATGGTATGATATTTCCATGAATTTTGTTGAGGGACTACCCAAGTCAAGTAGGAAATCAATGATTCTCATGGTGGTGGATTGGCTCTCCAAGTATGCCCATTTTTTCACTCTTAACCATCCTTTTGATGCCTTAAATTATTTCTCAACCTTTCTTGATTATATCAACCACCTCCACAAGATACTTACCTCAATTGTGTGTGATTGTGATTTCAATTTTACTAGTCCCTTCTAGAAGGATTTTTTCCATGTCTATGGCACCCAACTTAAAATGAATTATGCTTACCATCTGAAAATGAATCCATGTCAAACAAAAATTGTTAACAACTATTTGGACACCTATCTACATTATTTAGCCTCAAATCAACAAACTCATTGGGTCAAATGATTACCACTTAATGAATGGTGGTACAACACTACATACCACACTGCCACTAAGATGACCCCATATGAGGTCATTTATGGTTAACCACCACTTTATATTTAGACATACCTTATAGGTAGTTCTAAGGTATATGTAGTTTATTCTACACTTTGAACATGTGAAATTATCCTTCAAACTCTCAGAGATAACCTCCATCTAGAATAGAACCATATGAAGCAACATGCCAATAAACACCATTTAGAATGAGATTTTTATGTTGATGACATTATTTTTATCCATATACAACCTTATAAGTAGTTATCTTTGATGCTAATGGGTCATCATAAACTTGCACCAAAGTTTTATGGTCCTTATAAAGTGATTTCCAAGATTGGTCCCGTAGCATACAAGTTGGATTTTCTCTCCTCCAAAATCCATCTAGTATTCCATGTATCATGTTTGAAGAAGGTTATTGGTCTACAAGTTATATGAAGGAACATGACACCTCATTTTCTATCATCTCTATGATTAGAAATATCATATTGTTATTTATTAACATTTTTTGCATAAAAGGTGAGATGAGTCAATGGTCATAGGATTTGAGTTAGGCATACTTGCCTATTTACAATATTTTGCTTTACAAAATCCCACTTTACTAAAAAATGAAAAATTATATCCCTCTTGACATAATTTATTATTTGTATCAACTCCTAATATTATCTTTTTATAAGTATCAAGCTAGTGCTTCAATAATTAAGATATACCTAATGAATATTCTTACATGTTGATTTAAAAATAAATCATTAGATGTCTAATATTCACATGGGGAAAATTGTAGGTAGAAAGATCATCATTGTGAAAACTTTCCTTTGGTGAAATATCAATCTACCCTGACACAACTCGAGCATCTTACCAAGTTAAGTCAAGTCAATGATGGGAATCAATGGGTAACATCAATAAAAGAGAGAAATAATTGAGTCCAAGTAAAATAAAGTTAAAAAATGAATATTGTACATTTGATTAAAATAATAGCTCAATTTTTGTCGTATAGGCCATGTTTTTCATAGAAGTTTTTTATTTTCCATAAATACTATGAAATATGGTCAACAACACCCATGCATACATGAGAATATTTTTTGCAAAGATGATTTAAAAATTTAGACACTTTATGCCATTGTATTTCCATGATAATATTTTATTTTTATGCTAGATGCATTATAATAGTAGGAAACCAGTTTATATTCATCTTGGCATCTTAATATGTCATTCACATCATTGTTGACAGTGCTGACACCTGACACCTTGACCTTATTTGACTCTCATAGTAAATAGGTCGTGCCTATATAAATGTTTATATCTTGAATATCTTGTAGCTGAAACCAACACACAGAAAATGTTAGATACCTATTCCTCTACTCCTCCATTAGTTAATTTTCATGTCATTTTTAGGGTCATTTTAATCCCTCTATTGGTCTTGGGTAATTTATGGGCAATTATAATTTTCATTCTTCATCATATGGTTTTACTGTGTCATGTCCATTCATAAACAAGAATAATAATATATATTTTTGAATTAGTGTAGGTATATGTAGAGATAAATATATCATGATTGAGGGATTAAAACTCATAATAGTTGTTAAAATCACTATAACTTTGTATTAGTAATATAAATATTAATATTGTTGTACAAGACTAGCAAGTTATACCAACAAATCATCATCTCTCAATCTTTATCGTTGTCGCCCTCTCATCTTGGCTTCATTAGATCATCCAAGCATAAGCATTATTTATCTCCAAAAGAAACAAGTTTAATTTATTATAGAACCAATAGTCACTATTCCATGTCCACAATAATAGATTAACCAGATCACTATAGAAGAAGAAAAACATATAATTATGGAAAAGTTACGTTTAGTGGTGACAGTTGCTATAGATTGAACAAAAATACTTATAATTATAATATATTATATTATAATAATATATTATTACTTATAATTATAATACAAAGAATAATTTATAAATATAAATGATATAAATAATATATATAAAAATATTATACAATACAATGTAGTATTAATAATATATAATATAATAATATAATCATATATAATATTTACTATATTATAATATTATATATAATTAATATTATATAATAATATAATCATAATATAATGGTAAAGTGGGTATTTGTAAAGTGAAAGAGTTTAAATTAGTAGTTATATCACACTCGAAAGTCATGATCACTAACCCCATCTCATATTTTTTTCAAAAAGCGTTAAGAAACAAAAATATGATATTTTTTGTGAAGGTGACTGAAAAATGAGGTGTGTTTCTTCATATGGTGTGACAATGTGCTATGCGGGAAGGAAACATTTTATTTTATAATAAACTTGAGAAATATAAAATTGGTGAGGAATAGAAAGCTCATACATAAAATGTAAATGGTGAAAGATATAAAGGTGAGCTAGGTCATGATGGTGAGGTAAAATGATAGGGAATTTCAATGAGAGACTCAAAAAATCATTAGAAAATACACGTACAAAGTTCAATGATAGGTCACATATTACAATGAAATCTATAGATTCTACCAAATTGTTTTAATCACCCATTACATGATTGAAACAAGGGTCATGATATCCAAAGACTCTTTTAAAAACATAGAGAAAGCACCATTTTTCAATTTAGACAAGTCTAAAACTCAATTGACAAAATTTTTAACTTTGTTAACTATATAAAACCTAATTAGATGACTCTAAAACCATCTAGGTAAAAATGGAAAAGGGTTATTCAATGAAAGATGCCTCTTATATAATATAATTGAGTGATGAATGATGTCATATGCAAATATTTATGGATATGTATTTACAAGATTTTATATTATCATTCTCAGTAACACTAACAAAAACTATTGTATTCATAACAAGAGTACTTATTTCTCTTTATTTGGTGAATGAAAGAAAGTTATAATTTCTGAGAGGACCACAAACACAACTAATTTTGAGTACTTTATTAGATGAAGGTTTAAATCCCCACAAATTTATGCATTCTCTCTCCAAGCACTATGGTAGTCTGATCCCTCACAACATAATCATGTATAATTTGAACAAAAAGGATTTTGAAAGGACTTACCCAAAATTTTGACCTAAAAAAACACTCTAAAAAATATGGTCATGATGACAATATATGGTTCAAAAAACACCATAAAGAGACATTTGTGTTTATTGAGATGACACTTGTTTCAATCATGTATTGAGTAATTTAAATAGTTTGGTGGAAGATACATATTACATTCACATATGTGACATGTCATTTAACTTTACATGTGTGTCTAGTTGGGCTTATTCAAGTCCATCACTTGAAATAACTTATCATTAACTATCACCATCACCGCCCACCTTTAAATGTTTCATAGCTTTCATGTTCTATATGGATTTTCATTTCCCCTCCACATGGGGTCAATAATAATGGGTTTTACATGAGATTGACCTACCAGTTTACATTCTTTCATGTAATATTCAAATATTTATTTATAATTTATCACAAGCTATAAGAACTAAGTTATTGATATTTCACTTGAGTTATGTTGGAAATGAAAATTATAGAGGAGAAGGTGGATTCAATAATGACCATATTATATTAGGTAATTTAAATGGACAACATAATAGTCTTTGTAGAAAAGGACACAATTGGGAGATGAACAAAGAAGGATATGTTCAAAGAGACTTTTGTTTCTCATGAGTATGAAATTAAAAATGTGCAATGAAATATACAAGGCAAAGGTATAAAATCATCCTTAGAGGTGTACTTATTGTTGAAACAACAAATGAAAAGACATTGAGGTACCATAATCTAGCTTTTAGTTTATGTCCATCCATATTGTGAATATATTAACATCTATAGCAATTAAATAAGGCTTAGCAACATATAGAAACACCAAACCCAAAACCCTAGAATAAAGGGAAAGGCAATAAAAAACATGTAAGTGGTGAACTATTTTAACATGCATTGGGGAATGATAGTGAGTAGTTATGAAAGGGTATTTCAAGTGATATCATACACTAAGGGGCCCATATTGTACACTAAACCCATATTCAAGGTAGTGGTTAGATTTATATGACCTACATCACTTATTGCAAATGGGTATGTAGATTTTAGGGTGGAAACATCTTTGATTTTTTGTTTTCTATTATTGAGGGTGGACGAAGATGTAATGAGAGTTAATTTTATTAAAATAAGAATCCACTTATGATGTGCAGATCAAATCAATGATGTAATGTTGTTAATATGATAAAAATACATTGAGGTCCCAAAGTATATCTTTTTGCTTCCATTAATCCATGCTTCTAATATATTGACACTTGAAAATAAATAATTATATCCCTTCTAGCATTCCTTGCACCATCGGGGGAACTACTAGTAAAAATTTCTTAGGAAGGTTTACACTTTAAAGTGTTTTTTACCTTTAACTTAGGTTGGGTATATATTTTTTAATTACTTTTAATGTTTTAAAAAAAAGTTATTGGTAGGTTCGATTCTAAGTAACAATATATCATGATTATATTGTATAAAGTTAGATTTATTTTTTATAAATATGAACATAAAATTTTAATATAAAAAGAGGTATTTCCACCTAAAAATATACATTATAATTATTGTGTTAATTGAATTAATGATTATATCATGTTGAAATTGTAATGGATCCTGCCTTGTGTATTTTTTACTGTTAGTTTTATTTACAACTTTTATTGTTGTTATAAGTGCTAACTTTTTCAATTAAAAAAATGATTAATTAGTTGAGAATTAAATATGATTTTTTAGCATCTTAAAATTTGATTGATTTTATAATCCTTTCAATTAAATTTGTTTTGATCAATCAGTTGAAAAATAACTATGTTTTTTTGCATATTAAAATTTTATTGATTTCATAATCCCAAGCAATACACATTTAAATGCATCTTGAAATTATCATTCTTAAATTATATTTTTTGTGACTTGACTATGACTAATGAAATAAATATATGCTTCACATAAGCAAAATTATTATTGGAATGCTTCAGGATAACTTTATTATAAAAATATAATAAAACATGAAGGTTACATATAAAAATAGTCAATTGACATTCAAGACTCACACTCTTCATTAGACGATAAACACCAAATCAAAACATGGTACCAAAAATTAGAAACAAAAAATAAGGTCGGAAAAAACATGACACACAAACTCACATTACATCATTAGAAGAGAACTTAAGCATAAGCCACAATACCTGAAGAAAGAAGTAGGGGATCATATTTGGGTGGCAAATTAGTCCAAGTGGAAGGCTCTATAATATGAGGATATGACACCACCCAACCATCTAGGGAGTCCAGAGTCACATCAATTTGTAAACCATCATACAGTTGAGTTTGATATAGATACTAAACATAATATCTATAGCATCTTAGTCTTATATACTTGAAAAATACTAATTAGGGCTCTACCTTTCAATTTTAGACATCTATGCTGCCAAAAGGCTTGCATTCACCATCTCACTATGCCTAAATACTTATCTTATATTCTGAACCTTATCATTCTTATGACCTAGACCTTCTACACTACATAGAAATCTTAAAACATTATGTATATCCTTCATTTGTAGCTTTATATCCTTAATTTTTTTCTATCCTCTAGGATACTACTAGCCACAGATTGACATTAGCATCGATGATAGTGTCTAGATCATTATCTAGTGTCCAGTTGTCAAAATTCATCTAAATAAAAAATGTTTTGAAATAAATGGGTCAAATTATTTGTATTAATTAACCCTATCATGAGATATTTTCATAAGGTGTGGCATAAATACAAGTCTAAGCCTTCTCATTACTCATCTATAAAATACCAAGCAAACACCTAACAAATCTCAAGCAATCAATCACATATCTAATTTATTAGTCATAGGATCAATCATACAAAAGGTTAAAATCATTGAAATAATAAACCATGAAATATATTTGTCAAGTTATAAGCTATATCACTCACTGCGTGTATTGTCATATAGTATATTTCACCCTTGTGCATACACTCTCCCACATATAGAGGAAAACTATATAAGTACGAGGCCCTATTTGGAGTAGTGGCTATATAGGCATTGCTTAGTGATAGGGGTCATTGAGCTTAGCTTGACACCATGATCCCACTAACCCATTTTCAGCAATATCCATTCTAAGGGTGAAGAAGCATGAAGAGATAGGGTTCGGTTAATATGAGAAGAGTGATAACCTATATAGTGGGTATGTAAGAAGTGCTCAGTGATAGGGGTCATTAAGGTCAACTTGACACTGTGAGCCCATTAACCCATTTTTAGAAAGATCCATTCTAAGGATGAAGAAGGGTGAAGATCTAGTGTTTGATCAATAAGAGAATAAAAACAACCTATATCTAAAATTTGAATACATTAGACTAAAGGTAAAAAACCAAAATAATGAAGTCGATTGCATTAAGATCTAGTTTATATTTCATATAGGACAATAACATCACATCATGGACACTAGCATTAATGGTAGTGTTTAGAGGCTGATGGTAGTATCTATGGTTAAAAAGAATATTTCTAGAATATGATAAGTGTTTTATAACTCTGATCCTACACACTTTTGCCTATCTATAGCTCAAATCTGCTTGCACACAATAAGCCCAACTAAGTATCATTTATATTTGGTATTACAATCAATTGAACATCTTTTAAGTTTGATACTTTATATATTTATCATATCTTAGTATTATACTTATAACTATTCAATTTTCTAGGTTTGGAATAATTGGCATATTATAGATTAGTTTATCACCATTATTTTTGAGTTATTTTTATATTCTTAAACCTATCCACATATATAAATCAATTTAGGGTTAAATTTTTTAGTAGTAATACCAATATGAGAACCCCTTCGAGAGGGACCTATATTAGATTTACCACATAGTGGAGGTGACCTCAATCCCCCTAGGGAAATTGAGGGGAGAAGTGGCCATGACTTTGTGACCAAATTTTGTGCCTCTTGGGAGGTGTCAATGGTGGCCCATGGGGTAGCCCATCAAGTGACACATAACTTACAGTGCATGGGGCATGCCCCCAGTGATCTAATAGCTCCTACAAATGGTATACCTATAAAATAACCTTGTCATATGGTAGGCCAATTGGTCAAATCCCCAAGAAGAGAAAGATGCCATGAAAAATGCTTAAGGTGATAAGGCTAAAAGAGGATATGAATCCATATCCATGTAGACTAGTCTCAGGGGAAATCCATAGGAAATGATTGAAGGACTTTGGGTAGTTTTAGGCAAGACTCTTAGGTTGAGTAATAACCATATGGGAAAGCCACTCCCTGGGTCGAAGGCCTTCGTAGACCAAGTGCCAAAGGAAGTGAGATAGTTTATACTCTAAAAAAGCCTTCAAAATTTGGTCAAGCCTATCAAGCCATATTATAGGGGAGGAATTAAGATACCAATACCTATTTAGATCATAAAGAGTAGGAGAAAATGGACTCATCACTAATAAATATGTCTTAGAGAGTAGTTTTTGAAATGAGTGTCACAATCCCACCTATAGTCCTTTCACCATGAATAGGGTAATTACAAGCCCAGATTTTGGAATATTACATCTAGTAGAAGATCTTGAATGCAAATAATAGAATGTAAGTCCACATTATTCAAGTGATATTTTTCTTTCAAATCTAGCCAAGGGGTGTAATCCATGGTAGAGACCAAATCTCAAATAGTATGAATGCCATTTTTGAAGAGTCTAAGAGATTTGATTCTAGTCATTTTGGCTAAACAAATTTAATATTAGTCATGATGGGAGACCACCATATATTATAGTCATTAAAATATAACCTAGTGTGAAAACTATCACCAATCAAAAATTTGCCATAATGCTTAGTGTGAAGGGTCCTCCCTTGTGGTAATATTAATAGGGAAATTTTTGGTGACACTAAAATTCTAGTTAAACCACATTTTTTTCATACAAAGTGGAGAATTGGGTGACATTAGGTTGAATACACTTTATATTGGTCTACAAAAGAAACCCAAAATTCTTCACTTCTTGTAGACAGACAAAATCTAAAGAATCAATATGTTGGCTGGCAACACACACAAATATTTTAGAGGAGGACTCTATGAGACCTCAAACATTCTAAGATAAAATATTCATTGGGAAATGTTATCCATTTAGATCTCCCCCTATCCATCCTCAAAATTCTCTAAAACTAATAAAATATTACACTGGTTTGGAAGAGAAAATCCTCTTGGCATAATTGATCAACATTTAGCCACATGTTCTTGTCAGGGAGAGTCACCACCACCTTGGGTTGGGTTTTGCAACCACAAAGAGGATCCACTTGTTGAGGAATTCCTAGTGATGGAATAATAATTTAGAACATGAGAACTATGAGAAATAAGGCTCTATTGGGCCTGTGGGGACTAGACAGGAGGGGGAGGAGAGGTGGGAACCTATTGAGAAGGTTTTTTTCTAGAGAATAATCTACAATAGGGAAGGTTTTCATCCCTAAATATGAATATTTTGAGTTAAACATATTCCAAATGTCACCTTTATCCACCACCTTGGGATTCTTAGTTCATGGAGGGGTTGAGGACGGTTTCGAGTGCCCATAATGGAACAATATTTAATGCAATTATTAGAATCCTAACATTGGAAAAAATTATTGGGTAGGTTGAAATAAACAAATATTTGTTCCCAATGGGCCTCACCAACTTGGATGTATATGAACTCCTTCAACTACTTGGATAAATCCACCTTGATGCAAACCCATTGTTGAGGGCATGAAGAGTATAATTTTTTCAGTTCATGGCATATTACTTGCCTAATGGCATGACAATATCAATAATAAATTACCAGAATAGAAGTGGAAAACTTTGAAGTTCAATCTATATCAATACCTTAAGGGAGGCTTGGTCAGTGGCCTTAATATATTGGGTCCAGTGACCTTAATATATTAGGTCTAGTGGGATAAAATAAAGAGTCTATTTTTGAGTAACTAACTTGATTTTGATGTAAGGGCTTGGAATTCAAATGAATCTTTGAATGAAAAAAAAAAAACTTTGGTAAGGTTTCAAACCCCAGTGATATGAATGCCTGAGTGCTCTCACTAGTGGCAAAAATATGTAAGGAGAGACTCTTCCTAGGGGATACAACCAAAATAATAATAAATAAGAGAGTAATTATCATACTGTTTACCTGACTTATAAATAATATCTAGTTATAAATATAACTCCAACTAAGAGGGAAGGTTATAAGGGTTAATATTATAGCTCAAATTTTCACCCTTGAGAGGGTGATTCAATCCCTATCAACCTGAGCTATGAAATAAGATTGATCCTAGGTGTGGGTGACCTTTCAAGGGGATAAAACCTCTATATTTTGGGCTAGCTCCCAAGTACAACACATACAATAACAAATTATACTAATTGATTGACTTAGAAAAGTGGAAATATGAAGACTAAAACTAATAAATAACTTAGAGGTGATGCACCAAACATGAGGTCCTCAGCTTGTTAAGAATGCATTGTGAAATACTAAGTTATAATATGACTATGTTATTTTAAAACAGTCGATATCATAGTAGTGATTCAATATGAAGGTTTAAAGAGCTTGGGATGATCAACCAAGAGGTTATAACAGCAAAACCTAATGGT
The DNA here is from genome assembly GCA_037957365.1 of Torreya grandis. Taxonomy (NCBI): domain Eukaryota; kingdom Viridiplantae; phylum Streptophyta; class Pinopsida; order Cupressales; family Taxaceae; genus Torreya; species Torreya grandis. The sequence continues at coordinate 754,044 of JARHVA010000135.1, forward strand.
TTATCAATTATCTAACTAAGAAAACTAGGTAAAGCACTTATTTTGACCTGTGAAAGAAGACAAACTTATATAGAGGCATGAATAAGAAGGACAAAGGCAAGTAAGCACACATACTATCACTAAGAATTAATCAAAACAAACCATTCAAGATCATTGTTTTCAATATGAAGATAGAATATAGAACTTGAATTGATTCCAATAGGCAAGTACAAGACTTAATTTTGGTAGGGCTTCACATCATAAACAATGCAAGGATCCTTTGAAAAACCATACAAGGCTGCATATATAGGAAAATATGAGAAAGAGAGGGAGATAATGGGATTATAAGATCATGGAAAAATTTCATCCATCATGAAGTTAGTTTTAATACAAGAACTTGAGAAATAAAATAGTCTTGAAGGTTCTCATTAACATGTGTACACTTGCTCAATGATGTCTTTCTTCAAATTGGTGTAGGAGGTTACTTAGGCAATTTTGAGTTATTTAATATAACTCCTTTGTATTGAGACTAAAATTATACACCTACAAGGATAGTTAAACTATGTTTAATTGGCATGTGGCCTGATTTAAATTTTTCTATACCACTTTCCTACAAATTTTTGTAACCTCTCCTTTTGTTCTCAAAAGCATGCAATCTTCACTAACTCTCTTTGGGCTCAAATGCTTCAAATTTGGTTTTTAACTTCATTTTTGAAAATTATATTCATGAATATATTATCATTGAATTATCAACTTGTATCAACCCATCTTAGTGCCTTAGATACTTTATATCACTCCATTTCACACCCAAACCTCCCACTTGCCTTCATTTCCTTATAGCCCTGAAAACAGACAAAGCTCTTTGTGTAGGATAATGTACAAATGATATTGACAAAATAAGGATGGATTTGAGTACCCAATATTCCCTTACATCTCTATGAAAATTTTCATGATTAGACACCAAGTGCAAGTAAACTTATCCACCTATCTCTCTCTCTAATTAGGCCTCAATTAGGTCTCTAGGCCAAGAAACTAAGATTTGGCTCCATATAGTTACCACATGAGTGAAAATCAAAATAAGTGTTTAATTAAATTTTAGGACCTCCAAATCATGATCCATGTCAAAATTGAGGGTTTATAACTTTGTGTAGGTGGATGAACCAAGAAATGGCCAAAAAACCTAGTCTTTCACAAGCACTAACATATTGCCTTAAAAAAACAAACCTATAGGAGCACTACAGGGAAAAATGTATATATTTTTGGACCTAAGGATATATAATAAACCTAAATCCACATTTCTCAATAGTCTACATCTATTAAAGAGGTTAAACACCCTATTTTGGGCTCATTACATTACAAAAATAACATTTAATGCATCCATATAGGTGTAAGTATAAGAAAATTTCATAATGAAGACCACCTGAGAGTGAAAAATTATTTTCAAGTGCTTTCATGGTCAATTAAATGCATTAGGAGGTAAATTTTCCCTTTTCTCTCCCATCGAGCTTCTATTAGGGTTTTAGGAGGGTTTAGAGTGGTTTAAGTTCTTAATGATTGTTCATAAACCCTGGGCCTTAAGCCATGAACCAATGCCATAAAATCAAAGTGTAAAAGTCAATTCAATTATCCATATGTTCTTAGGATCTCGTATAACTTGTCCTTACAGTTTTGAGCTCAAGAAAGTGATCTTTTGGCTTCAACTAGGCAATTTGAGAGTGCTTTGTAGTCTTAGTAATGATTCATATAGGTTAGGGACCTAAACCAATGCATAATCCCATAAGTTAAAGTATGGATAAATATTTACCATTAATAAAAACCATTGGAATCCATGCATAAGGTTATGGTCACACTGAGTAAAAGAACATCTATTTTGAGTTACAATTTATACCTAGAGGAACTCAAGAAGGCCTTTTAGGCCAATTTGTCACTTTTCTTATCTATATCTGCCTAGGGATTCCCATCTAGGGTATATGACACACTTATCAAACTTCTTAGTGCCTTCATATATTATAAAAACTCATTCTTTCCCTAAGAGATAAAATAGAGGTCTAGAGGGCTTATGAAGGGTTTTAGGCTTTATAAGCCTTGACTAAGTTTTCAGGAATAAGACCCCGTTTAAGTGATCATGGTGGCCTAAATGATTTATTAACATATTATTAATTATAACTACAACCTTATAGACATTAATTTAGTGGAATATATCCCTAATTATTACCTTGAGGTCTTCAAAGGCTCTTGAGAGACTATAAGTCGATCCCAAGATTTCTAAATTTTTTGACTATGTTCTACGTCTTTTTCTCACTATTGAAGGAGTTCAAAACATCATAAGATATTTATTTGAAGTATTCATCATGATATTGATAATATCCAATAATTATATGCTTCCAAATGATGCAATCTTCTATAATTTTCATACATAGGCCTCTATAGTTTATGAGTGTTCATTCAACCCTGTCAAGCCTAAAGAAGAGATCATGTAGGCTTAGAATATTTCTAATGATTTTTTTTAATTGAATAATATTAAAAATAGGTATAATTCCATTCCCATGATATTATCACATATTCTCCATAGGACTTACGTCTTCATGTCACTCATCCTTGACTAGTCTGCCTGTAAGTGCAGGTTTGGCATGTTAGGCCTAAATAGGCTTCTCAAAACTTAAAAATGAATCCATTGAACCTAAAAATTATATTAAATTCATGATACATATTTAAATGATATATAATAATCATTTACACTCTTTATATTTCATGACTTCACATATCACTCATACCTCTTTTGCATTCATCCAAACAGGGTTGTAGATCTGCATTGACTCCTTTACCGTAGGTATGCATTAGATTGTTGAGATTTAATTATTGGATTTGAAATTTTATGTATTTAATTAGTGAGTTTTCAAAAAAATTATAGTTATTCTAAATTCTATCATCTCATTAGATACCAAATACTTTTAAATTCTTAATTGTCATAAGCCTGTAGGTCTACATGAGACCTAGGGTTTTCTTGACTATGGTTTATCTTTTTCAAATATAGTATTAATTATACTCATGTAGATAATATATTAATAATTTAAGAATTTTTATATGTATCCAAAAGACTCAATTTGGAGAAGACATTTTTCTTAAACCATCACATTCACCCTTTTATCATAGATTCCTTTGAGAGAATAGAGTGAATGAGGTATAGACATTTAGGTCTCAAATACAACAGGACATTTGAAGAAGGAAAATAAATGTTGGTTTATGAATTAAAACATTGTATTTACACTCCCATAGGTTCAAAACATATTGAATTTACATTTTTACACTTCACAATACTCCCATGATCAAACCATTTATCCTCTTTAACACAATCCACCAAAAAATCATGATTTCATATATCTATTTCCTTAATCAAGGAAAACAATGAGTGTGTAATCTCTATTATTTTTTAATTTTATGCACCTAATTGTACTTTTAGTGGTTTAAGTAACCTAATGAGTTTGCATAAAATGCTATGAATCTCCTTCTTAACTGTTTTAAGTACCCAATCATCTCATAGACTTCACAAAACTAGTCTGTCTTATGCCAATAGTAAGAAGGAGGTTAATTTGATGCTTTGGGAGTTCATAAGGAGGATTTAAAGAGTATTTATAATATTTTTAAAACTAAATACCTCTCTCTTAAGGTGAGAATATTCTCAATTCTTCCCAAACACTTGTCTATCTCCTTCCTTCAAACCTATAATTTGACTCACATGGAGTTTATTCTTGATACCTTATCACTAACACATGTGAATCTAATGGATAAATATGTAAGATGGTTTTTTATGACTATATATACCTTTAAAAATTCTCATCTTGTTCCAATGAGCTCCAAATTTCATGAAACTTGTGTAAAACTGAGCATATGGGGTTTATGTAAGGTTTAAGACCACCTGCTAGTCTTAATGATTGTTCATAGATATGAGGGCACAAATATAAGAACCAATGACACAAAAATAAATTAAATTATACCCCCTTCCTTTTCCAAAAATCTCAAGTCATCAGTCTCTCTCATTTGCTTATACAAAGTACATGAAGTAGACCATTGCTAGTCTACCAAGAAGCTGATGGAGGTTCTTATGAATTTTTTGGACTTTTGGGACCTAAAAAAGGTTTATATCTATGGAAAATAATTGAGGAAGGTGAAGATACACTATAAAGATATTTTCACCTGATAGTGGATCCTCCAAGTCTGTATAAGTGCTGGAAACTTCCCATTTTAGAGTGATTTTCTCTCATTTGGATGTTGAACCTGTAAAATTGATATGATCCAACACCCTTGACATATATAAATGTTATATAATTAATTAAAAATATTTTAAACGTTTATTTTATGTATATTTCATCTTGGTTAGCTTTGACATGCATTGGACATGGCCATATACTCCTTAATTTGGCATGACACTTTCCTTAAACTTTCCAAACAACCTTAATTTCTATAAAAAAGTATAATATGTTCATGCAAGGTGATAAAATCATGAGATGAATTTGAAATACACTTAATAACCTTTGACATCATTTTAATCCACCTTTTCATACCATTTTATGAATAGACTAACACAAGATAAACATAAGAGATTACATTAAACTTGTCAAAACTACCTTAAACTATGATAAGAAGACCTTAAACATACAATTTTAAGACCTTAAAAGGCATGGAAAGGATATGACAAAGTTAATAAGACATGACAAGTCAATTTTTTTTGTTAAACTGTCTTATGGTATCAAAAAAATTGGCTAACATCTTTGGGGACCTCTTGGGAATGCATGCTTGACTATGCATATAGACTAGTGGCTCAGTAAATTCATTAGGGTATGGAGTCATGACTAAAAATAAGAATTGACAACAACCTTGAAACCAAATTAAATAGACAAACACAAAATAAAACACCACACCACATCACACATGTGTCATAAGACACTTGGAGGAAAGAACAACACAAAGGAAATAAAACACACACTTGTACTGAATCACTTAGGGAACACAAAGACCTACTCTAATATATACAAAGTTGTAAAATTTAACTCAATAGCATGGATTCAAATGTATCCTATTGAATGGGATACTCAATTCCTCTCCATTGAGTCTTGCAACATGAAATACATTATGTTCTTTGAAAGTAATGATAGTATAAGGTCCATTCCACAATGCATAAAACTTAGTGTGATTATTAGGCTTAGCTCTATCATCATCCCAATTTAGGACAATATCTCCTTCTTGATATGTTCTTGAGATAGATATCTTTTCAAAGTTTATTTTCACTTGTGCTTGGTGACATTCCATGGTGTGCATAATATGATTTATTGCTTCCTCCAAGGCCATTATTTTTGCCAATCTTATATCCATAAGATCATTTTAAATTTTCTCAATCTAATGTGCTAACTCAAGAGATATTAACTCATGTGAAATGGGTAGCTTAGCTTCTCTCCCATAGAAAATCATATAAGGTGAGTTAACAATGACAATCTTTGTAGTGATCCCATTAGCTCATAGGGCTATCTTCAATCTAGTGTGCCAAGTCCTTTGATTATCTTCTATTATCATATATATAATTAAGATCAAGTTGTTATTAGTGGTATTATCTATCCAATTGACTTGGGGGTAGTAATTAGAATAATTAGTCAAGTAGATACCATATTGAAGAGCACATTATGTTGTTCGTACACCATTAAAAGCCATGGCATTATCAGAAATTATTGTTGTAGACACACCAAACCTTGTCATTAAGCTCTCATAAAAGTCAAGAAATAAATATTCATTAGCCTCCTTGAGAGCCACTACCTATACTGTTGGGATAAATAATAGAAGCACACAATTGATTACCAAGCAACTTAATATGTGGAAATTAACTAGAATACACAAGTAACTAGAATTCAGAAATAACACAAAATATGAGAGACAATACACAACTTGTATTAAAACTCTTTCAGAAGGAAATACAACAAAGAAGGCTGCCATAGTTCTTCTTCCTTACACACCTCTAGGGCTCCCACACCTCTAGGGCATAAATAGTAAATCTTCCCTCAAAGCTCTCTCTCTTAGGTCCCAACACCCAACTCAAACACAGAGTTGGTGTTCACCTCCAACCAGCCAGTATCCACTACTACCAGTACACCTATGCTCCACACACACCACAAGTGCTCCACGCACTCAACAAGTACTCACCATACTCCAAGTAGATCTCCCCTGAATTGCAACAACCTGCAACCCAAATCTGATCTTACTTATGGAAGGAACTACCTTGTCTTCCTCTTTGCTCTGAGTACACACCTGTACTCTAAGTAGATCTCTCCTGATCTTGCTCCCTATTGTGTTGCTGTCCTCTCTGATCTTACACACCTGCAAATCAATCTGGTTCTGCACACTTGTGAACCTTGACCTTGCACACACATACACCTACAGATCAATGATCTTACTTACCATGTAGATCTCCTAAAGTAGCCATGCTCACCTGATGACCAAGATCATACATACATGAAGAACCCTGCTGATTCTCCAATCCAGCACCCACCTTGGTACTGCTGTGGAACTAGGTGGAACACCCTTGCTCACCTCACACACAGAAGAAGCAAACTTTTCTCAACTCAAACTAGAACAACTTAAAATACAATCCATGAGTCTATTATATAGATCTCATCCAAACAATAATTAGACACCTAATTACAATAATTAGATCCACAGCTCTCAGTCTAAAATTGGCTCTTGACATGCAAACACTTGGTTCGTTAGCTAACTGCCCGTAAAACACTCACAATCAAACCACACAGGTGATCGATGTTGGCTGACTTTTGATCGACGTCGGTTACCTTCCTGTCTCTTCTCTATCGACATCGGTTGGCTTGACTGACGCTGGTGCCTGACACACTCAGCAACCTTCTTAAAACCTCCTCCTCTATTTGCATTAGTGAAGCTTTTAGCTCCATAACCTAACAATCTCCCACTTAGAGATAAACAGCTACACTGTACCTATACCTGTACCTTGTCTAATCTATTTCCTAGCTTGTATCCCTCTTCAAGATCAATCCTGAAGACAACCCACCACACAACCTGTGGTGCACCTCCTGTCATCTGAGTACCCTGCCACATCTAAACCTACAAACCCATGTAGTGAAGTCCTGACCCTGCATGTATACCTGCTGCTGGTCCCTCTCAAATACCTGAGAACCCACTTCCCTGAATTGGCTCCTAACTCTCTGACAAAACCCACTACTTAGGCAAACTCAGGTCCATACCAGACCTCATGTGATTTCAGACACTAAACTGTCCAGCCCTTAGTGTGCTCTGGCTCTACATCCTGAACCTTGCCAACACCTAATTCACATCAGCTCCCACTGGAGACAAAATCAACATGTGATCCTCCATGTCTCCCATGCCAAAGAATTTTGCTGCTCCAAATTCTTCATGACATGCCACTGAACTAATCTTACCCTTAGCTCAACAAAACCCTATATGTACAAACCTGCTAGCTAGCATACCATCCACATACAACAACAGAATGATGTCGCGACTCATCATCCCCCTAATAAGACAAACACAATGGTTACACTGACATTGACTAAAGCCATGCTTTGTCCTCCACCTGTCAAACCCTGTACCACTATCTTGCAGCTCCTCAAGACCATATGACCTAGTCTTCTATCTCATGTGTCCATTCATCTCTGTGTTTTCATACCTGCTAGCAACCCTACCAAGTCTTCGCTTGGTTCTGCATCATATTCCTGCCACGCTCCCACTGTTTCCTGGATCCTTCCTACTCTACAATCAACAACTAGTATAAAGAAGAGGAACAATGAATTTGAGGCTTACTTACATCTTCAGTCCTCTGTATGGGCATTTGAGACTCCTTGACAGCTTGCTGTCCACCCAAAATCTGCTACAGTGACCGACCTCGATCACTACACAATCTGCATCCGACTGACGTCGGTTCCATGCGCATGTCCCTGACTACCGACCTGCCGACGTCAGTGTCCTCCTGCTGCCGACGTTGGTCCTCTTGACTGACATCGGTCTTACCTACTACTGACGTTGGTTTTTTTGCCGATGCTGGTACCTGTGTTTTCTTGTGAGTGATGAATTTTTACCCGTGAGCTCCTTTGAATCAACACCCATGTCCAAACTGCCCTGCTCAAAAGTATCCAGCCTCATCCACTGAACTCTGTCCATCATCTCCTCCAAGAACACCAAGGCTTTCCAGTTTTTAAGCCTGTCAAATATATCTATCTTCCGCTTAAGAACATGCATCTCCTTCCTGCTCATGTGACCAAGCCTAAAAAGCCACGTCTCTGCAACAGAAGAAGAATCAGTAATATAAACAAGTAGATAAAGAGTACCTATTTTCTTACCACCAGCTAATTCAAGTGCATCCCCTATGAGAGTTCTTGTGCATCTCTCATCACCCAACTTTTTTGAAGAAATTAGCCATATCTCCAAACCTGGGACCTACATGAACTCCTTCAACACCCATGTGTTGGCCGCCTACAATTTTAGTTTCACTTCCCCTTTGCTAATTCTTTGGCAAGGCTCACCAGCTCCTCTACTTGGGGCTGCATGGAAAGAGGCAACAGAATCTATAAAACAAGATTCAACTTTATCCAAGAAACCTCCCAAAGCATCCTATGCCACATCACCTGCAACATCTGCATCTTCAGTTCCTTCATGCTGATCTTCCACAAACCAACAATTTTCTTTTACCTACTCTTTCTTTCCATAGGACCGTAAGTGATTATCTGTGCTTTTCAACTCCTCCATTCTTAGCTTACTTTCTTCTGCCATTGCTCTACTCCCACTCAATCAGAAACCCCTGAGAGTGACCTGTAATCAAACACAAAACTTGCTTCTTGCAACCTTAGCTCTGATACCATGTGTTGGGATAAATAATAGAAGCACACAATTGATTACCAAGCAACTTAATATGTAGAAATTAACCAAAATACACAAGTAACTAGAATTTAGAAATAACACAGAATATGAGAGACAATACACAACTTGTATTAAAACTCTTTCAGAAGGAAATACAACAAAGAAGGCTGCCACAGTTCTTCTTCCTTACACACCTCTAGGGCTCCCACACCTCTAGGGCATAAACAGTAAATCTTCCCTCAAAGCTCTCTCTCTTAGGTCCCAACACCAAACTCAAACATAGAGTTGGTGTTCACCTCCAACCAGCCAGTATCCACTACTGCCAGTACACCTGTGCTCCACGCACACCACAAGTGCTCCACACACTCCACAAGTACTCACTGTACTCCAAGTAGATCTCCCCTAAATTGCAACAACCTATAACCCAAATCTGATCTTACTTATGGAAGGAACTACCTTGCCTTCCTCTTTGCTTTGAGTACACACCTATACTCCAAGTAGATCTCTCCTAATCTTGCTCCTTGTTGTGTTGTTGTCCTCTCTGATCTTGCACACCTGCAAATCAATCTGGTTCTGCACACTTGTGAACCTTGACCTTGCACACACATATACCTGCAGATCAATGATCTTACTTACCATGTAGATCTCCTAAAGTAGCCATGCTCACTTGATGACCAAGATCATACATACATGAAGAACCCTGCTAATTCTCCAATCCAGCACCCACCTTGGTACTGTTGTGGAACTAGGAGGAACACCCTTGCTCACCTCACACACAAAAGAAGCAAACTTTGCTCAACTCAAACTAGAACAACTTACAATACAATCCATGAGTCTATTATATAGATCTCATCTAAACAATAATTAGACACCTAATTACAATAATTAGATATGCAGCTCTCAGTCTAAAATTGGCTCTTGACATGCAAACACTTGGTTCATTAGCTAACTACCCTTAAAACACTCACAGTCAAACCACACAGGTGACCGATGTCGGTCCCTGTCTGCTTGGGGGGTGTCGACGCCAGCCAAATTCTGACTGACGTTGGTTACCTTCCTGTCTCTTCACTGCCGACGTCGATTGGCCTGACCGATGCTGGTGCCTGACACACTCAGCAACCTTCCTGAAACCTCCTCCTCTGTTTGCATCAGTGAAGCTTTTAGCTGCACAACCTAACATATACCACCTTGTGAAATAGTTAGTAGCTTTAAGAACCCATTTATGTCCTACAGTAGATGAAGGATTAATCATTCTAATGAAGTTAAGTCCCCACTACATGAATGGTTGTTCAACCTAAATAGGATGAAAAGAAAGAGATGTAAGTCTTTATTTTCCTACAAAGAGTGCACACTTTTGACATCTTCTAACCCAAGAATATGAATCCTTATATAGGCTAGGAAAATAGTAACCATGCCTCATTATTTTTATAGGTGTAGTTTTAGGTGCAAAATAACCTCCAGCTAGTCCATTATGGATATGTTCTAAAAGCTTATCAACCTGGTCTGTTTCCACACATCTTAGCATAATTCCATTGAGTTCTTTCCTTTGAATAACCCCATCTACAAGGAGATAAGGTATTGCTGGAAATATGAATTATCTCATTTAGACATCCAATTCTTATCACTATTATGCTGTAATTATCAATCTAAGCAACATTATATGATAATGTACAATCTGCGTAAAAATCACTAAAATGTGCTAAATGGTTCGAACTTGTCACATATAGGTGCCAATTTAGGCTAATGTATCCCTAAATAGGGCAATGTATTTTATATGATTATTATGCTTTCTTAAATAAATTTGAGTTAAATTATGACCATGTAAAATAACACTTTGGACCACTGAATTCTTATAATTAGGCAACACATGTCACATGCACATGCTATTTCACATCCATAATTCCCTAACTGGGGTATTGTTTTATACACAATTGACACATCCTTCTGATTATACTTTAGTCAAATTATGACTCAATAAAATGACATTTTTGACTTGGTTGATTAAGCATGTGGAAAATTTCTAAAGAATTGTAAAAAATAATCAAAGTCACTTAAGCAAATTAAATCAAATCAAGAGCTTAAGTTAAAATTCCATGAAAGTTATTGAAAATATATTTATTGGGAATTCATTCCTCAAATCTACATCATCTCATGACATCATCAATGGGGTGGCATCCATATGCCATTAATGAAATAAATATCAGGATTAAGCTCTCTCATGCCTCATTAATGCCCCATTCTTCCAAATATTAATGAGAATATTTATGGTTTGTCCCTCTAAAATTCAATCAATTTATGGACACACATCTTGATCTCAAGATGGATGGTCATGGATGATCTTGAACATTTTCAAAAAGCTATAAATGAGTGGACCAAGACCACCATTTTTAATTTTTAGTTATACAAACTTACTATGCAAAAATTGCTATAGAAAAGCCTCACTAATTTTCACAAACTAACCAAATATTGTGAGCCCAAAACATTGGTACACTAGGAAATGATGGAGGATTATGTTACTCATCATTGACATAGACTTGGAGCACCAAATCTAGAGAAAATCATGCTTTTTGGCTACTCTTGGAAGGAGGGAGGTTATTTGGAAGGTTTGGTAGTATTCTTTCTTTAAATAGCTCTTAGAATTCATTACAAAACCCCATGATGGAGTATGCTTGATGTTTTAGTGTCTATATGCTTCTTTATAGAGATTTTATTGACTAATGGATGGACTAATGCATCTTGTAATCCTACACTACATTTTGACATGATCGGTGGGACTTGCACCTCACATAAGTATTTATGATTTCTAATTTTGCATTCATACCCTCTTTGGAGGTTGTTTTGCACTTATTTTTCTCTCATTTTACATTTTTTAGACTTCTGAGACAAATAGTGGGATCAACCTATAAAATGATGTGATCATTATGGAAGTTGACAGGATCGACCTGAACATCAATGAGATCACACTATAGAATGTTGAGAATGCATCTACGAATAATGAGATCAATTTTATTCACTCTTTAACTACCTGTGTGTTTTATAGGATCAGTAGGATCATACTATAAATCAGCAGGATCACTTTATCGAATGATGGGAATGCACTATGGATCATCAAGATTACTCTGTGAAATGGTGAGTTTGACCTATAAAATGATAAGATCAATCTAGACCAAAAATTGATAGGTTACTATTGCTTTTTTATCATTTTAGTGGGAATGCCTTGTACTTTGGTGGGAATGCCCTGCTAATCAACAATATCACCTTATCAATCAGCAAGATCACAAACCAGTGTTTCCTTTATTCTTTCTTTTAGTCAAATCAATCTGTGGAATGGCAGGAATACACTATGGAATGATGAGATCACTATATGGAAAGGTGAGATCAACCTAGACAAGAAAATAGAGTCTTAAAATAGCAATCTAGATGTTTTTTTAACAATTTCACACCCTAATTTTAGACTTCTAACATCTTATTTATAGAATTTAAGTCACTTAGACTCCATTTCCTAATAAATCAAAGGCTAATTTCATTACACACTTCATTTTGGTGATTAAAATGAAATCTTGCAATTAGTTAAATACTCTTAAGAGTTCTTTTTTTATGCTTCTTTATTTAAGTGTTTGATTTTAGCAAAATGAGTGTTGTGCGTATGCTCTCCCCCCGTCTCCTTTAGGAAACTTGGGTGACCAAAAGTGCTCATTATTTACATTTGGTGCCTTATCCAAAGGAATGAAAATAATTTTTATATGGACATCATTTGATTTATATGATTTGGGTGATCCTAAAATGACCATAAAGTCTTTTCACTTATCTTTATTTTTATGCACTTTGGCTTATCAACGTGAGTTTTTTGTCTCCTCACATGTTCTCTAGGGAAGCGTTGACCTAAGAATTCATCTATTGACATTATTTTAACCCCACTCTATGGTGGGGTATATAAATTGATGGTGACCCACTGGAATGCTTATTTTGAGTGGTTAAAACAAGCTCCATTAGTGGTTATCGGCCTTAGACTTTAGGGGTAACTCAAACATTGTACTATACTGACTAATTGATGGATGTAGTGATTATGAAAAGGAAAATACATTTTCACAATAAGTTAGTTGACGTGGATCTAATTGACATGATCATATTTAGTGTTATCCACACTTGGGGCCATCTAAACACATGAAAATTTAGTTTTAAGTAAAACGCACTTGTTGCAAACATACTGTTGAAGCAAGATGAGTAACCTAAAGTTCCATGTCACCATTAAAACTCTTGAGATAAGAGGGGGGCCTAAAAACCCTACACTCTCATGTGATTTTACTTTTGGATTAGAAATTAATCCTCTTAAGAGGATATATATAGATATAATTTGATAGTATCATGTAACCTTGTAAGTCTTAGGATTTAGGACATTACACTTAGGTGTGTTTATCATTTTTATCCTTCACTTACTTTGTTTTTTTGAGTCTAAAACTATTTTTGTGAAATCCAAAACATGTCGAGAAACCAATCACTTTTTCATACACCATTCTATTTGAACAAAGAGGCGTTATGCTGACCAAATTAAAATCACTTTTTACCTTGTTTAAATCTTCATTCATAACATTGTGTTTATATTTTATGAACATCATTATTATGTTATCCATTTGAATCTAGACCATTTATCTACTTTGAAAAAATCTCAAAGTCCTTCATGTTTTATCTAAATTTGAAATCTCACCTTTCTATGTTTTGATCCAAGGTACTATCAGTTTACCTTTCATGCTTGGTTTGAATAACTTGGGTATGATTTCCCATTTTGATTGAAGGCTGTTACCTAGACTCATCATCATTTTATTCTCATTATGGACTTAAGTTATCTTGCATTCACTCACTCTCTAAGTTCTTGGACCATTTTACATCTTTTTGCCATTTGGTGTTATTGTGCTTCCCATTTAGTTTTGGCTTTATACTTAGGATTTCTTATATTAATTCACATTTTGATCTTCTTGGTTCAAAATTTTATCTTCCTAATCAGCAAGACTTTATTCTAATTTTCTAGTCTCAACTCATCATAGTTGTATCTAGATTTCATGGTATTGATGTATCCTTGACCTAAGTTTATTGTGTTATCCTACACTTTAGGTTTCAAATTTATCTTAAACTCTTATAATTTGTCGATTTTAACCCACCAATGTTGAGTAAATTCATAATCACTTTCTTCTAATTATGTGGTACAACACCACTTATTTTATTACAGTCTCATCTTACCTTGTCATTTATTTGAATACATCTAAATGACCTTTTTAAACATTTATAAAACACATTTCACACCTTAACAGATGTATAAAAAGAATCTTCCAAGCATTACACAAAGGTATACTCATAGTGGGGTCTCTTACAACCCTAGTTATGAGGAGGAGCATTTTTGTGATAGAGAAGAGAACTCCATCATGTTAGAGCATAACCTAACAACCGTAGGGTTTGAAGAAGATTATTATGAACATTATCCCTTAAAATACAAAGATGAATCCATCGTAACATTGATAGGATTAGGCACTAGGTTACCACCAAATTTCCTAATGGAACAATTGCACACACTTGTTAGGGTAGAATAACAACAACAAGATCAATCTCTTACCCACATTACAAAATCTAATATTGCTTCTTATATCAAGGGAAAATAAACACTCATATAGTCTACTCCCAAAAATTGAGATCTTACTACCAAGATTAATAAAATCAATCAATGATATGTAGAACAACTTATTACCGACTTAACAAACTCTTTGGTCGTAAATCTGATCAACAAAGATTCTAAAGAATAAGAGAATGTGATAGATCAAACACAATATACCCTAGTTTAGATTATATCCATGATAGATCTTGGAATTTTATTTGAGTAAAACAAACTTAGATATGCTTCGTAACATCTTTCACCAGACACGAAGCATACATTCTTAAATAATCAGGAGGCTCTTGTTCCTTCACAAAACTAGGGGATTAAGAACTCAACACACATTGGGGGTATTTTAAAAACACTTTGGAAAGTTCCTCCCAATCATCACATCATTTTTTTAATCTATTTTAGACCCCTCAAAACCAATAATATACTTATAGTTCATAGAAATAGATTCTAGGAAATGTTTATCAACCACCTAGGAATCAATGACCAACCTACTCAACTCAAGGAGATAACCAAAACAAAGTCTCAGATCATAGGGTTTATATACCTAATAAAATAATGAAACAAGGGAGCATACCACCTCAAAAAAATTATATTCTTCCCACCAATGCACAAAACATACAGGAGTGGAATTTGATGAATGAAATAGTCTCAAAACTAGAGATGGGAAACTGAGTCAATAAATATAAGTTTGATGAGATATATCTATATCATTCAACTTAAGTATTATCTAAGTCCACTTTATACCTCATTTTGAGGCACTCAAGTTTGATAAATAAAAATGCAAGGTTGACCCTCGAGAACATATCCAAGCCTTTTTCATAATATGCCAAGAGGTAGCTTATAACAATGTTATCTACTTCACTTGTTTTCAGTCAGTTTGGCTAGGCAAGCTTTAGATTAGCTCCTCAAACTACCTAAAAGATCAATGGTAGATTGGAATGATTAATTTGAGAAATTTGTGAACCATTTCTCTTATAACATTAAACATGAGTTGACCATGGTTGACTTCTGTAAAGCAAAACAATGAGATGGGGAAATCTTTGTAGCATATCTATAGCAATGGAGAGCATTAGTTGCATGCTTCCACCATAATTTGTTGAAAAAACATCTGGCTTATATTTTTTCATATAAATTACACCCAAATATGTCTCATAATCTATGACTCACTTGTGAAAACATGTTTAAGTAAATCATAGATAAGGGTGTGCATATTGAGAAGGAACTTTTTGATAAAGGCCTTGTCAATAATTATTCAAAAGATCAAATGTTTAATCAAACCCAATCTTCTATTCAAGATGTTGTTATGGAAAAACCTAAAGGGTTCAACAAAAATAAGAACATGGTGGGAAATGGAGTGATAGAATCTAGACATGTATAAATGGTGCAGGCTCAACCAACTCCAAATATGAAAATAACTCCACCTAATACATTGACCACTTTGTAAAGGGATCCTCCATAAAGGGAATTCAATAAATATAGAGTATTCAACAAACTGGGAGAGCTTGTTGATGTTGTATTCTAAAAGCTCATATCAACCAATCTGATTATGTGTCTTATACCATGACTATTCCCTAAATATCTACCCAAACCTAATTGGTATCAGGAGGATGAGGTTTTTTTAATTTCCATAATTTTATCAACCATATTTACTGATGTGTTAAATTGAGGCATCTTATTGAGGGCTTGATCAAAAGTGGTGAAATTGAAGTAAAACATGTAGTGTGAAACATTAATCAAGACATGGGAATTTGCAAAGACCCATTTCCTAAACATAATCAAAAATAAATAAAAAACAATCAAAATTAAGGGTAGAACTAACATCAACAAGCACAAGGCCAGAATCATAATCACCATGATCATAATATCTATGCTAATAACCTAGGTTATAATAACATGCCATATGATTATAATAACACTGTGGGATGTATTTTTATAAATCACATTACCACTATCACCATCAAATCCCATGAAACATCTAATGCTTCTCAAAGTACTTGACCCTCCATTATAGGATTAACACTCTCTTTTTTGAGTAACACTACACTAGGTTTAAGCAATTCTATTACACCTTAGTTTCTATGGGTTATAATTTATAAACCTCCTTCTTCTAATTATGATGATTCATTTCTAACTCAAAATTACACCAACATAACTAGATTTTCATGAGACACAATCCATGGCCCTTTGTCTTCTTCTTCTAATTATAATTGCTCCTTGCCAAATCTAGATTACTCAATCACAACTAGATGCTTGTGACTCACCCTCTAGGGCCCTTTACCCTCTTCCAACACTAGAATAAACATAAACACTATGCCTTTGGATCCAAAAATGAATAATGTACCAGAAAAGGCTAAACCCTCTTGTCCTTTCATTAAAAAGTCATAGTATCTTGGACCAACTAAGTAAAAATCCTATATAAATTTATATCTTAGATATTTTGCGTACATTAGAAGTCCACCAAACTATTTTGAATTACCTCCTTAAATAATCTAATATTTCCCAAGACATTAACCCTAAATAATTTCAAACACTTATAGAGCATTTGTCTTCTTTCTAACAAGTTACATTTGATTAGAGGGACATGTCTACTCTTGGTCCTAGCCATAACAACCCATTGTATATTAAGGTTATTATTGAAAATAATAAGATAAAGTGGGTTCTTACAGACAATGGTTTAGGACTAAACATAGTGTCACCCAAGTTAGTAAAATGATTAGGTCATATTACTAAAAACATCTATCTTGAAATAATCATGGTCAAGGCATATGATAATGCCAAAAGGGAATCTTCTAGAACTATCTGTTTGCCAATCATTATTGGGTAGGTATCCCATCATACTTTATGCCATATTATGGATATTGAATTTTCATATAATATACTTCTTGGTCATCCTTGGATCCATGAATTAAAATCTATCTCATCCATTTTGCACTAGTGAATTAACTTCCCCCATGATAGGCTTGAAGTTATCATTCTTGTTGATCTATAGTGTTACTAATATTCCAAACACCTAGAGTCTAAATTTTGAAATTATAACTATTGGCCTAGTTTTAAATTCATCATGAAAAATAACAAATAAATAATTTTTCAACCACCTAATTCCAATTATATCAACCCAAATGACCTTGATTCTACTTTGGCTGATCTATTCCCTGTAACACTTGTACAAAAGATCACTATTGAGGATGCAAGAATTTCCATGTACCATCTAAAATATGCCTTTCACATTACTATGTTGCCCAAGTCTCCTAAGTATTTTGGAAAACCCAAGCCTTTTTAATCCCTTATATACCCAATATGATTTGGCAAAAGAAGAAAGACACACATAAACCACCAATGGTATTTGTACCAGTAACTACACCAAATAAAGTTTGGGAAGATTTTATTGAAGGAAATTGGTTGTATCTTGATGACATTATTGATTATTTTCATAATCTTAAGTATCCTATCCCTAATATAATTATGCACAACTTTAATTATACAAGTAAAGGCCTTGGGCTATAAGAAAAAGGAATCCTAGAACCATTATTAGTAGGTAAGCCTAATATGAGTTAAAGTATTGGATTTGAATAGCCTAGGGGTGACCTCATGTATTTTGATAGTGATTATTCTAAATTGACTAGCAATAAGATTCCTAGTAATGATGCAACATCCTATTATATAATTTATGATGAGCTTGATGACACTAATCTAACTCTAATTCCATAATGAAAATCACATCCCATTGTCCCCTTTGCCTTTGCCATCCCAACCTCATTGATTATGACCAACAAGATTCTATTATACCCCTTGACAAATTTTAGAATGAGGAATATTTTTTTGAGTACATCGGCCTCAAAGATGGATTGCTAATTGGCAATCATAAGCAAGGCTTTGACTTCTCTTTGGAATCTTCTACCTACTTTAGAGAGCAAGACAAATTTATTGGTCACAAAAAATATAAAACATCAAGATCTTCAAGTGAAAACCTATTGGAGGCACTTGTTGATTAGGGAAATATTAAATAAAAATACAATCCCTTGAGTGAAAGCATGTTTCAGGCACTCTTGGATGGGAAAGTTTGATCGTCTTCAAAAGATGGACAATGTCCATCAAGTCCTAGTTCTATAGCTAGTGCCGGTATCACATCAAAACAACATAAAGTCTTTGAGCATCTTGCTCTTAACTTTCCATAGATATTTACTAGTTGACCACTACTTAAAATAGTAGATTTATATTCATCTCATTATCTAGATATTTGAAAAGAACAACCAGAAGCTAAAGTAGAAGAAGAGGATTAAGATCAAATGTTGCCCACTATTCTAGAAGATGGTTCTATACTCATATAAAATACCACTGATGCGAGCTTGGGGACTGATGATAATTCCAAAATTGTTTATCTTAGAGATTCTGTCACTGATGAAGAGTGTGACCACACTATCACCTTTTAAAGAGATTTTATTGATATTTTTGCATGGGATTATTTCAACATGCTAAGATTAGACCCTAACTTGGTTGTGCATCGACTTATTGTCCATCTAGATGTTAAGATGATCTAACAAAAATGAAGAAAGATGTATCCATGCATCATTCTTTTGGTAAAAGTAGAGTTGGATAAAATATTAGGGGTTGGTTTCATTAGACCACTGGACTATTCTAAATGGATATCCAACATAGTTCTAGTAAGCAAAAAGCCACATGGTATATGCATTTGTACTAATTTTAGAGATATCAATAAGGCATGTCCCAAATATAATTTTCCTCTACCTAATATTGACATGATTGTAAATTTTACTATTGGGTATGAGATTTTTTCCCTCATGGATGAATTCTTAGGATATAATTAGATTAAGATAGCTCCAGAAGACAAACACAAAACTACATTCACCACACCATGGGGAACCTTCTATTACCAAGTTATGCCTTTTGGATTTAAGAACATTGGCATCACCTATCATCTTGATATGAATATCATATTCCATGACATAATGCATGATATTATTGAGGACTATGTTGATGACATCTTAGCCAAATTAAAAACACATGCTAGACATCTTGATGTTCTATAGAGAATCTTTGAGAGACTTCATGAGTACAAAGTTCATATGAATTATAAGAACTGTGTATTCAACATTAATTCAAGAAATCTACTAGGATTCATTGTGTCACAAAAAAGGATTTAAGTGGACCCTACTAAGATCAAGTCCATCATGGAAATTCCTCCACCTTCTAATCTCAAAAAACTTCATAGCCTACAAGGAAATATCCAATCTATTTACAGGTTCATTTCACAACTTGTAGATAAGTGCCATCCATTTAAACACCTCTTAAAGAAAGGGGTCAATTTTCAATGGAGTGATGAATGTCAATTGGCATTTGTAAATCTCAAAAGCTGCTTAGCAAAACTACTAGTTTTGAGACTGCCAACACTTGGATAACCATTGATCTTTATATTTCAGCCACTAAACATGCATTGGGGGCACGCTTGGCCCAACATGATGAATATGGAAATGAACATGTGGTCTATTATTTGAGATAAACACTTGTGGCTTATGAACATAGTTATATGACTATAGAGAAGGCATGTTTAGAAATGATGTTTGATTCCCAAAATTACAACACTATATGTTAAATAATAAGACTATTGTTATTGCTAAAGTGGACCCTCTCAAATATTTATTATCCAAGGCAACTCTCATATGTCTCATGGATAAATGGGTCACATTATTAATCAAATTTGATGTTTAGTACTAGAATCAAAAGGCTATCAAGGGGTAAGTCATTTTAGATTAACTTGAAGAAGCTCCTATTAGAGACACTCAACCACTCTAATTTGACTTTCCAGATGATTATATTATGATAATAGAAGAAATGTTGCATGAACTTGAGTAATGAAAGTTATACTTTGATGGATCATTCACATCCTATGGATTTGGGGATGGTATTTTGTTGACTACATCACAAGGGGATCTAATTCCCAAAGCATTTCATATTAAATTTCATTGTACCAACAATATCGCTGAGTATGAATCCCTTATTATAGAACTTCATCCTGTAATACAGTGGAATATCCATTAGTTAATGGTCTATGTGGATTTTAAATTTATTATTAATTAAACCATAGATCAATATTAGATGTAAGATGATAAGATTGTACCCTAAAATCACATTGTAGATAATCTCAAGATTCACTTTAAATCCCTATAATTTGAGTAGGTACCATAGGCCAATAATAGATCAGTCGATGTAAAGGTGATAATTGGGTTCATGATAAAAATTGCCAGTAGTGGTAAAGAGTGCCAATTTCTCATTGAAAATATTTTATAGCCTACTCATGTATTGACATATTTAGATAGGGTATGCACCATCATTGGTCCCAATCTTCCACCTGAACCACCTTGGTTCAAAGACATTTATAACTATTTCCATGACCAAGTCTTTCTACCTAACCTTTTTCATAATTGCAAAAATTATTCCTTTACTACCTAGCCCATTATACACTCCTTGGAAACACACTTTATCATCAAGACATTATGGAACACTTCTTCATTGTTTATCTTTAGGAGAATATAAGATATGTTTAAGGAGGTTTATGAAGGATTATAGGGCCAATATCAATGGTGTAGTCTTAGCCAATAAATCCTCAAAACTAGATACTACTAGCCTAAGATGGAAATAGATACATGTAATTACATTAGGAAGTGTGTTATTTTTCAACAATATGGTAATTTGATACATGCACCTTCTTTGTCATTCCAACCAATCACTACACCATGGCCATTCTCCACATTGAGCCTCAATCTCATTAGGATAATTAACTGAACTTCTTCTTATGGACACAAGCACATTCTCACTGCTATCAAGAATTTTACTCAATGGATTGAGGCCATTCCTATCACTTACATCACCGAGAAGTAGATGTACAAGTTAATCCATTACCATATCATTTTTTGACATGGTATCCTAGCCTGTATTATATATGATAATGGTGGATCATTTGTAAACCAGGATGTTAAGGCTCTTTATGACAAATTCAAAACTAGGCACAATAAATCCACACCATATAACCCATAAAGCAATATTCAAGCTAAGGAATCTAACAAAACCATTTTTATAATCCTCAAGAAGATTTTCAATGATGCTAGTCATAATTGGCACTTACAAATTTTTCTTGCTCTTTGGGCCTATCACACTAGTCATCAAACCCCCGTAATAGACACTCCATACACCCTTATTTATGGCATAGAGGCTATTATCCTAGTTGAGATTGAGCTACCTTCACTATATGTATCCTTATAGAACATTGAAGATGATAAAGAGTATATATTTTCTAGGTTACAATAGTTTGAGATCCTTGATGACAAGCATTTGGATACCCTAAATAACATAAAATAATATCAGAATAGATTGCATAGGAGCTATAACAAGCACATTCTCCATAAGGAGTTTAAAATTAGTGATTTGGTTTTGAAGGAGAGCTGAAAGAACACTAATGTTGAACACAAGAAATTATGGGTCACGAGCATACTGATTTACTACTCCAAATGGTGAATATCTCCCAAAACCCATGAATATTTTACATCTTAAATGGTTCTACGCTTGACATCCTTTTGAGCCATTATCTATGAGAGACCTTACTTGGGGGTAACCTATGCCAAAGTCATTTATCCCACTATTATACTCTATACCATCCTATCTTAGACCATTTTTAGTCTATCTCTTTCTATCCTATACCATTCTATCTTGAACACAATTCTTTTACTACCCTAGATTGTTGTGAATCTAGACCCTTGTACCCCTAGATCATTGGCACTTTAAATATTTTATATTCCACTAGACTCATTTTCATCCATTTTAGACAATTACAGCTTGGATAATTATATTATATAGCCAATTATGATCCTAATTATGATTCATAGGCATTCTAGACACACGAAATGCCCATTCTATAAAGTAGTTAAGCTTGAATAGTATTTCATAGCTTCCTTTTGTAGATAAGTGTATGAAGATATGTCATCACATGGTTTTTGCCTATTGAATGGTTATTTATATTTATCCAACATTACATATTATTGTATTATTATTTTTTTGATGTTTGGTAGGCATTGTCGCCTTGACAAGATCACACAAGGTTGTTACATCTAACTTTAGTTGTTATAGGAAATCTTACTCTTTGTTAAGCATGGGATATACTGAGAGGGGGAGGTGAATCAGTATATCATATATCTTATAAAACTTTCTTTTAACTAAATTCCACTTAATCAAACATTCAAGATATGCAATAAAACTTAAACAATAAACATCACAGAAGATAGAGAGAGACACTAAATATAACATGGATACCCAATGTGGGAAAAACCATGGAGAACAATCTCAAGCATATTCGTGAGAACAAACCCAAAGGAGAACCATAGCCCTTTGCCAAGTACCAACCCAGCTACAATTCATGAGCACCAACCCACAAGAGCTTCAAACCCCTTTGTCGAGCACCAACCTAGCTACTATTCATGAGCACCAACCCTCAGGAGCACCAATCCAGTAATAATTCGTGAGCACCAACCCACAAAATCACCAACCCCTTTGTGTATACCACACACCTATCTCTCGATGTTGCTATCTCAACAAATGATAGATCAATACAACATCTCCTTCCTCTCTCTCACCTTTCCTCTTTTAAGCTAGATATAATAAATACAAATCATATTCATCTCTCACAATTGCTCTTCTAAGCTAGATATTACAATATCAAATCAACCTCTCACTTCCATATTACAAATGGCTTCTCAAGCCTTTATTTATAGCTTTCCAAATGACCTTTGGCCTTCCCCCTTTGTGATCCTTCAATCCTCATGGAAAATGGTGCCAATCTTGGATGACCCTTCATATTCAAGCCTTTGAAAAGTCATGTGGTGACCCGTCATGACCAAAAACGTCCTTCCCACTTTTGTCCTTATCTTTGGTGAATTTCTGTATTCCTCAAAGTGTCCCTTCATGAGAAATTGTGCCCTTACTCTTTTGTCTTCACTTGGTGACTCTTGGTATCCCCCAAGATGAGTCTTCATGTGAAAATGCATCCCATCCTTATTTTATCTTTACCCCGTGGCTCTTCAACTTCTCCATGGGCCCTTCTTTTGTCTCATATGCAACTAAAAATTTATTCATTAATATTAAATAAATATTAACTCATATTAGCCAACATATATTTATTACAAACAACATTAAATATAATGGGGCATTTATAACCAATAATGCTAGACCTATGACATCAATGAAAATATTTCTAACAATCTCCCCCTTTGTCATTGATGGCAACCTCAATCTTGAAACTGCCACATCCTATCACCTGCACATACTGTCATCTAAAAACATACAGTAACTCCCCCTTACTGTAGCAACTTGTACCTATTTTTTGCACATGTACCTGTACCTATTATTCTCCCCCTTTGACATCAATGGCAAAGGGCCTACCTGGAGATAACACTTAGCTCCCCCTCACTTGATGCTGAACATCAATGGCAGGAAGTAATAGAAATTACTCCCAACTCCTCTTGCATGTCTTTGAGAAGATATCTAATTAAAACATTGCCTGTCCTTTGAGAATATGCAATCAACTCATTTGAATATTTCCTTCTAATCTCACAACCTTCCACATGAAAATTAAGGTGTATCCTTGAACACATATTTAACTTACACTCAAAAGATTATGCTTACAAAACATTCTTAGCTTTGGTTCTACTAATATCCAAACTTAAAATACCTTTTATGGCTATCCTGGCAGTGGTTTTATCTTCAAATTTCACTATGCCACCATTGATTTTTCTTTACTCTTATCTCTTGTCATATGCCTCAAACATCTGCTATCAACAAACCATGGCTAATCTTTATTTCTTACATGCAAAGCTATTTGCACCAACATAGAATCTTCAAGTTATTTCTTCTACCATGAACATGTTTGAACCTTCTTCTAGATGAATAGAGCTTTGAAACTCTGATCCTCCTTGATTGAATCTACATGAGTATCCTTTTCCTTCTTCTTGTCATGCAACATATCCAAGACCCAATAGCATCCACCATGCTTCAATTTTTCTTAAAAGTGTCTCCTTGAAGCCTAAAAGAGACACCCCACACAATAGGGTTCTAGAAATAAATCTCAAGAGATACCCACATCTCCTCCATTTCTTCATTAATCTTCTTGTGTTTTTCTTTTAGAATCTATTTAAGCATGTCTAACCTTTTTGACCTACTAACCTTATCATTTATGATGTTTTTATTCTTCTCAACTTTTGCAACTATCTTATCTTGACAAAGCCAATGCTCAAATTTAACAAGAGATTCTACACAATCCTTCTTATCTGATTCTTTATCTACTATAACAAGTAATTCATTTTCATTCTTGAACTCAACCTAATCAACCTTTACTATTTTAGGTCTGAAAACCTTAATTTGACTCTTCTCATATCTTTTAGGGGCTTTTTAACCTTTGACATACTTTGAAGATCTCTTTACTTGTTTTGGACATAATTTAGAAATATGGCCAACCTTATGACAACAAAAGCAAACAATATTTCTCATACCTTTTTCTTGAATGTGACTGAGATCTCCCTTTGACTGATTGATTCTTCTCATACAGTCTCTTGCCCTATGACCAACATGATGACAAACAAAACAATGACCATGAAAAGAATTTGAAAACTTAAAAGCATTCGGCTGCCTGATCGACTTCTTTGATTTGCCTTCAAAACCTGCATCCTTCTTTCCTTGGACCAATATTTCATGATCTTTCTCAACCTTGATTATAATCTTCTCATGATTAGCCTTTAAAGAACCTAACTCATCCTTCAAATGATTACACTCTTCTTCTTTTGATGTTAAAATTGAATTTGCAACCTCTAACTGATTCTTAAGATCTTGAAAGTATATCTTATTTTCTTTTACATCTATAGCCAACTTAGAATGCAAGATACACACCTTTTCCTTAAGAGCCTCAACCATAGATTTCAACTCTTGATTCTCCTTCTTTAGCTACTTGGCCATCTTATGATTTTCTTTGATCTACCTTGTAGCTGTTAAACCCAAGGAACCTGCTCTGATACCAATTGTTAAGCATGGAATATACTGAGAGGGGGGTGAATCAGTATATCATATATCTTATAAAACTTTCCTTTAACCAAATTCCACTTAATCAAACATTCAAGATATGCAATAAAAATCAAACAATAAACATCACACAAGATAGAGAGAGACACCAGATATAATGTGGAAACCCAATGTGGGAAAAACCACAGAGAATAATCTCAAGTATATTCATGAGAACAAACCCACAGGATCACCATACCCCTTTGCCAAGTACCAACTCAGCTATAATTCATGAACACCAACCCACAAGAGCTTCAAATCCCTTTGCCAAGCACCAACTCAGGTACTATTCATGAGCACCAACCCCTTTGCCGAGCACCAACCCAACAACAGTTTGTGAGCACCAACCCATAGGAGCACCAACCCCTTTGTGTATACCACACACCTATCTCTCAATGTTGCCATCTCAACAAATGATAGATCGATAAACATCTCCTTCCTCTCTCTCACATTTTCTCTTCTAAGCTAGATATAACAAATATAAATCATATTCATCTCTCATAATTGCTCTTCTAAGCTAGATATTACAATATCAAATCAACCTCTCACTTCTATATTACAAATGACTTCTCAAGCCTTTATTTATAGCTTTCCAAATGACCTTTGGCCTTCCCCCTTTATGACCCTTCAATCCTCATGGAAAATAGCGCCAATCTTGGTTGACTCTTCATATTCAAGCCTTTGAAAAGTCATGTGGTGACCCTTCATGACCAAAAACATCCCACTTTTTTCCTTATCTTTGGTGACTTTTCGTATTCCTCATAGTGTCCCTTCATGAGAATTTGGGCCCTTACTCTTTTGTCTTAACTTGGTGACTCTTGGTATCCCCCAAGATGACTCTTCATGGGAAAATGCATCCCATCCTTATTTTGTCTTTACCCCGTGGCTCTTCGACTACTCCATGGGCCCTTCTTTTGTCTCATATGCAACCAAAAATATATTCATTAATATTAAATAAATATTAACTCATATTAGCCAAGATATATTTATTAAAAACAACATTAAATACAATGGGGCCTTTATCACCAATAATGCTAGACCTTTGACATCAATGAAAATATTTCCAACAATCTCCCCCTTTGTCATTGATGGCAACCTCAATCTTGAAACTGCCACATCCTGTCACCTGCACATACTATCATCTAAAAACATACAATAACTCCCCCTTATTGTAGTAACTTGTACCTATTTTTTTCACCTGTACTTGTACCTATTATTCTCCCCCTTTGACATCAATGGCAAAGGGCCTATCTGGAGCTAACACTTAGCTCCCCCTCACTTGATGCTGAACATCAATGGCAGGAAGTAATATAAATTACTCCCAACTCCTCTTGCATGTCTTTGAGAAGATATCTGATTAAAACATTCCCTGTCCTTTGAGAATATGCAATCAACTCATTTGAATATTTCCTTCTAATCTCACAACCTTCCACATGAAAATTTAAGGTGTATCCTTGAACACATATTTAACTTACACTCAAAGGATTATGCTTGCAAAACATTCTTAGCTTTGGTTCTACTAATATCCAAAATTAAAATACCTTTTATGGGTATCTTGGCAGTGGTTTTATCTTCAAATTTCACTATGCCACCATTGATCTTCTTTACTCTTATCTCCTGTCATATGCCTAGAACATCCACTATCAACAAACCATGGTTGATCTTTATTTCTTACATGCAAAGTTGTTTGCATTAACATAGAATCTTCAAGTTGTTTCTTCTGCCATGAACATGTCTGAACCTTCTTCCAGATGAATGGAGCTTTAAAACTCTTATCCTCCTTGATTGATTCTACATGAGTACCCTTTTCCTTCTTTTCATGCAACATATCCAAGACCCAATAGCATCCACCATGCTTCAATTTTTCTTAAAAGTGTCTCCTTGAAGCCTAAAAGAGACACCCCACACAATAGGGTTCTAGAAATAAATCTCAAGAGATTCCCACATCTCCTCTATTTCTTCCTTAATCTTCTTGTGTTTTTCTTTTAGAATCCGTTTAAGCATGTCTAACCTTTTTGACCTACTAACCTTATCATTTATGATGTTTTTTTTTCTCAACTTTTTCAACTATCTTATCTTGACAAAGATCATGCTCAAATGTAACAAGAAATTCTGCATAATCCTTCTTATTTGATTCTTTATCTACTATATAAAGTAATTCATTTTCATTCTTGATCTCAACCTGATCAACATTTTCTATTTTAGGTATCCAAACCTTAATTTGACTATTCTCATATCTTTTAGGGGCTCTATAACCTTTGACATACTTTGAAGATCTCTTTACTTGTTTTGGACATAATTTAGCAATATGGCCAACCTTATGACAACAAAATCAAACAATATTTCTCATACCTTTTTCTTGAATGTGACTGAGATCTCCCTTTGACTGATTGTATCTCCTTATATAGTCTCTTGCCCTATGACCAACATGATGATAAACAAAACAATGGCCATGAAAAGAATTTGAAAACTTAAAAGCATTGTGTTGCCTGATTGACTTCTTTGATTTACCTTCAAAACCTGCATCCTTCTTTCCTTGGAACAATATTTCATGATCTTTCTCAACCTTGATTATAAGCTTCTCATGATTATCCTTTAAAGAACCTAACTCATCCTTCAAATGATTACACTCTTCTTCTTTTGATGTTAAAATTGAATTCGCAACCTCTAACTGATTCTTAAGATCTTGAAAGTATATCTTATTTTCTTTTACTTCTATATCCAACTTAGAATCTAAGATACACACCTTTTCCTTAAGAGCCTCAACCATAGATTTCAACTCTTGATTCTCCTTCTTTAGCTACTTGGCCATCCTATGCTTTTCTTTGATCTACCTTCAAGCTGTTAAACCCTTTCTAAAGGAACCTACTCTGATACCAATTGTTAAGCACATGATATCCTGAGAGGGGGGTGAATCAGTATATCATATATCTTATAAAACTTTCCTTTAATCAAATTCCACTTAATCAAACATTCAAGATATGCAATAAAACTCAAACAATAAACATCACACAAGATAGAGAGAGATACCAAATATAATGTGGAAACCCAATGTGGGAAAAACCACAGAGAACAATCTCAAGTATATTCATGAGAACAAACCCACAGGAGCACCATACCCCTTTGCCAAGTACCAACCCAGAGGAGCTTCAAACCCCTTTGCCGAGCACCAACCCAACTACTATTCATGAGCACCAACCCATAGGAGCACTAACCCCTTTGTGTATACCACACACCTATCTCTCAGTGTCGCTATCTCAACAAATGATAGATTAATACAACATCTCCTTCCTCTCTCTCACCTTTTCTCTTCTAAGCTAGATATAACAAATACAAATCATATTCATCTCTCACAATTGCTCTTCTAAGCTAGATATTACAATATCAAATCAACCTCTCACTTCCATATTACAAATGTCTTCTCAAGCCTTTATTTATAGCTTTCCAAATGACCTTTGGCCTTCCCCCTTTGTGACCCTTCAATCCTCATGGAAAAGGGCACCAATCTTGGATGACCCTTCATATTCGAGCCTTTGAAAAGTCATGTGGTGACCCTTCATGACTAAAAACATATTTCCCACTTTTGTGCTTATCTTTTGTGACTTTTTTTATTCCTCAAAGTATCCCTTCATGAGAAATTGCACCCTTACTCTTTTGTCTTCACTTGGTGACTCTTGGTATCCCCCAAGATGACTTCATGGGAAAATGCGTCCCATCCTTCTTTTGTCTTTACCCCGTGGCTCTTCGACTTCTCCATGGGCCCTTCTTTTGTCTCATATGCAACCAAAATTATATTCATTAATATTAAATAAATATTAACTCATATTAGCCAAGATATATTTATTAAAAACAACATTAAATACAATGGGGCCTTTATCACCAATAATTCCATACCTTTGACATCAATGACAATATTTCCAACACTCTTGGACATGCATCTCCACACTTAATTAATTCTTTGTGCCATTGTTTATATTAATAAGTACCATTGTAGCTGGGTTAGATATTGTTTGAACTCTTACCTATGGATGTGCATCTCCTTGGTTGGGTAGTTCCTTGGGCCTTTTATTAATATTTCATTTCTATTATTTATCTCAAAAATACAAAAAACATTAGAAAATGATATATAAAAAGAATAAAAACATTGACTTGAACCTTTATTTATGTTAATCCCATGCTCTCTGTAATTTGTATCTCAAAAATTCTCAATAGAGCTGAGATACTTAGAAAAATTCAAAAACATTGACCAAAGATCTTACGTTCTCACCATTTTGCAAGCAATTATCTCTTATGCACTCACCATTTTATGATCCCATTTCCTTATTCCTCTACAACATCAATTATATTCTTCCTATCATCACTTTTTTTAATCCATATCCTAGGAGAACTACATTTGGCCTAAAGTTCATGTTGGATCTTGTGTCCATGGAACTATGTAGGCAGCATCCATTTTCCTCATGCATCTGGAGTCATCTTGGCCATCCCTTCATTTTCTTCTATTTTCCCCCATTCTATTTTGTGTCATTATTTCCCTATCACTTGGAGGCAAATTTGTATATTATTATTTTCTCATCATACTAGTATCATTATTTATTATCTTAAGGGTCACCTTGTCATAGAGCATAACACCTCTATTACACATGCATGGACAATTTATTCTTGGATTATTTGCACTAATATTATGACTAACCCTTCTTTGTGTGTTTATTTGATTTTTATTGTTGTTTTTTTTGCTTTATTATCTCTTCATTTATTTTTCTTTATTTTTATTAATCTATATTTATATTGTGTTGTGTTTTTATTTTGTTTATTGGCATTTTATTGTGTTTTCTTGATTATTTTGTTGAGTTTTTATTTTCTCTATAATTGTTTTGTTATTTATTGATTTGTATTCATGTTTTGTTCTTTGTTTCTTAGTGTTATGTGTTGACTATTTTAACCAAAATTCAAAATGGGTCAGCCCCCCTATAGTATAAAAATTGCATAGGGGTTTTAATAGGGTCTTATAGGGTGAATCATGGTCCCAGATAGGGGTTATTTAATGTGTTATTACGTTGGTCATATTCATCTTTAGTTTTATGTCATTCTTAAGGTCATATATGAGTAATTTATGAATATTTTATGGTTTGGAATTAAATATAAGTGTTTCAGAGTGTCTCTAATGTCCATGTGTCAGTTAGGAGTTAGAGTAACTATTTTAAGCTAACAAACTACATGTTTAAATGTTAGAACAAGAAATTTAGGTAGTTACAGGAAGTTTTTAGTTGGTTGTATGAATTATAGATCATATTTGGCACATGTGGGAGGATTTACAGTGACACTTCAGGTCCCTTGAGATCATTTCCATGTTTGATCTTCTTTAGAGGTCCCAAAATTGGCAAAAAACCATTTCATTCTTCCATCGCTCTTCTTTGCATACCAAAAAGGTCAACCAATTTTGGTTTAGTATAAAAACTAGGGATTGATTCAAGTCAAATGCACTTGGTGGGAGGTATCACCTTTTTTATAATTATATTTTATGGTAGGAGTTCAAGGATTGATTGTTTATGCTCTATGAACCAATGCTTAGAAGCTTACTACCTTTTTTATGCTTACTCATTCCCATACCCTATAGGTTTCTCTTCTATTTGCATTAGTTTGTATAAAAAAATTGATGTAAGTGTTTAAAAATAGTTTGAACATCTTTCTCACATGGATCTAAACTCATTTTGCACATGTGGAGTGAAAGAGGAAGGCATAAGTACCTCCGTTTACTAGTTGAGACTTCAATGGCTAATTTATAGATAATTTCATCAATTGTAAAAGTTCATGTCCCTATTTTCACCTTCAAGAAAATGTTAATGGATGGATAACATGTTTTTTTTGTAATTCATTTAAAAATTATCATTATTATTTAAGGAGATATGGACTCAAAGTCATCTCTAGAGGGATAACTCAGTCAAAAATGTGCTACAGTAGATTCCCTACAAATATTCACCTACAGTCAGGTGAATAAGAGTTTTGAGAAACTATGAATATGGAATGAAGAGTTTAAAGATGTTAAATATATTCTTAAATAATGAACAATAAACTTGAACCATTCAAATGATGTATGATTGATTGTGACAACTAATTCTTCCATATACACAGTTCTCAACTTTGATGTTCACCTACATGTGCCTCATAGAAGACTAACCATGTTGGAATGAAAGAATTTGAACTTGTTTGAGGACTCACAAGGTGGAAAATATAAGTTTAGACTGATAAGATATATAATATTGGTTATAAAATCAATTCATCATGCACACAGTCTTATATCATACCTTCACAATTCTATCTACTATAAGTGCACCTACAGGTTTCCATAAAGGTCTAAGAGAATTGGAGTATAGGTGTTTGAGATAGGTTTGAACCTTTATTGAGGTTTTGAAACATTGAAGGTGTCATGGTGATCATGATAGAGTCACAAGATGTCAAACAAAATTGAATTGATGCTCTTAAGTCAATAAAGTTTCTTCAGGGACATGTTACCTTAAAGTTTTCAAAATAAGGATTCTACCCTACTTTTGATCCTTCCATGATGAAGCACCTTGAAGTGTAAAATGGCCTAATGGATTCCAAAATGCAGCCCATGCATAAGGGAAGTGTTTTGACATAATAGGTTGGTTGATTGACCATGAGAGGGTGATAAAAGAAGGTTTCCAATTCATGCAACTTTCTCATTGTAGATTGTCAATATTCTCTATAGTATTATGAGTTGAAATGGTCTTACATCACCATATGACATGATGGTAGGGTATCTTACATAAAATTGACTTATTTTTAATGAATGTGGTATTAATGGCTCAAATAAAATTTAAAGGAGTTGAATTATAGGGTCTTGAATCATATCCCCACCTATAGGGACCCCTCTTGGTCTAAAAATGTTACCTACAATTGACTGTAGAGTGATGGTCAAAGTTGTAAGTTTGAATATTGGTTTGGCCTTAGGACTAATATGAATATTTTTTATTAGAAGATGAGCCTAAAAGATTTAAAGGAGATATTTGAGAATGAGATACAAGGTTTTAACATGGAAGACACCTATAGGAGATCTCCAAAAACATGTACTTATAGTCAACACATAATCACACAGTCTGCAAATCAAGCCTAACCATGGAGAGTGTACCTTGAGGAGTTTGAAAAATTTAGGATGGTTGATGTGACTGAGACCACTCTCATACTGGTGATTACCACCTCATGCAGTACTTAGAATAAGAGAACACAACAAAGGCCAACCTCCAAAGTTCAACCTACAATTATGTTCACAATCAATGCTAGATAGTCTATCTTAAGGGTTTTTTAAGAATTAAAGGGTATATTTATATAATTTGACTCTATAAATTGGTATATAATACCCTCATGACCTAATTAATCCTTTCATATCATTGGTTTGACTAAGGAGATAGGGGAAGTTCCCTATGTTTTGTCTGAGATAGAGGGCACTCCTAGAAAAGTAAGACTAGGTTGGGTGAGTGGATGGTGAGAAGATGTGTTTGGGGGTCTCAAGTATAATGAATGATTATTTCCATAGTTTTGATAATGAATAATCAAATAGGAGGTCATAAAATCTTGAGAAATCAAATAGAGAAGTCATGAACCTAGATATGTAGTCAGGTCTACTAGGCCTAGAGTTAGACATAGATGTTACAAAGGTGTAGTCATCATTAAAAGGCAAGATAAACCTTACAATACACCTAAGGACCTTAAGATATATATAAAATATTTTTTAAACTTTTGGTCCATAGAGGAAATCATTAGGAGATCATTTTTTATCTTAAGAATAACTCAGGGTACATAGAATGCAAAGAAGGGCTTGAGAGGCCATATTTAGATGCTCACACCAATAAAAAAACTTATCATGGAGACATAAAGAAGTAGGCATGATTGAAGATGGTCATAAACTTGCCTTTAGTGGAGTTGGTCTAAGGTTTCAATGTCAATATTGTATGAACAATCCTTAAGAGTCAAAATCACCTAAAACCCTTTAAAACCCTTATCTAAGACCTGATGGAAAAGATGTGAGTAAAAATGTGTTCAAGAAGGATAGTTTCATTAGGAGAGTGATTTGGAATTATATATAAATCCCTCAGTTTCCTTCCCATTAGATTGGTTTTTACCTTATTTATATGGATATGGTACAAAATAAGTTTTCTTAACATATTTTTATAATTTTGTAGGTGTAGGGGAGTATTGAAGGATGAAGATCATTTGGGGAGTTCAATTGGGACCTAATATAACTTAATATATCCATTTATTTATTTAAACAAACACACAAGTATCTCTAATATCTCATTCACCTCAGGTAGTATGTGGAAGATAATGAGAATGGAGGGTGATCACCTAGTGAGAAAGTGATAAGACCAATAGATATGCCTTTTAAGGTTTGCCTAATGGATTTTGATACAAGGGAACTCTTGACAGGTGTCATATCATCCCCTACATATATTTTATTGATAAAATTTAGAGCATTTGGCTGAAAAATGTAAGAACAAACTTACAAGGCTAGTGATGGTAATTGTAGATGATGGGAACACTTATCCAAAAGAAGACCAATGGTTAGGGATACATATAATGTATTTTTAATGTTTTTTCTATCCCCAAAAATTTATAGTGAATATGTGTCAACTATTCCTAGTATATTTTTGAGTGTTCAAGAGAGGCCTAATGATGAAGGTAGTTTCTAAGAAGGTAGTTGAAGGGTATTACACTAGTTTTCATGCTTTGGAGGGACATTTTTCCAAATATACCTTTCATGGTCAGTTTCATACTAATTTATCCTAAAAAATAACTTATTCAGATGCCCTGGTAAATGGTATTGTGACACTTGAACTCAGCTTCTCTCTCTCCTCTCACACATTCTATAAATGCTAGCCATTTTGGCTCTTGTAAACTAATTCCACACCTAGTATGGTGAAGCCCTACTAGTTCGATGTTGTAATTTACCTTTGAATAATATGTGTAATCTAGTTTTTAGTTAAAAAAAACATCTTCATAAGTGTGTGAGGTGATGTATAGTGAGGTTTAGTGATAAGCTTATATCTTTACTTGTCTTTATCCTTTCATGTTTGGTATAAGAAGTTCTCATTCTAACAGGTCATATGGAGTGTAGATAGTGTGTTTTAATCCCTTAAAGTGTATAATTAGACTTAGTGTTTACAAATGATATTTGATCCACTTAACTTGAGTAGTATCATGCATATCACTTCCACATTCAAAATACTAATGTTAGAGTATTCTAGGACTTTGAAGCTAGTGTTGTAGGTCATGTCTCCTAGTGAAAAAGTATGATGATCTTGTGGATATCTTAATGGTTTATCACCATCTTATATTATTTTAATTTCATGGATACTTATATATCTTTTCCCATAATCAATCAATTAGAGTAAGTGATAAGCACTTAAGGATCAATCTAGGGTGTTAGCCCTTAAACCTAGAGGTCTACCTCTACTATAGGAAACCCACAAGCCTAGGGTTTTCCAATGTTTACCAAATCTTAGAGTAGGCTTGAAAAACATCTTCTAGGGTGAAATATATAGTGATAATAGTTCTAACATGCCCTATGAGACCATTATCCTAAGGATAAATTATCGAGGTGAATGTTGGTCCTGACAACATCACAACTGCATGTGGTGTTCTACTAAGCATTTGACAGTTCCATTCAAGGTCAAATATGGTTTTAGACCATTATTTTGTCACATTATTGATTTCATATTTCATGGTCCTTAATAGGTCATCTTCTAGTAGAGTTTTAAATCTCATTGGTCCACTTCTTCAACATGAACTTCCCTTGAAGTTCAACATCCTCAGCCTATTCTTCCCTTTGAAGAACAAGAGGACTTTGCTATCCAAGAAGACAAATAAAGTGAAGAAGAACTTGAAGATAACATGGCTAAGAAACATTTCTTCCTATCCTTTAATTCTACAAATCCAATCCATCTTGAGGCATATGATGACATTCCCCCTAATGTTACAAAGAGTTTTCCTATATTTAATGGTGAAGGCCATGCCACTCTTAGTGAGCACATTAGGGATATATCAAACTTCTATAGTTTTCAAAATGTTACTAAGGTAAATATTGGTATTATACTCTTTGCCATGTCCTATAGAGGGAAAACACTTGACTGGTATAGGATGGGAAAGCACTTGACTGGTATAGGACTTTGCTTGGTGGTTGTATCACAACTTGGGATGATTTTGGAGAGATACTCACATCAAGATTTATAGATAAGAGTGACCACACATCACTCATATATCAGATTAACTTGTTTCAAAGATCCCCCAAGGAGATAATGCATGATTTTAATGATATATTCCAAAGGACTTGGCATAGGTTGCCTCCTCCCATGAGACTACCTACTAGATTTGTGTTCCCTACATACTTGAGAGCTATTGGCACTGGCATAGCCATCATGCTACAATCCATGGGTGGTTTCACCTTACCTGAAGCATATGACCTTACCGTTAGAGTTGAGAATGGCCTCATATAAATTGGTAAGTTTCCTCCAAAAGTTTCTGTCTCTACTACCAAATACTTATGCCGATGATCTAAGTGTTGCCCAAATTCCTAATGTAAATGCCAAGTCAAGTACTACTCCTAAGAAGGTAGATGATGCCATTGATTGAGAATCGAGGTCTAAGTTCTTTAAGGCTCAACTCAGGAAAGAAAATATACAAAAATGTGCTTATTAAAAATCTTACCCCTATCATCATCAATATGGTAAAAAATATGGATAAGGGAGAGGTAAAGGGAAGCCTAACTTTAATAGGCCCACCAATGCATACAACCTAGCCCCTACTTCCAATACAAGATGAATGGTACCAGTGAATATTAATCTGATCAAATGAGAAGAATGGAAAAAAGGTAAATTCATAGATACCAATGAAGGTGGAGATAAATCTTTGGTTTCTCAAGGAGGATTCACTCCTCAACTATCAATAGAAGATGAAGTCTTTATGCAAGCAAATGAAGGGTGGTAGCCTCAAGGAGTAAGTTTCAATAACTTCCTAATTAAAAACACTTATGTGATTAACTAAATAAATTAATTTATAGAAAATACTAGAGATAATAATAAGGATTTAAGAGATGTTAATGCTGTGCCTACAAGTGCAAATAATTCTCCTACAAGGTAGCAAAGCATGAATACAAGATTGAAGTCTCTACAATTCTTGTACCTCTTACAAATAAGAATGTTGGAAGGTCTGCTTCAAGTGCTTCAATAAAACAAGATACAAACACTTATTTGCCTCCAAGGAATAAAGAAAAAGTAAGTACTTATATTTTGAACATTGTTAACTCATTAAAGAATGCTAAGGCATCTATCTCTCTTTAGGATGTCTTTCACATGCCTAGCCAAAATGAGCTCTTATAGAAGCATCTATCCACTATCCATGCTATTCTTCCATCATCAAGACATGGTCCTAATAATGTTTATCTTACCAATTCTACCAATAACATTGTGGAACCCTCTACCAAATCTGAGAAGCCTCCACCTTTCTAACTCACTCTCATTGTGGGGAACAAACTAGTTCATAACTACATAGTTGATAATGGAGCCAGCTCATTAGTTATTCCCAAGGTTTTAGTTGACAAATTGGGTCTAAAGTATGAACCAAATAGTAAAGGGGTGTTTTAACTAGATGGGACACCTACCAAGTTACTAGAATTGATCAAAAGTTTGAAGGTTTTTCTTCATGATTGTCCTAATTTCTCCATCCTTCAATAAGTTGTGGTTGTTGACTTGCCTACTCATTTTCATATCTACCTCTAAAGAGATTTCACAACCAAGATATGTGGATACCTCTTATCTGATTAGTCTTTCTTGGCCTTTAGGATAAGGTATGGGAAAAGGTAACCATTAGAAATCAACCACTTACTGAGTTTTGTTGAGGCATGTTCCTGTTGTTGGTGTTGAGGCATTGTTGTCATTGAATTCAAAGTCAAGATGGATGTCATTAATGCATAGGTTAGAGTTGAGGCCATACATGGCGAAATGGTATGTGACAAATAAGTCTTATGACAAGATAAAATTATAAGGAAACATATTATCTATCTATTGAGAGAGAATTTGAAGGCAACCTGGTAATTCTTCTTAGGTAGATGACATGTCAAGGTCAAGCTCATGATACAAGGTAAGTTACTATTGAGTACTAGTCTTGAGGAGCATTATCATATCATGAACATGGTTTAGAAGTCTAGGAGTTATGTATGAAGTCTTGGAACAATGATGTATTATGATAAGCTCATGAGCTTGTTGAGATTACCCTTGTATTTAGAGAATCTTGATTAAATAATTTTCTTGGTTTATATCATTGAGAGTTATCTTGTTTGAACTCAAATTGAGTACTAGATGTCTTGAGAAGCCTAGTCCATCCCTGTGAGAAGGTAGATACATGAAGCATAATGAAGCTTGGTGAATTGGGTCAATACAAGCATGAGAGAATATATAAAGGTGTGTGGTAGTGGTGAATATTGGTATGATGTAATATATCATAAGGATGAGGTGTTGATAATAGTACAATTGGTTTTAAAGTGTGTTCAAAGTCTAAGTATGACTAGTAGTTCAAGACCTAATGAGCAAAGATATCTAGTGTGGCCTAATGAGGGGTCAAGTTTAGTTACAAGGATGCCCAAAGACCATAAGAGGATTTTAAAAGGTGTGATAAGGTTTTTTGAGTTTCTTACCAAGTTTGAGGTCATTACTGAAGAAGGCATGAAAATTGGTGTTGAAGTTTTTCATGTACACAGAATGACGTA
This sequence comes from Torreya grandis, assembly GCA_037957365.1. Lineage (NCBI taxonomy): Eukaryota > Viridiplantae > Streptophyta > Pinopsida > Cupressales > Taxaceae > Torreya > Torreya grandis. The sequence continues at coordinate 792,449 of JARHVA010000135.1, forward strand.
TAACATACCTGAGAAGAAATCTATTATGATCATTGGCACGTTCAAAATTTTAATGAAATACTAATAATTTCATGGATGTTTGGGAATGTTCCTAGATCAAACTTAGTGGCATTGGTTTTTAATTTGAGGGGAAATCCTTTATGAATGATTGTTAAGAATGGAAGGCAGCTAAAACCCTCATAATGACCCAATGGTGAAGATTTTGTTTATGGGTGACCATAATGGATTGGTAAGGATAGTTTTACGTTTGTAACATGTAGAGGAATCTCCAAGTACCTCTGAGTGTCATTGGTTTGTTAGAAGAGTGAGTGGAAGCTACACAAAACCCCTATTTTCTTAGATTTTTTTATGTAGCAGGTGGTGTTGACTAGGTCAAAGCATGAAAATGATTGGAGGATGATGTGTGATACTTTTATTTTATGAAAACTTAAGTTTATAATCATTTTTTAGACCTCAAATATTTTAAACTAGTCATGGAATTTTTCTTATCGCTAAAAAGGCCTAATGAAGAAGGCAACAAAAAAACTATGCAAAAGTGAGAATTAGTTTAGGAATGGGTTGTAATGGATTAGGGATGGATAAAAATGCATGGGGTAATTTTTAAAGACATATATAACATATAAAATTTAATTACAAATTTTGGAGATGCTCATATATAAGTAAAATGTTGCTCTCAAAGTGACCTATCTAACACAGTGAGGTTTGTGTAGGATGAAGACATGAGATTGGTCTGTAAGACCAATATTGATATTGAAAATTTTAATATAAATATTTAAATATGTTATAAGGATGATTAAGGATCATATAAATCCATTTTAAGTTCATAAATCTGTTCCCACAGATGTTTAAAGACCTAGTTTTCATGATTATGTTTCTAGAGCTACATGCATATTTTTTATATTAGTGAGAATGATGTTTCCGAGTCTTTTTGCATAGAGTTGAAGAATATAATACACATGAATTTTTTATATAGGTATCATAGGATATTATTAATTTATTTTCATGCATGATAAAATCTTATTATGGAAATTCAAAGGCTCTTGACTAGATTTTTGAAGCCTATGTGTAGATCTAAGTGAGCATATGTAGATGATCAATTTGAGGTATTTTTCCCTATATGGTGAAATATAATGAACTTGATATTGAACATGATTTCATGGAGATTCTATACATGTGATTTTTTTTATTGTGTGTAAAATTTTATTGTATGCATCATATTTTCAAGATAGACTTTATGGTAGTGAGAGGGCTTAATTGTGAGTACACCTAATAGTTTGGTTCAAGGAGTGAAATTAGATAAATGGAGTTGGGTACATAAGGTGAGATTAATAGGGGTATAATTTAATATTTTATGATTTTTTTCATCCATTTTTTGAGGCTCATGATGTTCTGAGGTGGCCAAGGTGAAACGTGTGCCTAGAGAAGGCCTAATTGCATTAGGTCTCTATTAGGCCTAATGGTAGTTTTGGTCCTTATGGGTGGTGACTGACCTATGTAGTGAGTGTTTAAATTTTTTAAAATGTCTTATAATATATTCCAATGGTGATACAAGTATGGATATATTATTGGACAACCAAGATGGGTGAAAGCAAGAGTCAAGTATAAAGAGAAGGTTTAATAGGCCTAATTTGACTAGCTAGAATATTGAGGTTATGAGCAAATGATTTAGAGTTTTGGAGAATAGATAGAGGGTTTGAATACCATAAAATAGGTGTGGTAAATATTTCATGAAATTATAATAGTGTTTATATAGGTTATGATTAAGGTCATAAGACCTAATTTTGCCAAGGAAAGGGCTAGTTGAGCTTGAAGGCCTAATAGGTTGTTTGAGAGAGATAGAAGAGTGAGAAGAAAAAAATAAGGTGGTAATATTTATTTGATTAATAAAATTGTATTAAAATATGATCATAATTTCAAGGTATCTAAGTTTGTGCTAAGTTACCTAGGGGTTTGGTGCCTCCTTGCAAGTTGGGGCTTGCTAAAGGAATAGTTGAGTTGGTGCTTGACTAGTGAAGGGTTGGTGCTCCTTATGGGGTTGGTGCCTCAATAAATTTTTGTCCATTATTTATAGGAATATAATACAAGTGGTGTTTTAGTGGTTTTTATCCCCCAATCTTTTCCTATTTATCTCTTGTGTTCTTACATTGTTTACTTTCATAGATGTTTGTTTATGCATTGGTTAATATATGTATGTGAATGAATGCTTCATGAATGATAAGTGGAATTGAAATATTGTTTAAAGGTAAATGATTAATTCCATATATCAGTAGATTTAATTATAATAGGTTTCATATTGAACCCTATTTTAAATCAAGATCTAATTTGAATTGTGTCATCAATAATAAAGAGGAGTCTATTGTGGATGATGGTGCTTCTTCTAAGCTTGAGGGAATTTATAATTTGTTTCTAGATGAGCATGGTGTAAACACATAAAAACATAATCGATATACATATTTTTATTAAACTAACCTTGGAACCTATATCATCCATGAGGGAGCATATGAGAAATCTAAGGTAAGAATTGAGCATTCTTTCTCACAAATTACTAAAGGAAATTATTTGAATCATGTGTATGATAATGATAGCTTGAAGAGAATGATAGATCACTATGGTGAGAGGAACCATGTAATTTTTATTGAACTTGATGAAGGATCTCTTGAATATGACACTCATAAAGAAGAAGATGACCTATGGTGAAAGTTCAATGCCATAAGTCAATAATTTGATTAGTTGGGTAAGATTACTTCTCTTCCTAAGAAGTGCATTTCTAATGTTAGGTGCCTAATAGGAAATTTGTTGAGTTTCCTATTGAGAAATAAAGAGAAAGTATTATCAAACATGAGAATACATGCCTTATTACTATCAAAGAAATTATAGTCATAGAGAAGCCTAGTGAAGTCAAGGCAGGCATGTTTGGGCTTGAAGAACAGTCAAGGCCTCAGCTTGAGCATGGATCATTTCCAAATGTGTTAGATTAGAAGGATGATGATCTTGATGGTCTCATACATCATGAACACCATTCCCAAGATGAATGTAATGTTGAGGTAGTTGTCATGCTTCTTAACAATTAGTTTGAGAAATGCAAATTGGATATGATAAGGATCAAGAAGGTTACAACTTCAAATATTATGATAGGTATATGTCTTTATTTTAGTTTTATGTGTGTTTTATAAGTGTTCTTAATAACACATGTTTGTTGCCTTTGGTGTGTCTTGTTTTTTGTGTATTTTATTATTGTTTGGTGTGGTTTCAAAGGCAATTAAGTGTCAAACTTTTGCACATGTGACTCCACAACCAAATGGATATGAGTAGGCTATTGTTCATTAACATACTTGGCTTTCTATCCCTAAGAAATTACCGATAATGTTGACTATTTTGACAAAAAATCAAAATAGGTCAACCCCTTATAGTATAAAACTTGTATAGGGGTGTAATAGGGTCATTTAATGTGTCATTACCTTGGTCATATTCATCTCTAGTCTTATATCATTATTACGCTCATTTATGAGTTATTTATAAAGCTTGTATGGTTTGGCATTAAATACAAGTGTTCCAAAGTGTCTCTCAACGTTGATGTGTTAGTTAGGAGTCAGAGTAACTATCTTCAACTGATTAACTATAGGTCTAAACATCAAAACAAGAAAATTAGTTAGTTAAAGGCAAATTTTAGTTACTTGTATAGATTGTAGAGCATATTTGGCACATGTGGGAGGATTGGAAGACCATTCAGGTCCCTTGATCTCATTTCCATGTTTGGTTAGCTTTAGAGGTCCCAAAATTAGAAAAAACCCATTTCATTCTTCTATCACTCATCTTTATATACTAGAAAGGTCAACAAATTTTGGTGTAGTATAGATAAAAGGGATTGATTCAGGTTAATTGCACTTGGTGGGAGATATTATCTTTTATCTACTTTTATTTCATGGTAGGAATTCAAGGATTATTTCTTTATGCTCTATAAATCATTGCTTAGAAGTCTATTGCCTTTTCTATGCTTACTCATTCTCATGCCCTGTAGATTTCTCTTTTGTTTACATTGGTCTATACAAACCAATTCATGAAATTGTTTCTATATAGTGTGAACATCCTTCTCACATGGATCTCAACTTAGTTTTCATGTTTGGAGTGAAAGATGAAGGCACAAGTACCTTAGTTTACTAGTTGAGATTTTAATGGCTAGTTTGTAGACAATTTCATTAGTTATAGAAGTTCATATCCCTATTTTCACCTTCATGAAAATGTTAACACGTGGATAATTTTTTTTTTGTATCTCATTCAAAAATTATCATTCTTATTTAAGGAGATGTTGACTCAAATTCATCTCTAGAGAGATAACCCAGTCAGAAACATGCTACAATAGACTTCCTTATAGATATTCACCTACAATCAGGTGAATGAGAGTTTTGAGCAACTATGAATATAGAATGAAGAGTTTCAAGATGTTCAATACACTCTTAAAGAATGAAAAATAAAGTTGAACCATTTAAATGATGTATGATTGACTGTGATAACCAGTTCTTCCATATACATAGTTCTCAACCTTGATGTTTACCTACAGGTGCCCCAAAAAAGACTAAGCATGTCAAAATGAAAGCATTTAAACTTGTTTGAGGTCTCAAAATGTGGATAAGATTAGTTTATATTGATAGGATATATAATATAGGTTTCAAAACTAATTCATCATGCACACAGTCTTATATCATACCTTCACAATTTCATTTACTATATGTGCACCTACAGGTCTCCACAAAGGTCTAAGAGAATTGGAGTACAGGTGTTTGAGACAGGTTTGAACCTTAATTGAGGTATTAAAAAATTGAAGGTGTCATGGTGATCATGATGGAGTCCTAAGGCATCAAATAGTCTTGAATATATGCTCTTAAGTCAAGAAAGTTGTTTCAGGGACATATAACCTTAAAGTTTTCAAAATAAGGCTTCTACCCTACTTTTGATCCTTCCATGATGAAGCACCTTGAAGTGTAAATTGGTCTAATGGATTCTAGCATGCAGACCATGCATAAAATAAGTGTTTTGACATGATAGGTTAGTTGACTGACCATGGGAGATTGGTAAAATAAGGTTTCGTATTCATCCAACTTCTCACTGTAGACTATCAATATTCTTTATAGTATTCTAAGTTGAAATGGTCTTACATCACCATATGACATGATGGTAGGGTATCCTGCATATAATTGAATTATTTTAAATTTAGGTGGTATAAGTGGCTCAAGGAAAATTTAAAGGAGTTGAAGTACTGGGTCTTGAGTCATATCAACACCTATAAGGACCCCTCTTGGTCTAATAATGTTACCTATAGTTGATTGTAGAGGGATAGTGAAAGTTGGCATGCTGACTATTGGTTTGGTCTTAGGCCTGTTATGAATATGTTTTATTAGAAGGTGAGCCTACAAGGTATTAACATGGAAGGAACCTATATGAGATCTCCAAAAACATGTACTTATAGTCAACACATAGTCACACTATCTATAAATCAAGCCTAGCCATGGAGAGTGTACCTTGAAGAGTTGTTAGAATATAGGATGGTGGATGTGATTGAGAACACTCTCATAGTGGTGATGACCACCTCATGTAGTACTTAGAACAATAAAACAAGACAAATACCAACCTCCAAGGTTCAACCTACAACTATGTTCATAGTTAATGCTACATAGTTTGTCTTACGGGATTTTAAAGAATTGAAGGGCCTATTGGTATAATATAACTATGTAAATTGGTATGTAATTACATCATGACCTAATTAAGTGTCTCATATCAGTTTTTTTAATCAAAATATAGGGGAAGTACCCTCTATTTTATCTCAGATAGAGGACACTCCCAATAAATCAAGACTACAAGTTAGGTGAGTGGTTTGTGAGAAGATGTGCTAGGGGGTCTCAAGTCCAATGGATAATGATGTCCATAGTTTCACTAAACATGAATAAACACATTAGAGGTTCTAAAATCCTAATAAATAAAATAGAGTGGTCATCAACGTAGATATGCAGTCAGGCCTAGTAGGCCTAGAGTTAGACATAGGTCCTACAAAGGTGTAATCATCACTTCCAAGGAAATATAAACCTTCCCATACACTTGAGGACCTTTATAGAGAGATATAATGTTGTTTGGAAATTTTTTTACTTAGAGGAAATCATGATATATATATTTTTGTCTTAAGAACAACTCAAGGTACACAAAATGAAAAGAAGGGCTTGAGAGGCCATTTTTATATGCTCACACCAGTACTGACACTTAGCATGGAGACATAAGGAACTAGACATGATTGAAGAGGGTCAAAAAATTGCCTTTAGTGAAATTGGTTTGAGCTTTCAACATCAAGATTGTATGAACAATCCTTAAGATTCAAAATGACCTAAAACTCTCCAATACCCTTGCTTGAGACTCAATGGGAAATAACTGAGTAAAATGTATTCAAGAGTACTAATTTGGTTAGGAAAGTGATTTGAAATTATATAGAATTCCCTTAGGGTCCTTCCCATCAAATTGGTTTGTACCCTATTTTTATGGATAGGGTACAAAATAAGATTTCTTTGATAGATATTGATAATTTTGTAGGTAAAAGGGAGTCTTTGATCTAAGAAGATCCATGAACTATTATAAAATGAAGTCTTAAAAATTTAGTTTGATCAATGACATAATGTAGATCTCATCGAGAGATTTTTTAGGTAATTTGAATGGGTCTATTTTGATTTTTTATGTGTAAAATATCACACATTGAAGTTTTTGGTCAATAGGTAAAAAAAATGGCGACGTAGGTTGATGTGGCATAATTATAGCCTACCAAGTGGACCAATGATGTTATGACACATGGTAGTCAGTAGGAGCCAAAATTGGGTTTGGTTTTAATCCTTCATCTTTGACAACATATGGTGTTTGGTCAAATGGGCCCCATTATTTAATCAAAGTTTCCAATGTTACCAGCTACCATCCAACATTAGCTTGGATTCCAAGTTTAGCAAATGCCAATGTTGAGTTGTGTTGATCCCAACATAGTCCAAATCATAACTAAGTCGAGTCACCTTAGATAAATCAATTTTAGTGAGCCCAACATAGCTCATAAATTGAGCCAACCAAGTGCCTTAGCCAACAAAAGGGCTATCAGCAGCTACAAAAGTGGAGTCTCTAGATTATAAAAGTTTAAAATCATTTCTATGTCCTAAATGTGGGACTAAAAGATTATGTTATCCACCAAAGCAAATGTTGATGGATCGAACCATGGACTTGTTGGATAAAAAGAATAAGGGTCAACTAATAGACTTGTGGGTGGTAACATAGATATAAATCCCATGATATTGTATTTGAATAGTATTATTGTTTGGACTATGTATTTTTTTTTAAAAAGGCATAAAATTCTTAGAGAGTTAGAACCTTGAGCCTAGGGAACTAGCTTAAGATAATTATAGCCAAGGGAGAGAAAACACTAGTGAAGATATTGGATACTTCTAATATGATTATTAAGTCATTTTGAGGTGATAATTAAATATAATGGTCCTCACTTGGAGCAGACTTGGAGACATAGGCTTATAAGTTAAACTCCTTTATCAAGTCTTGATTGGTGAATTTGTTCCTATTCTCTGATATTTTGATTATTTATCTTATTTTAGTATTTAGATTTATAAGTTTGATTTATTTGAAAATAATAAAAAAACTAAAAAAAATCCATGTAAATAATAGTGTTTATTTTTTGATTTTTCAACACTTGTGCATTTCATTTACAGATCAAATTTTGGTATCAGAGTGGTTGTGATTTAACACTTAGATTATTAGTGTATGTTGATAAGGTATAAATCTAGGTGGGGTGAAGGAGAATTGGCAAAGTGAAATCTAGATATTGGGTCAAGATGTACTACTAAAATGTTAGGAGAAGAGTTTGAGTCTGAATGAGCTTTCCATCAAGATTTCTTAGAAATGAAGGGCATAGTTGAGGATCTTTATCAGGAAAGACAAAATAAAATGGAGATTGATGAAGGTAGTAAATAATATGAGAAACCTTCTTCTTCTTCGAATAATAGTAAAGATAAGAAAGTTTTTGAACCTCTTCCTTCATTAAAGCTAGATATCAAGTTTGAACTGCCAATGTTTAATGGTGAAGTCAATGCAGAGAAATTGGATAATTAGATCAAGAAAATTGAAGTATATTTTCGGGTTGAAAATATTACTAAGGATGAGGCAAAAATTCACATGGATACCCTTTGTATGGGAGGCAAAACTCTCATCTGGTGGGAGAGTAAGTTAAAGGATGGATTGGCAAACTTTTAGACAAGGTAATATTCTTTAAGTCTTATGTTGAATAAGTCTAAGGAAAAAGAATATTCTTAGGATTTAGAAAATTGTGATCCTAGGTATAAAAATGAATTGGTTGAAATCATTTCTAGTTATGTTGTGTTTTAGGATCCCAAGGGGTTTTCCACTAAAAGGGGAGTTCAACATGAGATTCATTTATTACAATATTTTCCTCTCCATAACATTGGCATGTACAGGTTATCAGTGATTGAAAATGAGGAAATCAAAAAGCAAGTAATGGAACTTTTGGAAAGAGGTGTTAATCATCCAAGTTCACCTACTTTTGGTTTGTCTATTATTTTGGTGCCAAAGAAATATGGAACATAGTGAATGTGGGTTGATTTTTGTGCTTTAAACAAAAATACTATTAAGAATCATTACCCTCTTCCTTGTATTGATGATTTATTGGATCAATTGAAAAATGCTATTCATTTCACTAAGTTAGATTTAAGAAGTGGTTATCACCAAGTTAGAAATAATGAAGGCAATGTTTGGAAAACCAATTTCAAAACAAAACAATCATTATTATAATGGCTTGTTGTGCCTTTTGAATTGTGTAATGCACCAATACATTCATGCATTTGATGAATGATGTTTTCAGGCAATTCCTTGATTATTTTTTTATAATCTACTTAGATGATATTTTGATCTTTAGTAAATCTTTGGAAGATCACGTGATTCATATTAAGAAAGAAATGGATGCATTAAGAAAGGAAAAACTTTATTTGAAAATGTCAAAATGTGAGTTTGGCAAAACCTCTTTGATTTACTTGGGGTACATTCTAGGACATGGTAAATTAAAAATTGATCTTGCAAAGGTGGACATCATTCTTAACTGGTGAAATCCCAATAATGTAATTGAGGTTAGAAGTTTTCTTGGTGCAGTATAGTTTTAGAGAAAGTTTATTGCTCATTTATCATATATTCAATCACCTTTGCATTCTTTGACTAGTGTGAAATAGGTCTTTTAGTGGGGAGGCAAGCATCAAAAGGCCTTCGACACTTTGAAGTAAAAGATAAGTACTGATCCTATGTTGACACTTCCTAACTTGCAACAACCATTCTAGATCAAGATGGATGCAAGTGATTATGCTATGGGAGTCATTTTAATGTAGGGAAAGAATTCTCTCTATTATCATTCTGAGACCTTCACAAGTACGGTAAGTAATTATCTAACTTATGATAAATAATTGTATGCACTGGTTCAAAGTGTTAAAAAAATAGAAACATTATTTGATGGGTAAGGAAATAGTAATTCATACAGATTACCAGTCCTTACAATATCTCTAATCACAAACCAAGTTACAACAGTCTAGGCATTTCCATTGGATGGGTTTCTTGTAGCAATTTCATCTTGTGATCAAGTATAAAAAAGGTATACAAAATAAGGTTAATGACATGCTTTCTAGGACTTCTATGGTAGTTACATTTATTCTTTTAGAGCATGGTTCTTTGTCTCATGAAAGTTATAAAGAACAATATATTGATGATCCTGATTTTAAGGATGTGTATGAAGACTTGATGAGTGGTAAACAAGTAGAAGAATTAGACTATCATGTGTATAATGGTCTTTTATATCATCTGGATAAACTTTGTATTCCTTAAAAGAGAGGGTACACATGATTAGGAAAGCACATACTTCTCTTATTTTTGGTCATTTTAGAGTTGGTAAAATGGTTGCACATTTGAAAATGTATTATTACTGGCCTTGTATGGTGGAACATGTTGCCAAATACATAAAGGGGTGTAGTCTATGTGCCACAAGTAAGCCTAATAATAGGAAACTAGGACTTTACACTCCCTTACCTATTCCTACCCACCCATGGGAAAGTATTTCCATGGACTTCGTAGGGGGCTTAACTATGTCACAAAGAAAACATGACTATTTGTATGTGGTAGTCGATATATTGAGCAAAATGTGTGTTTTGATCCCTTTCACTAAACAAATTATTGGGTAAGGAACTACACACTTATTCTTTAAACATGTATGGGTTCATTTTTGGGTTGTTAACTTCTATTATTTTTTATTTGGATTCTTGGTTTATTGGGAATTTTTGGTAAACTCTATGGGAATTGATGGGCACTAAATTAAAAAAGATCACTACATTTCATCTACAAAATGATGGGAAAATAGGGGTCGTGAACCACATTGTGGTACATTTGCTTAAGGTTTATTACAGTAGACATCCTAAATTGTGGGATGGACATTTATGTTACATACATCATGCTTATAACTGTGCACTTCATTCTTCTACTATGAAATCTCCATTTGAAGTTTGTTATGGATACTTGCCTAAATCTCATCTAGATTTTTGTTATGGATAGGATTTAACTATAGTTGATCATAAACATTCTATTAAATCCAAGAATTCCATTAAAAAGATATAGCTATTACACCAGACTATTTGTGATCAGTTGGATAAAATTCAAACAAAGTATAAATCAAGACACGACAAACATTGGGTTGATCACCAATTTGTTAAAGGTGATATGGTATGGCTTCACATCAGTAAGGAAAGACTAATAGGTGAAGGTAAAAATTTGAAACCAATCTGTTATGGTCTTTTTTAGATTACTAAAAAAATTGGTACAAATGCTTTCTGGTAAGACTTACCATCTTACATGCAGATTTATTTAGTTGTCAATGTTGAAAATTTGAAATTGTATGAGCCTCCAATTATTTTAAATCATGATGAAAGTATATCCATTCCTTCTATTGATGATTTTGCTCCTAAGTATCTAACATAATTATAGGAAGATATAATTTTTTATAAGAAGGTTCAGACTTGATGAAGGGAAGATGTTGAGTATCTTCATGTTGGTTTTAAAGGGATGCACCTGAATAAGGAAAAATGGATGGAAGCTAGAAAGGTGAGGGAGAAATACCCTCACCTCATTACCAATTAAAAATAAAATTTTGGAGATCTAAAAGCTCCTAGTGGGGAGTATTGATCTAGAAAGATCCATGAACCATTTTAAAATGAAGTCTTCAAATTTTAGTTTGATCGATGGCATAATGTAGATCTCATCAAGAGATTGTAGGTGCAACTTCAATGGATCAATTTTGAGTCTGTATGCACAAGATATCACATGCTAAATTTTTTGGTCAATGGGTAAAAAAATGGTGACATAGGTTAGAGAAAAAATTGGTTTGTTTTTCATCCTTTGTCTTTGATAGTGTATGGTGTTTGTTTAAATAGGCCTCGCTATTTGCTCACTAGGGCCCCTCAAGGAGGGTCGACACACTCTTTGTGAGGAGGGGTGCCTTGGCCTCCTTTACTTCACAACTCATTGCATTTTTTGGTGTATATAAATCTGTATTTTCTTTGTATTCCTATGCATGTGGGAATAATATTCATGTATTTATAAATATATCTAAGCTCAGGCCAAATCGAGTCACCAACAAAGTCAGTTATTGAGCTTAAACCCAGTTTCCAACTATTGAATTTTTTAATGTTACCAACTGCCATCCAAGATCAACTTGGAGCCAAGTTTAGTAGATGCCAATGGCAAGTTGGGTCAAGCCCAATATATTCCAAATCACAACTAATTTGATTCACCTCAGCTAAATCAATTTTGGCAAGCCCAACAGAGCTCAGAGATTGAGCCAACCAAGTGCCTTAGCCAACAAAAGTGCTATCGAAAGCTATGAAAGTGAAGTCTCAAGCTTATAAAAGTTTAAAATCATTTCTACATCCCAAATGTGGGACTAAAGGATTGTGTTATCCACCAAAGTAAATGTCAATGGCTCAAACCATAGACCTATTGGCTAAAAAGAATAAAGCCTGATCGATAGGCCCATAGGTGGTAACATAGATATAAAGCCCATGATGTTGTATTTGAATAGGAATGTTGTTCAAACTATGTATTTTTTTTAAAAAGAGGCATAAAATTCTTGGAGAGTTAGAGCCTTGAGCCTAGGAAACTGGCTTAAGAGAATTATATCCAAGGGAGAGTAGACATTAGTGAAGATATTGGAGACTTCTAATATGATTGTTAATCCACTTTGATACAATAATTTAATAGAATGGTCCTCACTTGGAGTAGACCCAGAGATGTAGGCTTATAATCCAAACTCCATTATCAAGTCTTGATTGGTGAATTTATTCATATTTTTTGATATTTGATTATTACTCTTATTTTAGTCATTAAATTTATAAGTTTGATTTATTTTAAAATTGGAAAAAAAATTTAAAAAAATCCATGTAAACAATAGTGTGTGTTTTTCAAATTTTTGACACTTGTGAATTTCATTTATAGATCAGTCTTGAAGGATTGAGATCATTTTTTGAGGTTAATTAGGACCTAATTAACTCCCTATATCAATTTATTGATTTAGAAAAACACACAAGTATCTCTGTTAGCTCATTCACCTCAGGAAGTCTATGGAAGACAACAAGAATGGAGGGTGATCACCTAGTGAGAAAGTGATAAGACTAATTGATATGACTTTTAAGGTCTACCTAATGAATTTGGAGGTAAGGGGAATCTTGATAGCTATCATAACATCCATTACATGGATTGGATTGAGAAAATAAAGAGTATTTTGGTGATAAATGTAGGGAAAAATGTACAAGGCTAGTGATGGTGACTACATATGATGAGAACACTTGTCCAAAAGAAGACTAATGGTTAGGGACACATCTAGTGAATGTTAAATCTTGTTTCTAACCTCCCTTCAAAGTGCATATGTGTCAACCATCCCTAGTCTACTTTTGAGCACTCAAGAGAGGCCTAATGATGAAAGTAGTTTTTAAGAAGGTGGTTGAAGGGTCTTATGCTGGTTTTGAAGAGTTTTCATGATTTGGAGGGAAATTTATCCAAAGAGACCTTTCATGGTCTATTTAATACTCCTTTCTCCTAAAAAATAATTGATTCTCATTCCTTGAAAAGTGGCATTGTGACCTTTGAACTCCATTTATCTCTCTCCTCTCACACATTATATAAATGCTAGCCATTTTGGCTCTTGTAGACTAATTCCACACTTGGTATGATGAAGCCCTGCTAGTTTTATGTTATAATTTACCTTTGAATAATACATGTAATCTAGTTTATAGTTAAAATTACATCTTTTCTAAGTGTGTGAAGTGATGTATGGTGAGGTCTAGTGATAAGATTTTATCCTTGCTTCTATTTATCCTTTCATGTTTGGTGTAAGAAGTTTTAATTCTAATAAGTCATATGGAGTGTAGATAGTGTGTTTAACCCCTTTCAAGTGTAAAATTAGCCTTAGTGTCTGAAAATAACCTCTGGTCCACTTACCTTGAGTAGTCTCATGCATATCACCTCCATATTTGAAATGTTAATGTTAGAGTATTATAGGACTTTGAATCTAGTGTTGTAGATCTTGTCTCTTAGTGAAAGAGTATGATGATATTGTGGAGATAGTAATGGTGTATCATACCCTTAGATTAGTTTAATTTCATGCATACTTCTATCTCTTTTCCCATAAACAATTAGTTAGAGTAATTGATAAACACTTAAGGATCAATCTAGGGAGTTAGCCCTTAAACTTAGAGGTTGACCTCTACTATAGGCAATCTACAGGCCTAGAGGTATTCTAATGTTACCAAAATCTTAGAGTGGGATTGAATAACCTCCTCTAGGGTGTGATATTTGGTGACAACAATATGTTGTGCCTTTATTTTTTCTTTTGTTTTACTATTTTGTTTAGTTTATTATATTGATTTGTTATTTTGTGTTAAATACATCTTCTCAACATTTGGAGTTTAACTTTCACTTAGGCTTGATTTGTTTACACTTATATTTAACTTGTTTTATTATTTATTTGTTTTCCAAGTAAATCTTGTTAATACATGTGGACCTTGATTACTTGTATCTTCATTTCACATTGTTTAATAATTTATTCTTACTTTGCTTATATACATTCTTATTCCTACTTAAATATTGATTGTTCATATCTTGATTTTAAGTTAGATTACATTTGTGTATTTTTGTTTTTATTTTTTATTTTTTTGTGTAAGTGTAAATAGTTGTAACTTAGGTTTTTGGTAATTTTTATCATTATCCTTAGTTATAAATATTCACGTTTTAACCGGACACAATGAAAACAAAAATACAATGTTATTATAAATTACTCATTCTTATGATGCATAATTTCAAATTTGGTATAGTAAACGCCAAGTGCTCCAAATCTAAAAGTTAATGAAACACCAAAAATCATTTTTGAACATACCATACCCAATGCCCAACACAAGATATATCTTAGGCTAACTTTTAGAAACAAACAAGACTCTATACAAGGCATGCATCTCTTGACATAAATTGTGAGTCTAATTGACTATTTCTATGATTAGTTTTGGAAGTGCATCTCCTAAATTATATTATAGCATCTAGTCATACATGAAGCATAACAATATAAATACATCAACATACATATGCTAACTAAGAATATACATCTCCTAAAACTAGCATATCATAACATATCATAACAAGAGCAATATGAATAAAAACATCATGTGACAATAAGAAAATATTAATAGTCTATGTAAAAATAGTAGTATGCCAAAAATAAATGTCATATATATATATATATATATATATATATATATATATATATATATATCTCAAAATCATGGTTCTATACATCATGAGAATATATAAACAAATGATAAATACAACAAAAAAAGCTAGCACAATAATCTCTCATCATGCTTGTCCTTGGGAGGACTTTGCTAAGAACTCTGATGCATTCTAAATGTAGGTGATACTAGTGGATGTAGTGGTGGAGGCCCCATGACAACCCATTATGCATATGGATGCATCACCAACCACTCTAACTCTATCCCCTGTCTAGACCTAGATTTCCAATTAGTCCACTATGACCTTGTATACTCCTTATAGGAAGCCACTCTCCCCTCTACAATAACTACCACCTCATATACCCACCTATAATAGGCTATCTCATCCTTGGCACATAGGATATCATCCTTCATGCATAAGGCATCATCTTTGGCTATAATAACATAGCTCTCTGAGCCTCATCTCTCTCTTATGTTAGCCTTTCCATCTTTGCCCAAGCAAAATCCCATTCACCAACCATTGTCACAAACTCCATGTCTCATGTCTATAATTGGGACTAAACACCTATTAGCTATGACACCTATCCTTTGAGACTATTAATCTTTACATCCCTAGCTATAATGAGACCCTAAAACCTAGTCTCTCCTTAATCCATATCTAAATGCACCTATAACCCAACCATAATGATCTATAACCCATCAATCTCTAAGAGGTATGAAATAATATCCCTTTAGATCTTATAAATCAAATCTTAGTCCTCCATAGACCTACCTATGCTTAAGGGCCCTACCCCTCCTAGTCCTGATCTTGAACTTATACCTATCTTAGAGGGCCCTACTCCTCCTAATCCTGATCTTGAACTTATCCCTATCTTAGAGGGGCCCACATCTACTGATCTTGTCCTATGACCTCCATTACCACCTGGGGCATCCCTTGTATCCACACCCTAACCATCTAGTGCATCTATCTCTACATCATGTGTGGGATCCTATTGTCCCTGAGGCTATACCAACTATAATGAAATGGCATAGGGAATGATTGGTTGTATGGGCACATAACTTTGTCAATATGATGGGTCCTATCCCCTATCCCTCCTCATTTATACCCATCTTTCTCACAAAATTGGATACTGGGGCAATGTCCTAGTAATTTAGATGGGTCTCACTCATAATTACCATCTGGCATATGCATTGGTGACCCTTACATTAGGCATTCCTTTGACATAGTACCATAAAAAATTCATAACCCTATCATAATCTATCAATATCTATGTTCTAAGAATTAGTGGTACCCACTCCCTAATCTCCTTGGTCACATGCGAAAAATAATTTGGACCTTCTAGGATGTCCTTTTACATACCAAACTACTACTGGACTTGATCTACTTGTACTAGTCCACCACATAATCATGGCACCCTATGATGTAGCATGGGATGATTATGTACTCAATCAAAAATATGTCTTCTAACCATAAACATTGTGTCCCCAAGTAGGGATGACAAATGAAATATCTATCCTCCATCTCATCGATGGCTCATCTATAGTAGGGTATGTCCCCCAAGTGTCCCTTCATGCCTAGTCCTATAGGGTACCATCCCCAAGCCATGGGATCCTTTGGTCCCCTCTAATAACTCAATTGAACTATTTTTCCAATCACTATATAATCCCAAGACCATACCTACAGTAATGTGTTATGGCCTATGTTATGCCCTTCCCTATAGGCAATCATATGTAAGTCCCTATATAACTATGCTAGGATGACTAGTCCCCACGAGAACCATGTCAGGTGATTGAACATCTACTACACCACATCGATAAAACCCAAGGGAAAGAACTACCTACTCTTATTAGATAGTAGAAGGCCACTACGAAGAGATATCAAAACCACCACCTCTAGGGGAACTACCCTTTTTCTTGATCCACCCTCTAGGAGCCAATCCAAATCCTCTAATGCATCCATTTCTATGCACTCATTGATAATCCCTTGGTCCATTACCCCAAGGAGGTCATCTAGTATGACCTACCATCCTGCCCCCATCTAAGTAGTCTTGGGTCCTCACATAGGTACCCACAAAATTTGGTGTACATCCTCCAATGTCATCATAACCTCCCCAATTGGTAGATGAAAATTGGAAGTCTTAAAATGCCATCTCTTAGCCAGTGTTGACAAGTAAACTATGTTTATATGGATCATTAATAAGCATGCTAGGTGATACAAGTCCACTACTACTAGGATGCCCACCAACTCATCCATCATCAACCCCTATTTCTATATTACTCATGAACACTATTCCCATGATGTGATGACCAAAACTCACTCTTAAAAATCAAACACAAGGCATCATGTCAGTTATGTTTCTGTCACATTCTTCTAATTTTGAGGCCTAGACTAATAATCTATGTCCCTCTATCTCTTTTCATCTAATTTTGGGCTTGGAGTAGTCTCCTATAGGCCCCATTATACTTTCTTCTATAATTTTTATCATTATTCTAGAGATTCCACCATTTAATGGGATGTTCCCACTATCCCATAGGGTGATTCTATTGACTATAACGATCCTTTTGATCATTTCAAAAGGAAAAATACACCCAAAAATGTGAACCCACTAATATCTTAGCAAACATGCCATTTTGACCCATGATCCCACTGAAAGGTTAGTGAGATCATTGATCTAATGACATTCCCACTATTTTCATGGGCAAACTCACCATTTTCCAAATTGGGAGAAAGGTGGGATCACCCAACTACCACCTATCTATACATAATAAATGCAATATATGACAAACTTAATTACCAAAAAAGGTACCTATCAATGCTCTGCTCCTTGGTGGTCAATGGTACTTGTTGACCAAGTATGACTTTCTAATCAAACTAGGGAACCTATAGGTAAAAACTTTATTTTTTGGGTCTATAGGAGATTAAAATAGATGTTATAGGTTGTTTCAAGGGTAAATTAATGTCATTTCATGTTATGTTACCTTTGGTTATTAGTCCCCTAGTTCCATTTATCATTTTTGGGTCATTTAGAGGTCATTTTAAGTGCATTTAATGCTTTACATAGATTTTGAGGAAGTTTGAAAGTTTTAAAAGGTCATATCAGGTGACATGTGTCCTAAGGAGTCTATAGTATCTGTCCCTAACTGAAATTTTTCAAGTTGATCAAGAAGGAGTAGTTTTCCCTCAAAAATAGGGGATGTTGGGAACTTGTATAGACTTCCCAAGTTCATCATCAGCCAAAAAATTTGGAAGATAAAATATGAACCTTCCCACACTAATTTTCAAATTTTTACTTGAAGTATAATGCAAAAAATCTCTTCTATAACTCATTCTCTCATTTTCTCCATTGACATATAAGGAAGGCTCAACTTCAGGTGCTCACTACAAGTTGTACAATTATAGTTGGAGGAAATTATTTTGGGGATGGATAGGGATTTTATTTTACTCAAAATTAATAATAAGAAGTTTCAATTTGGTGTAACCTCCTCTGTGAACAATCGTCAACACCTAGGGCATATTTTTGAGAGTTTGCATTGAAGAGGGGGTCTCCTTTTGAACCTGTTTCAAATTTTATTGATTTATATTGATGGTTTTATTTGTTTTTGGTATTTATAAATGGTTTTAAATATGTTCATATGCTTCTTATTATCTTATATATTTCAATGGTGTGAGAAAACCTCTTTTAGGGGTGCAAAATGCCTAGTTTGTATCCACAGTGAACTTAGTTACTTTGAAAGTGACCCCTCCATATTGGAAAGAGTGTTGTGGTGTTTTTGTGATGAATCTCATAGTGATTTTTATGTTTTAAAGGTTTAAAAATGTTTTTGTGGTGTTTGAAATGCCTTACCTCACTTTTCTTTGCTTTCTCATGTTCCCACTTGTGTGCAACAGTCAAAACTCCATCTACAAGGACATGATGATGTCATCAATGCAAGTTTGAAAGTTTAATATATTCATCCACCTTTTTGGACTACTAATTTACATTTGAGTGTTGGTAAAAGGCATATATATGCTATAAAATAGGAAATTTGGAGAAAGGTCTTAGTTATGGTTGTGAGAGGAGAATGTCATTTATAGTTGATGCCATAGATAACTCTTCTAGAGATGTTCCAATGAGATGATCAATACATTTTGAGGTTCCTTGACATATATAATTCCTACATAAACCTATTGATGATCCTAATTGACAAGAAAGAGTGATAAAACATCAAAATGGAGTGAAGAATTGGAATCAAGCCTAGTTGCTCTAAAATGGCCAAACAATGATCCTAGAAGTTCTAAAAAATTACATAGGATAAAGAGGGAGTTATTATAGAAGACCCCATTATATTTATTTGGTTTCCTATGGTACAATAATCATCTATGAAAATTTGGAGCTTGGAAGGGTAAAGGGAAGGTAGGTTTTGAGCTTCTCCAAAATGGCTAAAATGTATTGAAAGTAAACAGTACTATCTACAAGTTTCCAAGAGAGTTTGATATTTTCACTATGTATGAAAGTCTTAGGCATTTTACAAATATGGGAACAATTTATAAATGATTCAAATAGAATTTTGAGTAGTTATATAAATTATAGGGGTGATGATGGCATAAAATGACCTTTTAGATGCCATACCCTGTCTGTACAATAGGGGATAGAGGGTACAGTGAGGGTAGAGATTGTAAATTATTTTCATTTATTTGAAGTGAATCCAAAGAGAATTAGGGCAAGTTGGCTTATTATCAACTAAATAAAAAATTAGAGAGACCTACCTCCTTCCTTTATGCCTCAAGTCACCCTAAAACTCATCTATAGGCTTGACTGAGATAGGTACCTATAGGTAGAGAGATAAAGGTTTGTGCAATAGACATTACCATGGGTGAGATGAAGGAAAGTTTATGGGTTGAAGGAAAAAATATACCTCCATGCCATAAATTCTACTATGAAAAATCCCATCTTGATCTAGAAAGCATTTATAAGCCAAAATGATGAGAAAAATAGCCACCTACAGCTAAGCAAATAGTGGAATGAATATCAAGGTACTTGGAGAGGTTTTAAGGCACTGTTAGGGATAAAGGAGAGATAAATGGAAAACTAAATGACTTGGATAAAATAAATAAGCTTATAAAGCATCAATAAAATACCAAATTCATCTCATTCTCACCCCAAATTATCTACAGGTTGGGTATTAAGACTATTTAAGTCCAAGAGGATAATGAGTTATTGAAAGGTCTAAAAGTATAAAAAGGACTAGGTTTGAAAGATGGTTCAAATTTTTAGATCAAAGAGAGTTAAAGGGAGACTATATAATATCTTTAAACCTAGTCAAATCTCCAAGGGAAGGCATCTAGAACAATGAAAGAATCCCCTACTCACTATCTTAGTCAAACAGGGTCATATGCAAGGAAGAACATGTGAGAATTTGATGGTAAGGAGGGAAAGTGAGGAGTTGTAAATAAATTTGAATGATTTAAAAAAAATTAAAAGAAGTTTTACCATGCCTAAAACACTATTTCAATTCTCAAACCACTTGTCAGGAATCTAGAACAACAAACAGCTCTGATTCCACTGTCAAGATTAGGAGCACAATTGATTACCTTTGTATAAGCAACTAAACACAAAAATTAACCAGAATGAATAAGTAACTGGAAATAAGAAATAACACAGAATATGAGAGATAATACCAAATTATATTAGTACTCTTCCAAAATGAAATATAATAAAGAAGATGCCATAATCTTTTTCACACTCCTCTAGGGCTCCCACACCTCTAGGGCGTACAAACAGTAAATCTCTTCAAGAGTTCTCTCTCTCAATCATAGTCACAACAAACAACTCAAGCATAGAACTATTGTTCACCTCAACCAGTCAGTATCACTACTACCAGTACCACCGAGTATACACACATACTCAACCAGGTACACAATGCACTCCAAGTAGATCTCCCATGATCTTGCAACAACCTACAAATCAAACCGATCTTACTTACACATGTAGATCTCACTTGATATTGCTATATTATAGATCAACTTGATCTTACAATTGGAAGGATCTCTTCCTTTTCCTTCAATTCCAATACAAGCACATGCATCTATTATATAGATCCCATGCAAACAATAATTAGACTTCTAATTACAATAATTAGACATGTAGCTCCAAAACTAAAATTAGCCTTTAACATGCAAACAATCGATTCGTTAAACAAACTATTCGTGAAACTGATAGTTTTAGAACCGCACAGGTGATTGATGTTGGTCACTGTCTGACTAGAGGTGACCGATGTTGGCTGACTACTATTGATGTCAGTTTCCTTGTGCACTGAAGATGATCGACATCAGTTGCACTGCCGACGTCAGTTTCTCTCTAACTCAGCAACCTCCTCCATGTCTGCATCAGTGAAGCTTTGAGCTCCACAACCTAACACTAAGGAGGGAAAGTGAGGAGTTGTAAATAAATTTTAATGATTTTAAAAAAATTAAAATAAGTTTTACCATGCCTAATGCACTATTTCAATTCTCAAACACCTTTTCATACAAGCCTAATTATCTCAGTTCATATAGTTAGCATGTAAAGGCCTTGTTTACAAAGGCTAAAGGAGGATTCAAAATGTAAAAAAGCTATATATAAGTTCCAAGAGATTTAAAATATTGAATTGTATATGATAATAATGTTTAAAAATCCCAAATCATGGATAATGCATGAATATAGGAGCTATGGGTTAGTTTGGGTGAAAACATGCAAAAATAGGGTTTTTGACCCCTCTTTTGGTAAGATTGAGTTAGTTTGGACACCTAGACTTGGAATCTAATCAAAAAATTTGGTAAAAATTAATATAATGACCTCCTAGAGATGAAAAATATTCACTTTTCATGAAATAATAGGCCTAATACTCTCACTATTTTCTCTCAGACCTACCTTAGTCCATACATGCAAGAAAAGGACCAGTTTTGGGAAATATTGTAAATGAGAGGATTTCACTAAGTTTTACCATTTAATAATATGTATAGAATTGGGAGAAACCTAGGGGTAATTAATAAATCAATATATATGGTATGGATGTCAAGGTTTTGGTTCACACAAGAATATTTGCATGAAGGTCTAGTGGGAAAACATGCTTTCCCAGCCCCAAACAAGGTGCCAACTCAAATTATATACTCTTCCAAGAATTCTAATGATTTTTTAAATTAAAGTGTTAAAAATTATTTTTTAATTATCTATTATTACATTTAAATAGGACATCACCCATTAGTTCATAAAGGGCAAGTAGGTTGCTTGGCAAGGCATAATCCTTCTTTCAGAATAGGGTTCATCTTCAATTATAGCTATTTAGCGAGCCATACCAATGATGGAAACATGTTTTTAGGAAATTTATATAGGTTTTTTAACTATTAGTTGGTAAAATAACTCATCAAGAAGCCAATTTGTCTTGGAATGGACCAAAACCCTCACATAATGCAAGAAATGGAGCTTGAGGGTCAACTTCCATCACTCATAATTTCATGATCTAATGCATGGGACCTTGAAAAATTTAAGATAGTTCAGAAATTTCTTTGAGGATCCTTTAGTGGAATTTGGAGGGAGGTTCAATGTCAAATGGATATGAACAAAGGCTAAGACCTAAAAACCTCTTAGACCCTCCTCAAATCCTTAGGCAGACTTGATGGTGGAAATCAAGCCAAAAGTGCAATAAAATGGGTGAATTGGACTAGGGGTATAGAATAAAAGTTGTATAGGAAATTATCATGGTTTTAGATGTGTATTTTTTGTACAAATCCATACAAAATAGGGGAAAAGAGCTTTTTTCACCATTTTTGATGGTATGCAAATTGTAAAAGGAGTTAGAATGTGAAATAAATTTTGAGGGGAATATCTACACTTGAGATAACTCAAAAAATTCACTTTAGATCTTGAAAATAATTCTAATTATTCCAAATAGGCCTTCACTTTTGGCCACTCCAGTGAGCCAAACAATGAGCTTTGGGGTAAAATGGTGAAAGGTGGTTAAGGAAGATTTTTAAATGATTCTTTTGTAAATAATGATTTATAACTATTTTAAAGGTGTAATTACCATTTTGAATAAATTGGTTTACATATTTAGAAGGTTTGGAGTGCCAAGCGGTAAGGGTGCATGGGCATGAGCTCTTTTGAAACTACCTACGATGATTGTGCATGTCCACAACAATATGAATGATCAGAGACCAAACCAATGCATGGATGATGTTTCTTGTAACCCCTCCTATCTTTTAAAACCATAAAAATTCATGTTTTATAGATAAAAGAGGAGTTTTAGAAGGTAACTCAAGTATACAATTTTTAATGCAAGCTTTGTGCCAATTTTAACCTTATTTGTGATCTATTTTGATAAATGTACTTCCTAATCTAGAATATCTCACCCCAAATATCCTCTACATTTATAATTAACTAATTTCCACTTGGTGACACCTATCCAAGTGACCCTTCAACTTCCTTCTCTCTCCTTATTTCAACTCTACAAGAGTTGGCCATTTTGGCATTGTAGGACATGCTCCACTTGAGTATGGTGAAGCCCTGATCAATTTTACACATTTTTTATAAATTAAATGACTAAATATTTACATATCTCATGAATTTCCATAGTTTTCTCTAGTTGAATGTTGAATTTGTTTAGTAAAGACTATGGATTCCTTAGCATTGTACTTCATTCTTTTACCTATTTTCAATCTCTTCTTGCAGGACATGTGAAGTGTTCAAGAGATGTTCACGGTTGAAGTGAGTAGTTTGTTAATTATATTCATCCCAAAAATCTTGTATATTCCTCCTAACATTACACATCATTGAGAACCCCGTCATGTAATATTGATGCAAGAAGACATAGATTTGGGAAAAGACTATGTTATAGTTGTTTCCTTGGCCTTAAGTGTGAAATGAAAATGGCTGGAAGTCATCAAAATAAAATGGTGTATCACCTATATATATTAGGTTTTATTTATATTATTCTCACCCTTTACATCCCAAAAGTTAGTAGTAGTAATATTAGACAAGTGTTACATCAAGGGGCTAGCCCTATATAGAGACTCACTTCATTCATTAGGCTATCCACAAGCCTAGAAGTGATTCCATTATGACACTTGAATGAGGATAAGTTTGTACCATCTCCTCAATGGGTGAATTCAAGTGACAACATTACTCTATCATGTTCTCTCTAAGATGATGGTGGTATAGGATATTGGCCATTGTTCTCGGCGCTATGACACAAAAATTTTAGTGCTAAAAAATTACTATAGTTAGGGGTGCAAATGAACTATTTTTACCCCAGGGGTCAAAATATAGTAAAATTTTCAAAATTTTCACCCCTTATGCCTATATTTGAATCATTTTATCTATATTGGGATACTATTTTATCCCCTCTACTAAATTTTTCCTTCCACTTTCTTCTAATTATTCTATTTTTTATCCCTTTATGTTGAAATTAGTAAGATTATAATTTATTCTAATCAAGGGCCCACCTGTCAAATATTTACAAATTTTCCATCTTCCCCTTGGGGGAGCATTATGGGCCACCCAAGTGATTTTTGGGGCATTTCATAAACATGTTTCTCCATAATTCATGCAAACTTTAATAATAAAAAGTGGAAATAAAATTTATTTCTTTTGATTATAGTGTCTTTTTCATTCTTTGAAAAGACGTCACTTTGAGTGAATGTATAACCATGCCTTATCAAACAAGGGAAAAATTTATACATCCAATTCCTATCACTATTTTTCTATAATATTCAATCTAAACAACATTCTACAACACTGCATAGTATGGTCCAAATCACTAAAATGTGTTAATGGTTCGAACTTGTCACATACTAGTGTCAATTTAGGCTAATGTATCATTGAATGGGGAAATGCATTTTATGTGATTATTATATTTTATTAAATCAATTTGAATCAAATTATAACCATGCAAAATAACAATTTAGACCATTGAATTCTTCTAATTCAGTAGCAGACATCATGTGCATGTGTTATTTCACATCTATAATGCCCTAACTGGGATATTTTTCTATACACAAATGACACTTTATTCTGATTATAATTCAATCAAATTATGACTCAATAAAATGACATTTTTGACTAGGTTGATTAAGCATGTGATAGATTTCCAAATAATTGCAAAAATTAATCAAAGTCATTTAAGCAAATTAAATCAAATCAAGAACTTTAGTGAAAATTAGATGGAAGTTATTGAAAATCTATTTATTGGAAATTCATTCCTCAAATATGTATCATCCCATGACATCATCAATGGGGGTGGCATCCATAGTCCATTTATGGAACACATATCAGGATTAAGCTCTCCATTCCTCATTAATGCCCCATTCTTCAAAATATTAATGGAAATATTTATGGCTTATCCCTCCAAAGTTGAGTTAGTTTATGGCTACACATCATGATCTCAAGATGGATGGCTATGGATAATCCTAAACAATTTTAGAAAGATATAAATAAGTGAGACAAGACCACCATTTTTAAGCTTTATTTATACAAACTTACAATGCCAAAATTGCTATAGAAAAGCTTCAACAATTTTCAAAATTTAACTAAACATTTTGAGCCTAAGCCATTGGTGCACTAGGAAATGATGGAAGAGTATGCTACTCATCATTGATGTAGACTTTGATCACCAAATCTAGGAAAAACATGTTTTTTTACTGCTCTTGGAAGGAGTGAGGTTATTTAGAAGGTTTGGTAGTATTCCTCTTTACATATATCTTAGAAAACATTATCAATTCCCCATGAGGAAGTATTATTTAATGTTTTAGCATCTATATGCTTATTTATAAATATTTTTTTGACTAATGCATGGACTGACAGATATTATAATCCTACTCTACATCTCCTTCTTGTTTGATCTAGACCCATAAGACACTTTCTTGTTTGAAGGAACCTCACCATTTATTTTATCCAAATTTGAGAAGATGAAGTTGAATCTATACTAGGGCCCTCTTCAAATTCCAAAACCATCTCTTCTTCCTCATTTATTTATGAAGCTAGGTGTTCACACAGCCCTCTTCCTCTCACTAGCTTATTGGCCTTTATCTCAACATCATACTCCATCATCTTATTTATCCATATATCTCTTTTCTCATTCAAGTCTACATTCAAGAGGAAGTCTCTTAGGATTGAATGAGTTAACATAACATGTATTTTATTGTTGGAGACCATATGCCTAAATTTATTAAGACTCGTTATAACTTCCAATACTTGTTTCTCAACATAGGTGTACGTCTCTTCATAGTCTTCTAGTCCTTAACTAAAAAAAGCTATAGGCTATTCAAGTCCATTATTATTTTGTATTAACATAGAAGAGATGGTTTCAATGTTGGAAAAATCATAAAATAAAAACTCCTTAGAAAAATTAGGGTTGATTAGTGTAGGTGCTTGAGTAATAGCTTGTTTGATGGCCTCAATACTAGCCTTACCTTCCTTGTTACAAACAAATACTTGATGATTATTTAACATAGATGTTATAGGCCTTAAAAGGGTGTCAAATCCAGGTATGAACCACCTAACAAAATTTATCTTCCAAATAAAAATTTACAAAGATTTCTTATGTTTGGGCAATGATAAAGCTAGTATGGCACTCACCCTATTAGGGTCTATATCAATCCCATATTTAGAAACAATATGACCAAGTATTTTAACTTCATGAACAACAAAAACACAATTCTTAGGATTGAGAGAAACCCCTTATTTCTTGCACCTTTTAAATATTAGCCTTAAATTATTTAAGTGATCACTAACATCTTTAGAAAAAATGTTTATGTCATCAAGGTATATTAGTACCATCTCATTGATCAAACCTTAGAAAGCCTTATACATGTAGCTTTGGAATGTGGCACCTACATTGGAAAAACCAAATGGAATTTTATTTTAGGCATATGTCCCCCATTTGGTAGTGAAATTTGTCTTATATTTATCTTCTTCTTTTACCAACACTTGGTTATACCCTGAATAGCCATCCAAAAGTGAGAAACATTGAGAACCTACCACTTCTTGAAGGATTTGATCCATTAAAGGTAGATGATAGTTATCCTTCAATAAGACCCTATTAAAGTCTCTAAAATCCACACATAACCTAATTTAATCACTCTTATTTCTCATGGGAGCTAAGTTGGCAACCCATGAAGAGTGTTTGATAGGAAAGATAATTGTTGACTTTATCAACTCGGTGAGCTATTTTATCATGAGAACCTCCACTTTAGGATTGATTGGCATTTGTCTTTTCCATACATTTTTAGCATTAGGATCAAATTATATAGTGTGTTGATCCAATAAGGTATCAAACCCATTAAGATCACCATACTCCCAAGCAAAGACATCATAAAACTATCTATATAATTCAATGAATGTAACCTTCTCTTGTGGGGTACATACCTTTCCAATATTTCATAATTTATCTTTGAAGATAGTCACATATTCATGATTTTCCTCTTTTATAAACATTCTTATTTTATCCCTCCTCATTTTATCACTTTCATTGAATATACCTTCAAGAGTAACTAGCACATTAGGAAGCTTATTAGACCTTAATTGCATAATTTGGTCTGCATACTGGTGCTACAACTTGGCTTGGATTTTGCAAGAAAACTTAGCCTTATGTCAGATAAAACATATTTATTTGTAACTTTCAAACACTACAATTTTATATCATTATTCAGTATTTAAGGCCTTATAACTACCATGATGTGTGGCCAAGTTTTTACATTCTTGACAATACTGGGGATGCCAAATCATTCTCTAACCGATGCCAAACTATCAACATGTTGGTTCTCTTCCCTTGGGACTGATTGATGTCAAAAACCTCAAAATTCTTAATAAGGTCCCACACTCTATGCTTGTAGGACTTAAACAATGTGTTCGTAGATGCACTCTTACCTCTTACTTAGTGTTTAAATAGTTCACTATCTCTAATGGCTTGTAGTTGCTTAACTCCTTTCTTACTTGCCTATTGAAGCCCATGTATAATATCTTCAAATTTAGTTGCATTACAATAAAAACTAAATTGAAATCTAATGGCTGAATAGTACCTTTTATTTGATATAGAAACAAGCATCATACCTACACCTACTCCATTCTTTCTTCTTGAGCCATGAAAAAAAAAACTTCCAAAAACCATCACTATCATCATTAGGCGTAAAGAGAGAAGGTATGGATGTACCTTCTTCATTTATACAATAGATGCCAAGAATAGCCTCTTCAACAACTTTATATGGGTCAAACTCATGATTTTCTACCCCCCCCCCCCCGCCCATTCATCAATGATGAGATTTGAAATGTCCTCAAGAGGAAAAATTGGTTGTTAGTCTCTAGGTTGATCCTCCTCATAAATGATAACACAATTAACATTAGTAACATTAGGTTTTTATTGCTCAATGTGGAACCTTGAGATAGGTTCTGATCTTATAGTAACTTTTATGTTATATCTTGCCCTAAAAACCATGTAGGACCAATCTGATGACAAGTAGCCACCAATATTTATAGTGAATTACCTTGACAAGCAAAGGTAAAAGTATGGTGGAAAAAAAAAAAAACACATCTTGATAAATGGAGAAATAAAGATAAACATGAAGATTTAGATTCAAACCCTTGATAACACCAACTGTCTTAGTGGTTGATCCATCTAGTTATTGCACACCTTTAGCATGAGGTTCATATTTGAGGCCTAGTTTATCCACTACTTGATTTAACATGATTAAGATGATATCCCCATTATATATCATGGAATTATGTACCAAATAATCACCAATGATTATTGAAACATAGAAGAGAGGAGGCTTGTTCACTTTACCTTGTTCTGATTCACTATCCTTGGATGTGTTTGTGAACACAACTATACCATTTCTTGGTACTCCTAATGATGAGTTGAGTTTAGATAAATCCTCTTGAAGCATATCCCTTTTCCCAAGAATGGATAAATTGTCCCACATAGGCACACTTACATGAAGATTTTTCATTTGATCAATTATGCTAACAAAAGAAGCACCACTCTTTGGCTATCCTCTAGGAGTTATGATATCACTTTAGACATGATTGGTTTGGTGTGCAAAGGTACTATTATAATTATGATTTATTTGAAATTCTTGAGTCTTAGGAGGCATATTAGGATCTCTTATCCCTTGAATCATGGAGGGATATACAACTGAACCTTTCCCAGGCTCTTATACCTCTTCAACAACCTTTTCTTTTAGACCTGGTTTGGCTACAATAGAACTATCTACCACCCTACTTGAACTACCCACTTTATTCACTACATAATAGACCTCTTATTGAAATTTTACAAGTGTAACACTTTAATTCCCTTACTCTTCAATAGACATAACCTGATTATAAATTTCATCTTGTGTTAGAGAAGGAAAAGTTCTTTCTTGTGCGACATAATCTTGATTCAACCCTTCATCTTGATTATGAGATTGATTCCATTGGTAAGGCCATTATTGGTCTTGTATTAGATTGTTTTTATTGGTTAAAAATTCTCTTGAAGTGGAGGTTGTATTTGGGTTGAAACTTGTATATGGTCTAACATTAGTGATATGACCTTGACCTTGAGCATTTCCTTGGAAGGGTGGCCTATTTGATTGATAAAGATGATGATATTGGTTCCATTGAGAGGGCCTATGAAACTAAATTTGTTGCCTCTTCATTTCCATGACTTTGTTTTAAAGATTTTTAAGTATCCCTTCCACAACATTTGGCTTATTTGCTTGACTTGGGATAGCCAACTCATGATAATTTATGGTAAAAATTAGATCAAAAGTTAGGGTAGGGGGTTGACTATCAAGAAACAAAGGAATAGGGGGCCTTGAATAAGGTTATTTATCTTGGTGTAAACACTATAAAATTTCACATAATGGTTCTAGATGTCAAAATGCCTTGAGACCTCCCAAGATACCCAAATCTACTAATTAACCCACCAAACGCTAAGTCAAGTTAGCCACCTAGCTAACTAACTCACTAACTTTCCTTTTTGACCTATCTTATTTGAACCCTCAAACACTGATGGTCACCTCAACCACTAATGGTCACCCTGATCATCAATGGTTAGGCTCCTTCCCCATCTGAACAAAGACAACTCAAGATAACATAACAAAATTATATATGTCTACCTTTTCCATTCCATGAAGCATCAAAATCATCAAAAAAAGCCTCCTAGGGAACATTTTACCTCCATATATCTTTTAATATAAAAGGAGGGAGTATGAGGTGAAAAATATCTTTCTTCAAGCATCAAGTGATCAAACAAGCAAGCATACAAGCATCTAGGCAATCAAGCCATCAACCAACAAATGTCAAGAGCTTCTTCATCAAGATTTTCTTTTGCAAGTCTTCCCTCCAGCCAACCAAAAATCATAATAGAGACCCGAACCTCTAAAAAAATTGATTTGAAATCCTTAGGCATCGTTACTCTACCAAAATTACTTCTCATCCTACCATCATTCATCAATCAACAAACTAGGTACTTTTTTGGTTTCTATTTCTATTCATTTGGTTTCTGACATCTTTGAATGAATCAGACCCCTATGCATCATATCTTATAACCCCTAGACCTTAAAAAATTATCCAATTACTTCCTAACCTATTCTATATCACTTTTATAAACATCTTCAAAACCCACATCAACGATCGATGGTCACCCTGGCCATCGATCATCACCTTCAACCACCGATAGTTACCCTTCCCACTGATAGTCACCTTAACTACTAATGGTCATCCTGACCATTGATGGTCACTGTGGTAGGAAATAAAAACAAGATATTTCCACCTACTTAATCCTAACCAAATTCCACTTTCTGACATTTTCCCTATTCACATACCCCTGCTTGATTTTTTGAACCTAACCTGACCTGTTTAGCATTAGTATTGACCCACTATTTCTTATAATTAGTCTATTTTATTTATCAAACATTTATTCTTTATTGCATTTCCTTTTAGTCTTTTCTATCATTTGATGCATGTATTTCATATTTATCTATTTCAACTTAATTATTATAAAAGAGTGGATTGATAGCCTCCTATAAAGCTCTTCTCAAATCTAGCTCATGTTAGGCAATCCACCTTGTTATCCATCTAACAACCCATTTGGTTTAATGTTTTATTATCTATAGGTCATTCTTCTTAAGACAAAGAGGAGATATTCATAATTGTCTAGATCACATGTGCATAAACAAATAGTTTTTCTTCCATACCCCGTAATTAGTTTCTTACTTCTTCCTTCCAAGAAAATAAGAATAAATTGAGAGAAACATTTTGGCATGCCCGATGGGACCTAGTAACATCTAGGTTCCCTTTTATTCTTTATTTTATGCTAATACAAAAAAATTGAAAAGTTTCATTTTTGGGCTTAAAATGAACCTTGCATACATTGATTACTTGTATGTTTAGCTCATGTAGTTAAAGTTAAAAGCCAAGTAATTTGATCATAACTTCACTTATTTATCACACACCATACCAAACCAATTAAATCACTAAAAACATCATAATAATTGACATAAGGCCCAACTAGGGTTTCATCTCCTAGTAGATCACCTTCACCCTTTGGATATCTTAATTAGAGGTCATTACCAAGAATAAAAACCAAAACTCAGCTCTCTAGTTGAGTCTAAACTCTAGAAATTGGTATATACTAGCTAAGCACCCGATATAATTATCACTATAGTGTGTGAAATGAGTGGGTAGGCCACAATACTAAACCACATATTTATTTACAACACATATCCTTTTGTGAGCCTTTTAACACTTGAAACCAACCATATACTTCTTTTTTAGTACATGTTCTACAAACCAAGTTCTTTTTCACACTTCCTAACTAAGGCATGATCCAAAAGCAAGATAAAATATACCCTATGATTTTAAATTCACTTTAGTGTATGTTTTTGATTACCTTGAGATATATTTCTTTTGTTTGGTTTATGTTTTAGTTGTGAGATTTCTTTTATTCCTTTCTATTTCTCATATGGTTTATACTAGATAACAATTGAAGAACCAAACCAACCAATAGCCACCTTCCTCTTCTTCCTCCATGGGGTATACCTCTGATGTTGAGGATTCTCCCCATCCTTATACCCCCTACCATACCTTAGATATTTATCCAAGGTGATGTGGATTTTTACACCTTCCTTGATAACAACCCTGTGGCCCTCTAACACTATCTCATGACCTCATCTCACCATACCCCTGCTTTGGTTCTTCATAGTGATCCACCTTATGGTATGCCTCCCCATCTTATGGTTTTCACTACCTCTACCTAACCTATTATAACTCAAACATATTCCTCCACCAATAATCCACCTACTACCTCCACCTAAACTCAATCAAATAACCCAACCAATAACCAAACACCCCCTACACCAACCAACAACTCCTCTAACATAAGGGTGACCTTACCCTTAGTTACCCATACTCTAGTCATCATGGGGATATATTTTACCCATAATAATTCTATCCCACTTGTCACTTACAACCCATCAATCTCCACCCCACTTCAAAATGTGGTGCTCTATATACCTTATACCCTTCCACCTATCAGTACCAGAGTCACCACTCACCCCTGACCAACTAACCCATTTATAACTCCAACCCAATCCATATAAATTAACCAAAATACCAATCCAATCATACCTCCTAACCAACCCACATCAACCCCTCAAAAATTACTTATGACACCCTACCCACGCTATGTTCTTAATCCACAAGGATACATAGCTCAATCTTCCACCTAACCTTTTGCACCTATTAACCCATATGTGGCATCATTTCAACCCTTAATAACCACATACCAATATATGGCATCTTATCAACCTCCTATTAATTATCCATTTATTGAAACCACACAACCTCAACAAAATTTGCCATACAATTATGGAATTCCCCAACCCCAAATAGATTTGGTCAAACTATTGATGGACAAAATTACCAACCTAAAATCATCTATCTCTAGGGATCACAACCTCTTATCTTATGACCAAATCTATAATTAACCTATTCACCCATCCATCCCTATCCAAACTTACCCTCCTCAATGGGAACTACCCAAAATTTCTAAATTCTAAAGCAAGCAGGACCCCCAACAACACCTAAGAGTGTTTCAACATTCTTGCTACTTGATTGCCTATGATGATGCTCTCCTCCTTCATACCTTTCCTATGTTTCTATATGGACCAAAATTATATTGGCATAGTGCTATTAGTAATCACTCCATATTTTCCTTTTCCCAAGTTGCCCAAACCTTTTTAGACCATTTCTCCATTAATATATCTAAAAAGGTCTTCATCACCAACCTTTACTCCATTAGGAAATTTGATGATGAATCAATTTCCAATTTTGTAGCTTGATGGAGAGGTCTTATCAAATATATCTCTTTCTCTTTTCCCCAACCTATGTTTATTGAAAATTTATCTCAAGTTTATGCCAAACACTTTTCCCTTACTCAATAGTTTCAAACCTTTAGATATTTTGTTGAGGCTTTCACCATGGCATGAAAACTAAAAATCAAATCCATTGATGAGGAGAAGTTGAAACTAATAAATAAAAACTCTAGCTTAAAATCCAATGACCCTTCCTTGTCCAAATCCACCAACTAATATAATTACCCCAATACCAAACCAAAGGCAACCACAAACATGGTTGTCCTTAAAAATACATCACCTTTGGTTGTCAACCAACCCTACCAAACTAACTCCTCTAACCCCTCCAATCAACAAACCCAAAATCAAAATTAGGCTCCCCCAAAATAATATGATCTAATAAGGGAGTCTTATACTTTAGTTTTGGATAATTTTATCAAAGCTAACATCATTCATCTTCCACCCATCAAACCTCCCTAATAATTTGATGCTTCTCACCCTATGCTTGATTGGTACAATGAGAATAATTAATGTGATTTCCACTATGTCATTGGACATGATGTTAGTATGTGTAAAACCTTCAAAACCATTGTCCAAAACTTGATTGATAATGGATAACTTGCATTGGAGAATCCCAATACACCCTCGAATCAGTCACTCAACATCTTTTGATAACCTTTTCCCAATCATGCCTATTATACTAACCATGATGATAATAAACTGGAATCATCTCATGCTCATGAGGTCCATATGGTCAATGTAATTATTTGTGAACCTATCATTGAGGAAACCATTGCCTTAACTACCTCTTCCTCCACTCCATCTATTGAAGTGGTAGAATCACCCTCCATTCCTTTGGATACACAAACAAAGGAATCAACCATATCCTCTCCTTTACTTGATGAGATAAAAAACTTACACACATCTCCTTTGATATAAATACCAAATGAAACAACCATTTCCATCACACCTTCCTCCCCCATCATGGAATCCCCAACTCTCTCTTCAAAAACCATTACACAAGGAGAGACCACCTTACCTACTCCCTCCATGGAGGAACCATCCTCCCAAATCTTGGAACCTTTCACAAAGGGAAAGAGTGAAGAAACCATTCCCTTATCGCAACCTATGGGCTTAATCTTTGAATCTGATGCCCAAGGAACCAAACTAGTTTAGAAACCCTTTTTTAGACTAGTCCAAAGCCTAGAATTCTCTTCTCAAACCAATTTGGATCATGCCACCTTTTGGCACTACCTTGGGCTCCCCTATCAAAACAAGAATGAACCTTCATCCTAAATTTAATATATAATTAAACCTATCATCACCTTATTCCCTTCATTAAACATCTCTCCCTTTAACACTAAAAAAGAACCATCCCAATCGTCTCCATCCAAAATTATCAATTCACCTTACACCTCTCTAAGCAAACCTATCAAGAACCTAGGGGTACTTCCTACTGCTAGCCTCATCTACCCATTTTTGAATTTGGATTTAAACCCATCTACTCCACCAAATAAGACCTTCACCAAACCAACCAAGAAGGTGGAACCACCCAGACTCCCACATAGAACTAGAACCATACCACCCTCTTCCCTCTTACCTTCTATCTTGGGACTCCATCCTTCTTCCATTATAAGAGCTCATCAATATACCAAGAAGGTGAATCCTCTAAAACATACCCAAACTAGGCTTCCTCCTTTTATTCTACCACTACCTAGCCCCTCCAAATAATTAAATTAACCTTCATTTAAGACCACACTATCTACCTCTACCTACCCACCTATTTACAAACATTCATCATCTCAATCATCCACCTCCAAATATTTCACCTTCAAACATTCCACCTAAAAATCATCCAACACCAAGAAATCCCAACCAAAC
This sequence comes from Torreya grandis, assembly GCA_037957365.1. Taxonomy (NCBI): domain Eukaryota; kingdom Viridiplantae; phylum Streptophyta; class Pinopsida; order Cupressales; family Taxaceae; genus Torreya; species Torreya grandis. Next base: position 827,519 of record JARHVA010000135.1, read on the forward strand.
CCACCTACCAAAACCATTATACCACCTACAACTTTCGTGGTGAAACCCATTTCTAAGAAGGCCCCCACCCTAAAAAATAAAATCCCATCACCCTCAACACCTTTGCTCAAATATTATTTAACCATTTTGTAAAGGTTATTACAAACTTATTCCTTAAACCTGCCACCTATCCTTTAAGTCTTAAACCATCTTGGTTCAATGACAATTTAATCTGCTTATACCATATGACACCTAGACATGACACAGAGAAATGCAAATACCTCCAAGCACTTGTCCATAACTTATGAGATGAGGGTGATTTGTTTTAAGATGAATCTCCCTTAATCCCATTATCAACCCACCCACCAAATAAACCAATCCAAAACTTACCCACTCTCACACTCTCATCCAAGAGCAAGGAGGAACTGAAATAGCCTTCTAGCCTAACACTTTCCCTCATCCACACATATCCATATGGTCACCCAATCTTGGTCCCAGCAAAATGATAAGGGAAAGGCCAAGGTGTCCATTCCATGGATATATCCTTCTACCACTCAAAATTTCAACCAAAATCTAGCACTTTATCCTTCACCTTCACCAAAACCCAAGATATCTATTTTGGGTGCCTCTCCCTCTAACCCTTCTGAATCTATCCAATGAGTAGTTCTAAAACAACTTCATCAGATACTGGTGAAGATGCACCTATAATAACTAATCAACACCTCACCCCATCACCACCAAGCATTGATATAGGCCTTGCAATCCATAAAGGTCCAACCTAAAGACTCTCAACCTCTTGCATCCTTTATTGAAACTCTTCAACTCTCCACCCTTGTTACCATTAAGGATTTAGAGATACCCTCTATCCACCCTAAGGATCCGGATCCACCTCTCTTTATTATTTCATACATAAATCAAACCCACATCAAAAGGATGATGATTGATGGAGGAGATAGTATTGACACTATCTCCTCTCATGCTTATGACCAACTCTAACTGTTAAATAATTTCATGTCAAAAACCATAACAGTCCTCCATTCATTTAATGATACTATGGTTACAACCTTGGGAATCATTATCCTCCACATTTTATTGGGACCTCACACATTTCCATAGATATTCTATTTTATAGAAGGTGAGTTCTAATACAACATCTTACTTGGATGCCCTTGTATCCACTCCATTAATTGTGTCCTATCTGCCTTACATCGATCTGTCAAGTTTGAACACAAGGGTTAGGTCATCACCATACAAACTAACCCTCATCCTTTCTCATCTTGAAACATGAAATATTGACCTAATTACATTATTCTTCCTCACTCATCAACCTTACCACCAACCAATAATAACTCCACCCATACCATCAATGAAACTTTAACTAGCTCATTTTCCCCTTCGCACATCCCCACAAAAGACCCCTTAGAACCTACATTCCTACATAACTCATTGGGAGAGTACCATATTTTGGCCTTAGATGAATTTAATACTAAATAATATGGGAATCTTGATCATGATCTTGGGTATAATTTCAATATCAGAACATCATTCCTTTCAGACTTCTCAACCACCAAACCAATTTCATCTTTGGGGGAATCGATCATCCATTTCTCGCTTCTTCCACCACCTCTTTTATCTAACCATTTACCTATTATTTTTCCTATTTGGACAAACCAAAAATTTCTAAATTATACCTTTATAGGTATGCTTAGAATGGAGTCAGCCTTGGCCGTTATAAACATAGATCCCACAAGTTACCTTTGATAAAAACCTAGAAACCTCATGAGCTATTTGGTCTTAGGTTCATCCCGCCAGAAGAACCCATGGATTCACCCAAACCCATTACCATTATCATTGAGGATGTCCCATCCTCACTAATCCCATCTATTTTAAAGTCTAAGGATTTCAAAACCATCCCTTCTAAATTTTTTTAGTCAATACTGTTAGTTTGGGTCCCCTAACCTATCAAAAGGGTGGCCAAACTAAAACCTTTCTTCTGATTCATCCTAAAATGGTAGAAAATGATTCTCCCACCATCCACACCATCGAACATTAACACAATAATTCCATTCTCACTTATCTTTATGCAAGGATTATTCTATCCAAAAATCCCTTCCTTCTAAGAACCAAACTACGTTGAACGAATCCATCATCGATGTCAATTTAGGTACTCAGGATAACCCTCACATTATAAAGATTGTTCAATCCTTAAATTTCTTAGAACAATGGGATTATCATCCCTTATTTCATGACCAAAGCATAGAGTTTTCTTGGTCCCATTAGGATATTCCTAGAATCACCCTACAATATCTCTCCATAACATCATCATCCATCCTGATGTTAAACCTATTAGATAAAAGCTTTATAGGATACACCCTCACATTACCCTTTTAGTCAAAGAAGAGCTTTAACATCTCATATATATGGACTTAATTATTATCATATTATTATGTTACCTTAGGCTATTTTCTAAAGTATATTTCATATGCTTATGGTTATAATGGTTTTAACCACTTAGGTAGGTAGGTTTCATGGGCTAGCTATTTTACACTATCCAATGCTTATGTTTTCTCCCATCCCCTATTTTCTTAGGTGGCTATTTTTGCTTATTTAATAGGCCTCTCATGTATTATTTTGTACACTGGTTAATTCCATTTATCAATCTCTTTATTGAATCTAATATGGTAATTAGATCTTGTAATTTAGGAAGCTTGGGAGGAAGCCTGTGAAGCAAGAGAGGATGGTCTTATCAGGGAAGAACATGAAGCACCCAATGGAGGGCTATGAGAGGAATAAATTTATATTTTTTTTTCCTATGACCACCATTTAACTTGGAGGAAAATCCCAAAAAATCATTTGAGCAATGTTTTTTATGATTCTTGTTTTTATAAAATTTTCTAGGTTAAAATTCTTCTGCTAGATCAGACGGAATTAAATTTCACTTAGTATGTAGATTTATTACAATTTTTTTGGTATTTGAATTTTTTTGAAAAACTAGATCAAAATGGCTAGTTTATAACACCTCTTATTTCTAGATTCACAAAAATTGATAGGCAAAAATTTTGATTTGTGGGGTCACAAGGTTTTGAATAAATGTGAATATCAGAACCTTGATCAAATAGTGCTTGATAAAGAGCAAAGGCATACCACCGGTAATGATGACTATGATAAACATCATCAAGAAGTACTTATGTTGTTAAAATTGTTAGTAGTAGATAATCTAATCTCAGAGGTCAAAAATGGGACCATTGCATCAATTTTATGGACTAGTCTTACTTTTAAATACCAAGCTTCTAAAACTGGTAAGGTATTATATTTGAATAATTTGTTGTTTTCTACTAAGATGTAAGAAGTTGGCTCCATTTTTGACTTTTTGTTGTAGATCAGGGATATCAGTGATTAGTTGAAAGTTATGTAAAATCTTATTGATGAGCAAGATTTGATTACTTTGGTTCTGTAGAATCTTCTGCCTTCATTTGCATCATTTATGGATTCCTTGCACATGATTGCTGAGACACAAACTTTAGACTTTGAATATTTATTCACATTGCTATTGTAGAAGGAGAAATGATAGGAATAGACAGTGTTGTCTACATATACTTCTATAGAATGCATTATTCATCAAGAGAAAGGGTAAGTAGTTTCATAAAACTACTATTTATCTAATAGAAACTTCACAAATGTTTCTTATAAGAGATCTAAGTGGAAATGTTTTTACTATAAACAACCTGGTCACCTTAAGAAAGATTGTAAGAAAAGACAATAGGATATGGTTAACCCTAGAAAGAAAGCTTATCATGTGAATGTAGCTAAAGGTGAAGGTGAGGAATCATCTCCTAATTTTGATTTCATGGCTTCCAGTGGTAATTATATGGTAGATCGAGCTTGGTACTTTCATTCAGGGGCATCTCACCATTATATATGTCATAAGGATTGGTATGTGGATTTTGTTAAAAATGACAGTAATAATGAACCTATATCTTTGGGAGATAGTAGGACCCATTTTGTGAAAGGATATGGTAATGTTCAGATCAATTTTAATGGTGATGTTTGGTATACATTTAAGAATGTTAGGTATGTACTTGATATGAAAAAAAAATTCTTTCCATTAGTGAGATCACTTCAAAATCTAATTTTGTTGTAAAGTTTCAAGGACAACAATCTTTAGTCACTACCAGAGCTAACAAGATTATTATTGTTGGGATTGGTGAAAAAGGCTTATATAAGCTTGCATATCCACATAGAACAAAGGAAAGTGAACTTTAAGTGGTTGATAGCACAAGTTCACTCTGGCATGAAAGGTATGGGCATTTGAATTTCCAATATTTGACTACATTGAGAAAGACTAATATGGTTAAGGGGATTCTTTTATTTAGGATAGTCATCATGTATGTATTGGATGTCAGTTGGGGAAGAAAGTTAGACATTCATTTGATGTTGGTAAAGCTTCAAGAGCTAAGGGTGTATTTGATCCATTACATGTAGATTTTCATGGTCCAATGCAGACACTTACCCCTTCTTGAACCTATTAATTTCTATTGCTAGTCTATGATTTCTCTAGGAAAAATTGTGTATACTTTGTAGTGAAGAAGTTTGATTATTTTTATAACTTCCTTAATTTGAAATTTATGGTTGAAAAATAGGAGGGAAGGTTAGTGAAATATCTTAGAATGGATGTTGGGGGTGAGTTCATCTCAAAATAGTTCAAGGAGTTTTGTGCCACTAAAGTCATACAAAGATAATATACTACCCTTTACACTCTGTAGTAAAATGGAGTTATAGAAAGGTGAAATAGGATGGTGATGAACATGGCTCATTGTATGGTCGAAAGCAAAATGTCCCATATAGATATTGGGAGAAGTAGTTAATATGACGGTGTACATCCTCAATAGAAGTCCTATAAAAGCATTGAAGAATATGACTCTAGAGGAGGCTTGGTCAGGTCAAAATCTAGATGTAAGTGCTTTCTAAATTTTTGGTTGTGTAGCTTTTGTAGTTATTCCTAGTCACAAGAGAAATAACTTGGATGCAAAAATCAAAGCATACATGTTTGTTGGGTACAATGAGCAGTCAAAAGCCTACATATTGCTTTATGTTTCTACTAACAAAGTTGTGATAAATATAGATGTTATAGTAAATAAACAAATGTCATACTTCACATCAGCTAGTACAGTTTTAGATATTGAGTCATTGTTTTCTTCTAATGATTCTATTATAAGTTGTGGTGTGAAAGTTGAGAAAGATTCTAGTTCATCAGTGGAATCACATTCCAGGGAGGGAATTGATGCAGGTCATTATGAGGTTCCAACATAACAACCAAAGAAACCAAAGTGTTATTCCACCACTATGGAAGCACTAAAGGAGGGAGACTTACCACAGGGTGTGGAAGTAAGAAGATTGAGATTAGGAAATTAGTTTGGTAATAGAGGTGAGCATGACAATTTTTCTCTAACAACTACTTTTTCACATGTTTTTTTAGCCTAATTATTTTTTAGAGGCTAAAGGGTAGCATGAGTGGGAATCAGCCATGCAATTGAAATATGATTCCTTGATGAAAAAACAAGACTTGGGAGCTCATGGAGCTACCTCTAGGAATTAAATCCATTGGTTGTAAATGGATTTATAAGGTAAAATGCAAAGCAAATGATTTCTTAGACAAACACAAAGCTATACTTGTTGTAAAAGGTTATGCACAAGTGGAAAGTGTTGATAATGAGGAGATTTTTTCTTCAACTATAAATATGGTAACTTTTCTTTTGATTTTTGCTATTGCTACTCAATTTGGATGGTAGGTGCACCAAAAGGATGTCAAGAGTGATTTATTGAATGTAGATCTAGAGGAGGAAGTCTACATGGTTCAACCATAGGTTTTTTAGATTCTTAGTAAGGAACATCTTGTTTATAGGTTGATAAAGTCATTGTGTGGGCTTAAATAGGCTCCTCAAGCCTAGTATATGAAGATAGATACACACCTTAGGGATTTTAGTTTCAAAAGGTGTAACTTTAGACTAACTCTCCATGTAAAGGTGTCTAGTAATGATATCTTGAATCTCATTATATATGTTGATGATATATCCATCACTGGGAGGAGTTCTATTCTCATTCATTAGATGAACACTAATATTTATTGTACTTTTGAAATGATAGACTTAGAACTACTGAAATATTGTTTAGGTGTTGAGTTTTGGCAAGGTGATTATGTTGTATTCATGTCACATAGTAAGTATGCCAAATTATTTATGGAAAGATTTAGAATGATGGATTGTAATTAAATTCAAACACGTATGGAATTTGGAGCTAAAATTTCATCTGACACTGATTCACCTCTAGACAATGAAACAATGTATCGATAGCTAGTGGGTAGTCTCATTTACCTCACTACCACTACATCAAATACTTTTTTTGTATTGAGTTTTCTATCTCACTTCATGTCTAAACCATAGGAAGTACATTGGTTAGCTATAAAATGGGTATTAAGATATGTCAAAGGTACTCTTGACATTGGCATACTATATAAGAAGTTTGTAGATTTTGAACTTTCAAGATATTCTGACTCTGATTGGGCATAATCAGTAGATTCAAGAAAATCTACAATAGGATATGTTTTCACTCTTGGTTCAGGAGTTTTATCATGGTAGATAAAACTAAAAACTATAGTGGAATTATCTTTAATAGAAGAAAAGTATAAATCTATGGTTAGTTTAGGTTGTGAAATTATGTGGATAAAGAAAATCGTAGAGGATCTTCAGTTTAAGTCATCAAAGCCTACTCTAATTTTATGTGACAACTAGAGTGTTTTGAAGATGGTGAAGAATCTAGTATTCTATGCCATGACCAAACACATTGAGGTTCACCATCATTAAATTTGACAGTTGGTTACAAATTAAGACACCAATTTCTTCTACTGCCCCACTGCAGAGCAACCAATTCATATAATGACCAAACCACTTGGTTTATAAAATTTCATAAAATTCAGGGATAAACTTGGTCTTGTTTTTGGTTTAATCATTAAGGGAGGGTATTAACATATTATTGTGTTACCTTAGGCTATTTTATAAGGTATATTTCATATGCTTATGCTTATAGTGGTTTTAACCACTTAGGTAGGTAGGTTTCATGGGCTTTGCTATTTTATGCTACCCGATGCTTCTGGTTGCTCCCACCCCCTATTTTCTTGGGTGGCTCTTTTTGCCTATTTAATAGTCATCTCATGTATTATTTTGTATGCTAGTTAATTCCATTTATCAATCTCTTTATTGAATCTAATATTCATCCAACCCATTGACTATCCCCAATGGGTTTCCAATATCATTCTCATCACTAAACCCACAGGTGGACTTCGTCTCTGTATTGACTTTCAAAATATCAATATTGCTTGTCCAAAGGATGAATTCCCTTTACCTAGCATCAAATATATTTTTTATCTTACATCTGGCCATGATATGTTATCTCTCATGGATGGGTTCTCAGGATATAATCAAATCTTGATCACCCCCAAAGATCAACACAAAACCTCCTTCATCACCCCATGGGTAACCTTATACTATAGGGTCATGCCATTTGGTCTGAAGAATTCTAGAGTAACCTATAAATGTGTGATGAACTACATATTCCATTATCTCATCCACAAAATCATAAAGGACTATGTAGATGATCTCCATGGGAAATCCAAATATCGTAAGGATCATGTAGAAGTTCTTAAAATTATCTTTGAATGCTTAATCCATTTTAACATTTGACTCAACCCCAAGAAATATATTTTTGGGGTCCTATCTATAAATATTCTTGGATTTATCATCTATCTTCAAGGAATCAAAGTAGACCCTACCAAATTTAAAATAATTTTGGAGATGCCTCCTCCTACCCACCTTAAACAACTCTATAGCCTATAGAGGAAGTTCGAATCCATCAGTCACTTCATCTCTCAATTATCAGATAGATACCAACCCTTTCACCATTTTATCAAGAAAGATACATATTTTAAGTAGACTAAATACTGTCAAAAATGAATTGGGAAACACTTTAGGTGACACTTTAGCTGATAATTCAGGTGACAATTCTACCCCAATTGGTGGTAGAACTTCCAAGAGCCATAACTTTTGAACCATAGCTCTATTTGACTCCCCATTTGAACTGTTAGAAATATAAGAACAAGGAGATTATGATGAGATGACATAAAGCTATGATTAGTGTTTTTAAACCCCCAAATCCTAATGAAAGTTCCCAAAATTTCAAGCTTAATAGTGTTGTCTTAAAATAGTAATTTTTAGAATTTTGTGTTGTTGTAAATCATGGAAGTCAAACCACTTCATCTCCATCAAGATTGGTGACCTTCCACATACTCCTACTGCCTTAAAAGTATGTATAAAAATAGATGTAGCCTAAAAAGGATATCATACATCTCTTCCTAGAGATAAGCATATGTTTTCTATAATTTTGTGAGCAATAAAACATCTCTTCCCAAAGATAACATTAAATGATTGTGTTAATTTTTGTTCTTGAATTATCTTTCAACCAAAACCTCTAAGTTTTAGATCAAACAAGCCTTTGATTCACTCAAAGAGTACCTTATTTCTCCACCTATTCTTATCCCTCTTAAAGAGGATCAACCCTTCTACCTTTACATCTCCACCACTAATCATTTCTCAGGGTTAATGCTTGCTCACCATGATGAAAAAAATAAAGAAAAAAATGTCTACTATATAAGTCGAACACTTATAGATTATGAGACTCAGTACACCCATATCAAGAAGCTTTGCCTTTCCTTAGTCTTTATAGATTCTAAACTTCATCATTACCTTCTCAATCACAAAACCTTTTTCATCACCAACACTAACCCACTCAAGTAGATGCACTCTAAACCAACCAAAACTAGCATATGGCTAAGTGGTTCATGATCTTAGTAGAGTTTGACCTTGAGTTCCTCTAGTAGAAGCCAATTAAAGGGAAATTCATTGTTGATAAATTGGTTGAGGCTCCTTTTCCAAAAAAACTAGCCACTTCTTATGTTTCTAGATGAATCCATTACAAATCTTTCTCAAAATTGTGTCACCTACCAAATGACCATGTTCTTCAATGGCTTGAAGTACCAGTATGATGGGGGTACTAGAATTATTCTCATTCCCTTGATAGTGAACCTCTTCTTTTTTTCAAACTTGATTTTGAGTGTACCAACAATATGGCTGAGTATAAAGCCCTAATAACAGGTCTTCAAACCACCATAGCACTAAGAGCTAAGATAATCAATGTCTTTGATGATTCCCAACTTGTGGTCAACCAGGTCAATGAATCTTACCAATGTAAAAATGATGTCTTACAATGGTATAAACACCTAGTAGATGTACTCTTAGAATCATCTGATCATTACCTTATACAATCTATTCCATGATCTACCTATAAGTTTATAGATATAATGGCTTCCATAATTTCCCAAATCCCATCTGCACCAGTCTATTCTAAGCTCTTTGTCACCATTCATCATTTTATCACACCCTCTTATATCCATTCTAACCTCCCTACCATTTTTAGTGTGGAAAAATCTCCATCAAACATTTAGTATGAGCAAACCTTTGACTAATTCAACCTCAACATCATTCCTTCCAACCTCTCTAGGAATTCTTGAAGATATTTTGTTCAGATTACCTCTCATTATACAATACTAGGGGGTATCCTCTATAAATAGAGCTTTGATGGACTCCTTCATTACCTACACATCCATGAAGCTTCCCATGCTATCAAGGAAACACATGATGGTATATGTGGGCAGCACTTTAATGATCTAGCTATTGTTAAATGTATCCTTCACCTTAGATACTATTGGACCATCCTCAACTAGGATTGTTGTGATTATGTGAAGAAGTGTGTTAAATATCAACAACATGCTAATTTACATCACATGATGGCTCATGACCTTTAATTATCCAAAGACTTTTGGCCCTTCTCACAATGGGGAGTAGATCTAATTAGGGAAATCAATCCTCATTCTTTGCAATGGCACCACTCCATCATCATTTCCATCGAATATCTCACCAAGTGGGTGGAGGTTACTCTTCTCATCTCGACTAAAGCTAACAAGATAGTTGAATTCATCAATCATCATATCATTTATCATTTTAGTGTTCCCCATAAGATCATCATAGATAATGGAAAATATTTAAAAAATAAAAAATTCTAAGGTCTTTGTGACACATTTGGCATCAAGTTAAGCTTTTCCTCTCATTATCATCTGCAAGCAAATGGATAAGCAGAAGCCTCTAACAAAACCCTCAACAAAATGTTAACCAAAGTGGTCAATGCTTTTGGTTAGGATTGGTACTTGCACATCCATTTATTTTATGGGCTTATCATTCTAGCATTAGAACCTCTATGGGTGCTACCCCTTTTTCCCTAATATACAAAGTAGAGTCAGTCTTGCCTCTCAAAGTATAGATTCCCTCTCTTCACATATCCTTTTAGGACATCATTTTTGAGAGTGACTATCATCAAGAATGCCTAGCATGACTTGAGCTACTTAACAAGCACTACCTATCTATGTTTAACCATCTTCATGTTTATCAAGAACAAATCAAGTACACCTAAAAGAAAAAGAATTCAACATTAGAAACCTTGTACTAAAGGAAAATCAACATGTGATCAATATGGAGAAAAGCAAGTGAGGTAAGTTTGATTTTAATTGGCTTGGACCCTACATCATAACCCACAAGTATGGATCATGAGCTTATGATTTATCCTCTCTTAAAGGCAAACTAGAACCTAAGCCTCTTAGTACTTTGTACCTATATCCTTTATTTTGTTAAACAAGGATCAAACTCACCTTTTATCTAACTTAAGCTCATCCCTTGATTTATGAGATTTGACCTTCCTCACATTTTCATCTTATCCCTTTGAGGACAACCTATTCCAACATAGAACCATGTAATTAACCATCACAATCATAGTCTAATCCTAAATATGGTACCATGGATCTATCCATATCATAGTTCTCATGGATACTTTTCATCCCTAATCAGATGGAATCCCATGGTCCTTGTATCTCAAAACTACCCCTTCAACTATCATTAATGTTTTTGTACTTTAGGTTTTTCCCTCATAAAGGTAAACCTATAAATGTATATAGACGTATCCATGTCTAAAGCTCACATAAAAATAATTTAGGATACCTAAATATCACTCGAGTCAAATATCTCTAGCATGCAGACTACTCCCTAGAAGGACACTTACCCAAATCTAAATTGCTTAAAAGGATAGACTGCTCCCTTGAAGGACAACTACCAAAATGAACAAGTCTAAAATTAGGCCACTCTCTTAAAGGATGGTGAAGTTTGCATCGATCAACTTAACAAACTTATCAAAATAAAGCAATAAAAAATGACCCCCTATCAAAATCAAAATAGGCTATCCCAAGAAAGTTGTAATCAACTTTCATACATAGCATTAGTAGACTTCTCACATCGATTAGTCTACACCTTACATTAAAAAATGAACTATCTATTGTGGATTTGAGGTCACCTATAGAAAGGGATAACCAACCCTCAGAAGGTCACTACCCTTCACACCACCTATCATCCATCTCTTCCTTTGTACCATCTACAAATCAAAGTATTTATGAGCTTTCTTGAAATGATGTGATCAAGCCACCTTTTTATCAACCAACACATGCTAATGCTAAGCACTCGAAAGGCTTATATTCCTTAGGATGATATAACTTTGGTTTTGTTTCATCCTTACCAACAAAGAAGTATCATGTCTTCTCCTTGTCCTTACATAATTGGTTTATGTATTCACCTAGATGTATGTCTCATGATTTTCATCTCTTTTCTTACATCTAATTTTGTTATCTAAACTTACTTCATGTACTATCATCATCAAAATAACTATAATCATAGTCATAAATCACATCACATATCCATAATCATAACTATAAATCATAACACCATCATAAACATAACAACATCTTTAAAATCATATCATTATAAACATCACATATCCATGATCAATAACCATAATCAAAGCATCATAACCATATATAAAACAAAGCATCACATAGTCATAATCTTGTATAAACTACTCATCATAAACATCATCCATAATCATCACATGCCTAAGCTAGTGCATCTACATTTCATGAGTATAAGTATAACACATATGAACATAAAAACCATAAACCATGAACCATAAAAGCACATCTGTATATCATCATCACATCATATACATCTATATCAAAATAAAATGGTACATATAATAATGTGCATCTCTTAATGAAAAAATATACATCTTGCTGCATCAGCTCATAGGCTAATATGAAAATCATATACATCTACACATATCATATCCTATGCCCATGGGGTACCACTACCACTATCCCCTCTTGCACTACCACTTCCATTTGGTACCTACTCCCCTAAGGTGCTACCTATCTACCCACTAAAGCAACCCATTGACTTGGGGTCACCACACCTACACCACCTACCAAACTAGCTCTATACTCACCCCATCAGGGTTGATCAAGACACTATGTCAATTTTATGGCCTCATAATAAAACAAATCCTCAACTATGGCCAATTACCATGCCATATGGATACTACTTGGTGGTCCTATTGGTATCAAATCTACTCCTCCTCTCTATCTCAAAGTATCCCTCTCTTGGGTCACTAAGGCTAGTGAAGTCCTCACCTAGTTTCTCTCACCTATCACAGTGACTAGTTATCCCTGTAATGTACCCACCTGCCCTTGTAAAGATGTGACCTATGCCTATGTAGTGGCTAGTTCCACTCCTGACTATTATTCAAGGCCACCTCCATATACCTATACCTATGGACCCCCACCAATTGGATCCACATCTATGGGCTGCCTACCCCCATCATCCCATGCAAAATTGGCCATCGCATAGAGGGCCTAATACCATACTATGTAACCATCAATAATACCTATATCATCAGTCTATGATTAGGTAGGCAACTCCTCATGATCTAGAACAATCTCCATTGACTGTGGCTCTAAAAATAAAAACTCATCATCTTCTTGCCTATACCTCAAGAATGAAGTCGAAATCCCCTATACTAGGCCAAACTACTTACAAAACTTATCAAATAAGATAAGCTCAATCTCACCCTCTCTCATCCCAAAATCCACCTATAGCTCTGCATTAATAAAATATGTTGAGTATAGTGGGCCCACCTTAGAAAGTTGGCATATAGCCTCTAAACCATGTCTCCAACTATTAAGGCCTCCAGTGCCCATCTAAACCAATCAATATCTCACGAATGCCCTCTGACTCCTATGAGTGCATAAATTCCCCTCCACTATATAAATACCACCCTAAAAGTCCATCTAGGTATATCCCTCCCTTGGTTGCCCCATTAGCCTCATAACCTATATATGCTTATAGGCCCAACAGTGTAACACAAACCCCACATTGATGCCATACCTCTAGTGCACTCTGAACCCCCATATCTCCTTGTATATCTAAACCAACAAAATACTTTCCCACCCAAAAATTGTATGACCTAATAATATCTCCACCAATAATCTCAACAGTAGATATAGAAACCTCTCACTACTAAAATCTAGCACCACAAACCATGAAACTTCTATGATCATCATCACTATCATCAACCTCTTATTATTTATAGATCTCTAATACAATGTATTGTATCTAAAACCTTGATTATGACACCTATAAAATGTATGATCATCACCATATAATTACTCCATTAGCTCATCCTTCTCCTCTCTCTCAATATGATATATCATCTCCCCCTAAAATGGTATCCATGTAATCTTGTGTATGTCCTCTAACAAGATAGTCATCTCACATTCAGTAAGAGAAAGGTATTCATGGCTAAATATCATCTCTCAATGAGGGCCATAATCATCACCTCATCTTGTGTCACGTGTTGGTAGTACATCATCACACTAAGGCTGACCTTTTTCATGTATGCCTCGTCATCATCTATCATCCCTCCATAGATCTTTTGTAAATATCTAAGGAACCTAATCCCACATTTGGATCTGATCTCGTGCCTACAAAATTCATTAGAAAACACACTTAGTTTTTCTATAAACTACTCTACCCATGAACTTAATTCATCCTACCTAATAATACAAGCTTACCTCCTATATCAACTTACCCCTATTTTTCTATCCTATAGTCTTAAAACATAACACATTATGCTTACCCTAACCAAAAACCATGCAGAATCCATCATTAGCATCACTAAAACACTATTTCCACTTAAAAATTAGTCAAACCATAAACTACAAAGCCAAATATTTATCTCAAGTAATCGAACATCGACAGTCACTATGACCACTAACGATCTAGTAACTATTTAATCTTTGGTCTTTGACCATCAATGGTCAAGTATAACTATTGAAATTTAGGTATGACCACTGATGATCATTGGGTGTGACCATTGGCATAAATTCCCTAACCCTACCTACCATAAACATACACAAATTTCATTCTAGCACACAACCAATCTATCCAATATCTACCTTAATCTCCTTCACCCTAACCTACCCTTTCAAACCCATTTTTCTCCATAAAAGTTTCACTATAATCACCATGACCTAAAAAAAAGGGCAAAAAACCAAACCCACCCAAACCAAAAAAAAATCAACAAAAATTCAACCACAATGCAAAACTTAAGTTAACCTATCAATTTAATGCCACCCCTATCTCATTCTTTAACCATTATCAAGGATGAATTCTAGATCCCACTACCTAGTCATGTCCCTATTTGCCTTGCATCCTCAGTCTACCACTACTCAACATAAATTCCCAATGAACCAATCAGCAACTATCCCATAAGTACCCTCGCACAAAACACTAAAGTCACAAATACATGAGAGTCAAGAAATTTAAAATAAAAAGTTAAAATGACTTATCATTTTCACTTTTTATCCTTTGCACTTTTAGGGTTTCCCCCTGACCATTGATGGTTAGGGTGATCTTCGATGGTTGATTTTGAGACCCCTAACCATTGATGATCATGATCTCCTCTTTTCAAAAAAATTGGCACCTACACTACACTACCCACTTTTGGAGATTACCCTCTCTGCTTAACTTACCAACCAACCACATCCACCTCAATGTTGGCCATTTTGGCCTAAACTATTGCATATTCTTGGTCCTTTTAATTACACCAACCAACATTGCCATGTTAAACATTTGAATTTGTACTACCTAGTGCACACCAAACCATTTGTGTGTTTCTCAAGAGCACTTTCTAACTTGGATACCTATGAAAAAACCAACCTTATCTAGGATAATTGATAGGATAACCTAATTATCTATGCCTGATGCTATGGCCTAGTCACCCTATCACCAATCCTTTTAAGACCAACCTTTTATTTTTACCAACCATGGCAACTTAGTCTATGCATATTCTTGACTATCACACTTAGTCATATTTTGTACACCTATGTTCACTTCAAATTCCCAACCACCATTGTCACGTACCTCATGACTCACCATAAACCACTTGTCATACCCACACTCGATTCAGTTTCACCTCATCCACTCCTAATATAAAGGGGAACACCTCTTCCCATACTTTGGGCTACCAAACCTTTGACCCATAATTTGTTTTTTATTTTACATCTTACTAACATAAATTTCATAAAAAAATGGAAAAATTTAAACACTAGAAAACCACACACAATGGTTTTATATGTCAAAATGGCTCGAAACCCCTCAAATACCCAAACCCACTAACTAACCCACCAAACCCTAAGTCAAGTTAGCCACCTAACTAACTCACTAAATTTCCTTTTTGACCTATATTTTTTTAACCCTTTACCATCAATGATCACCCTGACCATTGACAGTTAGGTCCCTTCCCCATCTGAACAAAGACAACACAAGCTAACACATCAAAATTTAATATATCTACCTTTTGCATTCCATGAAGCATTGGAACCATTAAAAAAACCTCCTAGGGAACCTTCTACCTCCATCTCTCTTTTCCTATAAATATAGGAATACATGAGGTGAAAAAGATCCATCTTCAAGCATCAAATGATCAAACAAGTAAGCATATAAGCATTCAGACAATCAAGCCATCAACTAGTAAATATAAAGAGATTCTTCATCAACATTTTATTTTGTAGGTCTTCCCTCCATCTAAATAACAAGCATAAAAAATTCCTAAACCTATGACAAAATTTATTTGCAACCCCTAAACACCATTACTCTACCAAAATTGCTTCTCAACCAACCATCAACTGTCAAGTAACAACCTAGGTACATTTCTAGTTTTTAGTTTTGTTCATTTGGTTTTTGACATCTTTGACTGAATCAGACCCTTCTACATCATAACTTCTAACCCCCAAAACTTAACTAATTCTCTAATTACTTCCTAGCCTATTCTTTATTGCTTTTTGAACATCTTCAAAATCCACAACTGTTGATGGTCACCCTAACTGCCAATGGTCACCTTCAATCACTGATGATTACCTAACCATTGATGGTCATCTTAACTACCAATTGTTATCTTGACTATCGATGGTAGCTGTGGTAGGAAATAATAAAAATATATTTCCACCTGATTACTCCCAACCAAATTTCACTTTTTGACTTTCTACCTATTCACAAATCCTTCCTTGATTTTTTGAACCCAATTTAACCTATTTAGCATTAGTATTGACCCATTATTTACTATAATTAGTCTATTTTCATTATTAAGCATTTATTCCTTCTTGCATTTCCTTTCAGTCTTTTATATCATTTGATGCAAGTATTTCATCTTTATCTCTTTCAACTTAATTGTTATAAAAGAGTGGATTGACAACCTCCTAGTAAGCTCACACTTCTTAGATCGAGCTCATGCTATGTAATCCACCTTGCTATCTATCTAAAAACCCCTTTGGTTTAGTGTTTTCTTATTTATAGGTCATTCTTCCAGAGACAAAGAGGAGCTATTCATAATTATCTAGATCACATGCACATAAATGAATATGTTCTTCTACCATACCCTGTAATTATTTTCTTACTTCTTCCTTCTAATAAAATAAGAAAAAATTGAGAGAAATACTTGGATCAAATTTTTCTCATCCCTAATAGTAATCTCAAAAGTATTTGGTAAGGTATTCCTACCCATAGATTGAATCATAATAGTTATATCACTATTCAAATCCTTGAGTTAATATGGGAATGCATAGTTTGGAGTGGGTCCTATAAGAATTGGGATCATATCCCATGTGTTTTGGAACCTATCATTGGAATCTTGCATTAATTCTTAAAGAAATCTCTTTATGGTGGTAAATTACTTGGACAAGGATAAATGGTCACTCTTGTCTTCAAATATTTTACTCAATTTCTCTCCCAATTCATCCCATGAGTCAATGGAATTAGGGGAAAGGTTTTATACCACTCTAAAGCCTTATCTTTAAAACTAATTACCACATTTTCTTGTGTAATGTTATGGATATTACAAAAGTATACCATGTCCCTAATATGCTCAACAGGAGTAAGAGTAGTTTCTCAACTAAAATAAGGGACACTCTTGAGGGAAGCCATTGGTATGTCATCATATTGTTGAATGTTTAAAGGAGAACCACCATTAAAAACAATAAAGCATAGATTTCTAGCCATGTTATTAGCCTTAGGAGAACTTGGATAGAAGGGAATAAAGAGCTTACTTCTAGGAGACTTGGTATAAGGGAAGGTATGAGGAAACCTCTTCATTTTGTATGAATATAAAGGTAATTCAACAAAATCAAAAGGAATACCTTTAAATTTTGATCTTATAGTTACCTTTGGCATGAAAATTGGTGCACTGGTTAACTACCAAGAGTTTAAAACTTGTTGGAGTCGCTAGATGCTGCATGAAGAAGGATGCTTTAACTACACTTTTGCCAAGACCAACATCAATCTTGGAAAATTTATTTGTCTTTGGATTATACAAGGTATTCCAGAAATATTATATCTAGAAATTTCACCCTTCAACCTAAGTTATGCAATGGGAATGATCCTAAGTTGTGGGTGACCTTTCAAGGGGATTAAACCTCTAGATTTTGAGCTAGCTCCCAATAAATACACATAAAATAACAACTTATAGTAATTTATTGAGTTGGAAAAGGTAAATATGAAGAATAAAACTAACAAACAACACAGAGGTTATGCACTATGAAATACTAAGTTACAATCTAATTATGTTATTCCAAAATAGTCCCTATCACACTAGTTATTAAATATGAAGGCTATGAAGGTTTCAAGAGCTCAAGATGATTAACCAAGAGGTTTTAACAATACAAAATAATGGTTTATCTATTATCTAATTAATAAAACTAGGTATAACACTTCTTATGACTTGTGAAAGAAGATAAACTTACATAGAGGCATGAATAAGGACAAATTCAAAGAAGCATATATATTATCACTAAACATTCATAAAATCAACCCATTCAAAATCAAAATTTTCAAGATGAATATATAATATCTAGCTTGAATTTATAGACTTAATTATGGTAGGGCTTCACCATAACTAATGTGAGGAGTCTTTGCAAAGCCCTAAAAGGCTACATATATAGGAAAACGTGAGAAAGAGAGAGAGATAAGGGGTATATAAGATCATGGATATGTGTCATACATCATGAAATAAATTTCAATACAAGAAATTGAGCAATAAAATAGTCTTAAAGGTTCTCATTAACATGTGGACACTTGATCAATGATGTCTTCTTCAAATTGGCATAGGAGGTTACTTAGGTAATTTTGAGTTCTTAAATCTAACTCCTCCCTCTTGAGACTAAACCTATATACCTGTAAGGATATTTACAATATGTTTAATTGACATATGACATGATTGAAAATTTTCTATGCCACTCCCTTGTAATTTTTTTTAACCTCTCCTTTTATTCTCAAAAGCATTCAATCTTCACTAGCTCTCTTTGGGCTCAAAATGCTTCAAATTTGGTTTTCAAATTCATGACTAAAAATTATCTTCATGAATCACTTCTAATTTCCTTATAAAATTTTAATAACCCATCTTAGTGCCTCAAATACTTTCTAACACTCCATTTCACACCCAAACCTCTCACTTGCCTTCATTTCTTTCTAATCAAAATAAACAAAGCTCTTTGTGTAGGACAATGTAAAAATGATATTGATAAAATAAGAATTTATTTGAGTACCTAATATGCCTTATAGCTATGTAAAAAATTTCATAATTAGACACCAAGTGAAAATACACTTATCTACCTATATCTCTATCTCCAATTAGGCCTCAATTAGGTCTTTAGACCTAGAAACTGAGATTTGGATCCATACAATTCCCACATGTGAAATACCAAATAAGTGTTGATTAACTTTTATGACCTCCCAATCATGATCCATGTCAAATTTGAGGGTCTGAAACTTTATGTAGTGGGTGAACCAAGAAATGGCCAAAAACCCTAGTCTTTCACAAGCACTCTCATGTTGTCTTCAATAAATAGACATGTAGGATCACTTACAGGGTAAAATATATAGATTTTTTGACATGAGGAGATATAAGACACCTCAATCCACCTCTCACAATAGTATACATATATTTAGGAGGCCAAACACCCTATTTTGAGCTTAATACCTTGTAAAAACACAACATTTAATGAATTCATACATGTGTAAGTATAATTAAATTTCATGGTGAAGACCTACATAGAGTTAAAAATTATGTTTAAGTGTTTTCATGTTCAATTTAGTGCATTTGGAGGTAAATTTTATCTTTTCTCTCCCATCGAGCTTCTATTAGGGTTTTAGGAGGGTTTATAATGGTTCATATTCTTAATGATTATTCATAAAACCTAGGACCTTAACCCTTGAACCAATGTAACAAAATCCAA
The DNA here is from genome assembly GCA_037957365.1 of Torreya grandis. Taxonomy (NCBI): domain Eukaryota; kingdom Viridiplantae; phylum Streptophyta; class Pinopsida; order Cupressales; family Taxaceae; genus Torreya; species Torreya grandis. The sequence continues at coordinate 847,323 of JARHVA010000135.1, forward strand.
GTGTAAAAGTGTATTCAATTATCCCTAGGTTCTCAAGACCCCATGCAACTTTTCCATACAATTTTGAGCTCAAGAAAGTGCTCTTCAAGCTTCAACTAGGCAATTTAAGAGTGCCATGTAGTCTTAGTAATGGTTCATACATGTTAGGAACCTAAACCAACGTCTAATTACAAAATATTAAAATATGGAGACCTATTTATAATTCTTGAAAACCATTGGACTCCATGTACAAGGTCAAGGTCACATTGAGCAAAAGAACATCTATCTTGAGTTGCAATTTGCACCTAAAGGAGCTTGAGAAGGCCTTTTAGGCTAATTTGTCAATTTTCTTGTCTTTCTCTACCTTGGGATGCCTCTATAGGGTTTTTGACACAACTTTACAACCTATTAGTGTGTTATTATATCTTATAAACTCATTATTTCCCTAATAGATAAATTAGAGGTCTAGAGGGCTTATGAGGGGTTTTAGGTTTTATAGGCCTTGATTGAGTTTTCAAGCATAATACCACTTACATGTGATCATAGTGGCCCAAATTATTTATGATAATATTATTAATTCTAATTCCAATCCTCTATACATTACTCTAGTGGTCTATATCCCTGATTCTTACCCTGAGGTCTTCAAAGGTTCTTAAGAGACTACATGCATATCCTAAGACTTCTGAGCTTTCTGACTATGTTCTACCTCCTTTTCTCACTATTAGAGGAGTTAAAAACCTAATAAGATGTTTATTTTAAGTATTCATCACCTTATTGAGACTCTTCAATCATTAGATGCTTCCAAAACATGCATGCTTCTACAATTTTCATACAAAGGCCTCTATAGTCTGAGTGTTCATTTAGACTTGTCAAATCTAAAGAAGAGATCATGCAGGCTTAGAACATTTATAATGATTTTTTTTAACTAATTAATTTTATAATAGGTATAATTACATTACCATGATATTATCACATATTCTCCATAGGACTTAAGGCTTCATGTCACTCATCCTTGACCATTCTTCCTGTAAGTGCAGGTTTAGGCCTGTTAGGCCTGAATAGACTTCTCAAAACTTTAAAATGCCTCCATTGACCACAAAAATTACAATAAATTAATGATACATATTCAAATTATATATAATAATAATTTACACTCTTTATATTTCATGAGTTCACATATCACTTGCACCTCTTTTGCATTCATCTAATCATACCTATAGGTCTGCATTGGCTCGTTGATTGTAGGTATGCATTAAGTGTTTAAGATTATATTATTGGATTTAACCTTTTATAAGTTTACTTAGTGAGTGGTAAAATTTTTTATAGTTATTCTAAATTCTATATGAACCTAATTCATAGTCTCATTAGATACCAAATTCTTTAAATTCTTAATTGTCATCAGCCTATAGGTCTACATGAGACCTAGGGTTCTCTTGACTGTGGTTTATATTTTTATAATATAGTTGTTCATTATACTCATGTAGAAAATATATTAATCATTTAAAAATATTTATTGGTCTCCAAAAGACTCAATTTGGAGTAGACATTCTTTTAAAATCATCATAGTCACCTTTTTAGCATACAGTTTATTGAGAGGATAAAGTGAATGTGATATAGACATTCAGGCATATAATACATAAATAACTTTGGAGAAGGAAAATAAACATTGGTTTATGAAATAAATTTTTTTACCTACACTCCCATAGGTTAAAAAAATCTTGAATGTACTTTTGGACACTTCATAGTACTCCCCCATGATCAAACAATCTATCCTCTTTGACATAGTCCACCAAGCAATCATGACTTCATATATCTCTTTCCTCAATTAAGGAAAATAATGAGTTTGTAATATATGTTATTTTATAATTTTATTCACCTAATTATACTTTTAGGGGTTGAAGGATCCTGATGAACTTACATCAACTACTAAAAATCTCCTTCTCAACTATTCTAAGTAGTCAACCATCTCACAAACTTCTCAAAACCAGTCTATTTTATGCCAAAAGTAAGGAGGTTAATTTGATACTTGGGGACAGAATAAATAGGATGATATGAGTACTAAGAGGATGACTTAAACTTACTATATCTCTCTTAGGGTGAGAATATACTCAATTATGCCCACACACTTACTTATATCCTTCCTTCAAACCTACAATTTGACACACATGGAGTTTATTATTGATACCTAAGTGCTCACACATGTGAATATGATGGAGAAAGATGTGATATGTTTTTTTATGCCCATATATCTCTTCAAAAATTCTCATATTGTTCCAATGAGCTCTAAATTTCATGAAACTTGTGTAAAACCAATCCTATGGGGTTTATGTAGGGTTTAAGACCAATTATTGGTCTTAAAAATTGTTCATAAAGATTATGGAACCAATCTAAGAACAAATTACACCAATATAAAGGCCATTATACCCCCTTACTCTTCCCATAATCTTAGATCGTCTCTCTCTTCTATCCATACCAAGTGCATGCAGTTGACCATTGCTAATCTATCAAGAAGTCGATGGAGGTTATGATGAAAGTTTTGGAATTTTAGGACATGTAAAAACTTTAAATACATGTAAATGACATGAGGAAGGTGAAGAGATACTCTTAACATTTCACTTGAAACTGGATCCTCCAAGTCCATACAAGTGGCTAAAATTGGCCCCTTTTGAGTGATTTTCTCTCATTTAGATGTTGAACTTGAAAAACTAATATGATTTGACATACTTGACATATATGAAATTTATATAAATAATTTAGAAGATTTTACAAGTGTATTATACTAAAATTTCATCTTGGTTAGATTTGACATGCATTGGACTTGGCCATATACTTTTTTCTCTGGCATGACATTTACCTTAAACTTTACAAAACACCTTAATTTTTCCAAACAAGTATGAAGTGATCATGAAAGGTGATCAAACCATGAGATTATTTTTAGAGGAACTTAAGAAGCTCTTACATCATTGACTCCACCTTTGCATACCACTTTATGAAAAGAATAGCACAAGATAAACATAAGACATTACTTTAAACTTGTCAAAACTACCATAAAATATGATAATGAGACCTTAAAAATAATATTTTAAGACCTTAAAAGGCATGAAAAGGCTATGAACAAGGTCAAAATACATGACAACTTAAGTATTTTATTAAACTAGCCTATGTTAGTCAAAAAATTAGTTAATAGTTACCTTGTGGTACACCTTTGGGATAAAAATCATGGCTTGCTTAGGTGCCATGCTTCTTGCCTCATACAATAATAGTTTTATTCAAGAGTGAGAAGGTCACTATATAGGTCTAACTTACCCAAAAGGTAGAGCACCAAGCACAATAAATATGTAGGAAACCTATAAAATCCTATAGTGGTGGTATGGTAATCGGTCAAGCAAGATATCAATGAAAAGTAAGTTGATCATGGAAAACCTTAGCAGAGCTCTCTAATCACTTCTAATCTCACACCTATATCACATAAACATAATTCAAAGTAATATATATATATATATATATATATATATATATATATATATATTGGTTTAGACTTTTCTTCCACTAGGTTTTGTCTATATGGTCTTATTTAACCTATGTAGGTGTCTTAATTAGTTTATTAGGTAATATAGTCTCACATGCATGAGGATGGTTGGTATTTTATATCTTACACCTATATATGTAACTTTCCTAAAGCTATTTTGGATAATGAGCAATCTTAATTAAATGCATTTTGTGTGCATATTGTGAGTTCTTCCTCTCATGTATTCATATGATTTCACTACTTGATATAGGTTAAGCTTCATGTATTTGATCCTATAAAGAAAGATCCTTGATTACATCTTACTCAAAAATGGTATTAGAATGGTGTAAGTAAACAAATGTCATTTTTATTATTTTGATTTCACTTACATTCTAGCTCCTTCTTGGTGTTTTTATTAATTCATGACCATTTTAAAGGGTTTAGTGGGGTATCTATAAAAATCATATAAATTTGATTGCATGTGTCTTAAAATGAAAAACACTTTTTGGGTTTTACCAGGTTTTCCAGAAAACTTAGTGGGTTCTTGATGATTTTATAATAAGTCATATGGTGTTTTACAAATCTAAGGTTCTTTTTCTAGGTTTATCATTTTTCTATCAAAATTTTAAAAATAGACTTAAGAATTTTTAGGTCATTGTCCATATGCACCCTCACATGGCCACATACCTAATGATTTGGTCATCCATCCTTCTCCTATTTACCCCAATAATCATCCCTTCATTAGGTGTTTATGTGATCTTGTGTGTCTACAAGTCTGTGATCTTAGTTAATCATCCTCACCATGCATGAATCTATGGCCATCCACACCTCATGAATGCTAGAGTTAGTGATTTTGAGTCCACATGAGACTACATGTTTACATCTACATGGGGCCTTGTGCCTGCACCTCCAAGTCTATCATGGATATCTTGATGGATGCGAAGGCCCTGTAAAACATAATGATGTGAACTACTTGCAAAATGAGACCAATGCTTGATGTTATATTTAACTCCATGGAGTAGAAACAAAGGTCTCTAGTTAAATTCCCTTCAATTCATTCATACTTACATATTGATTACTCAATATTCATTCTCGATTGTGGCTAACATATATACAAACATGCTTGTATTTACATTTTTTTTGGGGGTTACTACTAATAGTCCTGAAGGGATATTACGTCATTTTGTGGCTTCTTTTGTGTTTCTTTTACACATTATCATTTTTTTATCTTGTATTGATTATTCATTTTGATGCATTTTTTACTGTGTTTGATGTCTTCTTCATGAGTGTGAATTATTATTATAACTAGGGGATCATTATAATTGTGTTATGCAACATTGTACATCTTTGGTGTCCTCTCTCAATTAGGTCAACTCCTTTTGAGACATACCTATAGTGGAAGAAATTTAATTCCACCCGAATGGTTCTTCTTGGAAAGACCAATTATCCTTCTTAGCATATTACATAGAATCTTTGTTCACAAAAAATAATCGCACTCCTTACCTATATGGATAGATTACTACTTCCACTGACCCAGATCGGTACACCAAGTGGGATAACACATGTGACATGGTTTATGGTCACTTTTTACTAAATATATCCATGGATCTATATTGCTATGTTGATATCACCATGTGTCCAAGTAATATATGGAGCATTATATAGTCTCTTTTTGAATATCTAGTTGAGATTCACATCACTCTTCCTATACCTCTTCATATTGTCTCTTTGGATACTATTAAACTCCCTCCTCCTACAACTATTACTAGTAATGACACATTCATGGTGGACTATGTTCTTCCTTTTGTTGAGTCCCCAATATAGGATGAGAGTCTGCTTAACCTTAGCTATCCTATTATAGATTCTACTTCCATCCTTATTCAAGATGCTATTCTTCTAGAGCCTTCATAGTATTATACTTCAGAGGAGTCTACAATTTTTAGTTTGATTACACCTATTGATATCATTGATGACTTTTCTCTCCCTAGGGATATTCCTATGTGAATCTACATGCTTCATTTGTAGTATCTTCTTCAAATTTTAGGGTTATTCAGCTGAGCTCTCCTATTCACATGGACATTCTTTCAAAGAATGTTTCATGCCATTCTTATGATAAGTCTACTTTAGTGTCAGTACATCTAGTTCTTATGTAAAATATTACCAAACTTATGATGCATTTAAACCTTGGACCATGTTCAAAGATCTCTTTAATGTTGGCTTCCTCTTTAACTATGGAATGGGCCGATTTTCAATGCACCCATCGTGTTCTTCCTTTGAAAAAGGGATGGAACATTATTTAATTTAAATTGATATTTTTACTCTTTAGGGAATGGATCTCATCATTGACCTTGGTAATTTTGTGAGCTCTATTGTAGGTAGCTTCAATGTCTTCTATGGGTAATTCTTAATTTTCTATTTATTGTGTACTTGGGTACCTCATCAGGCCTCATTGTCAGGACCTAATTCTCTTACCCACCTAAGTTATGATTAAGGGGGTATTGTTGTAGACTTTTGTCCCACTGGGTTTCATCTACACAATTTTATTTAAATTTCTTAGGTGTCTTACTTAGTTCATTAGGGAGGATAGTCCCACATGCATGAAGATGGTGGGTCTTGTCTATCTTCGACCTATATATATAACTTCACTAAAGTTATTTTGGATAATGAGAAATCTTAATTGAATGCATATTACTTTGTGCACATTGTGAGTTATTCCTCTCATGTGTTCATTTGATTTCACTACTTTATATAGGTTAAGCTTCATGCATTTGATCTTATCTAGACAGATCCTCAATTGTGACCTACAATAATAATATATGCTTGCTTATTTGTTTTTTATTTGTGTGTGTGTATTTATACATATATATATATTTGTATGTATACATCTATGTATATGTATATCTATACATATACATATACATACACATACACATACATACATACATATATATAATGGGAAGAGACACATTTCAAATTGTGATATATAATCACCCATTTTTTAATGTTCACATAGTCAAATAGTTCATTGATTTCATGATATTTAAATGATGCATAAAATGAAAGATGTGGAAATTTTAATTGGAAGTCTTAATAATGCATGGCCCATATTACACATAAGTCAAGTCAATTACATCAATTTTATTACACCAATTCAAGTCAATTACTAATCAATGAACACTCTGACTATGTGAAAATAAATAAAAGCTATTGATTATGACATCCAATATATATAATAACATGTGAAAGAAAGATTTCTTGTGATTTAATTATGGTCCCCAAGAGCATGTTAAAATTAGGTCCATGGATTCTCTATCATATTCGGTAAATAATGTTGTTACAAGCACTAGCTGGACATGTCAATATCATTCATTCAATCATTAGTTGGACATCTCATTATCATTCATTCAACACCCATGTATTATTAATGTCAATTATTTGTCTAATTATATGTATTCTCTCTTCCAAGCATTTAAGCCATGAAAAAAATTATAGGCTTTGGTTTTGAATGGTCTAAATACTTGTCTAACACATATGTCTTGCATAACATAAGGCATATAAGACATGAACATGTTAATATTTGCATGCAGTGATATATACACAAGGTACAAAATAGGCCTCATGGAGGCAAAATAATTGTGAGGAACAAGCTAATTACATATATACATCAAATGAATGAAAGGTAAGGCACACACTTTGATTCTTCCTTCTGTCGTATTTTTTATCTTATTCTTTATTTACCAAGAATTTTATATTTTGTATAAGTACTATGAAATGATGATTAACTTTATGATCACTAAATGGTTACTAGTTATTTTTGTACTCAAAATAGGTATACCTTCTAGATTTTGGACTATACTACATATAAATTAAATGGGTATAAATTGTGTGCCTTGTGTTATGATTGTACCCATGTGTTACTAGTTCTACAAGATGACTAATTAATCACTAGATTCTATGTTCAATTGGAATAAGGATTATAGCCTGTACGCATGTTTCTATCTATAGTTTCAAAAACATTCTTATGAACTTAAAAATGGGTTGAATTCTCAAGCCTAAGGCCTAGACTTGCAAATACCTGGCCAAATCCATGTTTTTGATTTAAAAAAATCTAGCTTCCACCATCATTATTAAGCATGAGATATACTGAGAGGGGGGGGGTGAATCAGTATATGATAAATGTTATAAACTTTCCCTTAATCAAATTACACTTAACCATACATTCAAGATATGCAATAAAACTAAAATAATAAACACCACATAAGATAGAGAGAGAGAGACTAGATTTAACATGGAAACCTAATGTGGGAAAAACCATGGAGAACAATCTCAAGTATATGAATGAACACCAAATCAAACTACAATATTCATAAGCACCAACTTACAAGAGCACCAACCCCTTTGTTGAGCACCAACACAACAACTATTCATAAGCACCAACCCACAAGAGCACCAACCCCTTTTACTGAGCACCAACATAGGAACTATTCATGAGCACCAACCCACAGGAGCACCAACTCCTTTACTGAGCACCAACCCACATGATCAACAACCTCTTTGTTGAGCACCAACACATCAACTATTCATGAGCACCAACCCACAGGAACACCAACCCCTTTGTTGAGCACCAACATAACAAATATTCATGAGCACTAACCCACAGGAGCACCAACCCCTTTTGTGTATACCACACAACTATCTCTCAATATTGCTATCTCAACAAATGATAGTTCATTACAATATCTCTTTCCTCTTTCTCCTTTGCTCTTCTAAGCTAGATATAATAATTACAAATCATACTCTATCTCTTATTTACAAATGGATTCTCAATCTTTTATTTATAGCTTTCCAAATGACCTTTGGCCTTCACCCTTTGTGACCTTTCAATCCTCATGGAAAATGGTACCAAAATTACATGACACTTCGTATCCTTGAATTTGAAAAGTCATATGGTGACTCTTCATAAGCAAAAGCATCCTTTCCTCTTTTGTCTTTATCTTGGTGACTTTTCATATTCCTCAAAGTGTCCCTTCATGAGAAATTGTGCCCTTCCTCTTTCGTCTTCACTTGGTGACTCTTGGAATTCCTTAAGATGACTCTTCATGGGAAAATGCATCCCATTCTTATTTGTCTTTACCCCATGACTCTTTGACTTATCCATGGGCCCTTCTTTTGAATTTATGCAACCAAAAATATATTCATTAATATTAAATAAATATTAACACACATTAGCAAAGATATAACTATTACAAACATCATTAAATGTAATGGGGCCTTTATCACCAATAATGCTAGAACTTTGACATCAATGACAATATTTCCAACAATCTCCCCCTTTATCATTGATTTCAACCTCAACCTAAAACTACCACATCCTGAAACTTACACATACTATCATCTAAAAAATATATAGTAACTCTCCCTTATTGTAGCAACCTGTACCTATTCCATGTACCTGTTTCTACACCTGTACCTATACCTATTATTCTCCCCCTTTGACATCAATGGCAAAGGGCCTACCTAGAGCTAACACTTAGCTCCCCCTCAACTAAAGCTAAACCTCAATGGTAGGAAGTAAAATAAATTAATCCCAACTCCTCTTGTAGATCTTTGAATGTGTCCTTTGATTGTGCCTTTGAGAAGATATCTGATAATTCATATAAATTGTTGCATGTCCTTTGAGAATCTGTAATCAACTCATTTGGATCTTTCTTCTAATCTCAAAACCTTTTGCATAAAAGTTTAATGTGTATCCCTAATCACATATTTGACTTACACTTAATAGATTATGCTTAAGACCTTTAACATACAATACATTCTTAGTCTTGGTTCTACCATTATCCAAACTTAATGTACCTTTTCTAACTATCTTGGTAGTGGTTTTATCTTTGAATTTCGCTGTGCCACCATTGATATTCTTTAGAGTTATGAACTTAATCTTGTCTCATATCATATGCCTCAAACATTTAATATCAATGAATAATGGCTAATCTTCATTTCTTGTATGCAAAGCTGTCTGAACCAACATAGAATCTTCAGGTTGTTTCTTCTGCCATGAACATATCTAAACCTTCTTCTTGATGAATGGAGCCTTGAAACTCTGGTCCTTCTTGAATAAATTGAACATGATTCTATAGTACCAAGATATGTTTCTGAAATTGTTACGCTTGTAACATATTATGGCCTCTTCATCAAAGCTTGATAAAGGAGCAAAAGAGTTGTAGCTTCTACTTGACTCTACATGACTTTCCTTCTCCTTAGTTTTGAAACTGTTACCTCTTTTATGACATTCTAATTTCTTATGACCATATCCATTACAATAAAAATAGTAACCATAAAAATAAGACCTATCTATGTATCTCTAACTTGATTGCCTTTTGTAGCTTTGTTCCCTCCAACCTTCTTTTTTTAAGATGCCCTTTGTATTCTTCACTTCTTCCCTTTTTGTTTCCTCTTTTGTAAGAGCTTCAACATAGCTATTTTTCTTTTCAAATCTGATACCTATCTTATTTTATATTTCCTTTTGGCTTTCTAATATCTTATTCAACATGTTAGTGCTATCCTTAAATTTTGAATCACTAATTACTTTATCATTGACTGCTTTCTCAATATCTTCTTTTAAAGAGGCAATTTCAATAACATACCTTTCACATTCTTTTCTTACTTTTTGCAACTATGATGTTAGATATTTTTCATTCATTTTAGATTCTTAAAATTGTGATTTTAGATCATCAATTATTTCCTTTGACTCCTTTTCATTTTTCTCGATCTAGCGCTTCAATCTTCGATTCTTCTTCTCAATAAATTCTAACTCTTCTATGGCACAAATGAATTCTCCTTCTAGATTCACTTTAGCTTCATCCTATTCTTCTTCTTGATCATCTATTCTTTTGCTTACAGAGACATCTTGATGTATGGCCATGAATAGAATCTCTTCTTCTAAATCACTGACTCCACTATCTTTGACTGAGCTAGGATCTTTAGAATACAAACTCTTCTTCTTGAATCCCTTATTGAATTTACCTTTGAAATTCCTCTTGTATGTAGAATTTCCTTCTTCATTATCATTATTACCCTTATTTGGGCATTTATCTAAAAAATGTCCAATATTTCCACAATTAAAACAAAAAAGCTCCATTGTCATCTTCATAATCACTGGAACTATCACTTGATTCTTGAATCTTAGCTTTCTCTTTCTTTGATGTCTTGAAAGCCACTTATCTCTTTGAGGGTTTATCTTTTTCATTCTGCATCTCATATGCCATGAGAATACCGTGAAGCTCATCCATCTTTAGCTTGGCTAAATTCTTCATCTCCTTGATTGCTAAAACCTTTACATCATATCTCATTGGTAGAGATCTCAAAACCTTTTATACCACCATTGAATCTTCTAGCTTTTATCCAAGACCTTGAATCTGATTTACCATTTGATCAACTCACAAAAGATAACTTGCTATATCTTCTTCTTCTTCTTCCATCTTCAAACTCTCAAACTATCTTCTAAAAGTCTAAAGCTTAGCTTGGCAAACTTTTCCATCACCTTTGTAAATATTCTCAATTTTTACCCAAGTTTAATGAATAGATTTACATTGTATAACTTTAACAAATTCAAATTCACATAAACCACATAAAATAACATTTAAATCTTTAGCATTATTTTCACTTGCCTTCTTTTTTATTGGAGTAATTACAAGTGTCTGTGGCTCTTCATATTCCTCTAGCACCGCTTGCCATATGTTGAACCCATGGGTCATCAAATAAGTCTTCATTATTATGCTCCAAAAAACATAATTCTTCCCATCAAATAAAGGTTCCTTATTTGTATAAAATCCTTCATGTGATCCGGCCATCGTGTTTTCCTGGTCTTCCTTTAAGTTGTAATTTTTTTTCAAAAGAAACCTCCTCTGATACCAATTTTTAAGCATGGATATATTAAGAGTGGGGGGTGAATAAGTATATGATAAATCTTATAAAATTTTCCTTAATCAAATTCCACTTAACCATAAATTCAAGATATGCATTAAAAATAAAATAATAAACACCACACAAGATAGAGATAGACACTAGATATAACATGGAAACTTAATGTGGGAAAAACCAAAAAGAACAATCTCAAGTATATGAATGAACACCAACTCAAACTACAATATTTGCAAGCACAAACTTGCAAGAGTATCAAACCCTTTGCTAAACACCAACACAACAACTATTCATGAGAACCAACCCATAGGAGCATCAACCCATTTTGTTGAGCACCAACATAGCAACTATTCATGAGCACCAACCCACAGGAGCACCAACCCCTTTACTGAGCACCAACACAACAACTATTCATGAGCACCAACCCACAGGATCAACAACCCCTTTGCTGAGCACAAACACATCAACTATTCATGAGCACCAACCCACAGGAGCACCAACCCCTTTGTTGAGCACCAACATAACAACTATTAATGAGCACCAACCCCTTTTTGTATACCACACAAGTATCTCTCAATATTGCTATCTCAACAAATGATAGTTCATTACAATATCTCTTTCCTCTCTCTCCTATACTCTTCTAAGCTAGATATAACAATTACAAATCATAATCTATCTCTTATTTACAAATGGCTTCTCAAGCCTTTATTTATAGCTTTCCAAATGACCTTTGGCCTTCACCCTTTGTGACCCTTCAATCCTCATGGAAAATGGTGCCAAACTTGCATGACCCTTCGTATCCTTGCATTTGAAAAGTCATATGGTGACCCTCCATAAGCAAAAGCATCCTTTCCTCTTTTATCTTTATCTTGGTGACTTTTAATATTCCTCAAAGCGTCCCTTCATGATAAATTGTGCCCTTCCTCTTTTGTCTTCACTTGGTGACTCTTGGAATTTCTCAAGATGACTCTTCATGGGAAAATGCGTCCCATTCTTCTTTTGTCTTTACCCCTTGAATCTTTGACTTCTCCATGGGCCCTTATTTTGACTTTATGCAACCAAATAAATATTCATTAATATTGAATAAATATTAACACACATTAGCCAAGATATAACTATTACAAACATCATTAAATACAATGGGGCCTTTATCACCAATAATGCTAGACCTTTAACATCAATGACAATATTTCCAAAAATAAACACTATGAATTTAATCAAGACATTTCTTAATAATAATAATAATAATATGATTTTAAGCACACTCTCCTCTTTTCAAATATATGATTTTATTAAAATTTTTACTATTCTAAGGTTTTCATCTATATTGATTTCTATGTATGTATTTTTTATGCCACCATATGTTGTAACTATACATGTCTATATTTTTTTATGTGTATTTTTTATGTTCAACCAAATGCAAAAAATGTTATATGGTAATAAACTAAGCCTAATTCTATACGCAATCAAAAAATAAAAATAAAAACCATTTTTTTGGTTTCTAGGTAGTCAGGAGGGGGGGAGTGTGCACAACCAACTATCCATTTTTCATCAAATTTTAAGGTTTAATTAATTATAATATTAACAAAAAATATTCATTAATTATTATAGTTTAAATATAGGTCACAAACTATGTGATCTTATCTAAATTTCTACTAAAGGGTTTCAAACAATACTAAACGATGCTAAAAAATGAGGGGATGCACAACTGACTATCTACTCTATTTTTCTTAAAAAATAAGAGTTCCTCTTCAAATTTTAAATGTTTGATAAATTATAATTGACCATTATTTTAAAAATAAATAGTAATTTATAAATTAGACTTGAAATGCTACAATTCATGTTCTTATATCATCTTCAAATTTTAAGTGTAGCCATCTCAAATAATCTATAGAAATTGAGATTTCACATTTTTCAGAAAAAGGTCCATTTAAGACCTCCTCTTGCCCATCAACACTCTACACTTTCTTGAATATAGTATATTAAAATAATTTAATTTCTTTTCAGTTCTACTTTTTATTTTCATAGATTAGATATTTCTTTCGTAGACTAGTTTGCGCCCTAGTTAAAAAGTCTTGTTGAAGACAAAAAAAGGAGAGAAACTAAGGATTTATTTCACATAATCTCCATAATTTTATTAAATTAACCTAATCACCATGCATTTGGGGTAAACAAGGTACTCATTGCATCATTTAACTTAGAGAAGGAAGTTATCTAATGGTATCAAAAATCTTATACAAATCTCACTTGGGATGATTTTGTCAAAATATTTTTGGTTTGATTTAGTGCCATTTATTATGATGATTTCACTAGATCCCTAATCAAAATACAAATAATAAGAATGGTTTGTAAGTATCAAGCTGAATTTGAAAATTTGGCCACCCAAACCAAAGGATTAAATGATTATTTTTTCAATATTTGTTTCATTAGTGGGCCCAAGGGTATAATTCACATGGAGGTCAAGATGTTTAAGCTAGAGAACATGATGGAATCATTAGTATTTTACAATATTATGGAATATAATATCACCTCCCAACATAAATCTATACACTTTGGTTCTTCCAAGATATCTACGACATCATGGCTAGTCACAATCCATCCTCCAAAAGTCACCCCTATTAAACACTTATGGAAGTGGAAATGTGAACTCATCACAAAAAGGGCTATCTTACAACTGAGATGAAAAATGATCTAAAGGAAACAAGTTTATTGAATATAAGTTGGATTTTTTGGACATAGAATCATCCCTAGATGTTGAAGCAAGAGAAGATTCTCAAGATTCCCATGATGAAGAATGTGAAGTCAAAGAACCTAACACCATGAAGTTTTACCCTAAAATGTTAGTGCATGCCTTGGTTGCATTAACCAATCCTCGAAGTATGAGAGTAAGGGGTATTTTAATAAACATCCACTCACTATTCTCATTGATTTTAGAAATATACATGACTTCATTGATCCTAGAGCCAAACATGTATATTGTTATGTTTATCCATATTCAATTTTTGAAGTCATGATCACCAATGAAGGAACATTACCTTGTAAGGGAAAATGTCTCAATATCCACATTTTAATGGGGGATTATGATTTTAAATCATACATGCTTTCTCTATTTCTAAGAGGTTGTGACATAGTTTTAGGATCAAAGTGACTTTGGATAGTAGGCCTTATCCCATGGTACTTTTCAGAGCTATAGATGAAATTCATTGATAAGGACCAACAAAAAACATTAATAGGTCTCACACCAAGCTCTACAAGTATCATTATCTCTCATCTAATATAAAGTTTTCTAAAAAATTATCTCATGGGATTTTTTCCCAACTTTGTGCCATCTAATTTAATGAATTCACAAATTCTAACCACCCAACATAATTATAAGAAATATTATGAAATCATGAAATTATTTGAGAATCCTAAAGGGTTCCCACAAAAAAAAACTTAAGATCATGTGATTTAGTTATTTTTAATAAGTTTACCTCCAAACATTTGCCCTTACTGATTACCCATTTCTATAGAAGAATGAAATAAAAAATGGTGTAAGAATTATTACATGATAGAGACATCAAGACTAACATTAGTCCTTACTCTTCCCCTATATTTTTAGTGTAGAAAAAAGATAGGTCTTGGCACCTTTGTATTAAAATCTACACTTTCAACAAACTCACTACCAATGACAAGTTTCCTATTGTGGTGATTGATGAGCTAATTGATGAAATTCATGAAGCTCACTTCTTTTCAATGCTCATCCTACAATCAAGTTATCACCAGATACACATCATGGAAGATGATATTACAAAGATAACCTTTCAAAACCATGATGGACATTATGAGTTTCTCATCATGCCTTTTGGCCTCACTAATGCTTGATCAACCTTTTAGGGCTTAATAAATAAGATCTTACGGCCATTTCTATGCAAATTTAATACTAGTTTTATTTGATGACATTCTTGTCTATAAGTGTATATAGTAAGAACATCTAATGCATTTGGACCATACCCTCCAACTCCTTTACAATAACCACTATGTGCCCAATGGTCCAAGTGTGCTTGTGGATAAAAGGAAATTGAGTATGTTAGACAAATCATGTCTAAAGAAGGCATCAAAGTGGATCCTAAAAATATTTAGGCTATGAAAAATTAACCTAAACCCAAATTAATCAAGAGCATTCATAGGTTTTAAGGCCTTACTAGGCATCATAGATAGTTTTTCTATGACTATGAAATAATTGTTGCTCCATTAATGACCATATTAAAAAAAGATGTGTTTCAGTGGTATAAGGTAGAAAAACATCCTTCAAACTACTCAAACATGCAATGTACACTATACTTGTTCTAGATATACCTAACTTCTCCAAACCATTCATCATCAATTTATGACTCTAGAAGTGGTATTGGATTCATTCTAATGTAGGATGGTCAACCACTTGCATTCACTAGTAAAGGAGTTACATGGTCAAACTGTTATCATTCCACATATGAGAAAGAGATGCTAGCTATATTCCATGTCATCAACAAGTGGTACCCATGCCTAGTTAGGAGGTACTTATGCATCAAAACTAGTCACCATAGTCTCAACTACTTCTTAGAGCAAAGAGTCTCTTCACCTTAGTAGTACAAGTGGGTAACCAAATTAATGTGCTATGATTATGAAATTAATTACAAGGCTTGGGTAAAGACAATATTATCATAGATTTTTTGTCTTGTAAGAATGAAGAATAGATGTTCATTATCCTTCCCTATGCTTATTGGGTGCATCAAGCATAATAATAATGGTCCATGACACCTATATTTAATAACTCATTTAGGAAGTGACCACTAACCTTGCCTCTAGACAAAATTACTCTTAGGATGGTCACTATTTAAGGCACAAAGTATATTTGGTACTAGCACCAAAATCAACACTGACACAAACAATTCTATTCAAGATGCATTCATCTACATTAGTGAGCCACTCAATTTTTTGTAAAGCCTATGAAAGTATTAAATATGGCATGAAATAGTTTGTAGTAGAATTTGAAATGTGTCATCACAATAAAGGGGCAACTGTCTCTAACCCATGAATGGTCCAACCTTTGCATATCCCTACCCGGGTATGGTTAGATAATTCCATGAACTGTTTTGAGGGATTGACCAAGTCAAGTGGTAAATTAGTGATTCTCATGGTGGTGGATTATTTCTCCAAGTATGCCCATTTTTTTCCCCTCAAACATCCTTTTACTACCTCCACTATTGATCAAACCTTTCTTGATTAAATCAACTGCCTCAAGTGTGCATGACTATGATTCCAATTTTAATAGCTACTTCTAGAAGGATTGTTTACATGTCTATAGCACCCAACTTAAAATGAGTTATACATACCATCCAAAAATTGATCCATGTCAAATAGAAATTGTTAACAAATTTTTGGAAACCTATATTCATAGTTTAGTCTCAAACCAATAGAATCACTAGGTCAAATGGTTACCACTTTTTGAATGGTGGTACAACACTACATACCAAATTTCCACTAAGATTGTAGCGACCTCATTGGGTGAAAACTATAAAAATGTATGTTTTTAAAAACACATATACTATAAATTATTCATAACACGAGAATCTAAGTAGAGATCATACACATACTCTGAGAATGATAACTATAAATAAGCACATGACAAATAACAATCACTTAACACTATCAATGTATGAAGAATGGATCATAATATAATCATAGTAAGTAATTATAAATAGCTAGCCATTGCTAGTATAATATACAGCCACTATTTTCAATCCATAATAAATAGGTAATTATAATTCTTCATGACAATATTTCCAATAATAAATACAATATAATACAAAGTGCTAAAATAAGATACAAGGATCCCTGGAGCATGAGTCCCTAGACTCTCCAGTATCTGTGGCAATCTCAACTATAATCTAAATAAGTACTATTGTGGAGAGGGAGAGAATTATCCAAGATATTTTTCACACCAACTACATACCAACGATCCCCCACACTAATACAATTAGGGAATGACCCTCCCTTCATGGATGAGTAAATAGTGATGATGTAGGAATCCAAAGAGACAAACAAGTACTTATATGATGTATGTTTTCTTAAAACTAAACATACAATGTATTATAGAAAAACCATTCAATTGCAAGACATAGAAATAAAATGAAAATCATACTCAAGAAAAAATAATGTCTCACTAAACATACTTTGGACAAATATTTTAAGCAAAATAAATAATAAAAATTTACAAATCAATCAAATTCATTCACACCACTTGATCAGATTGCCTTTATCTAGCATTGTGATGCTAATAAGCTTAGTGAATTCCATATCACTCCTTAGTATCAACAATGCAAAATTGGTGAATCAATAATTTAACCACAAGATTCATACAATTTACATCCTACTATCAATCATATCACTTAACATGATAAACACAAAATAAATCAAAACATACATTTGTTCCATCAAACATATGAATAAATCTTACATTATTAACTATCCCAAACTGGAAATAATGACCATAGTTTATACCATCTAGGTAAAATACACATTTAACTGCATTTTTAAACTACTTCAATTAGTTTCTAAACATCTTACACCCTATGATAACCCATATTACCATAGTCTAGTATTGTAAGACATAACTACTATTTTCCAAAATCAACCATATTAAAGTAGTCATAAATACATGGAAGCATAAGCTTCTATTCAAGCAACTAGATATAACAAAGTAATTTATAGTTCCCACAAAACACATATATTCTAACCTAGCATTTTTTGCACTCTTTAAGGATGTATACATGGACACATAAAGTTCTACTAACTATCACAAAACATACTAATAATAATAACCAACACACATACATTTACTTAGTCAAATGTAGGTGTGGGTCTAGACATAATAATTAATGTATGCACTATCTGAGTATAACATACATTTATAATGTATTACTCTATGACATCCCATAATATCATAGATATTTGTGCATGAGCATCCTAATCAATCATGAACAATCAATCTTATATTCATAAATAATAATAAAGAAAGTATGGGATTATACCACCCAAGTATATCCTAGATTAAACTGTAAATTAAGTAATTAGAAGAAAATATAATATCTAGGCAGACATCATGATGCACTATTTTATGCTATAAAAGTTTAAACACTTTTACATATTAATACTCTCATAATATGTACTACTCATAAGTTTTCAATATTATTTACATATATATACTAACAATCATTAATGACACAAGTGAAGGTTTTTATAAGATTTCTCAATCAAAACTTTCATGAACCTTTAAGATATAACCTGAGTACTATGGTCATTTAGACCTCTCTAAACATCAATATTTTATTCTTGTTATTAACTGTTAGTTCTCAACATATAATAAAATAACTTCTAACTAAAAACCACTATATAAAGCATTTGTAAAGTTATTTTTATGAATTTATACTCTACATAGTCTATGCATTTCATTTTTATATGATGCTATAGATTTTGACCTTATCGACATGTTTGTATAAAAAAGGATATAGATATAATACTATGCTACATATACACTACTTGGTCTCTACTAGCATTTGAAGCATAGACATAGTAGAGATTTAGATCATATAATTATATTGATCATGGATATATTATTAATTATTTAGGAGTATAGTAACATTACCACAACAAATTCTATCTTTGTTATTGTTTACACAAATTATAGTGATATTCCTAAACTATATAACACTATTCATCTCTCTAGTAATTACGTATATCTATGTACATCAATCTACTAGTTTACAAAAGATTATATTCTGCAAAGTAATCACATATTACTTGGATATGGTACATACATATGAGTGCGCTATCATAACTATGCTCAGTATATAAGATCCCTCTACAAAAAGAGAACCTGCATCACATAAAAAACCACATCCTTCAAGCTTTTAACCATGTGCCTACTTTTTATGAGGATCAAAATAGCATACTTTATTAACAAATATTATTTTAATGGACCTAAACAACAACCAAAATAAATATTAACATTTTTGATAAAACACTCTACAAAGAATAGCGTAAGATTTCATAAAAATTTCCAGAGATCTCAAACACACTGTTGATGGTTAAAATTGTGCTTTGATTATAACACTAACAATGGGAAGTTTCAAGAATGTGGGAATTGCAACTTGAAACAACCTCCAAATTTTTAAGAAGCTGGTCTCTTCTTTATATCAAGCATATACTGGGAAAAGGGATAGGAATTTTTTAATAGAAACACAAATGCAAAGAAAGAAAATCTAACTATGGCGATGAGCCTGAATGTAATTCGACCCTTAATCTAAGAATAGCGAAACTATATTTAAGATTCAATTACATTTAAGAGCAAACAAGGCATGATCAATGTAAAATATGAAAACAATAAAAACAAAGGCTCACAACTTAGATTGCTTTTGCAATGACACAAAATATCAACAAAGGCACAGGATTCAATTTTCTTATTAATTCTCTAGTCACATAAGAGGCATAGAAACATGCATAGTTACATAAACTTTCCAACTCAAGAAAATAGAACAAAGGCAAATGACATTCTAATCACAGTTCTAGAAAGTCTAAAACTCTTGATAACACAGCTTAGACTACTTTTGCAATGACACAAAAAATATCAACAAAGGCACAGGATTCAATCTTGTTATTAATTCTCCAGCCACATAAGAGGCACAGAAACATGCAAAGTTACATAAACTTTCCAACTTAAGAAAATAGAACAAAGGCAAATGATATTCCTAATCACAGCTCTAGAAAGTCTAAACTCTTGACAATAATTCTCTCAAAAAAAATCTCTAAGTATCTGATGATTCTCCTCCTAGTAATCTCTGCACCTCTATTTATAGCCTTGGATTCACTCCAGATTGTCTGTACGTTCCCAATCTAATGGCCCAACTGAAATATAACTAAACTAGAAGTGTTTAATAGAAGATATCTCTTAGATTATTAAATGCTCTATCTTCTGGCAGTTCATTGGCTGAACAGATCACAGGATGCTCTCTTCTATTAAACAGAAGAGGACACTTGGCCAATTCCTTGAAAACCTTCTTATTACTCAGGAGACACTGGAGAATGACACTTGGCATGTTTCGCAACACTTACCAAAGACACACGGCACTTTCTAATTTACATATACTCTTACTATATCTTAGCTTAAGAACATTCTGCCTTTGACACCTGTCACAATCCACTTCTTCAAAACTTTAACAACTTAACAAAAATAAGACCCACAACATTTCTTGCCCTAGCAACTTTTTTAAAAAGGGAAATAGGGATAGGTGGCAATCTCTACTTTCCTCAAAAAAGGACACTTGGCAATCTCTGCTTTACTTAACTAGGGATATGTGGCAATCTCTACTACTTTTAGCCACCTTTTGAGAAACCTGCGTGTTGATTGAATATTTTGTCGATCAATGTACTGATAAACAAAATAGGTTTGATCAACCAAAGTAGGAATATTAGTCATCTAAATGTGTAGGTTTACCACATCAGAAAGAGACTGATCTCTCCTCTCATCAAGGGGAGGTTCCCTATAGGTATGCTATATATATATATATATATATATATATATATATATAAACATAAAATAATACTCAAGGGTAGGACAAACCATCCATCTCTCTTTAGATATGATGTGTGCAAATCAAAGGAAAAACTCAAGGGAAATGACAAACAACACTCCTCTTCTTTTAGAAGTACTATTTAGCAAACCACAAGAATACTCCTGGTAGTAAATGCAAAATGTAGCAAAGGATGTAATAACCAGCAAATCGAGATACAACACAAAGTCTCTACCTGAATTGCTCAAGAGTAAGATACGAAGGACAATGAGGGCATAAAGTCTTCCCAAAGTCCTTTAAATAGAAATGAAAAGAAAACACACTAAAGGCAATTATGGGGGCACAAAGTCTCTCCATAGTTGACTCTTTAGGACACCTTCTTGACTGCTATCACTAATTTTTCTTGTTGAATTAAGGGAATAGAAGATATATTAAGGAAAAAGACATAAGAACAGTTTTCTCAACAATAAAGATATCATAGAACCAAGTCTACAAAATCACTTACTTTCTTATTCCAATAACAAAATATGATCAACGAACTGAGCTCAAAGTCTCAAAAATGCCTTTCAATTTGGGCAGAGTTTCATTCTGATTGTCAAAAAGAGATATATTTACAATAAAAGAGTGCTCCTTATATAGCCTCTTCAAGAAGGATTTAGGAACAGTAACACATCATGTTGCATTGAAATCTATTAATAAGATAGGTTGGAACTTAGGGGCATTTACCCATTTGATTTTATCAATGCAGAGAAACAAGTCACTCTATTGAAAGTTTGCAACTTTCAATGTCCACCTAGTGATCTGATCCTACCTTCATCGTTCCTCCTTTTCTAGTTAATTGAATTGGGTCCTGGATTCAATTTATTATTTTGTTTCTTCCTCACTTTCTACTAGTCTTGGCCTTAAAGCCTATGAATGCATTCAAGTCTGTATATTCAAAGGATCAATGGCTATTTTATGAGATTTAAAATTGACGTTCATGCGCCCATCACTATGTTTTCAATGTCTAATTCGATGCCTTGAATTTGACGTCTTCAAGCGTGTCACTCCTTGGTCCTTCTTTGGATTTTCTATTTGGCACTTTCTCGAAAAGAATCTGCCCTTTTGGGCCTTAAGAAATGATATACTTTAGGTCAGGAAGAGCTCCCCACAAGGGTATCTACCCTTCAAGCGGTCTTTGAATAGCCTTCGGGCTTCTTATTTTACATCTTCCTGAAGGGAAGGTGACTCTTAAATTTGGCAATCGAGAGTTCCTTTCAAGGGCACCTACCCTTCGAGATCCTTCGATGGCCTTCACCTTAGAAGTCTCTCATGGTCGTTTCCTTAGCAGACTATCTCTCGAGCTTTCTCTGAGGGCATTTTCCTCTGAACAAAAAGCTCACAAAAATTTCTCATAGACAAAAAGTCTGAGGAATTGTTCCATTTGAAATATCCACAAATTTCTTTGGGATTTCCTCCCATGACTTCTCTAAATTATTTTAGACTTTTTGTCTGAAGGAATTCCTTCGGCCAAAAGACTGAAAGAATTATGACTGTCTACCTTAAACAAAATTTCTGAAAGAATTTACCTTTGCAGCCTTCTTCAAAAATGACCCTTCTGAAGGGTATTTTTGTCAACCAAGTGCCCTCCATAAGGGCACTTGTCCTTCGGGAGGCTTCTTTGAACTTTCTCAATGAACTACTTGGTTGAACCAATCCATTTAACTATTTGATTGAACCAAACATTGAACCACTTCATTGAACCAAGCCAATGAACTAATCTTTGAACCAAAATGGTTCAAGCTGATGGTTCAATTGAATGAACCAAGCCTTTGAACCAAGCAGATGAACTGAGCATTGAACCACTTGATTGAACCTGTCTTTGAATCATTTGTTTGAACCAACCATTAAACCAAGTTTTGGTTTAACGGTTCAAACAAAGCCTTGAACTGATTGACAAACCATTTGATTGAACCAAAGAATGAACCAAAGCCTTGAAATAAAGCAGATGAACCACCTAAGTGAAACAAAGCGTTGAACCACTTGGTTGAACCAAGCCATTAAACCATTCCTTTGACTAAACCTACCATTGAATCAAAAGCATTGAACCTTTTAAACTTTGAACTCGTTGAACCTTTGAACCAAAGTGGTTCAATGGTTCAATGGTTTAAGCCTTCTTTGCTTAGATGTTTGCCGATGGAGATTTTTTATTGAACCAAGGCACTAAACCAATTCTCCAGAGTCCGTAGAAATCAATTCTATAGAAATCAACCTGTAAAGCCCATTGAACTTGGCCTGCAGAGTCCATAGATTTTCTCTTCCTACTAAGTCCATAGATTCAAGCCTGCTGAGTCCGTAGATTTAAGCCTACAAAGCCCGTAGATATAAGCCTATAGAGTATGTAGATTTAAGCCTATAGAGTTCGTAGATTTTTGAGAAGCTTGAAAAATGAGGAATTTGAATGCCCAAGACAAATTTTAGAAAGGGAAGAGACAATTTTGGTCTGTAATACCAAAATAGTTCAAATGTTGTCCCAAAAATGAGTGATATTTTTAGGGGACAACAGATGGCTCCAGTTGGGGAACTTCTATCAATTGTAAAAAGAACTGAAGGGAGTAGAATCTAGAATCTCCAGTGTCTTCATGTGTACCATTGGGTTATGAAGTCATGCTATCCAGAAATGAAAGGCATCAAAAATGGAAACAAATAAAACAAAATAGAATTAAAAACTATACAAATATACATATGTACAGATGAAATGATTTGATACTTCAAGAATTGAAGTATTTTAGATGCTGCTTCTTGAGAGACAGTGAAAATAGGGTGCCATCTTGGTAAACCAACAAGAAGACATTTTGTCCCTAGAAACGGTGACAGGTGAATGGAGCTCTCCACTAGGAAATCAATTTTTTGCATCTTCCTATTGACTCTTTCTTCTTCTTGCCCCATGATAGGATGTGGTCTTCAATTTGAAATCCATAACTCCTTGCTTTCTTAGTGAAGGGTTCCTTTGCCTAATTCTGATTTTCAGCAGCATGGTCTATCACCGTAATTGATTGTTCTTCTGGTTTAGTCCAGCACATGATTGGATTATCCACATCAAAATCTTGACAAATTATCAACTTAGCATCTCCTTTGATGTAAAGGAGTTTGATTTATTCATCTTGAGTAATTTTCAATTCGAGCAACAAAGATTCGCATCCAATTGTGTTGTTGCAGACCTACAAATCACATGAAGGAAGAATATCTCCTTGAGGAGATATCAACATAGTCCCAACTTCATCATTGGTGGAAAAATTGTTGTCATCATTAGAAGTTGATCTCCTATCAGATTTCTCTTCATCAGAGATGGAAGATCCTTCCTTGTTTATACTGCACCCTACCAATTCTCCTAAAGTCTTGTTTGGATCAATTCTTGGATTGTCAGCTATAGGACTTTCATCTATAGAAACATGAACATCCTCTTGGTAAAGGAATAATTACCCCTGCCTAAAGATTCAAATAGAATTTGTGCTGTAGGGGCTGATGTTTGGGAGACCACGTATTTTGCCTACTTTTCAGGGAGTAATCTCTTCATTATGCCTTGGATAGGGATCCTTGCATCAGATAGATCCATGCTTAATTCTCCTCTCATGTCCTTGCAAAAAATTTGTCCAAGAAAAATGCCATAAGATGCTGGGACGTCAGGCACTAAGATAGTCATCTTGATTCTCTTGTCTGGAAATGCTACAAATGCAAATTGGGAATCTTTAATTTGCCCTAGCAATGGTACTTGCTTGTTCTCCATAGAGAAACATCTCCCAAAGGTTTTGGTCAATGTGAGACCTAGAGAATTAGCTACTTTAGTAGGCATGACATTGTTAGATGCCTCAGAATCGATGATGCAATTGTTGAGCTGATAACCATTTATTAATAGGGAAACATAGAAAGGTTCTATTTTCTCAGGGGCAGCTGGAGGAGTAATGACAATATTATTTAGAATGGGCATGTTCTTTTGGGAATCAAGAATTATTTTCTTAACCTCTTGTTTTGCAGGGATGGTTTGGTTCTTGACACATTGGACCAACCTATCTAATTGATCAGGATTGGATTGCAAGTATTCAAATTTAGACATTTGTATTTTGGTCTTTTTGACATGATCAATTATGTCAAATGGCTGAATTGGACTAGGAATAGAGGAAGCATTTCAACCTTTTGGGTTTTAGGAGGGATGGGAGGAGGGCTGGTTTGTGAAATTGAAGTAGAAGATGAAGGTGAAATTGATGTACTTACATTTTGGGTGATCACTAGATCCTTTGACTGAAAAGGTAGAGTGTTTCCACGCTTTGCAATTGTAATTGCTAGTTGAGGTTGCTTCTCTGTCTTCCCTTTATTAGCTTATTGGACTGATTAGTTCTTGGACCTAGTAAACACTACATATGATCCATCAAAAGCTTCTCCTTTGCTTCTAGGTTCATCTTGGTAGTTCAAGAAACCAATGTGGGAATCACCAACTAATTATTCTTGATCCTCTTCAAGGAGATCAATGTCATTTTCTTGATTCAATTTACGCTGAAAAGATAACTCAAATTCTATTTCAAGATATCCCATTGCTGAATTGGTTGGAGGAGCTTCTAGGGCAAGTTTCCCTTGTGGAGGAAGGCGATTCTATTGCCCTTGATTTTTGGCATCATTACCCTGATATGACTGATTTGGGAATTTCCTTCTTGGCATATCTCTGTATGAAGGAGCAGAAGACATTCCTTGTGCCATTTGCTTTTTCAAGGCTAGCACTTAATTTACTAGCTTTTGCACCATTGGATCAGTGGTACCTGTAGATGAATATTCAGAAGATGATGAAGATTTATTTCTATTTGGATCTCTTCTTATCTTCCATACTAAGATGAGATCATCTTCTACCTCAGTGGCCAAAAGTTGAGTTGTAGTAAGATCTATTTGACCAACACGTCTCAAAAGAAAATTGACTTTAGGCAACTAAGAATTAATGAAGAAGCATTTGAGATTCTCAACTGTAGGTCGAGCAATTACAGGAATTTTGTTCCTCAGTTTGTCAAATTTGGCTATGAAGTCTCTCATTGGTTCATAAGGCTCTTTCTTCATCTATGTAAGTTGAGCCAAAAGTGCATGTGCATCTTCTGTAGATTTGAATCTGGCTTCAAACTTAGCTTTGATGGTATTCCAATCAGTTACTAACCGATCTTGTAGATGATAAAACTAATTTGTAAGTAGCACCTTGTAGTGTCTCCACAAAAAGCCTGACTGTTACATCTTCAAATTCTACTCCAATTACTCCACAAGCTATGCTAAAGGCTGTAATGTGTTCACCAGGATGAACTTTCCCATCACCATATAATTTGGGAAAATTCTTCCTTGAACTATGTGGAAGCTCATGTAGAGGTGGAGTAAGATTGAGAGGACCAAAAGCATTACCCCAGGGGCCTTGAACTGCCATTGTAGGATTATGAAAAGGAGGGATAACAAATCTCAGAGGGGTAATTATTGACAAAGCTTTATCAACAATAGAAGTAGATACTTCGTCTGGCAATGGAGATCTGATTTTAGTAGGAAGAAATATGTTGGTTCATTGGAGATGAGATGGTGAAGGAAACATATCAAAATCACTTTGTTGTACCAACTCAAATACAGGGTAAACAATCCCTTTAGCCCTTTGGCTTCATGTATACCTTGAATCTACCAAATTGTGAAACAAAAATGGAAAAGAATTAACCTTGCTTCATTTTAAAGCTTGAGGTTTTAAACTGTGAATTATTTCTCAATTAGTGTGGAGGTGAATGGATAGATTATAAATGGATAATGGATATTATATCCCTAGTGGAATTGCCAAAAATTGTTGGTTGAATATTTTGTCGATCAGCATACTGATAAACAAAATAAGTATGATCAGCCAAAGTAGGAAGATTAGTCATCCAAATATGTAGGTTTACCACATCAAAAGTGTTGTCCCCCAAAAATATCACTCATTTTTGGGACAACATTTGAACTATTTTGGTCTTACAGACCAAAATTGTTTCTTCCCTTTTCAAAATTTGTCCTGGGCATTCAAATTCCTCATTTTTCAAGCTTTTCAAAAATCTACAAACTTAGCAGGTCAAGTTCAATGGGTTTATAGAGGTTGAAATCTATGGACTCTTTCAAGGTTAGAGAAAACTACAGACTTGGTTTCTATAGACTCTGCAAATAGGCTCATTTCTACAAGTTCAAAGAGTTCTAGGTTCAATCAGTTTAATGCTTTCAGTTTAACGGCGGGTTCAATCAAAGGAATGGTTCAATGTCTTAGTTTAACCAAGCGGTTCAATGCTTTGGTTCATCCTTTGGTTCAATCAAACAATTCATCAATCAGTTCAAGGCTTTGTTTTAATCGTTGAACCAAAACTTGGTTCAACAGTTAGTTCAAACACATGGTTTAAAGGCAAGTTCAACAAGAGGTTCAAAGCCTTGGTTCAACAAAATGGTTCAAAGCTATGGTTTAATGGAATGGTTCAACAATTGGTTCATTGCAAAAGTTCAAAGATCTTCTCAAAGGACCCCAAAGGTAGGTGACCTTGTAGGGGATTCTCAGCTACCAATTTGAAGACATTTCCTAAAGTCGAAAGAGGACAAAGGAATGACGCACCTGAAAACATCAAATTCAACATAGTGAACTAGCTATTGATCCTTTGAACATATAGACTAGAATACATTCACAGATTTCAAGGCCAAGACTAGCAAAAAGTGGGGAAGGAATAGAACAACAAACTGAATCTAGGACCCGATTCAATTAACTAGAAAAGAAGGAATGATGAAGATAAGATCAGATCGCCAGGTGGACATTGAAAGTTGCAAACTTTTAATAAACGCGACTTGTTTCCCTGCATTGATAAAATTAAATGGGTAAAATGCCCCTAAGTTACGGCCTGTCTTCTTAACAGATTCCAACGCAACATGATGTGTTACTGTTCCTGAATCCTTCTTGAAGAGGCTATATAAGGGACACTCTTTTATTGTAAATATCTCTTTTTGACAACCAGAATGAAATTCTGCCCAAATTGAAAGGCATTTTTGAGATTTTGAGCTCATTTTGTTGATCATATTTTGTTATTGGAATAAGAAAGCAAGTGATTTTTTAGACTTTGTGCTGTGATATCTTTATTGTTGAGGAAACTATTCTTATGTCTTTTTCCTTAATATATTTTCTATTCCTTTAATTCAACAAGAAAAATTAGTGATAGCAGTCAGGAAGGTGTCTTGAAGAGTCAACTGTGGAGAGACTTTGTGCCCCCATAATTGCCTTTAGTGTTCTTTTTTTTCATTTCTATTTAAAGGACTTTGGGAAGACTTTGTGCCCTCATTGTCTTTCGTATCTTACTCTTGAGCAATTCAAGTAGAGACTTTGTGTTGTATCTCAATTTGCTAGTTATTACATCCTTTGCTACATTTTGTATTTACTACTAGGAGTACTCTTGTGGTTTGCTGAATAGTACTTTAAAAAGAAGAGGAGTGTTGTTTGTCATTTCCCTTGAGTTTTTCCTTTGCTTTGCACACATCATCTCTAAAGAAAGAGAGATGGATGGTTTTTCCTACCCATGAGTATTATTTTCTATATACATACATACATACATATATATATATATATATATATATATATATATATATATATATATATATATATATATATATATATAGCATACCTACAGGGACCCTCCCCTTGATGAGATGAGAGATCAATGTCTTTCTAATGTGGTAAACCTACACATTTGAACAACTAATCTTCCTACTTTGGCTGATCAAACCTATTTTGTTTATAAGTATGCTAATCGACAAAATATTCAACCAACAAGAAGGAGATTGATCTCTCCTCTCATCAAGAGGAGGTTCCCTATAGGTATGCTATATATATATATATATATATATATATATATATATATATATATATATATAGAAAATAATACTCAAGGGTAGGACAAGCCATCCATCTCTCTTTCTTCAGAGATGATGTATGCAAATCAAAGGAAAAACTCAAGGGAAATGATAGACATCACTCCTCTTTTTTCAGATGTACTATTCAACAAACCACAAGAATACTCCTGGTAGTAAATGTAAAATGTAGCAAAGGATGTAATAACTAGCAAATTGAGATACATCACAAAGTCTCTACCTGAATTACTCAAGAGTAAGATACGAAGGACAATGAGGGCACAAAGTCTTCCCAAAGTCCTTTACACAGAAATAAAAATAAAACACACTAAAGGCAATTATGGGGGCACAAAGTCTCTCCATAGTTGACTCTTCAAGACACCTTCCTGACTGTTATCACTAATTCTGCTTGTTGAATTAAAAGAATAGAAGATATATTAAGGAAAAATACATAAGAATAGTTTCCTCAACAACAAAGATATCATAGCACAAAGTCTGAAAAATCACTTGCTTTCTTATTCCAATAACAAAATATGATCAACAAACTGAGCTCAAATTCTCAGGAATGCCTTTCAATTTGAGCAGAGTTACATTCTAATTGTCAAAAAGAGATATATTTACAATAAAAGAGTGTCCCTTATATAGCCTCCTTAAGAAGGATTCGGGAATAGTAACACATCATGTTGCATTGAAATCTGTTAAGAAGACAGGTTGGAACTTAGGGGTGTTTACCCATTTGATTTTATCAATGCAGGAAAACAAATCATGCTATTGAAAGTTTGCAACTTTCAATGTCCACCTGGTGATCTGATCCTACCTTCATTATTCCTCCTTTTTTGGTTAGTTAAATCGGGTCCTGGATTCATTTTGTTGTTCTATTCATTCCTCGCTTTTTGCTAGTCTTGGCCTTAAAGCCTATGAATGTATTCGGGTCTGTAGATTCAAAGGATCAATGGCTATTTTATGAGCTTTAAATTTGACATTCGCATACTCGTCACTATGTTTTCAATGGCTAGTTCGCTACCTTGAATTTGACGTCTTTGGGAACCTCACTCCTTGGTCCTTCTTTAGCTTTTCTGTTTGGCACTTTCCCAAAAAGAATCTTCCCTTTTGGCCTTAAGAAATGATCCACTTTGGGTCGAGAAGAGCCCCCCACAAGGGTATTTGCCCTTTGAGTGGTCTTTGAATAGCCTTCGGGATTCTTATTTTACATCTTCTCGAAGGGAAGGTGACTCTTTAATTTGGCAATCGAGAGTCCCTTTCAAGGGCACCTACCCTTTGGGATCCTTCGACGGCCTTTGCCTTAGAAGTCTTTCGTAGCCTTTTCCTTGGTAGACTATCTCTCGAGATTTCTCTCCCACGGACAAAAAGTCTGAGGAATTGTTCCGTTTGAAATATCTGTGAATTCCTTCAGTATTTCCTCCCGTGACTTCTCTGAATTCTTTCATACTTTTTGTTTGAAGGAATTTCTTTAGATAAAAGTTTGAAAGAATTATGACTGTCTACCTTAAATAAAATTTCTGAAAGAATTTACCTTTGTAGCCTTCTTCAAAAATGACCCTTTTGAAGGGTGTTTTTGTTGACCAAATGCCCTCCATAAGGGCACTTGTCCTTTGGGAGGCTTCTTTGAACTTTTTGAGTTAACCGCTTGGTTAAACCAAGCCATTGAACCATTTGATTGAACCAAACATTGAACCACTCCATTAAACCACTTCATTGAACCAAGCCAATGAACCAAGCTTTGAATGAAAATGGTTCAAGCTAATGGTTTAATTGAATGAACCAAGCCTTTAAACCAAGCGGATGAACTGAGCATTGAACCACTTGATTGAACCTGTCTTTGAACCATTTTTTTGAACCAACTGTTGAACCAAGTTTTGGTTCAACAGTTCAAAAAAAGCCTTGAACTGATTGACAAACCATTTGATTAAACCAAAGAATGAACTAAAGCATTGAAACAAAGTGGATGAACCACCCAAGTGAAACAAAGCGTTGAACTGCTTGGTTGAACCAAGCCATTGAATTGTTCCTTTGATTGAACCCACCGTTGAACCAGAAGCATTGAACCTTTTAAACTTTGAACTCATTAAACCTTAGAACCAAAGTGGTTCAATAGTTCAACGGTTCAAGCCTTCTTTGCTTAGATGCTTACCAATGGATATTTTTATTGAACTAAGGCACTGAACCAATCCTGCAGAGTCTGTAGAAATCAAATCTGTAGAAATCAACCTATAAACCCCATTAAGCTTAGCCTATAGAGTCTATAGATTTTCTCTTCCTATTGAGTCCATAGATTTTATCTTCCTATTGAGTTTGTAGATTCAAGCCTACAGAGTCCATATATTTAAGCCTATAGAGTCTGTAGATTTAAGCCTACAGAGTCCGTAGATTTAAGCCTGCAGAGTTCATAGATTTTTGAGAAGATTGAAAAATGAGGAATTTGAATGCCCAAGACAAATTTTGGAAAGGGAAGAGACAATTTTGGTTTGTAATACCAAAATAGTTTATATGTTGTCCCAAAAATGAGTGATATTTTTGGGGGACAACACTACAGAAGGTGACATGTGCTAGTCTCAGCATCACTCTATTTATATTATAGAAACAATCAGGCCTCATTTCATATTTACATGGACAGTGACACTTGCCAGCTTTTGCTTACTTCAAAAACAAAACCCGAGACCCACCACAGTCTTTGCTATATCTATGAAACAAAATGAAGATAATTCAGATCTCAACACATGGTGGCTTCTACTCTCTTCAGCTAGGATACATGGCATCTTCCATCACTTTTAGAAAAGGAAATTGAAACCTTCCATGATTGCCACTTGGTGCTTTCTGCTTGATCCTAATACTTAGCTTGTTGAAACCTTCTGCTAAAAAGATTTGAAATTCGAGTGCCGATATGAAATGTAGATGCTGACACTTGTCACATTCTATTGAGTTGCTATGAGATACATGGCACATCCTGACTAACTTATAAAAATTATGAAAGGTGCCTCAGCTGATGACACTTGGCAGCTTCCGCTCAACTTTGACACTTAGACAAAAATGAATCAAAAGGAAATTAGAACTCGTGCCCTATTTCAAAACTTTGTCATCTTAGACTAATGTATGCAAGAACAAAATTTTACAGAACACAATTGAAAATCAGAATGAAATGTATAGTATTTTTTACTCTACAGTTATTGGTGACACCAAGGACTTTTGAGCCTGCTAAAAAAGAAACACAACTCTCGGTAGATCAAAATTTCAAAATTATAGCTTCAGCAATGCTATTTGATAGGCAGACCACTCATCATCAAATAACCCCTATTTATTTTGCAATTCATTGAAGGCTAAATTAAGGTTAAAAATATCCTTGTGTGAAAATTTTTGTAAAATTTGAACCATAGCCTTCAATTTGAATTCGAGCTAGGAAACATGAACCAAGACAGCTTCTACTTTGAGGACTGATGATCATCCCTTAAATCTTGAAAAATTGTCTGATCATTCTATTTGGCCAATAACAAAGGTTCAATTTCATCAACCATTAGCATAGTGTTGTCATCAGGAAATGGAGAAGGAAGACCTAATTACACTAGATCTTTAATATGTTGTTTCATTTCACTTATTCCTTCTTTCATGACATCTAAGAGCTCTCTACAATTGATGGCTATGGAATTGCAACTGAGAACCTCATTTACTCGCTTAGTAGTAACCATTCTGTTCTCAATTCCTGCTACTAACAATGTTGCATCCATTGCATCATAAAGCTTTTGCAATAACATTTTAGAGTCCATTACTCTCCCAAAAATTGTAGCCAGATTGTTTGCAACTGAATTCTCCACCTTTTCGCATAATTTTTGTGCATTAATAGGAAGGTGAGAGAAGGCCTGAGCTAAATAATCTCTGAGGAGATTCTTTTACACATGGATTCATAGAGTTCCTTCACCAAACTTAACACTCTGACATTCTTTGGCCTATTGGCCAGCTCCATTGTCAATTATGTTGCTCTCTATTACTCAGCTTGAAATTGGGCTTGTATAGCCACAGTATTATTCTATTCACTTAATAGCTTTTGTTGCAATTGGGTAACCTGTAATAGGGGTTCCTCACATTTTTCTTGCAATGCTACTTTTTCCCGCCTTAGGGTCATCACTACATCTTTTACCTGCATTAGCCCTGCTTTTAAGGAATCATTTTGGACCTAGATTGCCCAGTGAGTCTGAAGGGAAATAGTATCTTGAAACTATTTATTTAGATTCTCTATTAAATTGTCTTTTCTATTGATTTCTGTGGTCAAACTGTTACAGTTTGCCTTTTCCTTGGCTAAATCAACCTCCATCTTATGTAGCCTCCTTGACGTCTTCAAGTAGTCTTCAACAACTACAAAAGTGGATTTGGTTAGCAGCTCAATTTTATCTTGTTATCCTGAATGAATTTTATCCGTGTTAGCCTGAAGTGGATTCAGTTAGAAGTGGATTCGGTTAGCCTAAATGAATTTTATCCTTAATGTTATATCATGTATGAATTTTACACATTGATATAATGTAGATGGTATAACTTCTTTTATGTGTATCCAAGGTATGCCCAAGAGTAATTTATAATGCAGTGATTTAGACATTAATTGGAATGTAGTTTATACTATTTTTCATCCCAATGTCACACTTAATGTGATTTGGCCAATTTGTGGCCTGCATGAATTATCAAATATTTTGATATGCATATCAATTTTTTGAAGAAGATTTATGTTAATTCCCATTGTTGTTAGAATTTATGTGATAAAAATGTTTAGACTAGATCCATTATCAACAATCACTCTCTTGATTCTTTATTGTCAATGCTAACTTGTATGAATAAAGGCAAATCCTGATTAATGATATCGTTTGAGGGTGGATATTTGTGATCAAAAGTGATGAGATTTGCATTATTTTTGAGATATTATAAAATATATATAAATTAAGTTAGATCCCTATCAATTTATACTTGGGTTTCATGCAAGAGTTCATATAATATATTATTATAAATAGTTGACTTATTCAAAATATTTAGGATCGAGATATTAACATGTGTATTACATAATTGGTCGACAAGATCTTATCCTTTAGATTTTATTATTAATTTTGGCTTAGGAGGAATTTTTTGTATATTATTAGGTGGTTAGATAGGCTGGGAACCATTTCCTTTTTATGTAGTGACAACATGGACCACATATTTCAATATAAGCCATGAGTGAATAATGGGAGCAGGATGGTAGCTGTCACTCAAATATGATCTTGGAGGTACAAAAGGTTGAGATCATACATGTTGGAACTTGGATGCATGTTATATATTATTTTAAAAGGAGTTACAAGAGAAATTTTATTTTTATCTTGTTATAAGTTACTCTTTATTTTGACCAATTTGTTTAAAATATTGTATTATACTTTTGATTGATTTATCAATGCATGGAAAATAGAAAACAATGACTACCATAATATATTTGTCAATGAAATAACTACTAGATATATCCATATTGAGCAAGATTTATTCCTTTGTAATAATGTAAATCTGATTTTTTTAAGAGATTTATAATACATAAATTAGAAATAAAAAAATCCTAGGGCAAGTTAGGGTTCACACAAGAAGACATAGAAGTTGGGTTCACCAAATGTTTAACCCTTATAATGTTTTGGACACATAAGGTTTAATGGGGATAAATTAGCCTAATCCAATTAATGAATAAAACTATTCTAAATAAGGATAATTAAATTAATTTTAATAACATAATATATTAAATATGGAGAATAACCAAATATATAAAGTAAAATTATAATTGATATTATGATAATAAAGAAGAGATAATACTTAGCTTGTTTTTAGATGTACAGGTGGATTTGAAATGTAAAGGTGTAGGAATAGGCAAATTGATACTCATTGTCCCATTATCAGATTCTAGAAATATTATGTTTGGAGACTTAGACATTGTCATCAACAGGTGGACACTAGCATCAACACTTATGTCCCTAGATCGATGTTTATATCCATGGATTGACACTTATATCCAATATAAAATATTCATTATATTCATAAGTGACCACCTCGATTTGTTAGGGGGTTTTACTACTTTTTATTGATATATTTGATTCATGCGCAAATGCCCTATATGATTATATAGAACTCAAACCTTAGTTCTTCCTTAGGGCATCCCATCTTACCAAAAATGGGATAGTGGGCTCACAAAGTCGCTCTGAATTTAAGGAAACCTTTGTAAATCAGTGTTTCCCACCTAACCATTAATCTGATTAGGGCCTCAAACATATGTAGTTATCCCCCAAGTGTGGGCTTGTGTGTTCATAAGGGTGCATTATGATATATATAAGGACATGAAATAATCTAGCTTTTAACTTAAAAATTATTCTCATGGGATGTTATTTAAATTATTTAAACATGTAATATGACTGATCCAATGATTGATATAGAAATAGGAAAGAATAGGGTAGTAGAACTCAATTGTGCAGTTGATTCAATGAATTTCAATAGGTGTTTGCTTGGTATTTTCTAGATGGATAATGCATAAGATTTTATTTGTATTTATACCATGCCTTTTAAAAATATCTCACTGAAGGGTTAGATAATAAAAATAGGTTGACCTATATGTTTCTAAATATTTTCAATTTGGATTAATTTTGAGGTAAAGATACTAGATAAGGAATCTAAACACTAGCATCGGTGCTAGTGTTCTTATATGGATGGTAGTGTCCAACATGATATAAAGTTATTGAAGGTATGTAACTAATAGTTAAGGATATAAATCATATTTTAAGCTTATTGTAGTGTACATGTGTTCTAGGTCATCAAATGATAGGGCTAGACCATAAGATAAGTACTTAGGCACATTGAAATGGTGAATATAAGCCTCTCAATAATAAGGTCTAGAGCTAAAGGGTAGAGCCCTAATTAGTATTTTCAAGTGTAAAATACTGAGATGATATATATAATCAACTTTTAGTATCCACAAGTTGGTTTAAGAGCTTAAACATGTTAATATTCACAATTCAATGCAAAAGGCATGAAACATGCTCTATCTAGGTTGATAATCTAATGATTTGATTTTTACCTTAGTTTAAATATATCCTAAGGTTTTAATTAGTAAGGTATACGAAAACTTGTATGAAAACATGCAGGCTCACTAAGATATTGTTTGGTTTCTCTTAATTAATTCTTGACCTTGTATTACGCATTCAATTTGTACCTTTATTATTGATATCAAGATCTTGTTGAACTTGAGTATTATTCATCTAAATATTGGGTTGATGTATTAATAATAAAATAGATATTCTCATACTTGAGCAATATAAATCAAGGGCATATGGACTAAAGAACATATCTTAAAACTAGTAAGGGTAATCATTGTTGGGACCATAGAAGAAAAAATTGTTGGGGAAAATAATTATTTGTCCTAAAATATAATTGTTCTTTAAAAAAATTGATTAAACAAAAAAAATCATAAACACTTAAAACCATTAAAAATGTGGAAAACTGAGATCAAGGGCTTTATAAATGATGAACACTTACCACACTTATAATAGTGGATTTTATAGGCATCGCTTGTTGTGGAAACTCTTTTTTTAAAACTCTCTTTTAAGAATGTATTTTTTCTTATCTTGAATTTGGTTTGGAAACTTTTATTTTAGTAATTTCTCTTTTTCTTGCTATAACTTTTATAACCTTTGATTTTCAAATTGTTCCTTTTGTAATTTCTCTTTTTTTATCCTGTACATTTTATAATTTTATTTTTTCATCTTTCTGTTTTTATACTCTTGTTTGCTCTATTTTTTCCTTTTTTATATATATTTTCTTGCTGTAAATTATCCTTTGGTATCCATACTTTTTATTTTTTTTCTTTTTATACTAATTATGATTTTACCACTTTATTTACTTGCACTTGTTCCAATGTGGGTAGTTTGATTAATGTATCTACAATAAGATCATTAATATCAATAATTATTTATATTTTCTTATTCAAATCCAACAAACTATTTGTACGATGCCCATGCATTAGATGATATGCACAATAATATTTTGATCTCCTTAGAGGATGTATATGAGGTAGTTTGATAAACTTATTTCTAAACATTTTTATTATAATCTCACTTGAACTTTTATTAGCTTTTTGCATACTTTTTTAATCAATTATTGTAGATGTATTCTATTGTAGCTTTTCATTTCCATATGAAGTATTTTTAGGCAACACTTTTCTAGATGAATATGTAAAAAAATTATTAACATTAGCATACTCTAGATCCCTTGTATATGTGGTTTGATTTTCCAATGATGTGGTCTTTGAAATGAAATGCTATTTTTTTTCAACTATTTCTATTGACCTTTTAAAAATGATGAATTGATCCTTAAGGGTTTTATAAGCACAAAACTTAGGTACTTATGTTTGAATCTGCAAAGAGATGCCATTGAGAGGATATGTGGGAGATGGAGGGGTTTGAGGAAGGATATGTTGGTTACCTTCTTTGGGCACTATAGGATGGGATACCTTATCCCTTGGAGTAGTGATAGCATGGACCTGGTTAGAGGGAAAGTAACTATCACCTTCTTGAGGGTTACGATGAGGAATAAATAATTTTTATCTATTTTAAATGTGTTAAAGACTAAAATGAAAACAAGAGGAAAGAGACATGTGAATGCTAGCAGACACTTCAACATGATAAGAAAATTATAATTAAATATGAAACCCTAGGAGGATAAAATTTTAGAAGGAAAACCTAGGGACAAGACTAAGGCTTGTGATATTTGGTAAATAAAAGGGGTTAACTAATATATTTTATTAATTTTGGTGAACTAAGAGAATATTAGACCTTAATTAGATAAAATATTATGGAAAATTAAAATGTTACATATATGTAATAAATGACACAAATCAGTTAGGTGCTTAATAATCTTGAAAATATATTAAATATGAAAAGTGCAAAAGAAGATATAAACTTAGTTAGAAAACTGAGATGTGCACTAGTTTTAGATCTAATATTAACATGGAGGTTGTGTTAGTTGAGTGTAGATTTGAAACAAGAATTGGCTTCGATTCTAGATAGGATTGTTGTAACTAGACAATAAAATGATGCACTATTATCTGTAGGGAGCACTGGTGTTTTGTAAATAGTAGATATTTGAAATTTATAGGGTAGGTTTGCCTTTTTTTGTGCATTATATAGACTGTATGTGAACTTACATTCTAATGCAAAAACCTTTGTGTAACTTCTCACTTGTAACCCTAGCTTAATGACATAAGAGGATGAATGCAATAACAAAATAAAAAGGCGTTAGTAGTTGAAGTTGTGCTTGAACTCAAGAGCTCTTGTGTTGAACATTGCCTACATACCAATACTTTGAAGAGGGATCAAACTATATGTAGTTCTCCCATGCTACAATGGTGTGTGTGAAATATTGGTGAAAATTGTTACATGTTGGTGCAATCTTGGTGTGATTAAGTGCTTCAACCATGAGTTCTAACCTTGAAAGTATATTCAAAATTTAATTCAAGGCTACTGGGGATATATGTAATCATAATTGGGCTATATAGAAAATTTTATCTAAATGTGCAATTAAAATTTTTGGTGATTTTTAGAGTGGAAGCATCCTATGTGCAAAATGGTTTTAATGTTAGCTTTATAGTGGTATTTTTGGAATTCCTTCAAATGGGGATTGCTAAACTTATGGGCCAACCCTTTCATGAATTTAAATTTTGGAAATTAGTCATTATTTTATGGGAGGACTATAGAGATGGATATAGATAAGAGAGCCATGTATTTCTATCCAATTAGGGCCTTGTCCAAGGAAAACAAACATCTGATTTGGGTACCATGAATAATTTATGTATGAGCCTAAATTATTTTTTATAAGGAATAAGGACATTATAAGGCCATTGGTTTGATTAGAAGAATGGACCATCTGCATGAAAAGTGAAGGAAAGTAGTCAAAAGTCCCTAGAATAGGTCACTAAGTGTGTAAAAAGGGTGGTCATAAGTGCATTTTTTTAGTTTAAATGTTAATTTATGTGTCTGTAGACACTATAATTACATCACACATGTGCATAACTCCCTATGTCAAAACCCCCCTTAAGCCCATTTTAATATTAACAATTAATCTCCCTAACCCATACTTTTACCCCTCACACATTTAATTAATTTAAAATACTTAATTAAGTTAATTAAAAACCCCTATTGCCACCTTACATGGCCACCTCACCCTATGACTAATTCTCACCTAATGAGTCACATCAAGACCTGGTCCCCTCATCCTAACTACCTAAGACTTATTCTCACTTCCAAACTAAATTCCTAAGCAAC
Source organism: Torreya grandis (assembly GCA_037957365.1). Classification (NCBI taxonomy): domain Eukaryota; kingdom Viridiplantae; phylum Streptophyta; class Pinopsida; order Cupressales; family Taxaceae; genus Torreya; species Torreya grandis. Next base: position 886,529 of record JARHVA010000135.1, read on the forward strand.
TACATCCTTCTTGAACTCTTATTTTTACAATTTTATAATGGGTGTCACACTTGGCATGAAAAACAAAAAAAAGGCCAAAAATAGGAAGGTTTACCTATTCTAGGGTCATTGACATTGATCAAATCATGGCCGATGTTGGTGGGATCGCCGACATCGACAATATAAGCCAAGCCCCAACCTAAAGTTTAGGTCAATAGAAATTAAGAAAATTGATTCTTATGACATCAGGCTCTTGGCATTCTATTTTAAACATTTTTCTTTATAATCACCTTGCATAAGTCAATCACAATCAACAACTAAGCCCTTGAGGACCAACAACACCCACTTGTTTACTCTATTTAGGCATTCAAGTTTGGACTTCCTGCTAGGGACCATCAACCTAGAACTTATCATTTAGTGAGCACCAAAGCTAAGTACATCACTTATATTGTAGGTAATTTAAACATTTATTCTACTATTCTTCTTTATATCTACTATGCATTACTTTACACAATTCTGATAATGCCCCATGAGGGAGGTATAAAGCTTCCTCACTTGTTTCCCCTTAACCTAACAACACCAAACCTCTGACCAAACCCATTTCCCTATTTCCTCTCATACTCTATCCCTATTTCCTCTCTATTTTCTCATGATTCTAAACATTTCAGATTTGGGTTTAAAACTTACTACATTTCATAGTTTATTCGTTGCATATCAACTCACCTAGTTAATTACAAGAATTTTGAATAAATCGTAGTACACCTATGTTACACAACCAAATCACATTCACATAAACAAACATATAAACTCACTTGAGAAAAGTCACATTAGGATTTCATCACCTGGTGGATCACATTACCCTACCTAGCTATCCTAATTAGATTTCACCACTAAGGGGAGAACCCACTCCATTCTCTGATGGAGTATAATCTCTAGACATAAGGTATATTTTGGCTAAGTAGCCTGACTCAACTCTAGGTTCATGAAGTGTGGAGAGCAATCTCTTATAACAAGACACATACTTGGTCTAACATAGATTTCCTCTTGAGCACCAAAACTAACCTAAAACTAGCTCTAGATTGCTTTCTAGTACCTTTGATAACCAAATTCTCTTCTCACTATTTGATTAAAGCATAAGCCAACATGAGACAAAAAATCAATCTCTAAGACTTAATAGTTGCTGGTTGAATGTTCTTTTTTGCTTTTGAATTACCTTCTATATTTTTGAGTTGGTAAGGATGCTTTTATATTGATTCACAAAATTAATACTATTTCTAAAACTCAATTTGTATAACTTGTTATCTTAGGTTTTTTGAGTGTTATTCCTTCTTACATAGACCTTTTACATCCACTATTTTAAATAATTTCAACCTCTAATTTCTTACATCGTATTTTCCATCTCCTAGGATTTCATAGTGACCGACATAAGTTAACCCCATCGGTATTGACAGACTTTACCTATTGACATCGATTATTCCACCAACATCGGCAAACTATTCCTATTGATATCGGTCACTTCCCTATCAACGTTAGTGATGATGTAATTTCATTTGCTAATAAAATTAAGATAAAATAACCTATTTTCATACACTCAAACCTATTTTTTCTTTATTCTATTTCAAATATAGGGTAATAAGACTATTTAAACCTCCTCTTGCATGGTATTGATAGGAGCTCAAGACAAAATTCTTATCGATTACAGAAGCCAGCAACCACTTTCACCTTCCCCTTTCACTTCTAATTTTATCATAGAGCATACTTCAGATACAAAGCATACTATCATCCCTAACCAAATTCCTATTATGTCTGAGGGAGATCAAGATTTTGCTAAATTTCTTGATCACAATGTGGCAACCCTTCAACATTACCTTATTATTAATTATGCAGGTGACCCAATCTATGGTATGCGAACTTCTTTAATGGAGACAAACTTATTTTTAGTTGCCTCCACTATTTTCCCCATGGTTACTCAAACCACCACTTTAATGAGTAGCCCAACTATAAACAATGTTAAAAATATAACATCTCCAACTACCCAATCCCACCTAAACCCTAGTGTAACTTCCCTCATTTCACAACCACCACTAGTTCAGCCAAGTCACACCCCATTCCAAAATTTAGTGGTACCTATTCCATCCACCCTCATGCATATAATTACCTAATTTATGACTCACACTTCATCCAGTCGAACCATGGCAATAATCCAACCTACAGTAACAACAACCAACCAAGGCATAGTCTCCAACCCAATGGGACAAGTCCCTTTTCTTTTTACACCTTAGCCTATGACTCATTATCCTTATGTTTCCCTGACACAACCTCAACAAGCTATGTCATACACTCCCTCTGCTTCCTATTAGATTACTTATAACTTAGGAGGTATCCCCAAAACTTATCCCCCTCTAGACCTCATTATGATGCTAATGGACAAGATGTCTAATCTAGAGACATCCATTTTTGGTTCAAAGAATGTCTTATCTTATGATAAATATGCAATGAACCAATCCATCCTTTTGTGCCTATTTTCCCTTATCCAAGTCAATGGGAACTCCCTAAATTTACTCATTTATAGAGTAAAGAGGACCCACAACAACACTTGTGAGCATTTAGACATGCTTTTTCTGTAATAGGGCATGATGATGCATTACTACTTCATACTTTCCCTATGTCTCTTTCAGGTGTTGCCTTAGATTGATATAGCTATATAGCTCAGCACTCCCTTTTCTTGTTTACTCAACTTGCACAAATATTCCTGGACCATTTCTCTATTAACATTTCTAAGAAGGTTTCTATAACAAACCTTTATTCTATTAGACAATTTGATGATGAGTCTATTGTAAATTTTGTCACTCGTTCGAAGCTTGATCAATAAACTCTCCTTCTCCTTACCCCAACTTAAACTTATTGATATTTTCTCAAGGGAATGTGCCAATTACATCTCATCCACACTCTAGGTATAAAATTTTCACACATTTGATGAATTTTTTATAATGGTATGAAAACTCGAGGTTCATGTTATAGATTAAGGCAAAGTCAAGTTGCATAGTAAGAATCCCAATATGAAGTCAAATGACTCCTCCTCCTCTAAAAATTCTACCTATAACCAAAATGATAAAGGCTCCACCAACATGGTGGTTGTTAAGTCAACGTCTTCCACAACCACAAACCAATCAAATTCTTTGACTTCTCAAAATCTGACCAAGTAATTCCAACAATGGTATGAACAAAGACAATACACTCCCATTGGGGAATCATATACATCCATCTTGGAGAAACTATTGCAAAAAGGTGTCATAACCCTTCCTCAGATTAAACCTCCTATATATTTCAACCCTTCCCATCCTATCCCAACCTAGTACAAAGAAGATGAGTTTTGTAGTTACCATTGAGTTAAATGCCACAACTCAAATAATTACAAGACACTCAAGAACATTGTTCAAGATATGCTTGATAGAGGTGATCTCATCTTATATAATCCTAATGCACCTCCTAATCAAAGTATGGATGTGTTCAAACACCCTTTTCCTAACCATTCACCAAATCAAAATATTGTCTAGTCCACAACTAACTTAAGTGATCATAATATCCATATGGTTAATATGGTCTTTCTTTTATCTTCAGTTCAACCTGCCCCTCAATAGGAGACATTTATTTTATCATCTCCTCTCCCACATTCAATGGCATCTAATTTTCCCATTCTTCTTCCAAGGGTAAAATATCCTATTTCACCCATTCCACTCCCTCAAGAGGAAAAACCTCCTTTACCACTCTTTTTACCAACTGAGGAGCCTATAATGCCAATTCTATTTGCACCAAAATTACCTATACTCTTACTGCTTGAAGACTATACCCTACCTATTCCTCAGCCACATGTTGAAGGGAATATCATTCCAACATTATACCCTCTTAAGGAACCTTCTTCACCTACTTCTCCTCCACCTATAAAGAGTGGTACCCCACCCACTTCACCTTTGCACCTAGAAGAGTCCATATCATCTACTCCCATAATAGATGAGACACCTATTGTGCCTACTTTAATTATACCACTCTTACCCCTTATTTTACCTATGGAGGATCATACTTTACCCATGCTTCACCCACATGTTGAGGGAGCCATAATACCTATGCTTTACCCTCTTGAGGAGCCTACTTCACCTACCTCCCCTCTACCCATGGTAGACCAAGTCTCTTCTCTCATCTCTGTCGAAGAGGACCCCGTTGTGGTTCTTTCTCGTCTTTGGCCTAAAATAGCAAAGACCAATAATTTTTCTCTTTCCAAAATATTGAAACCTTCTAAAAATACAATTATAAGGCTTACGTAAACTTCATCAAAACCCTTCTCACATTTGGTGAAAAGTATAATTTTTTTTAACTCCATGAAGCTTGACAATGCAACATTTTGGGACTAGCTTAAAACTCTGTATCCAACACAATGAATGTCAATTTTTACCGCTAACCCCCTTACTACCCTTTACCCCAAGGTCTTTGACAAAGCTACAACTTCTTCACCAAAATCACCTAGAGTTTAGTTGTCTATGTCAAGACCCTCATCATCATAGGAATATGTTACATTAAAGTAGATTAGGCCCTTAGATGTATGCCTTGTTTCAAATTTAATTCATCCACAAGTGAAATTAGCTTTAACTCTTCAACCATAAGTTGGAGTTTCTCACCCTAAAATACAAAAGAATGTTAATCCTCCTAGATCTCATCGATCCCTTCTTCAACCCTCAAATTTACCATCTATTTTGGGGCCACATCCTTTTACTTTAGTTGGAATATCATCTAACCAAGCCAAACAAAAGGTTAAGCTACCTCCACTCTTGCCTTTTCCATTTGGTAGGCCTCTCACATCTGACACTAAGAAAGTGATAGCAAAACACGTAACTTCACTATCACCAAACAAGGCACCACATAAAATTGCCATTTCAATAGCAAAACAAAAGGTGTCCACTCTTATTAGCACGATAAGCATGAGCCCACTTATAGGCTCTCAAAGCTTTTTATTACGTCAATTATTGTAATCTTTGGTAATAACTCTTCCTCTCATTAAGACTTATATTCCTCTTGGAATGAATCCATCTTAGTTTGATGATACACAAGTGTGTTTATATCATCATTCACCTAGACATGATACTGAGAATTGTAAAGCCCTCATAACTATTATTCAACAACACTTCGATGTTGATACTCTCTTTGATGATACTATCATTAATTTTCCTATTATTTCACCTTTGGTATCCATAGTGCCTCACACTATTCCACATAGATTCAAACCTAAATATGTAATCATAAACCCTTTACCACCTCCTTCACCAACTTTTCAAATTAACACAGTTAATGTGGCCACACAGTCACAAAACCAAAAAGATAAAGCTAAGGAAAAGGTCACTACTCCTTGGATCCATCCCTTCACCAAAGACACCCCCCCTACTAATCCTAATATTTCCATCTAGGGTGTTCCTAAAACAATATCTTCATATGCTATTCAAAGCTCAACGGTAAAACAACTTCACTAAACTCCTATGAAAATGTCTTTGTATGAGTTAATCCAAAACTCATCCCAACACCATCAAGATTTGATTAGTGATTTTTAAGTGATTGAGGTATAATCAGATGATCCCCAACCTCTTGTAGCTTTGGTTGGCTCCCTTAATTCCATCTCCCTAATTTTTTTAGTGTTTCAAAAATTCCACTTCAACACCCTGAAGATTAGGATTTTGCCCTTTTTATTATCACATATATTGATCAAATTCATATCAAGAGAGTTATGATCAATGGGGAAGCTAGTATTAATATTATTTCCACCCATGCCTATAAATAGCTAGCCCTTCCCGATAATTACATGTCTTAAACTAATATGGTACTCTATTCCTTTAATGATACTATAGCTACTATGGTGGGCACTATTGTCTTACATATTCATGTAGGTCCCCACACAGTTCCTGAGCTCTTTTATGTTATGGAAGGATAGTTTCAATATAACATACTGCTTGGATGACCTTGGATACATTCTATGGTATGTGTACCCTCAACTTTGCACTACTGTGTCAAGTTTGAACATGATGGATAAGTATATGTTATACATGTTTACCCACCTCCATTTAAAACATGTAATATGACCTATAGTCCCAATGATGTTCTCATCCCATTGAAAAAATCATCTTCCTCACATGATGATTTTGAAGCTTTCATAAGATCCACTCCCATGGTTACACAAATACTAGCAACACAAATTCTTGACAAAGATCCCATATAGGAGACCTTTCAATGTTTGCCACTTGACGAATATCATTTTTTGATGCTCGATATGTTCTATACTTCACAAGAGTATGAAAGGCTTTACATGTACCCAAATTATGATCCCTATATTGGGATGGTCATCCCTTATGGCCCCCATAACCTTTGAACCAATTTCACATATGGGGGAATTGGTCAAGCTCCTACTATCAACAGTCCATCTTCTTCACCACAACCATTTACTTGTGAATTCTCTTTCCTGAGTAACCCTAGATTTGCTCACCCCTATCTCTATAGGTGTGCCTAGAAAGGATTTGGTTTAGGTCATTACAAACAAGGTGTACATATGCCTATTGAATATCCTACTAGAATCACCATTGAAAATGCCAAAAAGAGGCATGGGGTGGGATATGATGAACTAAATAAACTCACTAAAACCTCCCATGAATCAATTATCAAAGAACTAGTCTCTCCTTCTCCACCTTCTTCTCCACCACCACCTACAAAATTATAGGTATCTATACCTCCTAATTTTTTTTCCAATAAATATAATCCATTTGGGGCCTCTCACCTTTTATCAGGGGAAGGAAACAAGGTCCCTTCTCATTCATCTTGAAATAATTGATGAAGACTCTCCCACTATTAACACTATCCAATGTCAAAATGATGATGCAATTCTCACCTACATGGGTGTAGATGATTCCTATATCCAATGATCACTCCCATCCAAAATGCAAGCTATGTTAATTTAATTAGCCATTAACATCAACCTGCCCTCCCATGATAACCCTCGCATCCTCAAGATTGGCCAATCTTTAGATTCCTCTGAGTAAGATGATTATGCCATGTTTCTTAATGACCATAGCCAAGCCTTTGCTTGGTCTTACAATGACGTGCCTGGTATTTACCCCTCTATCATCACCCATAACATTGTCACCAATTGAATGCTAAACTCATTAAGCAAAAGCTTCACAAAATGCATCCTCGTATTGCTTTCCTTGTCAAAAAAGAGCTCCAATGCCTCCTTTTTGTTAATTTTATCCAACCCATCGACTACCCACAATGGATTTCCAATATTGTTCCTATCACAAAATCAATCGAAAGAATTTGCATTTGCACTGACTATCATGATTTAAATCTCACCTATCCAAAATATGATCTCCCATTGCCTAGTATTGACCAACTTGTTGATCTAACAATAAGCCATGAGATGCTATCACTTATGGATAGATTCTCTAGATATAATCAAATCTTGGTCGCACTTGATGATCAACATAAGACAACCTTTATTACCCCATGGGGGACTTTTTGTTATTAGGTCATACCTTTTGGCTTGAAAAATGCTGGTGTAACTTACCAGTGTGCAATGACCTACATTTTCCATGATCTCCTACATAAAATTATGGAAGATTATGTGGATGACTTACTCGATAAGTTCAAACTTCATCAAGAAAACTTGATAATTATCAAAACCATATTCATTTGTCTTTTCCAATATAATGTTTGACTAAACCCAAAGAAATGTGTCTTTGGTGTTCTTTTTGGTAAACTCTTAGGTTTTATCATTTCTCTCTGTGGTATCGAGGTTGATCCTGCTAAGGTTAGAGAAATCCTAGAAATGCCTCCACCTACTAAAATCAAACAACTCTGTAACCTATAAGGAAAAGGTTAGTCCATTCACTGCTTCATTTCGTAGTTGTTAGATCATTGCCAACCCTTTCACCATATCCTAAAAAAGGATGTCTCCTTCAATTGGAGTATAGATTGCCAAGAAGCCTTTGATGCACTTAAATAATACCTCCTTTTCCCATCATTTCTTATTACACCTAAGGAAAATCAGCCTTTCTACCTATACATCTCCATAATAGACCATTCTCTAGGTGTTATGATTACACATCGAGATGACCAACATTGAGAGCAAGCAATTTATTACATAAGCTGCACACTTATTGATTATGAGACTCAATATACCCACACTAAAAAAATTCCCTTGTGTTGGTCTTTTTAATCTCTAAGCTTCGCCATTATCTCCTAAATCATAAAACCTATGTGGTCACCCATACTGATCCCCTCAAATACATGCATTCTAAACCATATCACAACCAACATGTAGCTTAGTGGCTCATGTTTCTTGATGAATTTGACTTAGAGTTCATTCAACAAAATCTATTAAAGGGAAAACAATCACTGACTAGTTAGCTACTTCCCCTTTACCTGAAAATCAACCTTCAAACCTTGAATTCCTTGATGAATCTATTGCAATGCTCTCCATCAATGACATCTCCTATCAAATGATGATGTTCTTTGACGGATCTAAATTCCAACATGGTGGGGGTGTGGGGGTCATTCTTATTCCTCTAGACAATGAGCCTATGCCTTTGTCATTTAAATTAGCTTTTGAATGCACTAACAATATGGCCAAATATGAGGCTTTGATTCTAGGACTTCAAATAGCTCTCTTCTTGAGTATCAAATCCATAACCATTTTTTGTGATTCTCAGCTAGTGGTTAACCAAGTTAATGGTTCCTACTTATGCAAAAACAAAATTCTATAGTGGTATAAACATCATGTAGATACACTCTTGGGATCATTTGACTCTTATCTCTTGAAAACTTTTCCTTGATCTACAAACAAGTTTGCTGACATGATGGCTTCACTTGCTTCACACATACCCTCTTTATCCTCTAATTTGAGAATCTATGTCACCATGCACCATTTAGCATTACCCTCCTATGTCTCAGCTAACATCCTCTTTGTTGGAAATGTAACAACCAACCCACAAGACTTATGGTACAAACAACTCACAGATTATCTTTCCTTCTCTATTACCCCACTTGATCTCTCCAATAATGGGAAATGGGTATTCATAAAATGTGCTACTCATTACACTATACTCAAGGGACATCTCTACAAGTGAAGTTTTGATGGTCTTCTACTTAGATGCCTAATTAGTACTGAGACTCACTTTGCTATTAAGGAAGTCCATGATGGGATTTGTGGTAGACATTTCAATGGTCACATAGCTTCCAAATGTATCCTTTGACTTGGCTATTATTAGCCCATACTTCATCAAGACTGTGCTGATTATGTTCAATGTCGCATCAAGTGTCAACAACATGCTAACATCCTTCATGTTCCTAGTCATGTATTGCAAGTCACCAAAGACTTTTATCCCTTATCCCAGTAGGGCTTAGATCTAATCAAAGAGGTTAAGCCTCATTCATCACTCTATCATCATTCTATCATTACTACCATTAAATACTTCACCAAGTGGGTTGAGGTCATCCCTCTCATCTCCACTAAATCTGAAATTTTTTTTGACTTCATTAACCATCACATCATCTCTCACTTTTATGTACCTCAAAAGATTATAACAAATAATGGAAAGTCTTTCAAAAATAAGATTGTTCAAAGTCTTTGTGATGCATTTGGAATCAAATTAAGCTTCTTATCACCATACTATCCCTAAGCTAATGGATAGGTAGAAACTTCTAATAAAAAATTGACCAAAATTCTCATGAAGGTAGTCAATGATATGGGCAAGGATTGGCACACACACATTCCTTTTGCTTTATGAGCTTACCGCACTAGCATTTGAACCCCTATGAATGTTACACCTTTTTCATTAGTATATGAGATAGAGGTTGTTTTGCCTCTTGAGGTTCAGATTCCTTCTCTTTGCATTTATCTACATGACATACTTACTAATGATGACTTTTGATAATAATGTTTGTCCCAACTTGAATTGCTTGATGAGTGTCATCTCATAGCCCTCAATCACCTCCAAATATATCAAGAGCGTATCAAATGTGATTATAACAAAAACCTCAAAGAGTGAGATTTCAATATAGGAGATTTCATCTTAAAAGAAAATCAACATGTGACAAACATGGAGAGAAGAAAATGGGGTAAGTTTATTTCTAATTGGCTTGGACCTTATATCATAACTCATAAGTATGTCTCAGGAACTTATCATTTATCTTCTCTTGAATGAAGGCTAGAACTCGAGCCTTGAAATGCCTTAGACATATGACCATTCTTTTGTTAAACAAACATCACTTTACTTCATGTTTAACTTGAGTTCATCCCTTGAGCATTCTTATTACATTTATTTCCCTTCCTCTTCACCCTTACTCATATACACTTAGTTAACTTACACTGTGGTATGATTTTGTCTTCACAGTGAAAAACTCCAAAGCCTCTATAGTCTTGCTGATGACTAAAAGTAAAAAAAATAACAAAATGGGATATTTGAAAAAGTTATAAAATCTCAAGTCATGCTTTTCAATGTAGATTACTCATTTAAAGGACAACTACGTAACTTCCCTTTGCTACTATCAATAGATTGCTCCCTTGAAGGACAACTATTTAAAATTAAAAATAAACGCTTGTACCATCCCTTGAAGGATGGCTAAGTCAAGATTTGTTCTCAAAGGGAACAAATGCAAAGGGCTCATCATAGCTTTACATGACCTTACCCCATACAAAATCCTATTTTAGGCTTCCCGCATTGATCAACTTACAAAAAAAAAAAGCTTTAAGTCATGGACTTGCCTATATTAGCTTTCGGGTCACCCACAAAAGGGATATATCATTTCTACTTGGTAGGTTATACTACCTAGACCTTTTTTCCCCTCATTTTACCCTTTTTCCCCTCATACTATTTCAAGGGACTGTGAATCTCACTTAAAATAAGGTAAACATGATGCTTCTCTAATAAACACAATAGTTCAAAGATATAAGGCACGAAAGAAGCTCATTTTCTTGAGCCTATTTATGTTCTAAATTACAATCTTTGCCAATGCACAAGAATTATGCCTCTTTATTTTCCCATCCACATCACATGTTGATATATCTATTTGAGATGAATAAATAATGTCATACCAACACTAACATAACCAATCTATTTATTTTACACATACACCATCACAAATATGGAAAAATGTTGAAATAAACTAACATAACCAGTCTATTTATTTTACACATACACAATCAAAAATATAGAAAAATGCTAAAAGAAATTAACATAATCAGTCTATTCATCTTAAGCATACACCATCACAAATATGAAAAAATGCTAAGATAAAACTAACCAATCAAGTATGCATATACCATCACATAAATGGGAAAGGCTAGTCTAACTCAAATAACATGATCAACACTAACATCCAAATTAACATAGCATATGAAATCATCATCCATATCATCATCATAATCATAAGAAACACATCTCAAATAAACACATGGAAAAAAAATGAACATCTCATATACATAATATGTGATCAAAGTACATGTTCATCATAACATCACATATCTCTCTCAAAATATACATCTCACATCTTCAGCTTGTAGGCTGGTATACATGTGACATATATAATCAAAACTAGAAACCTCTAACACTCAAGGTCCTCAAGGTTCTCTGCATGGTCATGAGGAAGTAGGGCCATCACCATTCTTTGCCCGTCTACATCTGCATAAACTAGAAGCCATCACACATGACATCGACCTCTCCTACTCTCTGAACTCTAAATACGTATGTATCTATGGGAACTCTCTAATCAACCTCTCATAGTATGAAATCTCATCTAGGGTAGTCAAATATCTCACCATAGATACAGTCTATGGAGGACCCATAGCACTTGATGATGACCCAGACTGTACTGGTCCCTATGGTGGTGGAGGAAGAGGAGTAGCCTAGCCTGCTGCTCTTAGAATTTCTCTCTCTATTGTTACTATAGTCACCTGACCCTATAAAATAATCACTTGGCCCTATAGTGCTATAACTTGACCCTGTAGAGCTCCAATTTAACCCTATAACATCACCACCTACCCTTATAAGGCTAAAACCTATGCCTGGCTTATCTCTTGAGCTTGTACTACTATATCTCGAGCCTATTCTATTATATCTTAGGCCTCTAGCATTGTATCCCTCTCTCTAACTAACCCATATAAATATGGTGGTGGCCTTCTAACCTCTACCATTAGATGTAACCCTACCCACCAAGCTGTATAGGCCACTATACACCCTAGGTCCCCAACACCTAGCTTTACTGGTAGCTCCTCAAAATTTGGCCCATCTATCTCCTGGGAAATGTTAGGGGTGCCTCCATGTCATATTACCTATATCGATGGAAGGAAGGTAGAATATCTTATAGTAGCCTAAACTACCTCCTAACCTATGCCATGGGTACCATATCCAACTCACCGTCCTATCTCCCCCTGACCCATAGAGAACTTTGTAACCCAACAAGCTACTCTGCTTACTCTCTAAAAACTAGGTATATCAAATATGGTCTCCATAAAATATCTATAGGGATCAAGCCCTTGATCATACACTTATAGTAAGTAATGTCTCTCACCATGCCATCCACTCAGGTTTGTGCCATCCCCTCTCTCCACCATCTAAAACCAACTCTAAATCTAGCCAGGATAGTGGTAAGTAACCCCAGTGGTCATGTCACCATGATGTGCTCATATGCCCAACATTGTAGTAGATGACTGACACATAAACTATATCACCATCATAGCCTCAAACCCCACAGCTCTCTGTATAATTATGCCAAAAATACTAGACCTTAAGGAAAAAAAGGTTCACTTCTCAACCATATATGTAAGCACACCTATCAAAAAAATAAAAAATATCCCTCTATTTACATCTAGCAATGCATACACCATGATCCCAATCATCATCAAGATGTTCAGCCAATGTTGCTCCTCATCAGCAATATAAAATGGCTTATATGAAAAACTCATAGAGTGGTAAGTAACTTCACTGACATGCTCTCCATATAAAGTGACCATGTTTATATAATGCTCCTCTCTTGAGCATGTGAAGAGCTCCTCACCCTAAAGTGGTAGCCATATAATCCTATACACATCCTCCTGCATCACTGTCAACTCTTTGGTCGATAGAAAGTGTTGGTAGTATGATCCCACCTCTCAATCAATTTTATCATCAGAGACAAATCTCACATGACTTGATAGTACCATCATACTCCTCCTAATCCCATGGCCATCATATGCTCCCACTTGTTTGGAGTGACATCCCTCCTCATATGTGTCAATAGCCTTGACAGATCATCTTGTAGTGTCAACGTCATCCTCACCTACATCCATACACACAAATAACTCACATCACATACCTTTTAATATACTCTATCACTACCTTTTTTCCTTCCCACCAAGAGAACTACATTGGTCTGAGGTCCTAAAATGAGCTACGTAGGTAGCACTCAGATGACATAGGGTCTTCTGAGGTTAGCTTGGCCATATACCCACCTCACTAACTACCCTAGGCTTCACTACCTCTTTTTCTCTACCCTAGGCTTAACTACCTCTCTCTCTCTACCTTAGGCCTACCTACCTATCCCAACTCTAGGCCTCATAACCTATATTCTTGACTCTTGACACTGTGACTTGTCTTTTAAGTCTTAGACCTCTCAACCTATCTTAACTTACCCTTTTCTCTAAACACACATTTTTAGATCTTTTTCCTAGGTTCTGGGAGAACTACATTGGATTGAGGCCCTAAATTGGGCTATGTAGGGAACACTTAGATGACATGGGGTCTTCTGAGGTTAGCTCAGCCATTAGGCTAGTTGACTACTTTCATTGGAGATCTAAAACTTACCCTTTCTCCTATTTTACTACTTTTTAATAGTCATCGATGTCCACATTAATGCCAATGTCAATACTTTATCAACCTACATAATGGTCAACATTGATAGGAAACCAGTGACCTCAATGTCATGTCAACTGATGTCGGTCAACCTCATTGACATCGGTGACTGGTTCCACCCTAGGGCTAAACAACCCAAATATAACCTTACACATTTCCCCTAAAAACCTACCCACAAAACTGCCTAACTTATCCTATAACTACCCTAACCTAATTTCTACCCCTTTACTAACATTTTCCACACCCCCACCTCTTAATTAGCCTAAAAATTACAAATACCAATTCAAACTACTATAGGCTCTTATTTTATCTCTCAATGTCCTCCTGACTGGCACCACTGGCTCCTATGGTTATGTACCTCCCACTGGGTCCCTTCCTTGAGTTACCATCTCAAATCATTCTCAATATCTATTTCTTCTATCTAATCACAATTTTGTAAATGAGTTTGGTCAGTCACCAAACCACCCTTTTGTTAGGTTTGGTCAGCCATCAACATCAACATTCTTGACCTAATATGCTGACATCGATGCTTATGCCTATTGACATCAACAATGTTTCCCTAAGTTTACCAATGTCAACACTTTCTGTTACTGATATTAGCAAATGAAACTGATGTTACCACCATTCCTAATTTGTTTTTACCAACCAAGCACTCCCAACTTTTCAAACTTTACCCATACACTGGGGTAATTGGTGATCACATATATCTTCCCCAACCATGACAAAATGACATTGAAGATCACTTAAATCTTCACCGATGATGACTTTGCTTGAAGATCATGAATATTTTCTCAATCATTGACCCTTTTACACTACCCTTGCATTACTTATACTGAATGTTTATGCTATTCTGCTATAGTTGACTATTATGCACACACATGTATATTAGGTATTTTAGATGGAAACCACGCCCGTCCTATCACCCTCAACCCTTTTATGTTTCCTAGGGGCACTTCTTACCTTAGATACTTAGGACACATTAACCCTTGGAGTGACAACTTGGATTGTTTTGACCTATCAGCTATCACTTACAAGTTATGCTTTAGTTACTTCTTTCTAAGTCCTCCTTAACCTTGCTTGTTCTCAACATTGATGGCTATAGCTCATTGTGGTATATGTATATAAAGCGATACTCAATTCTATACTATTAACATAATTACCTTTTTATCAAACTGGTACCTAATTTTGATTTCTCCTCTATTGACTCCCATTTTGAGGGGGATACCTCATCCAATACTTGGAGCATCTAACTCCTATTTTTGTCTTGCAACATGTTAGTACAAATTACAAGACAAAAAGGGGCAAATGTAGACACCAAAATTATGTCACACACATGTGTGTAACTCCCTATTTTGAAACCCCCCTTAAGCCCATTTTAATAATAACAATTAATCTCCCTAACCCATATTTTAACCCCTCACATATTTAATTAATTTAAAATAATTAATTAAGTTTATTAAAAACCCCTGTTGCCACCTTACCTAGCCACCTCACGTTATGACTGATTCTCACTTGATGAGTCACCTCAAGCCTTGATCCCCTCATCCTAACTACCTAAGACTTATTCCCACTTCTAAACTAAATTCTTAAACAACAACTTCCTTCCTAACCTCTTATTTTTACCATTTTATAATAGGTGTCACTCTTGGCATGAAAAACAACAAAAAATAGGCCAAAAATAATAAGGTTTACCTATTCTAGGGCCACCGATGTTAGTCAACCCATGAACAACATTGGTGGGATCATCGACATCAGAAATATAAGCCAAGCCCCAACCTAAATTTTAGGTCAAAAAACTAAGAAAATTGATTCTTACGACATCTAGGCTCTTAACATTCTATTTTTGACATCTTTGTTTATAATCACCTTACATAATTCAATCATAATTAGCAACTGAGCCTTTGAAAACCAACATCACTCGCTTGTTCTCTTTGTTCAGGCATTCAAGTTTGGACTCCCTACTAGGGACCATCAACCTGGTACTTATCATTTAGCGACCACTAAAGCTACGTACGTCACTTATACTATAGGTTTTTTAAACATTTATTTTCTTGTTCTTCTTTATATCTACTCTACATTACTTTACACACTTCTGACCATGCCTCATAAGGGAGGTACAAATCTTCCTCACTTATTTCCCCTTAACCTGCCAATACCAAACTTCTGACCAAACCTACCCAAGCCATAATCTCTCTCTCATAACACTCCCAATCTCCCTGACCTAATCCAAACCATTTCCCAAACTCAAAAAAACCTTCTATAAGCTCTTAGACAATTATTGCCCCTATGACCTTGACAACCTAACCGACATAAATCACCTCACTACCAACCTTGATAGTATAATCGATATCAGTCACTCTCTTACGGATGTTAGTGACTTTGGATTCACTAGCCTCCTCAAAACCTACCTAGATAACTTCTACAATACAAACATAATACCTCACCTATACCCTATCACTCTCTACTACATACATGTTGTTAATAACGGTAATCTTATCTCTTTTTAACTCTTTATTTATCTCTCTTTTAGTTATTTATTATTCTTTTATCTCTCAAAAGTGGAATTTCATCTCTAGGGAAGTTTCACACTTCTTAGAACAAGTGTGTATCTTAGCAGCCCACTCATTTATCTACTAACAAACATCTTATAGTAGTGCTTTCTTACTTATAGGTAGTCCTCCCCAGCCAAAGAGGAGTGCTCACAATGTCTGGATATGGTGCACAAACTAAATCTAGGTTCATTCTAATCACTTATCCCTATCCTTCTTTCTATTTTCCTTTAGACTTAAAATAAACAAAATTTAGAGAAACAATGTCTAAACTCACGTGTTTATTATTCGATCTTGGACAACTCCATAATATAGATACTAGTTATGTTATCTCTTACCTAATTATGTGGTGTTTGGATACTTTGGACCTAGGACATATGGACCGATTGCAACTATACAAGTTTAGTTTATGGCATAAAGGGATGTTTTTAGTCACTTTGTTTTTCTAAGACTAATTTGGTATGTTTCTAATATTAGCCAATAATTTAATGGCCTTGTGATTGTGACATTGGTGACTATGATTAAATATGAATTTGTTGTTAGAGGATCCTTATTTGGTCTTCATTGAATGATATTTTATAAGATTATTTTTGGACATACAAGAGGGGGCCTTGCCCATGCATGGTTATAAATTATAATATTGTTTTAAAGCACTGCATTTGTATTCAAGATACACATTAACCATGGATAATGTTATATATTGTGTTATTTAAAAATTAATATATTAAAAAAAAGGTGGGGGAGGGGGAAGGGGCAGGGGAGGAAAGCAAGGGAGGCAAATGGCCCACTTGAGGGTTCAGTTGTCAAGAATTTTTGGAAATAGAGGGGACATTGCAAATTCATGGCATTTGGATGCTTTTTGATAATTTTAAAAATACTTAGGGCTTGTGAAGCTTGCTTTGAGAGAAAAGCTAATCATGGGTTAGGGAAAACTCAACACAGTTGGGGAGATTATTCATTGTGTTATAACAAAAAATGGAAAAAATAATATTCCATTGACTTATAGAGTTGATTAGTGTAAACATAAGTTTTTTAAACCCCATGCATAAAAAAATAGCCTCTAGTCGGTCTGTAAATTTTCCAGGTAAGATATATACTTTAGGGAGTAGGCATGCTAGACCAAGACCCTTAAATCCTTCCACCACAAGCAATAATGGTCTTAGGGAAATTAGAATAAAGGGAGAGGCACACCATATTGGGATGCTCAAGGGTATAGAAGGGGAAAATTCCATGGTTGAGTAGAATTAAAGTCACTAGTAGGTGGAACTCTCCTTTTTCTTATATCTAGATATACATGATATTCTTTAATATTTTAAGTTTCCTTGAGTATTAGCTCTTATAACTACCTATGATAATTTTTTTGACACTCAAACTTAGGTATTTTTGTTTGCATATAGAATTTTATTTCCCTGAATCCATGCTTAAAAGGGTATAATGATTTAATTTCTAGACTGGGGCATTTTTGTTCACATAGATAATTTTAATTCCTTGAATGCATGCATTAATGCATATAAATGATTGAATTTCAATATATGGTCCTTTTTTTTACATATAGTAATTTATTTTCCCGAATCCATGTTTTAATGGGAAAAATGGTTTAATTTTCAAATTCAGGCATTTATTTGTTCATGTAGAATTTTATTGTCTAACTTGGGCATTTTTATTTGTTAAAACCATGTTATAGATATATATGAGCATTATATTTTCAACCTAAGGAGAAATTAGACCTTGGCATTTAGTCATTTGGGAAAATTTTGCTTGAACTCATGATTGTTCATTTTGGAACCATGTTGAAGCTTAAAGGGTATTTATAAGGTAAATACAAACTTAGAATTTTGTATTCTACAAACAAGGGTTGGATCGGGAGAGGCATAGGCATGGTAGGCCCTAACATAGGAGAGAGTTGTGTTTATGGTGACAACCAGCCAACTAGGATAGGTATAGGCCCAAGTGGCCAATCTATAGTGACAAGTTTCTAGAATGAGATATCAGACTGCTTCTTTATAGTGTACTATTCATAGGGGCAAGTCATAGGCATTGATGGGTAGTGTGGCTGGGCCATAGGATAGACATGATAGAGCCCAACCTTAGATCTTAAACTATTATGTTTTGCATTTTATGTGTGTGTGTGTATTGACATTTTGATCTCATGAGTTGTACTTGGATTTGGATGTAGATGCATGGATATATTTCTTTTTAGCACATGTATTTAAATTTTATTGTATATGATATGGAAAATATATGATGAGTGGTTTCTTTTCTAGCATTATGTGACACACATGGATGGTTAAAAAGAAAAAAGAAAAATGATTTGGAAAAGTATAAGTAATCAAAACAAATGTAATACACACTATATCACGATGGGAAATGTGTAAAAATAAAATATGACTAAATATAATAAACTAAAGATGGTATAAAGAAACAAATGTTTTTAAATCATGTAAAATATTTGCAATAAATTAACACAATAAAAATCACACTATATCATGTTTGGAAGTATGAAAATGTTGAAATAAAATGGAAGGCACATGAAAAACCAATGGTATAAAAACAATTAAGTCAATCAATCATATTAATCACATTGGGAATTATAAAAATAAAGACAAAAATGTAAAATGAAATTAAATTGATCACACTAATTCAAGATGGGAAGTATGAAAAATTTAATAAAATGGTTACAAGCATACATGTAATTGAAAAATAAAAAAGTGAAATATTAATAAAGTAAGCATAAAACATAGTAAATCAAGATGGGAAGCATGTCAATGACGTGTAACTCATAATCAAACACCACTTATTTCAATTTTGACACATGTAATTTCATTATGATTTGATGATAGTAGGATCTGGATATTAGAATATTTTGTGAGGAGGGTATGTTCCTATCCATGGTCTTACATTGAAACTCATAAAATAGATATCAATGATGTGGACACAATAGTGGAAATTATTCTAAAATATGTAATGTGTTAATTTTTGAGGAAGACTTGGTCCTATCCATGGTCTTATACTGCAACTCACAAAGGGAAACCCTATGGGGAATGATCAGTTAAAAAAATAATATTTCTCAAGATAAAATATTAAGAATGTTGTAAATGAAAGAGGGAATATAAAAATCATGATATAGGTGTCTATGAGAAGACCTTAGGAAAAATGAGGCAAACTAGGTACACAAGAGAGACACTAAGAGTCTAGTGACCATAAAGATACAAAAGATACCTATTCACAATAAACACAAAGATATATATGAAAATAGGTGAGATACTAAGATCAACTCATGTTGGTTACATTAAAAATAAAAGAAAAATATACCTACCTTCCCATAACATATTCCCCATTCCTTAGGACCTCTTACAAAGCTATCAGTCTACTGTGAAGATTGCATACTTGTTTGAGAAAGTACATAGCACTAAAATATTTTTTTATTCTCCTTTCCTAAATTACTGGCCTACCTCACTCCAATGGACATCAACTCTATCATGAATCCAACTATGGACTTTGAGCTTCGATTATAAAAAGGAGATGTGCTATGAATCACTTCTTTTAACGTGATTTGAATTTTGAATTTATATGTTGCCTTTTATATCATTATCATTTATTTAAATGATTTGGCTTTTAAATTTTATGGCATTTATGATTACTCCTCCATATGGATTTGGAATAATCAACATGAATGATAGAAGTGATACACATGAACGAGCTTTAGAATTTGGTTAAAAGAAGCTAAGTATCTAAAGATATGACTGAATAAATACTTAGGCTTACCTATGAACCAATATGTTATCTCAAGTTTCAACTATATGCATGCATAATATGATAAAGGAGATAAGGGAATAAATGGAGATACAAATTAGATTGGTAAAATATGATTGTAATGAATGTCTTAGAAATAGGTTATGATACTAGTTATGTTTGGCTAGTGGTAACCTAATGTAGTTGTGAAATGATTGTTTGATTTTTATTATATGTATATTGGTAAATCTAGAATTATTTAGCATATGGTATTGATTTTTATGATTTGTTAGTGTAGAATTGTGATTCATTGAACCTTGTGCACATTTTAGATATCATTAGGTCATGGAGACCTAAGGGAGGAGTGGTGAATTAGGAATGCGAGTACTAAGAGATAGGAGTAGATGCTACTTAGACTCATATTGAATTAGTAGTTATTGAGTTTGGATGTGTTAGATGAACTTATCAAATCTGATATTTTATAGATGGACTTGTCAAATTTAGTCGTATGGCCATACACAAGTATATTATGCATGGGTATTCCATAATTTTGTATGGCTATGTAATCATTGAATAATGAAATAATAAGTTTATATCCTTTTGTAATCTACTAAAATACCTTACTATATATTTACCACATTATGCAATATAATTTATGAAATATAACTTATAGTGGTATAGTAATGCATATGAAATAAATACAACTTATCTATGTAGTATATTGGTATATTTAAATGGTATATGAAATATTTGGCAAGATTGATAGAACATATGGTTATTTAGACTAGAGTTTTCAAAAATGGTTATTTACATGACAAAAAGACTATGATATCCTCGACTACAATAATTGGTTGTTGATAGATTAGAAATATATTATCTCAAAATTTGGTCATCATGTTATTTTATCTAATGATTATTGGAACCCTTGGTTATCCTTGACTTAGATTATGAACAACAATTGAAATTAATTACAATGGTATACATTTGGAGGTTTTATGTACAGTGTATGTATTATACAAATATAGGTATTTTTAATAATAAGTTGCCAATAAGTTACACTGTCTAGGAATCTGACTGAGAACTGTAAAAGACTTTAGACATCTTTCAAACTATATCTTAGTATATTATTAAGTATATTTATGTATAAAATATACCTATCCAAGGATTTAGGATTCAATATAAAATTAAATTTTATGGGTGTATCGGGTTGTATACTTCTAAGTTTGCTTACAAATGTAAACCACTTAACCAAGAGATTTTGAAAGACTAGGAAAATTTTTAGGCTAACAAGGATTTTAGATGATTGTAATGATTATAGTATTTTATACATTGATGAATACTTATATATGATGCATAGCATAAATGCAATTAATATGTACAAGGGTGTATATATGAGAAGTATATCTTCACATGAATTTAAGTATCTAATTTTAATCTAAGGTATACCTAGGTGGTATAACCCATACTTATTTGATTATTATTTATGAGTGTGGGTTGTTTGGTTCTTATAATTATAAGTTTGCTTATGTGTAATGATGTAGTTGTGAACTATGATAGTATGGGATGTCAAGAGTACTACAGTATAAATGTATTTTATACCTGAATTGTATATGTTATAAATATTATGTTTAGACTATCATCTATGTAATGTGTGTGTGTTAGTTATTTCTATGAATAATATGTTTTGTGATAGTTAGTAGGAAATTATGTATGTGTGCATACAACCTTGAGAGTGTAATGAGTACTAAGATATAATATTATATGCTTTATGTAATCTATGATTTGCTTTGTTATCTCTAATTACTTGAATAGAAGTTTATGTTTCCATATTTTTAAGACTTCTTTATATGACTGTTTGTGGAAAACTTGCAGTTATGTCTTAGAATACAAGGTTATGGTAATATAGGTTATCGTGGAGTGTAGTATATTTGGAAACTAATTTTAGTAGATGGAATCTACATTTAAATGTGTTTATTTACCTGGATGGTAAAAACTATAGTCATTTTTTCTAGTATGGAATAAAATAGAATGTATTCGATAAAATAAATGTATGCTTTCATTATTCTTATGTTTAGCATATTGTGTGATGTGATTACCAGTAAGATGTAAACTATATGAATCTTGGGGTAAAATTATGTTACCAAATATCATTTTACTGATACTAAGTAAGGAGTGAGATGGACTTCACTAACTTACTAACATCACAATGCCAGATGAAGGCAATCCTAATCAATTGGTGTGTATGAATTTGATTGATGTATAGATCACTAATATTTGTAAATTACTATGAATAGTATGTTTAGTGACATTATCATTTTAAAATTATGCTTTACATGTTTGTGTGATATCTTGAAATAGAATGGGTTTTCTATGATATGCTACATGTTTAGCTTTAGAAATCATATAACACATGGTTACTTGTTACTCTAGATTTTTGCATATCACTATCTACCTATCCATGAAGGGAGGGCCATTCTTTGATAAGAGATTGTGTGAGAGATCTATGGTCCATGATTGGTATGTAAAATCACTTAGATGATGCTATCCTTCTCCACTATAGTACTTATTTGGAGTCTACACTTGAGATTATCAGAGATACATGAGTTGATTTGACTCAAGCTCCATGGAGCATAGTATCTATTTTTTTATATTAAAGGCTAAATGCCTAATGGAAATGTAACTGTATTATTTTGTTATACTTTAATAACAATAGCTATATTATTGTACCAATAATGACAAGATATTTATAATTAATTTATATGATTGTAGTATAATGCGTTTTCATATATTTATAGTGATCAGTGACTGTTAGATGACACTTGCTTATTTAAAGTTATCACTCTTGGATTATTTTGGTATGATCACTACATATATTCTCATGGTGTAATCTATTTATAATTTATGTGTTTAAAAACAATCACGTATTTATAGTTATCACCTAGTGGGGTTGTTACAATACCTCTTTATGATGCATCAAGGATTGAGATGCATTAACGGTGATGCTCATACAAGAGGGGGAGAATGTAATGCCTATTTTATCTATTTTCAACTTTTGGTTTTTTTAAGGCCCATTTTATGATCAGTTGAAATGCTTATTTTAGTATAAAAATTGGTAATGTTTATGGATAATTTTTTGGTTTAATCTTTTGAAATTTAAGTTATAACATTGAATCCCATAATGTTACCAAAAAAAATTGATATTAGGGCACATTTGGTTGCAATGAATTTTTGAACACTATCCAATGTACATATTAAAATGATATCAAATAAAGCAACCATGTTTTATATCCCATTATAGTTACTACAACTTACTAATATTCTTTATAATAAAGTGTAACAACTAGGTCATAGTGTAATGGTTAAGTGGGTATGATGGGAAAAATTTTAGTTTGAATCTAACTAGAGGTCAAGCAACCTAAAATAAGAACATACAATGAAAAAAACTTAAAATCTGCATCGTGATATGATGCAATAGCAAGAATTGCTTATTAGACACATATAATGATTGGTTGCATAAGAACTAGAACCCATAATTGTGTGCAAAGGCCCACCAACCTTTGTTTAATTAGTGCTTGTGTGTCTCTCTCTATATAGAGAGAGATAGAGGAGGGATGTATGTGTATGTATGGAGGTATAACCCAAGGAGAGATGTATGTGTGTGTATGGAAGTATAGTTCAAGGAGGGATGTATGTATGATCTAGAATGTATGTGTATATAGATTTGTGTGTATGGAGGTATAGCTCAAAGAAGGGTGTATATGTGATATGGGATGTGTGGGTGTGTGTGTATAAAATATGGTTATTGACTCACTTTACATCACTCTTCTTAACTACATGCTTTGCTCTTATTGACAACCAATCTCAAAGTCCTTTGGGCTTCTATTATACAATAACCCTATTTGATCTAATTTGCCCACATTTTTGGATTGAAAAATGTTTTCTTTTAATAATGTAAATATACATTGTTAATCTTAAAAAAATAGTGCCCTATGTTATGGTGTAATTTTTACGTGGATGCATTTATATTGGATCAACCTAGGTTCAAATCCCACTAATAGTGATGCAACGTACAACAGGTGACACATGATTGGCATCTTGTAAGATAGACAATTCAGAGACTAAACACCCTGATTATGTCCTAGATGGGGGTGGCCCCTTTCAATCTCTCATTAATAAATAAAATATAATTTAAAAAAAAATGTTTATACTCTTAACAATGCATCAAGGATGATGTTCATACAATATTAGGAGAATGTAATGCTCATTTTATCTATTTTATTATTATTGTTGAAACAATGATGGCCTTAGTCAAAGAAGATCATAAATTGGAATAAGTGTTATTTACATGTTTATTCTTTGATCTTGGACATCCTCGTAATAGAGCTACTAATTTTGGATATTTTTTGACCTAATATGCATGGACTGATCACAAACTATAAGAGTTTGGTTTATCACATAGAGTGATATTTTAGTTAATTTATTTTTTAAATCACAATTTATTATATTAATAATAATTTACAAATAGTTAATGACCTTGTGATTGTAACATTGAAAACTATGCTTGACTATGATTTTGTTTTTAGAGGATCCTTGTTTGGTCTTAACCAAACGATGTTTCATAAGTTTGGTCTTGGACATAAGATAGGGAACCTTTGCCTATGCATGGTTTTAATGCTTATGCTATAAGTTGTGTTATTTAACAGTTAATATAACAAGAGGGGGAATTATGGGATCATGGAATTTGGATGCTTTTTTGATAAATTGAAAAAAACTTGGGATTTACAAATCCAACATAGCTACAAGTTAGGGGAAACTCATTTCACTTGGAGAGATCATTCATTGTATCATTAAAAAATGAAAAAATATTATTTCATCAACCTAGAGAGTCAAATTAGGGTGGGTACATAGTTTTCAAACCTTAGGCATGGCAAAAAAAACTCTTAGTAGCCCTGCAAATTTGCCAACCAATTTGGATACTATGAGTATGTGTTAGATATGTGATAACAAAGTTAATTTTTGGATCCTTTTGCAACATGATTTATAATCCACTCCTTGATAAGGGGTGTGGGGGGGGTCCAGAGATAGTGACATTCTATAAAGGCCTCCTTTATGGGGGGGTAGGTGGGGGGAAGCACCCTTGAATAAAAAAATCAAGGAGACAAACCCCTATTTTTAAGAAGATAAATTGTCTTAGATTCTATTTTTAGATGAAAAGTCATAATGGCATTTTTCCACTCTATTTTTAGGAAGAGGAATCATAGCGGTGCTTTTCCAATTAGGCAAATTTATCTTTATGGATTTTTCATGTAATATACATAGCAAGTTCACATGTAATTTATTCATATTGGAATTAATAAAGCTTGATGTATTGCATAATGGATGTTTCCTTAGCTTGTAAATGTTTTGCCATGTAAATACTATGTTTTATCTCATGCATGTTGAGGATTTGTTTGTTTAATTATCTATGTAATTGAATTCTATTATTTTTACATAGTTTTAGAGTGTTTAGTTTCCTAACAAGTGGTATCAGAGTGAGGTTACTCTTATTATGCAACAACTATGTTTTAGATTTGGTGTTTTTTTGGCAGCATCAAATAGTGAAAGTTACAAATGCAAAGTTTGAGGTGGATAAGTTTAATGGTAAGAAAAACTTTGAGTTGTGGAATCTAAAATCACACGGTGTGTTAGTGCAATAGAGGATACACAAGGCCCTAAAAAAAAATATAAATAAACCTATGATGATGAATGATAATGACTGAGAAGAATATGATACAAAATCTCTCAGTATAGTATGATTGTGTTTAGTAGATGAGGTTCTTTTTAACATAGCTGAAGAAAAGACTATTGTAAATTTATAGACTAGATTAGAAGGCCCGTACATGAAAAAATCTATAACAAATTATATCTATTTGAATATTCAGCTGTATACATTATGAATGAAATAAGGTATGAAAATTATTGATCATTTAAATATTTTCTATACTCTATTATGCCAATTGACTAGTATTGGTGTGAAAGTGGATGAAGAAGACAAGGTAGTCACCTTGTTATGTACTTTACTATATTATTTGGATCATATAGTAAATTTTATTAGCTTTAGTAATGTTGATGAGCTTGACTATGATTCTATTTTGGGAACATTTTTTTTTAAGAGACGAGGAGAAAATCTAGTCTAGAGACTTCTACACTTGAAGCTATGGTTGCTAGGGGAAGATCGAGAGAAAGAGGGAAAAGCTACAAAGACATATCTAGATATAATTAAGAATCCATAAGATTAATGCAAAGTGATGGCACTGTGATAAATTAGGACATCTTTACAAGGATTTATGGAAAAGGCAATAATGTGAAAAGAAGGAAGAATTTGACAAGGAAGCAAATCATGTTGAAACAAGTGAAGGTATGAGTAATGAAGTTTAATCTATTTTTAATGTTTTCTCTTATCATCATTAATGGTTATTATATTGAGGTACTACACATCACATGTGTCCACATAATATTTGGTTTTCTTCTTACCAAACCCTTGACAAAAGTTCTATTCTTTTGGGAAATAAATTTTCTTGTAAGACTAAAGGTATTGGTAGCATTAAGATAAAAATGTTTGATGTTATAGTAAAGACTCTAATAGAAGTAAGACATACCATAACTTAAAAAAAAGTTGATTTAATTGAGTGAATTATATTTTTGTCATTATAAGTTCACAAGTCAAGGTGAAACGCTTAAGGTGTCTAAGGGTGCCTTAGTTGTAATGAATGGTCTAAAAGTTGGGAACCTTTACATATTGTAAGGGAGTGCATATATCATTCAAACAACTATGGTATCTAAAATAATAGAAGATCATATTTATCTATGGAATCTATGTTTGGGACACATGAGTGAGAAGGGGTTAAAGGTACTAAAAATCATGAGTTACTTCCTAATTTAAAATTTTTAGATTTGGATTTCTACAAGCACCATGTTTTTGGGAAACAAAGTAGATGGAAGTTTAGTGAAAGAAGTCATGTAAGGAAAGGTATTCTTTATTATATTCATTCTAATGTGTGGGGTCCAGCTCCTATAATTTTTATGGATGATCATTGTATTTTGTTACATTTATAGATGATTACTCTAGAAAAGTATGGGTTTAATGTCTAAAAAGAAAGTCTAATGTTTTAAGTGTATTTAAGAAATTTAAATCTTTGGTTGAGAAGAAAACTAGCAAGTCAATAAAATGTTTAAGAATAGATAATAAAGGTGAGATCACATCTTTGGAGTTTTAGAACTATTGCAAGGAATATGGGATTGAAAGGGATAAAACTGCCAATTACACATTGTTGGTTCCTAGTTGTACATCTCCCTAATCTAGACTTACACACTTGAATAAATGTGGGAAATAATGATGATAAACCCACTAGTATGTCATTGAAACTATGGAAGGGTTTGGCATCAAGAATAGACTAGACTAGAGAAAATGATGCAAAGGCACCTACAGAGGGTATGGTCATCTCCCTGCTACTTTTGGATATACTTGAACCAAGGTGAGAGGACATATGGGGTAGATTTCTCACATGGAGAGATTATGAAATTCAACCTCCATGGAGATTATCAGTATAAAGAGACACAAATATGACTAGAACACAACTACACTTGCTCACTCCACCCGAGAAGGGTTGTCACATAGAATGAGCAAATGTTTTAGGCTAGACACAAGCTACTAAAGATAGATTTGACAATGATTGCAACCTTTATTAAAAAGGATCTTCAACAACATAGGGGCTGAATAAAAGATTGTAATACTGGGCTTTAAAGCATAAAAACATAGACACATGCTAAATATTTAATGTTTATACATTTACAGGCAAATAACACTTAAGATATGCAAAGGGCATGTTATATGCATGGTAGGATAGGGTAGGATAACTAGTTATTTATAGAAAGGGAGGATGGTGCGATGGAGGTCTTAAAATAATAGGGATTCTTTCAATCATTCATGACATCACCTGATGCAAAGATGCATAAAACTTAAATGCAAGCTAATGGAACTACTAGGAGTTATTTGCCTTTACCCATTGAATCCATAAACCTAGGGTGTCCTAACAAGTTATTCAGTAACATATTTCTAAACATAATGCAGAAAGGGATTTATAACCTAGATCCAAGTCCAAGATGACAACCAATAATGATTAGGGAATGAGATATCCTATCAATAGCATTTGTACAACATATTATTGCACTTCTTCAAAATAAAATAGTAGAGAAACACATGCATTTTCATTAACTTTGAAAGAAAATATTGCATAAATCAACATTTCAAAATGTTGCCATGGGAACAAGCATGTTGGATTTTCTCCATGATGGATAGGGGAGTCATATAGACATGACATTAGAGCTTGCTAATGGTTGTATAGTGGCAAACACCTTAGCAAGTGAGATAAAATACACACAACATCTATCCCTAAATCTGGAAGAACCTATACTAATTAAGACACATACTAACACAATGACCAATACATTGGTCAACCAACCTCTAGAATAGAAGATAAGCCTTCTATTTATACTTTGTTTACTTTCTTGATTTTAAAATTATGGGTCATAATTTACAAAATTATAGAATAAGCCTTTAAGTCCACCAAGATGCTCTTAGATGGAAAATATTCCATGTCGTGCCTGAGATCTTCATCCATTTGACAAGAAATAATCATTGCTCTAACTACCTCTATAATGAATGGTGGAGATTTAAAGTATATCATTTGATCTTTTGGCTAAAAATGCCTTTTACATGAGCTGAAAGGAGGATATTCATTTGAGGATCCAAACAGATTTTGTCTTGATGTAGAACTACCTAAATATCCCCTTGATCATTTGCTTGGACAACTAGAAACTTCTTAGATAGTTTCCTTTTCCTTATGCATGCCATGAAATAACCTACTCTTATAATAATGGCTTGAGAATGATCCACAATCATGATTGGAAATATTCACTCTAGAATGAATCATGGACCTTCTTTTATGCTTTAACTCATTGCATGACCAGGAAAGAGCTATCAAGATTACTTTTAGACCAAAGCTTGCCACATACCAACATTTGGCCTACCACATCAGATCTAATTCGGAATCCATGGGTCCTTTAAAAAGTTTGTCTTAGCTTGCACCATTGGATCTTGCTGGGTTAGATCAATGCATGTTATTGGATTTCAATCCAAAGGATCAAACACCATCAGCTGCTCAATACCCTATATAATGTGGTTATAAGGCATTTCATCAATGTGTTCACTTTGGGCTCAGTCTCAAACCTTGAATTAATGCACCCCATTGATTAGAAGGTGTACACTGAACCACATAACATTGATTGATGGGAACATACTTGAGCCTTATCATGTACCGTAAGCTTGACCTTTTGAATTTGAACTCACACCATCCAATATCAATTACCTAATCAAACATGCTCCATCAAATCATGATCTAAGGGGTGAGGCATAATTGGATATTGCCTATTCTTAACCCTGAGTATGTGCCACTTAATAGTCCCATGGGCTTCTTGTGTTCCAATGACACTTTAACTTTGATCATGCATTATCAAATCATCCTACTCCATGCAAATGCATACCATTGGATCTAATTTCATTTGAAAATAAATGGCTACTTCACGGGATCTAAAATTGATGCTCACACGACCATCTTGGACATTTATATCCTAATGGCTAGTCCCTATAACTTAAAGTTGATATTCACATGCCCATAAAAAAACATCCACAAGATTGTCATACTTATAGTTCATAAATATTTCTTTAAGGACTTTATTCCATGAAATTTTGATCAACAAGATTTTTGTCTTCGGCATTCCTATTTGCTTCAGTGCCTCTACTTTGGGATTTTATTTATCCTCAACATAGTTATCCTAAAAAAATTATTTTGGGCATTCTGTCAGGACATTTGTCTTGGATAAAATATCCAAAACAATTTCCCTAAAGGGTTTTGACTTTATACTTTTCCCACAAGAATTGAGTCTTTAGCATTTTATCTTCATCAAGATAATTGTTTTTGGACATTTTGTCTCAGATAATTTCCTCATAGAAATTGAGCTTTAAATTTTTCTCAAAAGAATTGGACCTCTGCACTTTTATTAAAAGAATTAGGATTTATCTCCTTGTGTCTTTGTCGAGACAATTGTTTCAAATAGTTTATTTGAAATAATTTCCCTGTAGAATTTGAACATGGTACTTTTCCCAAAGAAATGCAATTATTTTAGACTTTTTACTTAGGCAAAATGATTGAAAGGAATTGGAATTTTAATCCATAACAAATTTTCTAAAAGTATAGTTTAGCCATTTGAACATGCCTTTTAGAAGTTTTGCCAAGTGCACTTGCCCTACAAAATTTCCCTTTAGCCTTTTGGAATGGTCCCTTAGATCTTTTTAAAGTGCCCTTCAATAATTTTGCAAGGGAAAATGCCTAAGGAAATGATCCTTTGGAAGTTTTTTAAAGGCAAAATGACCCTTCTGCAAGTGTCCTTCATAAAAATTTTGAGGGCAAAATGCCTAAAGGAAATGACCCTTCGAAAGTTTTGTAAAAGAAAAATGACCCTTTGGGATTTTTGTGTGGATAAAATGCCCAAAAAAATTAACCCTTTGAGATTTTTATGCAGACAAAATGCCTAAAGGAATAATCCTTCAAACTTTTCTTGTGGACAAAATTCCCTAAAGAATAATCCTTCAAACTTTCTGTAGACACTTTGGCCAAAATAAATAAGTCCTTACAATTATTTCATGCATTTTGTGCAAGTAAAATGCCAAAAAGGCAAGTGCCCTTCAGACTTTTTACTATGAACAAAAAGTCCAAAAAAAATGACCCAAAATAATAGAAATATCCCTTCATGATTTTTATGCAGATAAAATGCTTGAAAGAAATGGCCCTTCAGGCTTTTTGTGTGGATAAAAAACCTAAAAGAATATGGCCTTCAGACAATTTACACAAACACTTTTTTTGAAAGAATTTAAGGGATTGTACCAAGTAAAGACCAAATTAACATAAGGAAATACTTGATGCAAAGTGCCCGAAGGAAAAACACTAAGGACCAAATTAAATATCCACTTAAACATGAACTTGACCTTTTCAAAGAATACTTTGAAATAATAATTGGGCAAATGAGTTAGATATTAATATTCAATTTGGCTAAGGGCTTGGGAAATTTCATTTGACAAGGGCACAATTGCTTCAATGCAATTTTGGGCACTAAAACTGGTTCTCACTTAGGGATGCATACCCCTTCCAAGTGTACAAAGAACCCTAGACTGTAGGATCAGGTGCTAATCCATTTGGATATAGAGTCAAGACTTAGTAATTTTTAGTAAACATCCATGAAGGCTCAATAAAACACGATAAAATTACAAACATAGATTAGGAGGATCTAGAAACAAACACACAACAAAAGGAATGGAAAATAACTATACAAACGAGGCCCAAAATAGAGGGACAATAAAACAACATAAGGATAAAGAAATAAAACACTATACAATATGGTACATTATCTAGACTCAATTGAGGAAATGCTTCAGATGCTTTCCACTATCTAGAGGCTCTAGAATATTTCCATCCCTTAATCTCTTTAAATCTTCTAGTAGCTTGGTGGCCAAGATGAAGTAAAACAATCTCTACACATGCTTGAAGTTCTTGCTGCTAGGCTATAATAAGATGACGTTTTGAAGCTAATCCTCACTGCATTGTCTCAAGTCTAGATAAGAACAAGCTAACATATTTTGGTACTCCTTTAGTTGTTGTAATTAAACATGTTTCTTAGATAGAATCATGTGAGTACTAAGTAAGAGTGCATTAAGATCAACAATATAAATTTTGCACTCAAAGTACTACCTGAAAGAAAATTAAAAGAATTCATCCTTAGGGGTAGAAAATAGAACCCCATCTTCATTGAATGACATCTTCAAAATAGCACCCTTATTGTCAATCCTAGCATCAAGAACTACTATTGCTCAATAGTATGCACATTCCTAACAGAGTCACCCAATTTTACACCCATGTCCAATACTTCTTTCAAAGAACACTCTGGATCTTCAATTGCATCATGATTTGGTAACTCACATGATTGTGTTCTACTATCACAAGTAAACTCAGATGTTGGGACTCTCTTGACCACACTCAAAAAAAATTCTATAGTAGCAACAAACATCATTTCTATGGAGACAAAAAACTAACCTAGGGAGTCTTGACAATCGAACATAAAGATCTCATATTCGAGTGATGCATTCTTAGGTTCATCTGAATCTTCATCATTTGGTTCAAGTATATCACATGGGGGACGTGGGAGGAAGCACTTGTCACACCAATCAATGTCAAGATCAAAATCCATAACATTTACTTTGGCATTTAACATATCAAGCACTTCTATTTCAGCCTCTAAACTTGTCTCCATCTTTGATGCAAAGATAATGGTGAGACAAGGTTCTAACAAGTCACCTTTGAAGGATGATCTCAATCCTTCTAGATTTTCAAGCAATAGAAAAAATACTAAAAGATGAAAAGAATACATTCAAAATAGGCACTAATCTTCCTTGAAGCCAAAAAATAAAGTCAGAGTCACCATTAGAATCAAAGTTCTAGAATATAACATTTAACAAATCATTGTGATACACGCTAAAAATAAACTTTACTAAAATTAATGAGATAGAAATCAATGACACTAATTTTTTTTAAAATAACGTTCAAAAGGGAAAAAGGCACCTTCCAACATGTAATACTAATAAATCTTTTCTTTGAACTCAACAGAAGTCAATTATCAAGCCCCAAGAAAACCTAGGAGATCCCCAGTGGAGTGATGTAATATTGGCAACCAAGATAGTCCCATTGTAGTAAATAATAGTAGATAACTTTACAAGATGAAATAACTACAACTTTAGCTCTCTAAAAGAGTTCCAACAAGGGTGACAAGGATTGTCTTTCTTGTCCCCAATAATAGCACCCAAAAGAGTGTTGTTGACAGATCAAAGACAATCAAATTAATGAAGATACAGGTAGAGAAATTTCAAACTGACAACTCTTTGCAAGAGTCCCTAGTAACACAAGTGACAAGAATTATCCTTAGCAATGATGATAGTTAAGTGTTTGTTCTCGGTTGTACACCTCTTTCACTCAACTTTGCACACTTGAATCAAATGGCAAACAAAGATGAAAACCCACTAGAATGTCATTGTAGCCAAGGGAGGATTTGACATCTAGAATGGATCAAAATATAAAATGACTGAGAGGCATTGATAAAGGGTATGGTCAGCTCCCTACTACTTTTGGCTCTGCTTGGACCAAGGTGAGAGGACCTATAGGGTATCTTGATCACATAGAGAGATTATACAATTAAATCTCCATGGGGATTATTAGCACAAAGAGGCATAAATCCAACTAGAACACAACCAAACTCGCTCACACCATCCAAGAAGGGTTATAACATGGAATGAGTAAATGTTCTAGGCTAGATACAAGCTACTAAAGAAATATATGAATATTAATGAAACCTTCATTAGAAAGAATCTTCAATAACACAAGGGCTGAATAAAAGATTACAATGCTAGCTTCAAAGCATAAAATGTAGACACATAAGATATGCATCTGTAAGAAAATAACACTTAATATATGTAAAGGGTGTATTATTTTCAAGTTAGGATAGGGTAAGATAAGTTGATAGTTATAAAAAAGGGGAGGGTGGTGTGATGGAGGTCTTCAATTAGCATGTATTTTTGTAATCATTCATGACATCATTTATGATAAAGATGCAAAAAAATTACATGCAAGCTAATGAAACTACCAAGAGTTATTTGTTTTTTTCCATTGAATCTATAATCTTAGGGTTCCCTAACAAGTTATTTAGCAACACATTTCCAAATAGGATGCAGAAATGGATATATGATCTAGTTCTAAGCCCAATATGATAACCAATAATGAGCAGGGAAGGATATTTCCTATCAATAACATTTGTAAAACACATTACTGCACTTCATCAATAGAAAACAATAGAGAACCACATGCATTTTCATTAAATTTTCAAGAAAATATATCATACATCAATGTTTTAAAATGCTACCATGGGGACAAGCATGGTGGATTTGCTCCATGCTAGATAGGGGAGACATATAAAGATGCTCTTAAATCTTACTAATGGATGTATAACTACAACCACCTTTCTAAGAGAGATAAAACACACATAATAATGGTCTTATAATGTGGAAGAGCATATACTAAGGAAGATATGGACCAACATAATAACCAACACAATGGCCAACCAACCTCTAGAATCGAAGACACACCTTCTATTTATAAATTTTTTACCTTTATCTATTCTAGAACAATGGGTCATAATTTGTAAAATTACAGAATAAGCCTTCAATTATGTCAAGATGCTCCTAGTTGGAAAATATTCCATGCCATGCCTAAGATCTTCATCCATTTTCTAGGAAATAATCATTACTCTAACTGCTTCTACAATTAATGATGGATTTGGAGCATATCATTTGATCTTTTGGAAAAAAATGCCTTTCACATGAGCTAGAAGGAGGATATTGATTTGAAGAGCCAAACATATTTTATCTTGATGTAGAACTTCTTGAAGATCCCTTTGATCATTTGCTTGGACAACTGGAAACTTCTTGAACAATTGCCCTTTCCTTATGCATGTTATAAAGTAACCTAATCTTGAAATGATGGCTCAAGAATGATTAGATAGTGATATAAAATAAATAATGATCCATGTTCATGATTATAAATATTCATTCTAGAATAACTCATGGACCTTTTTATGTGTTTTGACTCATTTCCTGAGTAGGAAAGAGCCATCAAGTTTAATTTTAGACCAAAACTTGCCACATACCAACATCTGACATGCCATATCAGATCTAACTAGGCATCCATGGGCTCTAAGAGTGACAAAGTCAATTAATCAGCTTTATTCTAGACATTTATCACTTTTTCATGCAATTTGGGCCCTTTGAAAAGTTTTTCTTATCTCAAACATTAGATCTTGCTAGGCTAGATCAATGTATGCCATTGGATTTTGATCCAAAGGATCAAATGCCATTAGATGATTAATACCCTGTATAACATGGTTATAATGCATGTCATCAATCTATTCACTTTGGGCTTGATTTAAAACCTTGACTTAATGCACCCCATTGATTAGAAGATATACACTTAACCACATACCATCAATTGATGGGAACATGCTCAAGCCTTATCATGCACTAGAAGCTTGACCTTTTGAATTTAAAATTGCACCATCCAATATTGATTGATTGAACATACACACTCTATTGGATCATGATCTAAAGGGTGGAACATCATTAGATATTAACTATTCTTGGCCCCAAAGATGTGCCACTTAGTAACCTTACAAGATTCCTATGTTCCTTTAAATTTTTAGCTTTGATCATGCACCATCAGATCATCCTACTCCACACAAATGCATGTTGTTAGATATGCCTTAATTTAAAAATAAACAACTACTTCATAAGGTCTAAAATTGATATTTACATGACTGTCTTTGAATATTTTAATCCTAATGGCTAGTCCATACATCTTAAATTTTTTGTCCACATGCTCGTCAAAAGACATCCATGAGACCATCAAGAGGGAGAGGGAGAGGGAGAGGCCAACCCCAATATATAGAGCCCATTAAACTCTATAGGGTGGTCCTAAATATTTAGTTTTCTATATGCGAGTTAGTTTAAATATAGAGGGGCTAAATATTTGGGAGAGGGGTAGCAGCTATGGCTATATAGATTTAGTTAGAGTAATCCCTTTAAATCCATATATGGTGACCCCTATCTATCTTTATCTATGGGGGAATGACTACCTGTAATTCATAAATATTTATTTAGGACTTTGTTTCATGGTAATTGGATTAATGAGCACTTTATTTTTGGCATTCTTGTTTACTTCTCTAGCCTTTCTATCTTTGGCTTCTTTGTCTTTAGCTTTTCTTTAGCACAATTATCTCACAATAATCCTTTTGGGCATTATATCAGGATAATTATTTTGGATAAAATGTCCAAGATAATTTCCATGACAGATTTTGACTTCACACTTCCCCTACAAGAATTGATTCTTTGCTCTCTTGTCTTCATCAAGATAATTATTTCAAACATTTTATCTGAAATAATTTCCCCACAGAAATTGAGCTTTGCAACTTTTGCCAAAGGAATTGGACCTTTGTACTTTTTGTCTTTGTCAAGATAATTTTTTTGAACATTTTATTTGAAATAATTTCTACATATAAATTTAACTTGGTACTTTTCTTTAAGAAATGCAATTCTTTTAGACTTTTTACATGGGCAAGATGTCCAAAGGAAATAGGATTTCTATTCCATGTCAAATTTACCAAAAGTATATTTTGGGCCCTTTAAACATACCCTTCATAATTTTTTTCAAGGGTACTTGCCCTACAGAATTAACCTTTAGCATTTTGGAATGGTCCTTTAATCTCTTGAAAATGTCCTTCAAACTTATTGAAAGTGTCCTTCAAATCTTTTGAAAGTGCCTTTCAGAATTTTTGAAGGTACCCTTTGGGAATTTTACAAGGGAAAAAAGCTCGAAGGAAATGACCCTTCAAAAATTTTACAAAGGAAAAATGACCCTTCTACATGTATAATTTAGGACTTTTTCAAGGGTAAAATGCCCGAAGGAAATGACCCTTTAGAAATTTTGCAAAGGTAAAATAACCCTTCAAGACTTTTGTAGATACTTTTACTGAAGTAAATAAGTCCTTACAATTCTTTTGGGGATTTTGTGTAGGCAAAATGATCGAAGGGTAAGTGCCCTTCAAAAAATTTATTTTAGACAAAAATTTCAAAACAAATGACCTGAAATAATGGAAATAACCCTTTGAGCTTTTTGTACAGATAAACTACCTAAAGGAAATGACCCTTTGAGCTTTTTGTGTGGAAAAACATCCTAAAGGAATATGTCCTCCAGATAATTTGTGTGATCACTTATTCCAAGAGTCTCTAAGGACTTTGCACCAAAAATAGACCAAATTAACATAAGGAAATACCTGATGCAAAGTGCCTAAAGGAAATACACTAAAGAAAGACCAAGTTAAATCACCTATCCTCTTAAACATGAACTTGACCTTTTCAAAAAAACACTTTGAAACAAAAGTTGGACTAATGACTTAGACATTGATATTTGATAAGGGCCCAATTACTTTTTTGCAATTTTGGGCACTATCACTAGCTCTCACCTAGGGATTCATACCCCCTGCAGGTGTGCAAAGAAACACATAACATAATACCAAATGCCATCCATTGGGCTATAGAATCAAGACGTAGTAATTTTCAGAAAACATTCATGAAGGCTCAACAAAAAATTGTAGAATTAAAAAAAATAGATTAGGAGGATCTAAAAATGAACACATGATGGAAACATAAAAGGAATGAAAAAAATACAAACAAGACTGAAAATAGAGGGGTAACAAAATAATAGAAAGACAAAGAAATAAAACACTATATAATATGTACATTTCCAAGACTCAAATGAGGAAATGCTTTGGATGCCTATCATTATATGGCAGCTCTAAAATTCTACCATCCCTTAATCTCTATATTTTTTAGTAGCTTTGTGGCCAAGATGAAGTAAACTAATCTTTGCACTTGCCCAAAGGTACTACTGCTAGGCTATAATAGGATGACACATTGAATCAAATCCTCTCTACATGGCCTCAAGTCTAGATAAGACTAAGATAAAATATATTGGTACCTTTTCATAAACCATAAATAAACATGCTTCTCAGTCACAATCATGTGAGTACCAAGCAAGAGTGTATCAAGATCAATAATCTCAATTGTGCACTCAAAGTACTAATTGAAAGGGGTCTAGAACTTTTCATCTTCTATGGCATAAAATACAACCCCATATTCATTGAATGACATCTTCCAAACAATACCCTTGTTGTCAATCCCAACATCAATAATTACTAGTTGCTTAACAACATCCATACTCCTAATAGGGCTACCCAATGCTACAAACATGTCTAGCTCTTCTTTCAAAGTAGACTTATGATCTTCAATTACATCATGATTGGGTAACTCATTTGCTTGTGTCATTATATCTTCAAAAGAAAACTCATATGTTAGGACCCTCTTGACCACACTCTAAAACTATTCTACAATAGTAGCAAACATCATTTTTGCAGAGGTAGAAAACTTACCTGGGGAGCCTTAACAATCAAACATATAAATCTCATAATCGGTGAATCTTCATCAATTAGTTCAACAATATCATAGGGGGGATGTGGGAAGATACACTTATCACACCAATCAATGTCAAGATCAAAATCAACAACATTTACTTTGGCATTTAACAAATCCGACACTTCCATTTTGACCTCCAAACTTGTCTCCTTCATATTTGATGCAAACATATTGGTGAGACAAGGTTCTGATGAGTCATATTTGAAGGATGATATCAATCGTTCTAGCTTTGCAAGTAATAGAAAAAGATACTCAA
Organism: Torreya grandis; assembly: GCA_037957365.1. NCBI lineage: Eukaryota > Viridiplantae > Streptophyta > Pinopsida > Cupressales > Taxaceae > Torreya > Torreya grandis. The sequence goes on from JARHVA010000135.1 coordinate 925,184, forward strand.
AGCTGAAATGAAGATATTTAAAATAGGCACTGATCTTCCTTCAAACCAAAAAATGAAGTCAGAGTCCCCACTAGAATAAAAAATTCTAAAATATAATAGTTAACAAATTATTGTGATACATGCTAAAAAGAAACTTTGCTGATCTTAATGATATATAAAATAAAGACACTAAAATTTTCAAAATAATGTTCAAAAAGGAAAAGACACCTTCCAACATGTAATATTTTTAACTCTTTATAACAAATGTAGTATAAGTCAATTATCAAGCCTCAAGAATTCTTGGCATGTCCCTAGTGGAGTGATGCAACATTGACAACTAAGATATTCCAAATGTAGCAAACATCAAGCAAAGAACCTTGAAATTTGAAATACTTACATCTCTAGCTCTTTGTAAGAGTCCCCAAAAACATGGGTGATAAGAATTATTCCCTAATAATAGCATTATAAGAGTGTCATTGATAGACCAAAGATAATCAGTTCAATGAAGATACAGGCAAAGAACTTTCAAACTGATATCATCTCTTTGCAATAGTCCCTGATAACACGAGTGACAATAATTATCCCCAACAATGGTGATAGAAGATTTTTATTGATGGACTAAAGATAATTAGATCAATGAAGGTACAAGTAGAGAACGTTTAAACTGATAGTAACTCTCTGTAAGAGTCTCAGGTAATATGGGTGATAAGAATTATCCCTGACAAGGGCACCTGAAGAGTGTTGGTTCCCAATTATACACCTCCCTAATCTAGACTTACAAACTTGAATAAATGTGGCAAACAATGATGAGAAACCTGCTAGTATGTCATTGTAGATGAGGAAGGGTTTGGCATCAAAAATGGACTAGACTGGAGAAAATGACTGAGAGGCACCTATAGAGAGTATGGTCAGTTCCCTACTACTTTTGGCTCTACTTGAACTAAGGTGAGAGGACCTATAGGGAATCTTGCTCACATGGAGAGATTCTGCAATTCAACCTCCATGAGGATTATCAATACAGAGAGACACAAATCTGACCAAAACACAACCAAATTTGATCACTCCACCCGAGAAGGGTTGTCACAAAGAATGAGCAAATGTTATTGGCCAGACATAAGTTAATAAAGACATATTTGAAAGTGATTACAATCTTTATGTTGATGTTTAAAATTGTGCTTTGTTTCAGACACCAACAATCAAAAGTTTCAAGATGTGGGACATGCGACTTGAAACAACCTCCAAATTTTTAAGAAGCTGGTCTCTTCTTTATATCAAGTGTTGGGGGAAAAGGGATGGGAATTTAAACAAAAACGCAAATGCAAAGAAAGAAAATCTAACTATGGCAATGTGCCTGAATGTAATTCGACGTTAATCCTGAGCACAATGAAACTATATGTAGGATTCATTTACATTTAAGAGCAAACAAGTGCATGATCCATGTAAAAGATTAAAAGAATAGAAACAGAGGCTCACAACGTAGACTTCTTTTGCTGAAATATAAAAATGTCAACAAAGGCATAGGGTTCAATCTTCTTAATTGAATTTTATGATCACATAAGAGGCGTAGAAACACGTACAGTTATGTAAACCTTCCAAATCAAGAAAATGAGACAAAATCAAATGACATTCATAATCACAATTCTAGAAAATCTACAGTCTAGACTACTTTTGTAAATGACACAGATAATATCAACAAAGGCATAGGGTTAAATTTCATTATTTGAATCTTCCAGTCATACAAAAGGTGCAGAAACATGTATAGTCATATAAACCTTTCAACTCAATAAAATGAGACAAAAGCAAATGATATTACTTAGCCATAGCTCTAGAAAGTCTAAAACTTATTACAATAATTCTATATTTAGAAATTCTCTCTCTCCATATCTTATTCCCCATGGTGATCCATGCACTCCTATTTATAGCCTCAGATCTCTCATTCCATCACCTCCTTTCCTACACAATTGTCTATTCTACCTTTATCTCATAGGGGACAAATAGATGATGCTTTCAATGTTTGCATGCCCTAAATATCTACCCAATAAACTGCTCCATCTACTAGAAATAACTCCCACTGAATCTCCCTCTTTGTCTCTTCCTCCTCTTGATCTTGGCCTTGGATTCCCTCCATATTGTTCATGCATTCCCAAACTTACAGCCCAAATTGAACTCTAACTGAGCTAGAAGTGTCTATCAGAAGATAGTTCTTAGATTTTGAAACATTCTATTTCCCTATAGTTCTATTGCTGAAACATATACACAAGACACTATGTTCTATTAATGGAAGAGGACACTTAGTCAATTCCCTAAAAATCTTCTTATTACTTCATGAGATATCACAGGATGACACATGTCGTGTTTTGTAGCAACTATCAAAGACACATGGCATTTTCTACATAACTTATACTCTTTTGTGTATTGGCTCAATATCGTTCTACCTTTGACACTTGTCACCATCCGCTTCCTCGAAATCTCAATAGCTTGAAAGAAAATAAGACCCACAACATCTCTTAGCTGAATAACTTTAAAAAGGGCAAAGGGACAGGTGGTAATCTCTACTTGCTTCAACAAAGGACACGTGGCAATCTTTGCTACTCCTTAGCTATACTGTGGAAATGTTTGGGACACATGTTAGGCTCCTACGGATGGTAACACTTGGCAAATTCTGTAGACTTTTAGAAATAAAACCTGAGACCCACCATAGTCTTTATTCAGAAATGAAAAATGAAGAAGACCTTTTAGATGGTTGCACGTGGTAGCTTCTGTTGCTTCTGGAAATATACGTGGCATCTTCTGCTTCTTCTAGGAATATATGTGGCATCTTTCGCTTCTTCTAGGAATGGAGTAGAAAAGGGGCTCGGTGGATGACATTTGGCAGCCTCTGCTTGAATGGTTTGGTTGTGCCTCACTTCTTTTTGAAAGGGCACTTGATCCCTTTGGTTTTTTGGGATGCTCCTTTAAATTTCCCGATTGTACTACACTATTGAACTAACTGATTGAACCAAAAATGGTTCAATGGTTCAACGCTGCGTGTTGTTTACACATGAACTAAGGCATTGAACCAAGGATATTAAACTAAGGCTTTGAACCAAGGCATTGAACTGAACATATTTTGGATGCCGACACATGGTGACTTTTTCTCTCTTCAGCTAGGATACGTGGTAGCTTCCATCACTTTTAGAAAAACAACACTGAGACCTTCCGCTATTGCCACTTGGTGCTTTCTACCTAATCTTGATACTTAGCCTTTTAAAATCCTTCTGCTGCAAAGAGATAAAACATGGGTGCAGATATGTAACCATAGACACTAACACTTGGCATGTTCCACTGAGTCACTGTGAGATATGTGGCACATTCTGACCAACTCATAGAAAATATGAAAGATGCCTCAGACAATAACACTTGGCAGTTTCCTTGAGAAAGGATGCCTCGATTGATGACACTTGTCAACTTCTGCTCAACTTCAACACTTAGGCAAAAATTAATCAAAAGGAAAATAGAGCTCATGCTCTATTTCATGACTTTGCCATCTTGGACCAAAGAATGTGAAAGCAAAATTTTGTGGCACACGACTGAAAAATAGAATGCAACGTAGAGTAAAATTTTACTCTACAGTTGCTGGTGACCCTGAGGACTTTTGAGCCTACTCAAAAAGAAACCACGACTCTTGCTAGATCAAAATTTCAAAATAACAGCTTCAACAACGTTGTCTGGTAGGAAAACCCCTCTTCATCAGATAACCCTTACTTATTTTGCAATTCATTGAAGGCTAAATCAAGGTTAATGATATCTTTGTGTGAAAAGTTTTGAAAAGTTTTGAATAGTGGCCTTCAATTTGAATTCAAGCTGGGAAATAGGAACAAAGACAGCTTCTACTTTAGGGACTGATGAATCATCCCTTAGATCTTGGAAAACTATTTGATCATTCTATCTGGCCAATAGCAATGGTTCAATTTCTTCTACCATCAGCACGGTATCATCATCAGGAAATGGAGAAGGAAGACCTAATTGCACTAGACCTTCAACATGCTGATTCATCTTGTTGATTCCTTCATGACATCTAGAAGCTCCTTGCAATTTTTAGTTGTGGAATTACAACTGAGAACCTCATTTACTCACTTAGCAGTGACCATTTTGTCATTAATTCTTGCTACTGACAATGTTGCATCTATTACATCATAAAGCTTTTACAGCAATGTTTGCAAGTCTGTTACTCTCTCAAAGATTGTAGCCAGAGTATTTACAACTAAATTCTCCATCTTTTTACATAATTTATATGCATTTAGCAGGAAGGTGAGAGATGGCCTAAGTTGAATAATCTCTGAAGAGATTCTCTTCCACATGGATTCATATAGCTCCCTTACTAGACTTAATACTCTCACACTCTTTGGCCTATTGGCCAACTCTAGTGTCAATTTTGCTACTCTCTATTGCTCTGAGTGAAATTGGGATATTATGATTGCAGTGTTATTCTATTCAGCCAACAGCTTTTGTTGTAATTGGGTAACTTACAACAGGTGTTCCTCACACTTTCCTTGTAGTGCTACCTTTTCATGCCTGAGGGATGTTATCGCATTCTTTACCTGTGTGAGCTCTACCTTTAAAGAATCATTATGGGCTTGAACTACCTGGTGAGTCTGAAGAGAAACAATAGTTTTCAACTATTTATTTAGATTCTCTACCTCATTATTTTTTCTATTGATTTTTGAGGTCAGACTATCACAGTTTGCCTTTTCCTTTGCTAGCTCGACTTCCATCTTTTGTAGCCTTCTTGATATCTTCAAATAATCTTCAGTAACTGTAGAAGTAGATTCAGTTAGTAGCTCAACTTTTTCCTATGGCCTGAAGAGTGACATGTCAATGGCCATAACATTCATCATGTAATCTTCTAGCTGCATCTGCTCCATTGGCTTTATTACATTTGGCAACAAATGAGCCACCATTAATTACTATTGGATGGGGTCAAATTATGACCATAAATGGGGTGTAGCCAAATTTTTATTCTCCTTGATATTCTTCTTCTCCCTTCGGGCTTTCCTTACCTTCCTAGTAGCATCTACTTAGGTCTGGAAGGTCGAAGGAGAGGCGATGTGCCCACCCACAAAAGGATGTCCCTGTGGTAGACCATATTGAATAGCCAATTGTTGGCTATAAGCAATCTAAGGGAAAGGTTTCTTGGGAGTAGAAGGGGAGAAATAGGGTAATGTTAAGGCCTAAGGTGGCACTGATGGGATGAAGTGAGAAATGGGAGAGGCAGAAGTGACAGGGGAAGAAATAGGCTGAGAAGGAGAGCGAGGAGTAGCACTTACTTAAGGAGCAATTATAGTACCCTTTAATTGGCACTGTGAGGTGTCTGTCTCTTCCTTTGAAGCTAATTGAAATTGCACCCTCTTCCATTTCTTAGGTGTCTCTTCTTCTGGCTGTATTTTTGCTCCTTTCAATGAGGCTTGTGACTCCTAGCTTGACCTGGCCCTAGCTTCCTATCCTTCACCTGGTGTAGGCAAATTACCTATCTCTGGGCTAGATGCAGGGGAGAGATGACACTCATCCCATAGTTCTTCCCATCTTTCATCTATGTCTACATTCCCAAAAGAATGGGTTGTTTGACAAATTTCCTGCCTATACTTCTAATAGGCCTCTATCTTCTCAGTATCCAAATCTTTATTCTTTAATGCTCTCCTTAAGCTAGAAGTAATTCTGACTTTAGGATCATACTTTCTCTGCTTAACATAGAATGTCTCCTATGGCCTATTCTTTGGAAGTGGCAAGTCTGTTAACTCAACATAAAATCTAGGATTGTCTTCCCTAGGATTTTTTTTGGTTTCCCAAAAAGGGTGACCTTCATGCACAATTCTGGTTGCAACCCTATGAGTCCTTACCTAGGAGGATATGAAATCATTTGGGTCATAAACCCATTTGTCTTCTATTAGAAGGAAACCCAAAAAGGCTAGCTTTCTGAGCAACACAACTTTTGCATCTCTGATTTCCAAAACCATGCTTGTTATCATCCACAGAAGATCATACATTTTTCTTTTTCTCTTCCCAGAACCAAATTCATTATCAACTATAGATACTTGTCTGGTGACCTTGAGGACTGTTATCCTAAGAGTCAAAACCTTTGATAGCAATATTGGTTCTCCACAAAAACCATGAACTCTTATAATGGTATGGTGTCATCTAAAATAGAAATCACAAGGGATTGGGAAACTGACCAAAAGATTTGAAACACTGGGGAATAATCTATTCATAATTGGTTTAGGACTAAGATGACAAAAGGCAAGAGTGACAAATAATTCCCAAAACTCATATGGGTCACTAGTCTTTGACAAAATGTGTGTCCATGCAGACACAAGAATGGTCCTTTGGAGATCAAAATCTGGGTCATACATGTTAAGATGCATATGTTGGGCAAAGAGATTAGAGTTATAGAAAAGCATGAGGTGGAACAAATAGGAAGAATACTTGAACACTCCTTTTGATCTGAAATGAGCCAATTGTTTTACCATCGAGAACTCAATTTGTTCCAAGAAGTTGAGCTAATACTCCTGGGTTTTGTCAACAGTCTTCAGCCTAAAAAGGATAGCCATTTGTTCTGCATATGCTACCATATCATCTTTCATGCCAAAGATGAGAACCATCATAGACAATGTGTCTTGGCTAGCCTGTGTGAATTGAGCTCTTGGTGTAAGGAGTGTGGGTACAGTAGTATCATCATCACCCATTTGTAACTCAGATCTCAAGAACCTTGTCTGAGTGTTGATATTGGCCCATGTCCTTTACATCTTAGCCACAGTGGGAAATGTGGTTGTACTATCATGATGTAGGGCTAACATATCCCTGATAGCTTGCAATGTGATTTGCACTATTAATGGGCCTCGTTGAATGGTGCTTGAAGGTGCATGGAGCCAATCTGCACATAATTTGACCAGGTCAGGGCATGAATGCATAACTGGGACAATGAATTGAGCCAATTATGAGGTCCATATCCTCATGGTGAATGTTTCAAATTGCCCTACTCTGGCCATTTGTATACACCTTTGATGTGCCCTCTCTCTAAGATTTTTTCTATTGGATTTTTGAAGAATTAGATCCATTATGCCATCCGCATAATCCTTTATCTTCACTGAATCACTTGTTGGACCAGCTTCAAGAAACCTGGTCCTTGGATAGGCCTTCAATGGTTGTGCAGGAGCTAAAGGATATGATTTACTTGCAAGAAACCTATCAAGGGATTCATACATCCAAGCTCCTTGTTGTGAAGATTGTGCCCCCTCCATCTTTGTATCTTCTCTGTGGTAACTTGTATGAATCTTTGCAAAATAGAGACGCTTTCACTGAAGCAATTTGCTAAGCACATAAATGCAAGTAGAAAGATATTTTTTGTGTGAGTGTAAGAATGTTTGAGAACTTGTAAACTTTAACTCTTGCTAAGAGCTATTTATTGACCTATCAAGTCTCAAAATGGCATTAAACTTGAATAAATGTTAGCAAATCCTACTCAATCTTCCTGGGACAGTGAGGTAAACATGTTATGCAAGTGGTAGTGCAAGGTACGTTGGAGATTTCTAAAGAGTTGGGGAAACATTCAATGTGTCAAGGATTTGAAGAATTTGAAAACTTTTTAAACCGCTAACAATGTGTTCAAAGAAAACTTATTTAAAAGAAAAGTGGGAAAACAACAATGGGAAAACAAAGCAAGAAAATAGAAAAATATGGAAAGGGAAACTACCTATCTACATTAATGAAGCATCTTTATCTCCATCTTGGATCAAAAGCAGAATTTCTAAATTTTCTCTCGCTACAAGCCAACTTATGTTTCCATACAAGTGATCAAATTGGGTATGGCTTTGGTGAATTGCCTTCGGTGTATGCCTCATTGATTTTCCTATATTCAAGTGAGTCTGAGTCAAACATGCTTTCAACATATATAGACTCTTCTTGTTCTTGGAAGCTCATTGAATATCTGCTCTTGATATTGGCATGTCTTACCAGGAAATTAATTAATGACTTAATTCCTTTTGCTTCAAACTCTAGTTCTATTGCATGACCATCCTCCTTAATAACTTCAAAATTATGAATATTTTGAAAGGAAAATTTTGAAAGTTTTCAATAATTTTGTCCATGCAATTGACGCTCAATGTCATTCTACTTATTTGTAACTGGTTCACATCTATCTTGAAAAATGATATAACCAGACTCAATGATTTCAACTAAATCATTTAAATCATGGTCCAAGAATTTTCCATGCTCTTCCTCGTCATCTTGAAAAGTAAGAAGAAAGTCAGAGATTATTTCTTCTTCATCAGGGGTCAAAATATATGCCTGTGATTTCTCACTAGGAATCTAAAATTCATAAGAGACCCGAGGATTAATAGAAGAGGTATCTTTTGACATTACTTCCTCTAGAACATTTAGAATTCTATGATCCTCATCAAGTATAATGTAAGTGCCCAGACCAATGGAGTCGTAATTTCCAAATGGGTCACTTTGCATCATAGCTAATAAATGATCATTTTCTTCTTCTTGATTATACCCAGTCCATTCACCTAGCTCTTTGACAAAGACCTTCTCTTCTTTATTCATCATGGCATGAGCTGCCTCTAACTTTGTAGTGGGCTCATTAGTGATGTGATCTTTATGTAATGGTTTAGACAATATCTTCATCTTTGAACCGTATTGGGTTCTTAAAATGAGATGAGACCAATCAAGGGACATATATCCCCCTATTTTGGCTGTAAAGTCTCTCGACAAACATAAGCCAAAAATAGGAGGTATATTTATCACTACTACATCTTGATTTAAAATAATATTTGGACAAGAATATAATTGTAATTGAAGTTGTTTGATTCTCCCTATGGTTTGTATTGCTTTGCCATCTAGCTGTATGACTCATTTAGTGAGTGGTTCATACTTAATTCCTAAAGCATCAGCTATCTGCTTGGGCATTACTATGGTACTAGCCCCTGAATCAATCATTGCATTATGCAGCAATTTCTTGCCAACTATTAAAGTTAAATAGAAGGGATCTGGTTTGGATTTGCTTACCTCTACTGTATTATTTACTAGGGCTATTATCTGTAGATGGACTATATTTTTGAGCTTTTCTTTTCCAATAGGTCCTTCTTTGGTAACAATACCTTTGGGCACTACTCGGCCTTACAGAGCTTCTTGTAGTAGTCTCTTCTATTCAGGAATAGCCAATATATCCCATATTGATACTTGTGCTAGAGTCTTCTTCAATTGATCCACTACATTTATCGGTCCCAAAGACTGAGTTCTTTGAACATAAAGATATTTTGTTTTGTCCTGAATTTGGGTAGGAGTCCCTTGATTTTGCACCAGCTGAGGCACTTCTTGTCTGACAGCAATGTTTCTTTGTCCTTGAAATAGAGGATTATTCATGACTTGACTATTTACAATCTCAGGCTGTTCCACCATCCTTCTCTTTGATCTGGTGTAATAATCAGATTGCACCACTGGTTCTTGGGAGGTAGATGCTTCATTTTAAAAAACTAATTCTTCATCTTCCACCCATGATAAAAAAGCATGTACTAGGGCTATTTTTTCCTCTTGTTGTAAGGACATTCCTTGCATTGGAGCAACTAGGACTGAATTCTGCATACTAGGAGACTAGTAGGCTTGATTGTCATTGGAACTTGCAAACTGACCATCCATTCTTCTTTGTTCTGCCACCTTTTGTTGTAGATTACCCCTAAGACAATCTCTAGGTGCATGAGCATCATTGCAAGGGAAACACTAGGCATTAGTATCATCCACATAATTATTTTGCCCTGGAACCATCTCCCTATTTGAGTTGGGAGGAATAGTCTGTGAGGGTGTGGGAACTACAACTAATTGATTTGTTGGTTGATGGTTAGTTTGTCTTGGAGAACCTTGATATTGGTTTGGCTGAGATGAAAATATGTTTCCTTGATAGCCTTGATATGGAGGCTTAGAGAAAGTATTTTGCTATATTTTTATATTGATCAGCTCATTGGAAAACATCCTTAGGATATTCTTGATATCATCCCTCTCAGATGACTGAGCAGGGATAGGTTCTTTCACAGATGGTTGAGGGTAAGTGTACATAGACATAGGTGGGCTTACAGATTTAGGAACTTCTTGAGGTAATGGTAAGGAAATTTATAAGAACATGGGCATGGGAGGCCTTGGAGGTAACTTTACAACATCTATTAAATGATTCTCAGCTCTGACCGCATATTCATAAGCCTCTGGCAAAGTGTGTCCTCCAAGTGACTAAATCATAATAGATATATCTGAATTCAAAGCCTTAAGATAAAACACTATGGCCATACCTGGTAATGGTCTAGCTGTAATAGGGATTCTATCCCAAGTCTTTTGAAATCTAGAATTGAAGTTAGTCATGCCTTCTTATGGTCCCCTTTGAATGGTAATTAACTGTTGTAATAAAGAAGACTTATCACCCTTCTCTGCAAATCTTTCAAAGAATAGATCTCTGAGTTGATCCCATGTAGATATGGTATTTGGGGTCAATGACTAATACCATTCTAGAGCCTTCCCTTTAAAAAAAGCTACTAATAATCTTATGGCCACATTTTGCTATGTGACAACATGTATAGCACAGACATCTGATACATCTTGAAGATGTTCCCTAGGTGTTTTAGAGTCTTTCCCACTAAATTAGGGTAGAGCTTTTAGGGTATTCATTGGGATAGGATCCCAAATGGCTTGTGGTTTTGGGAGGATTAAGGGACTACCAGTGTTCCAGCTTGCATAATTTCTTGGGGGTATAGGGGCTCCCATATTTGCTCTTGGTATTGGTACAAACTGGTTAGCTCTTCTTCTTGGACTTGTTACCAAAGGTGGCAAAAGAATACCTAGATTTGTAGGAGATTGTGATCTAGTTACTGGTCCATAGCTCTGACTCCTTGTAGCTCTCTGGTTCATACGATCTTGAAAGAAACTTCAAGACTGGTCCCACTAGGCATGCCAAAAACTATTGATGTTTAAAATTGTGCTTTGTTTTAGACACCAACAATGGGAAGTTTCAATATGTGGGACATGCGACTTAAAACAACCTCCAAATTTTTAAGAAGTTGGTCTCTTCTTCATATCAAGTGTTGGGGGAAAAGGGATGGGAATTTAAACAGAAACACAAATGCAAAGAAAGAAAATTTAACTATGGCGATGCGCCTGAATGTAATTCGACCTTAATCCTAAGCACAATGAAATTATATGTAGGATTCATTTACATTTAAGAGCAAACAAGTGCATGATCCATGTAAAATATTGAAATAATAGAAATAGAGGCTCACAGCATAGACTTCTTTTGCTGAAATTTAAAAATGTCAACAAAGGCATAGGGTTCAATCTTCTTAATTAAATTTTTTGATCACATAAGAGGCACATAAACAAGTATAGTTATGTAAACCTTCCAACTCAAGAAAATGAGACAAAAGCAAATGACATTCCTAATCATAATTCTAGAAAATCTACAGTCTAGACTACTTTTGCAAATGACACAGATAATATCAACAAAGGCATAGGGTTCAATTTCTTTATCTAAATCTTCCAGTCATACAAAAGGCATAGAAACACATACAATCATATAAACCTTTCAACTCAACAAAATGAGACAAAAGCAAATGATATTACTTAGCCACAGCTCTAGAATGTCTAAAACTTATTACAATAATTCTATATTCAAAAATTCTCTCTCTGTATCTTATTCCCCATGGTGATCCCTGCACTCCTCTTTATAGCCTCAGATCTCTCATTCCATCACCTCCTTTCCCACACAACTATCTTTTCTACCTTTATCTCATAGGGGGCAAACAGACAGTGCTTTCAATGTTTGCAGGCCCCAAATATCTACCTGGTGAATTCTCCATCTACTGGAAATAATTTCCACTGAATTTCCCTCTTTGTCTCTTCCTCCTCTTGATCCTAGCCTTGGATTCCCTCCAGATTGTCCACGTGTTCCTAAACTTACAGGCCAAATTGAACTCTAACTGAACTAGAAGTGTCTATCAGAGGATAGTTCTTAGATTCTGAAATGTTCTATTTCCCTGTAGTTCACTTTATGAAACAGATACATAGGATGCTCTATTCTATTAAATAGAATACGACACTTAGTCAATTCCCTAAAAATATTCTTATTACTTTAGGAGATACAAGAGGATGACGTGTGTCGTGTTCCGTAGCAACTATCGAATACACGTGGCATTTTTTGCATAACTTATACTCTTTTATGTCTTGGCTCAAGATCGTTCCACCTTTGACACTTGTCACCATCCACTTCCTTAGAATCTCAATAGCTTGAAAGAAAATAAGACCCGCAGCATATCTTACCTAAATAACTTTAAAAAGGGCATAGGGATAGGTGTCAATCTCTGCTTGCTTCAACAAAGGACACGTGGCAATATCCGCTACTCCTTAGCTATATTGTGGAAATGTTTGGGACACATGTTAAGATCCTATAGATGGTGACACTTGGTAGCTTTCGTAGACTTTTAGAAATAAAACCTGAGACCCACCACTGTCTTTATTCAATAATGAAAAATGAAGAAGATCTTTCGAATGGTGACACGTGGTGGCTTCTGCTGCTTTTGGGAATATACATGGCATCTTCTGCTTCTAGGAATATACATGGCATCTTTCACTTCTTTTGGGAATGGAGAAAAAAAAGGGCTCAATGGATGACACTTGGCAACCTCCACTTGAATGGTTTGGTTGCACCTTACTGCCTTCCAAAAGGGCACTTGATCCCTTTGGTTTTTTAGGATTCTCCTTTGAATTAACCGATTGTACTAAGCTATTGAACCGACCAATTGAACAAAAAATGGCTCAATGGTTCAACACTATGCACCATTTACACATGACTGAAGCATTGAACCAAGGCTTTGAACCAAGGCCTTGAACTAAACATATTTTGGATGCTGACACATGGTGACTGCCACTCTCTTCAGCTAGGATACGTGGCAGCTTCTATTGCTTTAAAAAAAACAACACTAAGACCTTCTGCTATTGCCACTTGGCACTTTCTACCTAATCTTGATACTTATCCTTTTGAAATCCTTCCATTGAAAAGAGATAAAATGCAGGTATCGATATGTAATCACAGATGCTGACACTTGGTGCATTTCGCTGAGTCACTGTGAGATACTGGCACATTCTGACCAACTCATATAAAATATGAAAGATGCCTCGAATGACAACACTTGGTAGTTTCCTTGAGAAAGGATGCCTTAGTCAATGACACTTGTCAACTTCTGCTCGACTTCAACACTTAGGCAAAAATGAATCAAAAGGAAAATAGAGCCCATGCTCTATTTCATGACTTCACCATCTTGGACCAAAGAATACGAAAGAAAATTTTTGGGGTGCATGACTAAAAAATAGAATGCAACGTAGAGTAAATTTTTACTCTACACTTTACTCAAAAGGTTCTTTAACAACACATGGACTAAAAAAAAAATTACAATGTTGGGTTGTAAAGCACAAAAATGTAGACACATACTAAATATATAATGTTTATGCATCTACTGGTAAATAACACTTAAGATATGCGAAGGGCATGTTATATTCATGGTAGGATAGGGTAGGATAGTTAGTTATTTATAAAAATGGAGGATGGTGTGATGGAGGTCTCTAAACAATAGGGATTCTCTCAATCATTTATGACATCCTTTGATGCAAAGATGCAAAAAACTTAAATGCAAACTAATAGAACTACCATGAGTGATTTTCCTTTTCCCATTGAATCCATAAACCTAGGGTGACCTAATAAGTTATTCAGTCACATATTTCCAAATATAATATAGAAATGGATTTATAACCTAGCTCTAAGCCCAAGATGACAACCAATAATGAGCAAGGAATGAGATGTATTATCAACAACATTTGTACAACATATTAATGAACTTCATCAACAAAAATAGAAAAGAACCACATGCATTTTCATTAACTTTGCAAGAAAATATTACATAAATAAATGTTTTAAAATGCTTCTAATGGGACAAGCATGGTGGATTTACTCCATTTTGGACATGAGAGTCATATAGACATGCTCTCAAAGCTTATTAATGGTTGTATAACTACAACCACCTTAGCAAGAGAGATAAAATGCACATATTAGTGATCCCTAAATGTGGAAGAGACTATACTAAGGAAGACATGGACCAACATAATGACCAATACATTGGCCCAACCAACCTCTAGAATAGAACACAACCTTTTATTTATACATTTTTTTTACCTTTCTCAATTCTAGAACTATGGGCCATAATTTGAAAATTTTAAAAATAAGACTTCAAGTCTACTAAGATGCTCCTAGATGGAAAATATTCCATGCCACACCTGAGATCTTCATCCATTTATCAAGGAATAATCATTACTCTAACTACCTCTATAATGACTGATGGATATTTGGAGCATATCATTTGATCTTTTGGCTGAAAATGCCTTTCACATGAGTTGGAAGGATAATATTCCTTTGAGGAGCCAAACAAATTTTATCTTGATGTGGAATTGCCTAAAGATCCCCTTGATCATTTGCTTGGACAACTAAAAACTTCTTGGATAGTTTCCCTTTCCCTATGCATGCCATGGAACAACCTAATCTTACAATGATGGCTTAGGAATGACCTAATAGTGACATAAAATAGAGAATGATCTATGATCATGATTGGAAATATTTACTCTGGAATAACTCATGGACCTTCTTTTGTGCTTTGATTCATTGCCTAACCAGGAAAAATTTGTCAAATTTACTTTTAGACCAAAGCTTACCACAAAATGATATCTAGCAGGCTACATCGAATCCAACTTGGCATATGTGGGCTCTAAGAGTGATGAAGTCAATTAATCAGCTTTAGTCTAGACACTTCTCACTTCCTCATGTAATCTAAGCCCTTTGAAAAGTATGTCTTGGCTCACACCATTGGATCTTGCTAGGCTAGATTAACGTATGTCGTTATATTTTGAACCAAAAGATCAAACACCACTAGATGTTCAATACCTTCTATAACATGGTTACAACACATGTCATCACTACGTTCACTTTAGGCTCAGTTTGAAACCTTGACTTAATGTACCCCATCGATTGAAAGGTGTACACTTAATTGCATATCATTAATTAATGGGAACATTCTCGAGACTTATCATACACCACAATCTTGAACTTTTGACTTTAAACTTACACCATCTGATCTTGATTGCCTAAGAAAACACGCTCCCTTAGATCATGATCTGAGGAGTGGGGCATAATTGGATATTACCTATTCTTAGCCCTGAGGATGTGCCACTTAATATCTCTATGACCTTCTTGTGTTCTTTGACTCTTCATCTTTGATCATGTACTGTTAAATCATCCTCCTCCATGTAAATGCATGATGTTAGATCTACCTTCATTTGAAAACAAATGGCTACTTTACAAGGTCTAAAATTGATGCTTGCATGATCATCCTAGATATTTAAATCTTAATGAGTAGTCCCTGTAGTTTAAAGTTGACATCCACATGCTCGTCAAAAAATATCCACGAGACCATCATACCTATAATATAAAAATATTTCTTGAAGGACTTTAATCTATGGTAATTTGATTAGTGGGCTCTTTATCTTTGGTAATCCTATTTGCTTCAGCATTTCTGCTTTGGGATTTTATTTATCCTTGACACAATTATCCTATAGCAATTCTTTCAATCATTCTATCAAGATAATTATCTCCTATAAAATTTTTAAGACAATTTTCCTGAAGGATTTTGACTTCACACTTTTCTCACAAGAATTGAGTCTTCGGCCTTTTGTATTCATTAGGACAATTATTTTCGGACATTTTATCTGAAATAATTTCCCTACAGAAATTGAGCTTTGAAAATTTTCCTAAGAAATGGGACCTTTGTACTTTTACTAAAATAATTAAGCTTATCTCCTTGTGTCTTTGTTGGACAATTGTTTTGGACATTTTATCCAAAATAATTTCCCTGTAGAAATTGAACTTGGTACTTTTCCCAAAGAAATGTAATTCTTTTGGAATTTTTAATTGGGAAAAATGCCCTAAAGAAATAGGAATTTTACTCCATGTTAAATTTTCCAAAAGTACACTTTGGTCATTTAAACATACCCTTTGGAAGTTTTTTCAATGACACTTGCCCTACACAATTGCCCTTCAGCGTTTTGGAATGGTCCCTTATATCTCTTGAAAGTTTCCTTCAGGAATTTTGCAAGGGAAAAATGCTCGAAGGAAATGATCCTTTAAAAAATTTACACAGGCAAAATGACCCTTCTGTAAGTGTCATTTAAAAATTTTGCAAGGGCAAAATGCCTAAAGGAAATGACCCCTCAATATTTTTGTGCAGACAAAATGCTTGAAATAATTAACCCTTCAGGCTTTTTGTGCGGATAAAATTCCCAAATGAATAATCCTTTAAACTTTTCTTGTAGATAAAATTTCAAAAGGAATAATCCTTCAGACTTTTGATAGATACTTTGGCAAAAATAAATAAGTCCTTACAATTCTTTTGGGCTTTTTGTGCAAGTAAAATGCTTGAAGGGCAAGTGCCCTTTGGAATTTTTGTTGCAGATAAAAAGTCTGAAACAAGTGACCTGAAATAATAGAAATATCCCTTTAGGCTTTTTGTGTACACAAAATGCTTGAAGTAAATGGCCCTTCAGGATATTTGTGTGAAAAAAAATCTTGAAAGAATATGACATTCAGACAATTTGCACGAACACTTTTCCAAAAGACTCTAAGGGATTGTACCAAATAAATACCAAATTAACATAAGGAAATACCTGATGGAAAGTTCCTAAAGGAAAAACACTAACTAAAGACCAAGTTAAATATACATTTAAACATAAACTTGAACTTTTCAAAAGAATAATTTGAAACAATAATTGGGCTAATGACTTAGACAATGATACTCAATTTGGATAAGGACTTGGGTAATTTCATTTGACAAGGGTCTAATTGATTCAGTTCAATTTTGGGCACTAACACACACTGCAATAAAATGGAGTTTCTAAATGCATGAATGAGACTCTTCTAGAGAGAGCAAGGATCATGCTCAATAATGCAAATTTGGAAAAACATTTATGGGTAGAAGTAGTTTGTACATGCTAATATTTGATAAATCATTCACCATTAGTTACAATAGACTATAAGATTCCTAAAAAGGTATGGAGAAATGATCCATGTGATTATTCAGATTTGAATATCTTGGTTGTAATGCTTATGCTCTTACTAATAAGAATCCAAGAATTTCATCTTTTTTGGGTATGGTGAAGGATATGGTGTTAAGGGATACAGAGTATGGGATCCTACTGCCCACAAGATCATCATAAGAGAGATGTACAATTTGATGAATCATCTTTTCTAAAATTAAATTTAAAAATGAAATAAAAATAGGAACCAAAACATCATGTCAAGTTGAAATCAAGCCATATTTAGATTCTAAAAACAAGGAAATTCAACCATTTTTTGATGGTCAAAATGTACAATAACTTGAGGAAACACCTCAGTAGTTAGAATAGAGGTCAGAACATGAAGAAACACCTCTACAGTCAATATGAGGGTCTATACAGGTCAGACATCCTCCTAGTAAGTATAGTCCCAATATTTCAATTGCTTTGATTTCTAATGATGGGGAACCTAGTTTCTATCTAGAATTATTAGAAGATGAGGATAGTTGTTAAGGTGTGGAGCTAAAAGCTTCATCAAATGAGAAAGATTGTAGGTTACTAGAACACACAGTCACCGATGTCGGTCAGGAGTGACCGACGTCGGTTAGGAGTAGACCAGGAGATGCCGGCGTCGGTCATGGATCGGCCGACGTCGATCACAGGCAAATAGGCAGGAACTGATGTCAATTACCTGTGCGTTCAGAAAGCTATTTTCGTGGATAGAACAAAATGTTTGCATGATAGGATTAAGTGTTAGTCTTAAGTCCGCATCTCTATTTTAAGTAAGACTGAGTTGAGCCATTGTTTAGAAGGTGCATCTAATGGTTGTAATTGCATGCTCATATTTCCTAATTTTATATATTGGGATAAATCTTCATAGCTTAGTGTATTGGTATGTAACAGTATTGTAAAATACATGTGTATCAATCCAGGTTGTTGGATTTGATTGTAACTCTTGAGGGAAAGAGATCTAGGAAGAGATCTGTACATCTGAGAGAGGTGTGGAAGAAAAGAAGTTTCTTCAATTGTAATTCCTTCAGTAAAGAGTTTAATACAAGTTTTCAGGGTGGTTTCTTGTATCTCTTGTTTCTTGTCAATTCTAATTCTAGTTAATTATCTTTCTGATTTAATTACGCATCAGTTGCTTGCTTAATTGTAATCAAGTTTGTTGGTTAATCCCCAATAAATTGGTATCAGAGCTCAGGTTCACTAACAGGTGGTTCAAATCTGTGTAGTGTGTATTGATTATAGGTTACTCACAGGGATTTCTGTTTGAGTGGGAGAAGCAATGGTAGAAGAAAGTAAACTGAGAATGGAGAAGTTTAATGGCAAGAATTACCAATTATGGAGAATGTAGATAGAGGATTATATGTATCAAAAGGATCTATACTTACCATTAGGTGGGATTGCAAAGAAGCCCACAGACATGGAAGATGAAGAATGGAAAGTTCTTGATAGAAAGGCTCTGGGATCTATAAGATTGAGTCTGGCATCTACTATGATATCTAATTTATCACAGGCAAAGTCAACGGTAGAGTTAATGACTACTTTAGCAAATATGTATGAAAAACCCTCAGCTTCAAATAAGGTATATCTTATGAAGCAATTATTCAATTTGCAAATGCATGAAGGTGGATTTGTGTCTAATCATCTAAATGATTTCCATGGAATTGTAAATCAATTAAGTTCAGTCAAAATTGTGTTTGATGATGAAATTAAAGCTCTATTAATCTTATGCTCATTACCTGAGAGTTGGCATAGCTTGGTAATGGCAGTTAGCAATACTACTTCTACTTCAAATATTTTAAAAGTAGATGATGTTGTTAGTGTTATCTTGAATGAATAAATCCGTAGGAAAAGCACAGAGAAAACATCAGGGAATGCTTTAAGTTTTGAGAGCAGAGGAAGGCAGAAAGAGAAGAGCAAGAAAGGGAGATCAAGGTCTAAGTCAAAGATGAGAGGAAGATCCAAATCGAGAAATGGCAGGAGGACAACCTATTGGAATTGTGGAAAGATAGGGCACATAAGCAAAGATTGTTGGTCAAAGCCTAAGGAGGACAATCAACATGAAGGAAAAGAAGAAGAAAAGATTGTAGGTATTACACAAGATGCTTTAATATTCTCTTTGCATATTAATATAGAATCTTGGGTTTTAGATTCTGGTGCATCTTTTCATGCTACCCCCAATAGAAAATATTTCAGTGACTATGTCCATGGAGATTTTGGAATAGTTTACTTAGGGGATGATGAGCCATGTAGAATTATTGGCAAAGGTAAAGTGCAGCTGAAAATGCAGAATGGCAACACATGGGTGTTGAGAGATGTTATGCATGTTCCCAGTTTGAAGTGGAATTTGATTTCTGTAAGAAAGTTAGGGGATGAGGGTTCTACAGTAACTCTCACAGCTAAATTTTGGAAGGTTACCAAGGGTGCACTTGTGTTAGCCAGAGGTAAGAGAGAAGGTACTCTCCATTTATGTAATTGTATTACTAATAATTCTCCTTCTGTATTATCTACTTCAGATGTAGATGCAAAGATGTGGCATCACAGGCTTGGCCACATGAGTGAGAAGGGAATGACAATTCTTAAGTCAAAAGGTAAGCTTTCAAATTTGAAAAGCATATATCTGGATTTTTGTGAGCACTATGTTTTTGGGAAACAGAAGAGAGTGAGTTTTCTCAAGATTGGCTCAACAAAGAAGAAGCATAAGTTACAGCTTATTCATACAGATGTGTGGGGACTAGCTCAGGTTGCTTCTATTGGAGGATCACAGTATTATGTTTCATTCATAGATGATGCTACAAGAAAGGTATGGGTCTATTATATTAAAAAGAAATTTGATGTATTTGAGACTTTTAAGATTTGGAAAGCTATGGTTGAGAATGAAATAGGCAGAAGATTGAAGTGCCTAAGATCTGACAATGGTGGTGAGTTCTGTAGTCATAAGTTCAACTGGTATTGTTATATGCATGGAATACGCAGGAAAAGGACTATTCCAAGGACACCTCAGCAAAATGGAGTTGTTGAAAGGATGAACAGAATAATAATGGAGCGTGCACGGTGTATGAGGTTGCATGTTGGGTTGCCCTTAGAGTTTTGGGCAGAAGCCGTGGATACTGCAGTGTACCTAATTAATAGAGGACCCTCTATAGCTCTAGATGGTGCAATTCCAGAAGAGGCATGGATAGGTAAAATGGTAGATCTCTCATTTCTCAAAGTTTTTGGTTGTGAAGATTTTGTGCACGTTGATAAGGAAAATAGAAAGAAGCTAGATGCTAAGTCTATGAGGTGCACATTTATTGGTTATGGCTCAGGAGATTTTGGTTTCAGATTTTGGAATCTAGGAACTAACAAAATAATTAAGAGCCATGATGTTGTTTTCAATGAAAAAGTGATGTATAGTGATCAGCTAAGGAAGCTGAATCAATCTAAGCAGAGCAATGGAGAATTAGACGAGGTGATGGCCCAAAATGAGCTCGCAGGAAGAAATAATCACAGATAGGAAAACACAGAGACCGATGTCAGATAGGAAGGAACCAACGTCGGCAGAATAGAAACTAATGTCGGTCAAACAGTGATCGACGTCAGCCAGGAAGGAACTGAGGTCAGTCATGGAAAATCGACATTGGCTAGTAATAGGCCTAGAAGTGACCAAGGTCGGTCACTGTCAGAGAATTTGGGCAGATAGCGTGTTGTGAATGAGTCTCAGATGCCCATCAGGAGGTCAAAAAGGGTAAGTAAACCTCCAATTTGATATTCCCCTTTATTATTCTATTTATTGCTTATTGATGGTGGAGAACCAAAGGGTTTTGAAGAAGCAATATAGGTAGAATCCAAGAATCAGTGGGAGCGTGGCATGGTTGAGGAAATGGATTCCTTGAAAGAGAACCAAATGTGGGATTTGGTTGAGCTACCAACAGGAAAGAAGACACTGAAGAACAGATGGACCTACAGATTGAAAGAAGGTGAGAATGGACAGATGAGATATAAGGCCAGGTTGGTAGTGAAAGGATTTGCACAAAAACTAGGTATTGACTTTGGTGAGATTTTTTCTCCTGTAGTTAAAATGACTTCTATACGGACTGTATTGTCTTTAGTTGCTATTGAGGATTTGCATCTTTAGTAGCTTGATGTGAAGACAACGTTTCTTCATGGAGATTTGGATGAAGAAATATATATGGATCAGTCGAAAGGATTTGAGGTCAAAGGTAAGGAGAAGCTAGTGTGTAGATTGAAGAAAAGCTTGTATGGCCTCAAGCAAGCTCCTAGACAATGGTATTTGAGATTTGACAGGTTTATGACTGAGCATGGCTATAGTAGGTGTCAATTTGACCATTGTGTGTATTTTAAAAGATTGGATAATGGTAGATATATTATTATGTTGTTGTATGTAGATGATATGCTGTTGCAGGATCACACATACAGGATATCTTTGAGCTTAAGGTGAAATTAGCTCACACATTTTCCATGAAGGATTTGGGAGCAGCAAAGAAAATCCTTGGCATGAATATTAAGAGAGACAGGAAAAATCACAGGTTGATTTTGTCTCAAGAGGATTATGTGATCAAAGGTGTTGAAACGGTTCAATATGCAGGATGTAAAACCGATAAACACACCTATGGCTGGACATTTTAAGTTGAGTAAAGAACAGTGTCCTAATTCACATGATGAGGTAGAGTACATGAGGAAAGTTACATATGCTTCCACAATTGGGAGTTTAATGTATGCAATGGTATGTACTAGACCGGATATTGCCCAAGCAGTGGGAGTTGTAAGTATATGGCCAATCCAGGGAAGGAGCACTGGAAAGCAGTTCAGTGGATCCTTAGATATCTGAGAGGAACCAACAGTAGGCATTTATGCTATGGTGGTTCAAATACTTCTCTACATGGTTATGTAGATTCAGATATGGCAGGTGATTTGGATGGCAGAAGGAGCACCATAGGATATGTTTTCACTGTTGGTGGAATGGTGGTTAGCTAGATTTCTAAGTTGCAGAAGGTTGTTGCCTTGTCAACTACAAAAGCAAAATATATTATAGTCACATAGGCTAGCAAAGAGATGATATGGATGACACGGTTCATGGAAGAGCTAGGAAAGGAGCAAGAGAATTGTAGATTGTATAGTGACAGTTAGAGTGCAATTCATTTGGCTAAGAATTTAGCCTTTCACTCAAGAACCAAGCATATACAGCTTAGGAACCACTTCATACGACAGGTATTAGAGGATGGTGAGTTGAAGCTGGAGAAGATCCATATAGATAAGAATCCTGTGAATATGATAACTAAGCCAGTAACAAAGGAGAAGTTGAATCTTCATTCAACTTCTGTTGGTCTTCATGATTGAGTTGAAGATGGAGGAGCTAGAAGATGTTGCTGTATAGGTACTGGTGCAACTGTTTATCTCCAAGTGCGAGATTGTTAAGGTGTGAAGCTAAAAGCTTCATCAAATGAGCAAGATTATAGGTTACTGGAACACATAGTCACCGACGTTGGTCAGGAGTGACTGACGTTGGTCAGGAGTAGACCAGGAGATGCCAGCATCGGTCATGGATCGGCCGACGTCGGTCACAGGCAAACAGGCAGGAACCGACGTCGGTTACCTGTGCATCCAAAAAGCTATTTCTTTGGACATAACAGAATGTTTGCATGATAGGATTAAGTGTTAGTCTTAAGTCTGCATCTCTATTTTAAGTAAGACTGAGTTGAGCCCTTGTTTAGAAGGTGCATCTAATGGTTGTAATTGCATGCTCATGTTTCCTAATTTTATATATTGGGATAGATCTTCATAGCTTAGTGTATTGGTATGTAACAGTATTGTAAAATACATGTGTATCAATCTAGGTTGTTGGATTTGATTGTAACTCTTGAGGGAAAGAGATCTAGGAAGAGATCTGTACATCTGAGAGAGGTGTGGAAGAAAAGAAGTTTCTTCAATTGTAATTCCTTTTGTAAAGAGTTTAATACAAGTTTTCAGGTGGTTTCTTGTATCTCTTGTTTCTTGTCAATTCTGATTCTAGTTAATTATCTTTCTAATTTAATTCCGCATTAGTTGCTTGCTTAATTGTAGTCAAGTTTGTTGGTTGATCCCTAGCAATAGTGCCACATGGAAAAAGGCAATGTAGGAAGAAATGGATGCCTTGGATAAGAACAAGTCATGGGGCCTAGTAGAACTTTTAAAAGGTAGAAAAGTAATTGGCTAGATATGGGTTTACAAATGATAGATAAGTGTTTATGATAAAGTTGAAAGGTACATGGTTAAATTGGTGGCAAGAGGATTTACACAGAAAAAGGTATTGATTACCATGACATCTTTTCATCTATTGTTAAACTTATTTCTATTCGAGTTATTTTAGCATTAGTGGTTATACTTGATTTGGAGTTAGAGTATTTAGATGTTAAAACAAAATTCATGCATTGAGATTTAGAAGAAGATATATATGGAATAACACAAAGGTTTTGTACAAGATATAAAAAAGGGATTTTTTTGAAATTTTAAGAAATCATTATATGGCCTAAAATAATCACCTAGATAATTGTACAAGAAGTTTGATTCCTTCATGGGGATCCAAAATTTTGTCAAGAGTGAGTATCATCATTGTGTTTACTTTAAGTTTTTGGATAGTGGCTTATTCATTATATTAGCATTTCATATTGATTATATACTTGTATCAAGCAAAAGCATGATAAATACCAACAATTTAAAGGCTCATCTAGTTAGGACATTTGATCCATAAATTGACACTTATTTCATGTAAAAGTTTACAATGGATATTAATTTCTTGTTAACTTTAATTATGCATTCAATAAGGATTAATCAACAAAATTAATCAAAATGTGAAAAAGAATGCACAAACAAAAATCAACTCATGACAACCACATCTCCACACTGCACAAGAGTTGATTATGGTGTTTGGCAATGCCTATGTCTCTAGGTTCCCTTATAATACGTACTGATCCATTTTCATGAAAAGTGATTACATGGCTTCCCTCATGATTTTCAAATGGATACTTTGAGACTGCTTATAATTTTGGAAATAGATTTGAAATCTTGAAAGCTCTAGACCACGAACAGATCTTCCAATCCTCTACTGACAATACAATGTTGCAATCCTATGGATTTTCTACCAAAAGTATCAAATATGTAATTTTAATATGGTCTTACAAAAATCATCACAAGGATTTTAACACACCATTAAAATTGTCTCAGACTCTAGGACAAATTCATAGTTTACACTCTCCAAGTCTCTCAAAACTTGGAATATATGTAGACTAGTCTCTATATTGGACATTTCATAATTTGTAATGCTTTAATTTGAGGCATTAAAAATTATATAAAATGGCCTCAAATCTTGACACTCCATATATTGTTAGAATAGGCTTGGAGTCTAGAACAAATCTATAGTTTACTCTAAAGTCTAGAAATGCCTCTCAATACCTCAAAACTGAGGAAGAATGAAGACTAGTCCTTAAGCATGCATTGTCTTCGCAAAAAATACATTGCTTCAAATATAATTTCGTGCACTTTATAAAGTGCTTGAGACACACAACTTCAACAGTGGAGATGATAAACTTATCTTTATCCGTGCATGTGGAATATTTCCACATTTTACTATTTAAAGATTTTAAATGACTCCATATCTATGGCACATGCACTTTCAAATTTGCCCACATGTCCCATGCTGATTTGTCCACATGCCACCATTTAATTGGTCCACATTTGTGCAACATCATCTTGTTGATCAGGTTTGACTGTAAATTTGTCTGGTCATAACTTGCACATACAGACTCAATTTTTTGAATCATAAAATGTGTCTAAAATCTTGTGATGAGCTCTACACCATGGAACTAATTTCAAATTATTCCATAATGGTCATTTTCTATAGTTTGACCATCTTTGACCAATGTTAACAAGCTTGACTTGAACTTTGACCAACTATATAAGGAGCATATGAGCTCTATTTTTCACATTCTGTATATCATTGGAAAGGTCTCAATGGGCCCTATGTGATGGTGTAGGTTTTGATCTGATCTGGGACCTTTTATGAATTGACCTCCAGATCAATCTACTCATTGAAAAGGCTTTTGGTCCACCAAAAGATGGTACTAGATCTGGGACTTCATATTATCTTGTTAAGATATTTGTAGTGGATTCTATGGTCTTTAAAAGTGTTACTTCACAATTGGAAGCTATATTGATCCTCTAAAATGCAATTCAATTTTGAATAATTCTAATGGTTCTTTATCGATCTACTTAGGGTTTGCAAATACATCTGCTTGGAACAACTGATTGATCACATCTTCCATAATTTTGTTTCTACTTCACGACCATAAATAGCCTCTACACAGAACTAGGATGTGATGGCTTCCTCTATTGCATGACTTCATAAGAGCCTCTACATAAATAAGCTTAGTGATCTCTTCTATTGCTTCTAAATGGTCTTCTACAACATATCAAGTACAAAACCCAAATCATAGCATAGAGATAATATTGGAAAAATATGAATCACAACTCAAAAATGTAATAATCCTAAAAAAAGGCATGAGTTATACTGAATCCTACAATTGTTAATAAGTTCATAATATATCAAACTATCTTCTCACTATCACATCTTGTAAGCGGTGAACTGCCAAACACTGCACCAATCACCAATGTAACTACAAGACAAGTTTGTTAATGTAAACAAAATACATTAATTATTGTGATCATGTCGCAATACACTGTCCAAACATGGGTATTAATATGCTAAATCACTATGGAAACAATAAATAGTGTATAATGTCTAGCATTTCAAACATGCCCAATAGGGTCTTACAAATGCATTTAATTATACACATGCCACAAATAGATGAATCCAAAAATAGTAGTTATTCTAAAACAAGTACTATAGGAAAATTGAATCATTTCCAAAACTTGCTATCAATCCCCCAAGCTGATCAATGAGTTATATAATTCAATAATAAATTCATAAAGTTAATACTGGAGATTCCAAAAATAGATATTTTCAAATACAAGTGTGAGAATTAAAAACTTTACATGATATACCTGTCTTGAAGTGTTCCCACCATAGTAGCTCCAAAAATGCATATATTAATCCACTAATCATGACATCATGAAATTCAAAAATTGTTTACTAACCCTTTTAATCAGACTCTCCTATTTAAGGTGTTTAATTTCCTTAGTGGATTTACTAACATCCGCATGGGTTGTTTGAAAAAAAATCCATTTATTACCTTATCAATAGGCTTATAGACCATCTTTTTCTTACCATTACTAGGATGGAGGGATGATCAAAGTTTCCAACACTACTCAACCTGATGTCCACTCACATGACAATGCGTGTAGACATCCCTCTTCTTAGGTGAGGCCACCCATTTACCATTTCTCACTTTTCCAATATGATAACGGTCTTTAACACCTGCAAGCTACTTTAGCAAAGCTTGTCTTTTCCAAAAATATATGGCACAATGGTTATTCAATCCATAAAACATATAATGAAAAGAATGCAACATCTTCATAATATTGAAACCAAATTTATTATATGGGAAAAATAAATCAAAAGTCTTAGAATTCACATTCTTATTGGTATTTTTTCTAGTGTAAGAATGAGGAGGTGAAATTTCAATACCTTTCTTATCTAATTTCTTACACTACTCATTATTCCTTTAGAGGGAAGAATTATGCTCTGCTAGTGGCCTCAGATCTTAGTTGTCAGAAGCTTTCCCTCTTCTAGCAATGGAAAAAATCTCTCTAATATCCATTTTCTCACTAGCGTAACCCAATATTGTATGGCAAGGTCTATGATCTACCTATATTGGGTTAACAATACCTTGGCCATTATTTCCAAGGCCTCTTCCATCAAATCCCATTTTCAATAATATTTTAGATCCAATGCCCTTAGTGTGTTTCTCAAAACTACCTAAAACATCTGAAACTAAATGAAAGGAATTACTAGATGAATAACTTATAGTGCACTCATCAATCATAGTACTTGCATCTGTAGTGGAAGGCAATTGATGAAGATAGTATTTCTCTTCATCCTGCATCTATGCCAAGAGATCATCCATAGCTTACAACTCTGATTTTAAGTGGGCAATCTCCTCTTCCAAGGAGAAAAATCAAGCTCTTAGGAAAGCATTCTCTTCTTGGATCTGTTGATTAATTACTTCAAGCCCATTAAGCCTCTCTTTTTCAAGGCTTTGCCCATGGCTTCATGTTCCATTTAAACAACATAATTCCAAAAAATACACACTAAAAATAGAATATTAATAGGCCAAAATAGTCCCCAATAATACTGGAAACCAAACTAAACTCAACTAATATCAAATCTACATAATCAAAAGCTAACCTAGCATACTAACTGCTCTGATACCAAATCTAATCTGTAAACTGTCACTTATTTCTATGCAAAAGTTTACAACAGATCTTAATTTCTTACTAAATTTAACTATGCATTCAATAAGGATTAATCAAAAAAACTATTCAAAATGTGGAATAGAATGCACAAACAAAAATCACCTTATGACAAGCACGTCTCCACACTACACAAGAGTTGATTATGGAGTTTGACAATGCCTATATCTTTGAGTTCAATTATAGTACGAACTGATCCATTTCCACTAAAATTGAGTACATGGTCTTCCCTCATGATTTTCAAATGGATACTCTAAGACTGCTTATAATTTTATCAACATATCTGAAATCTTGAAAGCTCCAGACTAGGAAAAAATCTTCTAATCCTTTGTTGACAATACAATCTCGTAATCTTGTTTACACTGAGATGTGAAACCCTCTCTAAGTCTCTCAAAACTTGGAATATATGCATACTGGTCTCTATATTGGACATTACACAATCTATAATACTTAAATTTGAGGCATTAAAAAGTTTTAAAAATATCCTTAAATCCAAACACTCCACATATGGTTGGAATCGACTCGAATTCTAGAATAAATATCTAGTTTACTTCGAAGTCTAGAAATGCCTCCCGATACCTCAAAACTGAGGAAGAGTGAAGACTAGTCCTTAAGCCTGCATTGTCTTCACAAAAAATGCATTGCTTCAAATACAATTTCATGCACTTTATATAGTGATTGAGACCCACATGTTCAATAGTGGGGCACTTATCTTTTTTCCAAAGTTGGCGGGGTTCGAATCCCATAGGCAATATTTTATTGCTTTATCCATATCCTACATGAAAAGGGATGATAAACTTATCTTTATCCATGCATGTGGAAATATTTCCACATTTTAATATTTAAAGATTTTAAATAAATCCATATCTATGCCATGTGCCACTTTCAAATTTGCCTACATGTCCCATGTTGATTTTTCCATGTGCCAGCATTTAATTGGTCCACATTTCTACCACATCATCCTATTGAGTAGGTTTGATTGTAACTTTGTCTGGTTATAACTTGCAAATACGAACTCCATTTTTTGAACTGTAAAATATGTCAAAAATATTGCAACAAGATATACACCATATAAACAATTTCAAATTGTTCCATAATGGTCATTTTCTATAGTTTGACCATCTTTGACTAATGTTGACAAGTTTGACTAGAACTTTGATCAGTTGTACAAGGAGTATATGAGCTCCATTTTTTGAATTCTACATACCATTTGAAAGGTCTCAATGGGCCCTACGTGATGGTGCAAGTTTTAATTTAATTTGGGGCCTTTTTTGAATTAACCTCTAGATCAATCTTCCCCACTGAGAAGGCTTTTGGTCTACCAAAAGCTGGTACTAGATTTGGTACTTCATATTATCTTGTTATGATCTCTGCAATGGATTATATGGTATTCAAAATTTATACTTCACAATTAGAAGCTATACTGATCCTCTAAAATGCCAGTCAATTTTGAAGAATTTTGATAGTTCTTTATCAATCTACTCATGTTTCATAATTACATCTACTTAGAATAACCAATTGATCACATCTTCCAAAATTTTGATGTTACTGCACGACCATCAATAGCCTCTACACATAACTAGGATGTGATGGCTTTCTCTACTCCATGGCTTCAAAAGAGCCTTTACTCAAATAATCCTAGTGATCTCTTCTGCTACTACTAAATGGTCTTCTGCAATATATCAAGTACATAACTTGAATCATAACACAGAGATAATAGTGGAAAAATATGATTCATAACCCAAAAATGTAATAAGCCTAAAAATAAGGCATGAGTTATACTGAATCATGTAATGCCAATAAGGTCACAAGATATCAAACTGTCTTTTCACTGTCATATTTTATAAGCAGTGAACTGCTAAACATGACAATAATCACCAATGTAACTACAAGACAAGTTTGTTAATGTAAACAAGATACATTAATTTTTGTGACCATGTTTCAATACACTACCCAAACATGGGTCTTAATATGCTAAACCACTATGGAAACAATAAATAGTGTATAATGTCTAGTATTTCAAACATGCCCAATAAGGTCTTATAAATGCATCTAATTATACATGTGCCATAAATAGATGCATCCAAAAATAGCAATTATTCTAAAACAAGTACTATATGAAAATTGAATCATTTCCAACACCCTACTTTTAATCTCCCAAGCTAATCAATGAGTTAGATAATTCAACAAAAAACTCATAAAGCTGATATTGAAGATTCCAAAAATATAACTTTTCAAATATAAGTGTGAGAATTAAAAAATTCGCATGATAAACCTGTCTTAAAGTGTTCCCACCATAGTAGCTCTAAAAATGCATATATCAATCCACTAATCATGACATCATAAAATTTAGAAGTTGTTTACTAACCTTGTTAATCAGACTCTCATGTTTAGGATGTTTAATTTTTTTAGTGGATTTACTGACATTTGCATGGGTTGTTTGAACAAAAACTCCATTAATTACCTTACCAATAGGCTTATAGACCATCTTTTTCTTACCATTACCAAGATGGTGGGATTGTCAAAGTTTCCAACACTACTCAACCCGATGTCCACTCATGTGACAATGTGTGCAGACATCCATCTTCTTAGGTGAGGTCACCCATTTACCATTTCTTGCTTTTCTAGTACGATAATAGTCTTTAACACCAACAAGATGCTTCATCAAAGCTTGTCTTTTCCAACAATATTTGGCATAATGGTTATTCAATCCAAAAAATGCATAAGGAAAAGAATGCAATATCTTATGAATATTGAAACCAAATTGTTTATATGGCAAAAATAAATTAGAAGTCTTGGAATTCACATTTCTATTGGTGATTTTTCTAGTGTAAGAATGAGGGGTGGAATTTTAATACCATTTTTATCTAATTTGTTACACCACTCATTATTCCTTTAATGGGAAGAATTATACTTTGCTAGTGGCCTCAGATCTTGGATGTCAAAAAATTATCCTCTTCCAGCAATGGAGGAACTCTTTGCAATACCCATTTTCTCACTAGCATAACCCAATCATGCATGGTAAGGTATATGCTCTATATATATTAGGTTAGCAATACCTTGGCCATTCTTTCCAAGGCCTCTTCCATCAAATCCCATTTTCAATAATAGTTTAGATCCAATGCCCATAGTGTGTTTCTCAAAACTACAAAAAGAAATATTTGAAACATCTAAAATTGAATGAAAGGAATTACTAGATGAACAACATACAGTGCACTCATCAGTCATAGTGCCTACATCTATAGTGGTAGGCAATTGATGAAGATAATGTTTCTCTTCATTCTGCATCTGTACTAAGAGATCATCTTTGGCTTGCAGCTCTGATTTTAAGTGGGCAATATCCTCTTCCAAGGAGAAAAAATGAGATCTCAAGAAAGCATTCTCTTCCTTGATCTACTGATTAATTACTTCAAGCTCATTAAGCCTCTCTTTTTTCAAGGTTTTGCCCATGGCTTCTTGTTCCCTGCAAACAACCTAATTCCACAAACTACACACTATAAATGGAATATTAATAGGCATAAATAGTCTTTAATAATACTAGAAACCAAAATAAACTCAACTAATATCAAATTCACACAATCAAAATCTAACCCAACATACTAACTACTCTGATACTAAATCTGATCTGTAAATTGACACTTATTTCCATGCAAAAGTTTGTAATGGATCTTAATTTATTGTTAAATTTAATTATGAATTCAATAAGGATTAATCAAAAAATTAATCAAAATGTGGAAAATAATGCACAAATAAAAATCAACTCATGACAAGCACATCTCCACACTGCACAAGAGTTGATTATGGAGTTTGGAAATGCCTATGTCTCTAGGTTCACTTATAGTACGAACCAATCCATTTTTATGAAAAGTGAGTACATGGCCTTCGCTCATGATTTAAAAATGGATATTTTGAGATTGATTATAATTTTGGAAACATATCTAAAATCTTGAAATCTCTGGACCATGAATAGATCTTCCAATCCTCTACTGACAATACAATCTCGCAATGTTGTGGATTTTATACCAAAAGTCTCGAATACAGACTTTTAATATGGTCTTAAAAAAATTATCAAAAGGATTTAAACACACTATTTAAATCATCTTAGAGTCTAATACAAACTTTTAGTTTACACTGAGATTTGAAACCCTCTCCAAGTCTCTCAAAACTTGGAATATATGTAGACTGGTCTCTATATTAGACATTATACAATCTGCAATGCTTCATTTTGAGGCATTAAAAATTGCATCAAATGGCCTAAAATCCTAAAAATCCACATATATTTGTAATTGTTTCAGATTATAGAACAAATCTATAGTTTACTCTAAAGTCTGGAAATCCCTCTTGATACCTCAAAACTTAGGAAGAGTGAAGACTAGTCCTTAAGCCTGCATTGTCTTCACAGAAAATACATTGCTTCAAATACAATTTCGTGCACTTTATAGAGTGATTGAGATCCATGGGTTCAATAGTGGGGCACTTATATTTTTTTTCCAAATTTGTTAGGTTTTGAATCCCATAGGCAGCGTTTTAGTGCTTTATCCATATCCCACATAAAAGGGGTTGATAAACTTATCTTTATCCGTGCATGCGGAAATATTTCCAAATTTGAATATTTAAAGATTTTAAATGACTCCATATCTATGCCACATGTCAATTTAAAAAATTTCCACATGTCCCATGCTTATTTTTCCATGTTTTAGCATTTAATTGGTCCATGTTTTTGCCACATCATCTTGTTGACTAGGTTTGACCGCAACTTTGACTAGTCATAACTTGCACATACGGACTCCATTTTTTGAACCATAAAATGTGTCAAAAAGATTGAAATTAGATATAAACCATGTAAATAATTTTAAATTGTTTCATAATGTTCATTTTATATAGTTTGACCATATTTGACTAATGTTGACTAATTTGACTGGAACTTTGACCAACTATACAAGGAGCATACGAGCTCCATTTTTTTGCATTCCAAATACCATTAAAAAGCTCTCAACAGGCCATACATGATGGTGCAAGTTTAGATATGATCTGAGACCTTTTTTGAATTGACCTCTAGATCAATCCTCCCCATTGAGAAAGCTTTTGGTCTATGAAAAGTTGGTACTAGATCTGGTACTTCATATTGTCTTATGAAGATCTAAGCAGTGGATTCTATGGTCTCCAAAATTGATACTTCACAATTGGGAGCTATAATAATCCTATGAAAGTGTAGTTGGTTCTAAAGAATTTTGATGGGCTTTATCAATCTACTTAGGTTACACAACTGCATCTAATTAGAACAACCAATTGATCACATCTTCCATAATTTTGATACTACTGCACGACCATAAATAACCTCTACACAAAACTAAGATTCAATGGCTTCCTTTGTTGCATGGTTTCATAAGATCCTTTACTCAGATAAGCCTAGTGATCTTATGAATGGGTAGTTGGTTCTGAAGAATTTTGATGGGATTTATCGATCTACTCAGGTTACACAACTGCATCTACTTGGAACAACCAATTGATCACATCTTCCATAATTCTGCTACTACTACGCGACCATCAATAACCTCTACACAAAACTAAGATGTGATGGCTTCCTCTATTGCATGGTTTCACAAGAGCCTTTACTCAGATAAGCCTAGTGATCTCATTTACTACTGCTAAATGGTCTTCTACAACATATCAAGTATAGAACCCAAATCATAACATAGAGCTAATAGTGGCAAAATATGATTCATAACTCAAAAATGAAATAAACCTATAAACAAGGCATGAGTTATACTAAATGCTGAAACTACCAATAAGTTCACAATATATCAAACTATCTTCTCACTATCACATCTTGTAAGTGGTGAACTACCAAACACTGCAACAATCACCAATGTAACTACAAGACAAGTTTGTTAATTTAAACAAAACACATTAACTATTGTGACCATGTCATAATATAATGCCTAGACATGGGTCTTAATATGCTAAACCACTATGGAAACAACAAATAGTGTATAATGTCTAGCATTTAAAACATGCTCAATAGTGTCTTACAAATGCATCTAATTATACACATGCCACAAATAGATGCATCCAAAAATAGTAGTTATTTTGAAATATGTACTATAAGAAAATTGAATCATTTCCAACAAATTGCTATAAATTCTCCAAGCTAATCAATGAGTTAGATAATTCAACAAGAAACTCATACAACTATTACTGGAGATTCCAAAAATAGAACTTTTCAAATACAAGTGTGAGAATTAAAAACTTTGCATGATAAACCTGTCTCGAAGTGTTCCCACCATAGTAACTCCAAAAATGCATATATAAATCCACTAATCATAACATCATGAAATTCAAAAAATGTTTACTAACCCTCTTAATCAGACTCTCCTATTTAGGGTTTTTAATTTCCTTAGTGGATTTACTAACATCTGCATGGGTTGTTTGAACAACAACTCCATTAATTACCTTATCAATAGGCTTATAGACCATCTTTTTCTTACCATTACTAGGATGGAGGGATGGTCAAAGTTTCTAACACTGCTCAACCTGATGTCCACTAACATGACAATGTGTGCAAACATCCCTTTTCTTAAGTGAGGTTACCCATTTACCATTTCGTACTTTTCTAGTATGAGAATGGTCTTTAGCACTTGCAAGCTATTTCAGCAAAGCTTGTCTTTTGCAGCAATATGCGACACAATGGTTATTTAATCCATAAAACATATAAGGAAAAGAATGCAACATCTTCTAAATATTGAAACCAAAGTACTTATATGGAAAAAATAAATCAAAAGTCTTGGAATTCACATTCCTATTGGTGATTTTTCTAGTGTAAGAATGAGGAGGTGAAATTTCAAGACCTCTTTTATCTGGTTTTTTACACTAGTCATTATTCCTTCAAAGGGAAAGATCTTGGCTGTTAGAAGCTATCCTCTTCCAGTAATGGAGGAACTCTCTTCAATATCCATTTTCTCACTAGCATAACCCAATCTTGCATGGTGAGGTCTATGCTCTACATGTATTGGGTTAGTAATACCTTGACCATTCTTTCTAATTCCTCTTCCATCAAATCCCATTTTTAATAATAGTTTAAATCCAATGTCCTTAGTGTGTTTATCGTAACTACCAAAAGTAACATCTGAAACATCTAAAACTGAATGAAAGGAATTACTAGATGAATAACTTATAGTGCACTCATCATAGTGCCAGCATTTGTAGTGGAAGGCAATTGATGAAGATAGTTTCTTTTCATCCTGCATCTATGCCAAGAGATCATCCTTGTATTGCAACTCTAATTTTAAGTGGGAAATCTCCTCTTCTAAGGAGAAAAAATGATCTCTTAGGAAAGCGTTCTCTTCTTGGATCTACTGATTAATTGCTTCAAGCTCATTAAGCTTCTCTCTTTTCAAGGAATTTCCCATGGCTTCCTGTTCCCTACAAACAAATTAATTCCACAAATTGCACACTACAAATAGAATATTAATAGGCCTAAATAGTATCCAATAATACTAGAAACCAAACTAAACTCAACTGATATCAAATATATACAATCAAAAGCTAATCCAATATATTAATTACTCTGATACCAAATCTGATCCATAAATTGGCACTTATTTCCATGTAAAAGTTTACAATGAATCTTATTTTCTTGTTTACTTTAATTATGCATTCAATAAGTATTAATCAAAAAAATTAATCAAAATGTGGAAAATAATGCACAAACAAAAATCAACTTATGACAAACACATCTCCACATTACACAAGAGTTGATTATGGAGTTCATCAATGCCTACATCTCTGGATTCACTTATAGTATGAATTGATCCATTTTCATGAAAAGTGGGTACATGGCCTTCCATCATGATTGTCAAATGGATACTCTAAGGCTGCTTATAATTTTGGCAATAGATCTAAAATCTTAAAAGCTCTGGACCATGAACAAATCTTCCAATCCTCTGCTGACAATATAATCTCGCAATCCTATGGATTTTCCACCAAAAATATCAAATAAAATATTTTAATATGGTATTACAAAAATCATCACAAGAATTTAAACACACCATTTAAATCATCTTGGAGTCTAGGACAAACATCTAGTTTACACCAAGATGTGAAACCCTCTCCAAGTCTCTCAAAACTTGGAATATATGCAGACTGGTCTCTATATTGGACATTACATAATTTGTAATGCTTCACTTTGAGGCTTTAAAAAGTAAATAAAATGGCCTCAAATATCAACACTCCATATATATTTGTAACTATATCGGAGTCTAGAACAAATCTCTAATTTACTCCAAAGTCTGGAAATGCCTCTTGATATCTCAAAACCAAGAAAGAGTGAAGATTGGTCCTTAAACCTGCATTGTCTTCATGAAAAATACATTGCTTTGAATACAATTTCATGCACTTTATATAATGATTGAGACCCACGAGATGTGAAACCCTCTCCAAGTCTCTCAAAATTTGGAATATATGCAAACTAGTCTCTATATTGGACATTACATAATCTATAATGCTTCACTTTGAGGCTTTAAAAAGTAAATCAAATGGCCTCAAATATCAACACTCCATATATAGTTGGAACTAACTCGAAGTCTAGAACAAATCTCTAGTTTACTCCAAAGTCTATAAATGCCTCTTGATATCTCAAAACCAAGAAAGAGTGAAGATTAGTCCTTAAACCTGCATTGTCTTCACAGAAAATACATTGCTTCAAATACAATTTCGTGGGCTTTATATAATGATTGAGACCCACAAGTTCAACGGTGGGGCACTTATCTTTTTTTCAAAGTTGGCAGGGTTCAAATCCCATAGGCAACATTTTAGTGATTTATCTATATCTCACATAAAAGGGGCAGGGTTCAAATCCCATAGGCAACATTTTAGTGCTTTATCTATATCCCACATAAAATGGGATGATAAAATATCTTTATCCGTGTATGTGGAAATATTTCAACATTTTAATATTTAAAGATTTTAAATGACTCCATATCTATGCCACATATCATTTTAAAATTTGTCCACATGTCTCATGCTGATTTGTCCATGTGCCAACATTTAATTAGCGCACATTTCTGTCACGTCATCCTATTGACCAAGTTTGATCGTAACTTTGACTAGTCATAACTTGCACATACAGACTCCATTTTTTGAACCGTAAAATGTGTTAGAAAACTTGAGATGAGATATACACCATGAAACTAATTTTAAACTATTTTATAATGGTAATTTTCTATAGTTTGACCATTTTTTACCAATGTTGACCATCTTGACTAAAACTTTGACCAACTGTACAACGAGCATACGAGCTCCATTTTTTGTTCTGTATACCATTAGAAAGGTCTCAATGGACCCTACATGATGGTATACATTTAGGTCTGATTTGGGATCTGTTTTGAATTGACCTCTAGATCAACATTTGATATGAAGAATATAGGAGAAAAAAACCAATTCTTAGGCATGGAGATACATAGAGACAAGAAAAATGGCAAGCTTTGCTTATCACAACAAAGATATTTGGAAAAGATACTAATCAAATTTAGTATGAAGAACATGAAAACATTTAGTATCCCTTTTTCTTCCCATTTCAAGCTTTTTTCAAGTTTATGTCCTAATAGTGATGAAGAAAAATAGTATATGTTTCATATACCATATGCTAGTGAAGTAGGAAGTTTAATGTATGCTATGGTATGTAAAAAGCTAGACATTTCACATTAAATTGGAGTTGTTAATAGTTATATGGAAAATTAAAATAAAGAACACTAGACAATAATAAAGTGGGTTTTTTGCTACTTACGAGACACAAATGACTATTGCATCACTTACTATAGATCTGGTGATTCTATTTATGGATATGTTGATTCTAAATTTGTAGGAGATCTAGATAAAAGAAGATAAACATGTGTTATTATTTTAAATTTACAGATGGACCTATTAGTTGGATATCAAAGCTTCAAAATATTGTTGTTGCATCAACTACTGAGGCAGAATATGTGGCTGCCTATCATGCTTGTCAGGAGGCAATTTTGCTAAAGGGATTATTGGGTGAGTTTGGAAGAGAGCAATATAAAATGAAGGTATTATATGATAGTTAGAGTGAAATTTATTTTTCTGAGAATACAAATTATCATATTAGGACAAAGCATATTACAATAAATTACCATCTTGTCAGACAAGTGATTGATGAAGGAAAAGTAGAACATGAAAATGTTTATATAGAGGAAAATAGTGTCGATATATTCACAAAACCAATTTTTTTCAAAGAAGATAAAATGGTGTTTGGATTCTCTTAGCTTGTAGAAAAGGTGATGATTTGGTCGATAAGATATCAAACATAAATTGTTGTTAAAGTGGATATTGTTAGATATGTGACAACAAAGTTAAATTTTAGATCCTTTTGTGGCACAGTTTATAGACCACTCCTTGATAGGGGAGGTGTGGGGGGAAAAGGCCCTAACTATTATCACATGAGAGTCTAGGGGGTGGTGACATCTTATGGATCCCTCCTGATGGGGGTTCGAGGGCAATGCCCTAGAAGCAAAAAATCAAAGAGTCAAACCCCTATTTCTAGGAAGACAATTCTCTTAGATTTTATTTTTATAAGGAAAGTCTTAATGATGTTTTTCCACTCTATTTTTGGGAGGAGTAATCTTAACATTGCTTTGCCAATTAGGTGTATTGAGGATAAGGAAATTCTTAATGATGTTTTGTCTCATGCATGTTGAGGATTTTTTGTTTAATTATGTCTATAATTATATTCTATTATTTTTACAAGAGTGTGTGGTTTCCTAACAATTTACACAATAAATTTGAGTCCCTTAAATCCTTCCATGATAAGAAAGAATGAAAAATAAAGGGAGATGCACACCATAGTGGGATGCTCAGGGGTAGAGAGGGAGGAGAATGCCATGGTTGAGTATAATTAAAGGTGTTGATAAGTAGAGTTTGCCTTTTTATCTAAATAGGCAAGTTATTCTCTATTTTTTAAATCTCCCTTGATTATTAACTCCTATAAAAATAGGTGATAATTCCTTGTGACACTCAAACTTGGGAATTTTCATTTGTATACAAATTTTTATTTCCTCAAATCCATGTTTAAAAGGGTATAAATGATTTAATTTTCAGACCTAGATGTTTTTGTTCATGTACAATCTTTTTCCCCTAAATGCATATATTAATGGATATAAATGATTAAATTTATAAACATGGACATTTTTATTTATAGACATATTTATTTTCTTGAACCCATATTTTAATGGGCATAAACGGGTTTAATTTTCAGACCTAATCATTTATTTATTCAGACAATATTTTAAATCTTAATATGGGGAGTTCTATCATTTTACATTTATTGAAACCTTGTTTTATTTATTTATATATTTATATATATATATATATATATATATATAAGTCTTGTTATTTAAATATAAGGAAAAATTAAGTTTGGATGCTTAGCTATTTGGGAAAATTTACCTTAAACCAATGATTTTTCATTTTGGAACCATACTAAAGCTTAATGGGTATTTACACGCTAAAAACAAATTTGGTATTTGTGTGATATCCATATCATGAAGCCAATATTGTAAGGTTTATACCTACCCATATGTTATTATATTAAAAAAGAAAAAAGAAAAACAACACAATGTGTTAGTAAACATTAACATTCTTTATCAAGCATAAAAAAATAGTCTATAAATATAGATGGTATATTATGAATGGTATATTGAATGAGTCTATTTTCAAACAAACTTCTATGCCTACAAATGAACCCTACTAAAATAACTTAGTGTTTCAGCAAATGATTTAGATAATATTTATTTAATAATGCACTTCAGGAAATCATAGTTTAATGTGAATTTTGGTTTCCTTGATGATCATACATCTATTATGTTTGGATGTGATGCATATAAGAATCGTGGGAATTATAAGCCAATGCATTTTTATTTTTAAGGTTGTAATAGTAATGATTTATTCTTTGTTCTACATAAATTTAAAAATATTTTAATATCTCTTTTGTATTATGATTGGATTCTTCTCAAGGATTGTCATATTGCAAAGATATAGTAAGATTTGCATTTTTTTTAATGTTAACTAAAACCTTTGGATATCTTATTATAAGGGATCTTTCACTAAGAGGCCATTGTATTTAGGTATTAATGTTCATAAGTAGATTTTTTTTTGAAATAATATTGTCAACATTATGTTGAATTATCATTTATGAAAAATGAAATTTCAAAGGATAATAATTTTATAAATAAGGCAACTCTTTTAGAATTATTTTTCTTAACAGTAAGTTTTAAGAATGGAGGGAACATTTTCAATTACATGTATTCTTGTTATCATGATAGAAATTATTATAACTTGTATATAAAGTGTGACTTGATGAATAAAAATATTTTGACATGTAAATGCTTCATTTAGTACTTGAGAATCCATGGTGTAAACTTCACTCCCCACACATATACATATGTTAGTCTAGAGATATCACTTCCACTTGTTTAAAATACTCGAATACATGTTTACTATCAACTCACTCTTGCAACTCTACTTAAAAAAGGGACAATCAAACTCATGTGCTTAGATCACTTAAGTCTATGTTTCAAGTTCTAATATAAATTCTATGATTTCTTAGTTGATATTTAATATTAAATGACTCTCTCTCTTTAAGTTTTTTATTTGTTGATTTCCAAGAACCCTATTAATATTTTGTTCTCTCATATTACCATCACTTGAAACATTAGGACTAAACTATCTTAAGTAGCACACTTGTATCATTTTTAAATACAAAAAAACAAAAGTAATTAGCATGGACTTTATTGTCGATCTGATTCGATAAGTTAAAATTATCATATTCTAATTGTTAATTTATGATATTTTATGCAAATAATTAGGGGTGAATATTTTGCCTATAATTTAATAAATTTGAAGATGCTTATTCTTAAAACATACCCATATTGGCATCTGTCTAGTTTTGTATCATCGTAAGTTGGCAAACAACTTATTTACTTATTATATTTTAGACCCAATATTATAATATTGCCTTATTTGTTTTAAGACTTAGATATGTTTAACCCTTTTAGTATTTTGGATAGATAAAGGTTAAGCCTAATCAAATGGATGAATAAAACTATTCTAAAGTAGGTCAATTATATTAATTAGAATAACACGATATATTGAATCTAGATAATTACCAAATATAGAAAGTATAATGCCAATTGATATTTTGATAATTAAAACAAAAAAAAGAGATAATAATTAGCTTGTTTACAGATGCATAAGTGGATATGAGATGTACATGTGTAAAATAAGTGGATCTGATACTCAAGATTTTATAATCAAATTATATAAAAAATATTTCTAAATCCCTAGATACTACCGTCGATCTATGAACACTTACATCAATGCTTCTATTTGTGGCTCGACACGTATTTCTGGTACATAATATTCAAATTATTTAAAAGTAACCATCTGAGCCTATTAGGGGTTTTTATTAGCTTTTTGTTGATATATTTAGATTGTGTATAGGTATTGTATGATTGTATATATCTCAAAACCTAGTTATTTACCTTAAGTCATGTCCACCTATAAAAAATGGTTTAGTGGGCTCACAAATTTTAGCTAACTTTAAAGACCCCTTTGTCAATGAGCACTGCCTACATAGCCACTACTCTAAAGAGGGCCTCACACATATGTATTTCTACTCTAAGTACGGGCTTGTATGTAAAAAAAGCTACAATATGCTATATGTAAGGGAACATAATGATATAACTTGTAACTTGAAAAATAATGCTCATGGGTTATTCTTTGAAAACTTCAAACCTATAATATGACTACTCTAATGACTAATATAAAAATAGAGAAGTAGAACTTAATTATGAAAGTGATTGAATGAACTTGAATAGGTTTTCTTGGTATTTTTAGATGAATAATTAGTAAATTTTAATTTTTACTTACACACACCTTTTAAAAATATCTCACGTAAGGGTTAGATAAGATAAATAGGTCAACCTATATGTTTCAAAATATTTGTAATTTAGATGAATTTTGAGATATGAACACTAGATAAAGAATCTAGACACTAGCATCAATGCTAGTGTCCATATATGGATGGTTTGTGTTTGACATGATAAAAATTTGATGAATATTTGTAGATGAAAGTGAAGGATATAAATCATATTTTAAGCTTGTTTTACTGTACAAGTGATCTAGGTTATCATAATGATAGGGTTACACCATAATACAGATAGTTAGGCACAATGAGATGGTAAATGTGAGCCTTTCAGCAACAAGAAGGTCTAAAAATGAAGGGTAGATCCCTAATTTATATTTTCCAACTGTAAAAGACTAAGATGCTATATATAATCATATTTTAGTATCTATATTACTCCCGTTTAAACTAGTAATGTATAAGGATGAAACTATTAGGTTAAATAAAATAAATGCATAGTTGGGTGTGTACAACACACCTTACCTTTGTTTAAGCCCTGGTGAAGTTTTTGCTACTATATGACCTATAACCAAGAGCATGTTGTAGTATGAATTAGTGCATGCAATCTAAAATTGAATAATTGAAATACTTTAAAAGTAAATAGAGTAAGGAAGGAATACACCTATGAGTTGATGCAACCATGTTTCCTCTTGATGCTTTGTTTTGATAAATAGGCACCCTTATGAAGTGTTGGAGATGAGAGAGGTTTAGAATTGAACCTTAGAGATTTGAAGAGGAAACTTGGAGGGTAATAATACCCCAAATCTGGTGCAAGGGTGAGTTGTGTCATGACCATTGAGATCACTCAATATCAATCACACAACTCAAGTGAATGTATAATAAATCCAAGTTAAGTGGTATATCAAACTAAACATGAAAAATAAGAGTATTTATTAGGCTATCAAGGGCATTAAATATCAATTGTACTACTCAAAGGAGTCAACTGCTATGGACAAGAAATGTTCAAAACAATGCTTCTTGGTAAAAATAATGGTTCTTTGTAAAACATTTTGATTATGTATTTTCAATTTTTGGTGCAATTGCATGACACAAATATGTAATGTGTCTCAATTTTAAGTATATATCAAAATTTAACCTATGATCTATAGCTATATATAATATATATCACAAATATGAAAATTTTTGACCCAAATCTGTAAAAATTGGTGACAAATGTGTAGGATTTTAATCCAAGTGTATATTTGAATCCTGTAAATTGTATCATATTATTCTAACTATGTATGTTTGGATTCATTTATATATGACATGCCCCCCTTTTAAGGTGAGGGGAATGGAATCTGGGAGTCTCCTTACCATGAAAGGATAAAATAACTATATTATCTATGTATGAATCATGTAACATATATGAGTATCATGTCTAAGTAGACATATAAATTAGGTAAGTAGTATGTGATCATATAAATACTTAAGATGCATGATATGGATCATGGTAACATATATGAAATAATAGTAAAAATTTAAAAAACAATCAAGTACACACACAAGAGAACTAAATGTCACACAAAAAGGTGTCTAAAGAGGATAAACAAGATTAGTAAATGATTAAATAAGGTGATTAGATTGGTGGTTAGGGACTACGGATGTAAGAGATCCTAGGAATAGCCTAGGGTAGGTGGGATTAACATTTTAAATTCTAATATAATGGTTAAGTGAAATTAGTTAGTGGATAATAGAGAATTAGGTGAATTAATTGATTTGTGGGATAGGAATAAGGTTAACATGATAAAGAAGAATGAAGGGGGGTGTTAGATAAATGACTATAAGGGATGGAACTAAAAGAGATAAATGAGATTAGATGAGATAGGT
Organism: Torreya grandis; assembly: GCA_037957365.1. NCBI lineage: Eukaryota > Viridiplantae > Streptophyta > Pinopsida > Cupressales > Taxaceae > Torreya > Torreya grandis. The sequence continues at coordinate 968,538 of JARHVA010000135.1, forward strand.
GAAATTAGTGTCGAATAATAGTAATATTAGTGATGTTAAATTAAGCAAGTAAATTTAGATATATACATAACAAATAGTAGCCATGACATCAATAATTCTATTATTGGCTCGTGGTATTCTTTCAAATTTGATGTTGATAAGTTGTTGCTTGATAATATCGACCATATATTTATAGGAAACTAATTTCTCATCCTTGATATAGTATTGATCTATAACTTGATTGATGATTAACTGGGAATCACCATACACTAGTAAATGTTAAATGTTCCATTGTATTGCTTGACAAAGCCCTACAATGAGTGCTTCATACTCATCCATGTTATGGGTACATGGAAATATAATATGAAAAGACTCACGAATGAGATCCTATTATGGCATAACAAACAATAGTATGGCCCCTGATCCATGAGTCATGATTAATCCATCAAATTACATCTTTTACTATTTAGCCTCAGAGGTACATCTACTTCTTCAGTGGTCACAATAGCCTCATCTAAAAATCCAAATGTTAGAGGTTGAGTATCTTGAAGAGGAGTTTCTAAAAGCTGATATGTGAGTACTTTTACCTTAATGGCCTTCTAGTTGGCATATTCAATTTTAAACTAATTTAATAACATAATCCATTTTTACATATGGCCCTGTAGAGATGATTTGGATTGTAGATACTTGAGTGGATCTACTTTGGAAATAATAATTTTCTTGTTTTTCAGCATATAATGACATCACTTTTGGGCTATAAAAAGCATGGCTAAATATGCTTTTTAAACTACCATATAGTTTTATTCATATGTGACCAATCTTCGACTTAGATAATACATGGCATGCTCTTTTTCCTATTCATCATGATATGCTAAAAGTTCCCCCAAGGCACTCTTATTTGCTGACAGGTAAAGAAATAATGGTTTGTTTGGTATTGGTGGCAATAAAATAGGTGGGTTGGAAAGATTTTTTTTAAGTTGATTGAATGCTTTCTGACACTCTTCATTCTAGGAAAATGTAACATCTTTCTTCAAAAAGTACGTCAATGGATGGCATTTGTTAACTATTATGATATGAAGCATATGATAGATTGAATTTTGCCCTGTAAACTGCAAAGCTAATTCAAGTTAGATGGTGGTGGCATTTATGTGATTGTATGAATTTTGGCTGGGTTGACTTCAATGTCCCTGTGAGAGATAATAAATCTTAATAGTTTGCCAAAAAAACTACCAAATACACATTTCTTCAAGTTAAGCTTGACATTGTAATCATGAAGATTTTCAAAGATTATTTGTACTACAACTGAATGATTGACACATCTTTGATTTACCTAGGATGTCATCGACATAATCTTCAATAATGTCATGCATCATATAGTGGAAAATCACTATCATGGATCTTTGGTAAGTGGCCCCAATATTCTTAAGTCTAAACACATCACCTGATAACAAAATATTTCACTACTAAACATTATCTTGTGTTAGTCTTTCGGTGTGATTTTGATCTAATTATACTTTGAGAAGCCATCCATTAGATAAATCATTTCATATCTAGCCATTGAGTCGACTATCATATCAATATTAGGTAGAGGAAAGTCATATTTTGGGTAGGATTTGTTGATATCTTTGAAATCAATGCATATTATGATACCTTTTGGTTTCTTAACCACTAGCATAATATTTAAAATCTACTTTTAATAATCAATTGGCTTGATACATTTCATGTCAAAGAGTTTTTCCAACTCTTTCTTGACTAACATAATAATACAAGGATGCATCTTAAGTAGCTTGTATTTAATGGGTTTGGCATCAGGATGTACAAAGAGATGGTGTACAACTAAGATGGGGTCCAAACCTAGCATGTCTGAATAGGCCCATTCAAATATGCTAACAAATTTCCTCAAAAGGGATATAAAAACTTCATGATCCTTCTTAATGAGGGATGTGCTTAATTTAATCCACTTTGTGTCATCTAGAGTCCCAATGTTCACCTATGAAGTGTCCTCCAAAAGAAGTTTATAACCATCATCTAGAAAGGTTAGCAAGGAGTTGAATTGATTGGTAATGGCAAAGTCCTCCAAATAGATTGGATCATCTAATTATCCTAAGCAAGACAAATTAAAAACTCCTAATGTTGGCATCAACCATGAAACAAATATCTTAAGGAACTCTTGAATAATATTGTAAAAGCTTATAGCTCCTCAGTACTAATCTTTGATCCATATATAGGCTTTCGGCTATAGGTCTCCTATGCTTCATAGGATAAGGGGTGAACATCCCCTTTTAACGGTGCCAGAAACTAGTTTTCACCAAGAGACTTACCTTTCTCTTTACTTTTTCCCCAGTTAGAAAGTGCCTCAAAGAGGTTTTCACTTTCAAACCTCAATATTTGATTTTTTTTCTTTTTTGGCTGAGGAAGTCCACCCACAATTAGAAGTAGGTAGAAAGATCCAATCTAATAAAAACCCCTACTTGTGGTCTCCAAGATTGTTACAACCCCTTAAGTTACACTTATAATAAAGCAATAATTTTTTTTTAAAAACTATAACAAAACATAATTCCACACAAACTAACAAATAAACAAATGACTCAGAATAGAAATACTTATAAAGTCAATTACCGAAAACAATATATATCATATACAACTCCAAAGAAGTAAGTTTAATAAAACACAACTATCACTAGTCCACTAATACAACTGCTATTCAAATATAAACAAATATAATTATTACATTTACATCTCATTTAAGCATTAAACTAAATATAATAAATAGATACTAATCCCTTTGGAGCTTGAGTCGAGCCATCTTGTGTAACTCTAAATCTCCAGTGTAGTCTCTAGAAAAATAGTACTACTATGGGGAGGGAGAGCATCATCTGAGTGCTTTTTCACATCAACTACAAACCTATGATCCCCACATAATCCCCTATTAGGGAATGACCTCCCTTCATGGATAGATAGATAGAACAGTACGAGAAGTCAGAGAACAAGCTAGTACCCATGTGTGTATGGTAAAACTAAACATGAAGTGTATCCTATAAAACTTATTTTCTTGCAAGATATCGCATGGATATGTATATCATACATACCAATGATAATGTTTCACTATACATTATTTAACCATAAAATTCATACTAAGTTCATTCTCTTAGTAGTCATATCACACCACATGCTAAACATACGAGTAAATAAAATATACTTTTATTCCAACCATGCATGAATGAATCATATATTATTATCAAACTCATATAGGAAATAAATCCTATATTTCATACCACTCGAGTATGTTTTATTTTCATAATTAAATGTAGTTTTCCAACTATTACTAAAATATCTAAACAATTAAACCCCATGATATCCCATATTATCATAGTCTAGACTCCTAAGGTATAACTACTAGTTTTCCCATATTTAGTCATACTAAATATCCATAGATACATGGAAGCATACACTTTTAATAAAGCAAATATGTAACAAGGTAAGTCATGCAAATGCATATAATTATATCTTAACATTAATTTATATTTTTAAGATTATATGTACACATAAATGAGATCCTATAAAATTTTACAACACATACTATTCAAGTAACAACCAACACATATCTATATGTAATTGTGGGTCTAGATATAACAAATACAATATGTACCATTTAGGTACTTTTATAATTTTTTCTATTAATAAGGCAATTATAAATTCTAAGTGCACAACTCGAAGCTCTATTTTATATGCTTTATTTATATATAAATATATGCCATTACACTAGTACATTTAAATTTATTCATATTAAGTGTTGTTTGCTAGTTTCTTTTATTGTAAGGATATATAACAAAAATACATCATGTTATTTTTGAAGCATTAAATAATTAATAACAAGGATTTTTCCATAATATTTCCTTAATATAATTCACCTCATTCCTCTATGCAAGGTCTAATTTCATTTTAGATATTTTAATCACACTAACTTTGTTAAATGACTATTTATAAATCTCGTGTTCAACATGTGCTATTCATAGCTTAACTTGTTTTCATTTGATGCATGATGTCTTGTAAGACATTATTTATCATCTCATCTAAGTAATAACATATATACATACATACATACATACATACATACTTGAATATGTATATAAATATTGTTATCAAGGAAAAACAACTCTATTGATAACAACTCTTAAATTTACCATAAGGATTGAATTAATATCTCATTACTTCATCAATCCAACTGGGCATTTACTTTCATGCATGGCATTTTTACTTAACTTGGCATCCCAATTTTTTCTCAGCCTAGATTCAACCTGTGATCTCATATACTCAGCTTCATATCTCACATACTTGATGTTATACAATTGGCTCACGTTTTAATAAAACTCAGTGGTTCCTTTTGATATAGTGAATTCAATATACATACTCAAGCAATGTTATAACTTAATATTTATTTATAACTAGTGATTCCATAAAGTGACTTGCCTTTTCAATTTCATGTCTTGGCTATTAAAAATCTAACTCATCATTATATACAATTCAACAATTTTTAATAATTATATGCAGCGATTTTAAAATACAAAGTTTAATGATTTTAATAGGAAAATACATGCAGCGTTTTAATATCTTAGCAAGGCATTTTAATATAATAGTTTGTCATACAAACATAAAAAGACTAAGCGAGTTAATTTAATAGTAAAAATCAACATTTTCACGTACAAATACAACAATCTATCAATAATAGGCTTCATCAATTTATATAAGGAAATAGGGCATTTCATTATGCTTTTATGTTTCAATTTGGACTCCTGTGAATTAATAATTGACTTAACATACATCTGAATGGCTCTCCATATAATTATTTTAAATGCTTATCTCTAAAATGGTAAAACATAGTCAAAGAGTTGTATAAAATGAATATAGAATATATTATGACGATATGCAGCCTAATCAACATGGGATGCAGGCTTAAATAGAATATAATGCAATTCATTCAAGGTAAAACATAGGCTCTAGAGGAATATAGTATCACTAAAATATACAATGTTTAGCCAAACAATATGGGATGTTGCCCAGAAATAGTAAGCTGGTTTATAAAACATTATGCCAACTTAATAAAATAAAATTAAGGGCTTTAGAAAGTGAAACACAGTTTTAAATAAATGCAGACCCTGTTATTAAACTCAAAATTATTATTACAAAACCTACCTTGAAAATAATTGCTTGAAGGAAGAATGTTGAATGATATGCCCTTCTTCCAAACTCTCACAAAAATCCTTCTCTTCCTTTCTATCCGTGTCTCCCCTGTCTCCCTTTCTAATTTCAAAATGGCTTTATTTATAAAACTAAAACTCCATCTAAAAGTTGTGCCCCTCACTTTTCATGGTAATTCCTTTTAGATTCTCCTCATGTATTGAATTTTTCATTCTTTTAAATTCAATAATCATAATCATAATTATCTTTTCTTATTCTTCCCTTAACTCAAGTTATCTAAAATAATAGACAAGTTGACCAATATGAAATAAATATATCTACATTTATCTTTTAATGCAATCTCATGCAAGACTATCCTTAGTTTGTTTTTTACTTATGTTTTAATTTCTTTGCATGCCACTCCAAACCATAGTTGTAGGCTTTGTTCAAATTAATTAACTAGCAGTCCCCAAAGTAATTATCCAAGTAGAAATATTCATTCGGCTAAATTTCGAATTAACCTCCTTTGATTTCACAAGTTAATATCAGGTTAACTTGATAATCATAATATAAGTCTTTTTAATATATAGGTTCATCCTAGTGTTTAACTAGGATTTTTACACATATTTATTCAACATAATTAATATGTTGAATACCATAAATCAATTATTATCTAATACACTAATCCAACAACTTAAGATTATAATAAATCGTTATTTTGACAAATTAGATATAACATTACTTACTATTTTTACTTTACTATTGAAAGATGCATTAATGACTCAGTTTTTAAAACACAATATAAAACATATCACAAACATAATAATCGCTAAAACCAATAGATTATATTCTATTACTAGAGGATAATAAATTTATTTCTTTTTAATACATAATTGTAATATAATCAATGCAAAATACTTTAGTAGTAACAAGCATAATACTAGCAAACTAGATCAACATAAAGAATTTAACAAGTCAATCTATGGTGGTGTGTGAGTTTGGGTTACTAGTAACTTCCTCTAATATTCTCCCAATCATCCCATATAGCCCATCCTCTCTAATGATGATCTCCTTCATCAAGCCCTGAGGGTGGAACCTATCTTGCATCCACCTCATAACAAGTAGGTATTTAGTCCGAGTCGTCATAAACTAATGATGAAAAAATAATAATTATACATCCTTAATATATAGAATAATAAAATACAACTACTACAACCTGTATACTAAGTAACAATATCACTGTCCCATACCAGTATATGTCATAAATCTCAAGTCAAAATAATGACAATTATATAATAATTTTACTAATCAATGGATTAAAGGTTTATAAGTCAGAGGGTGAAATCTGGATGTAATAAAGAGGAATGCGACTCCTCAATCTTATAAAGTCATATATGGCCTCATCATTTTTTTAATATACAACCCATATGGGACAATTCAATTACAACCCATTTCTAATGTAGATGACCACATTAATAAATACATTTATATAGGTTTTCAAACTCATTTAATGGCATTATTGTATCTTATTGATCCTAGTCTATTAATTATAGATGGAAAAGGGTTAAATGCGAAGGATGATAAACAAGGTTAATGGTGTAAATGGCATGGGGGTTAAATAATTTTGTAGCAATAAAGTCATCATAGTTATTATAATCAAACCCTACATCACTGTTAGCATTGCCATCTCTAGTCATTGGTGTTGGAACATGAATAAAGTATTTGAGGTCACGCTTAGGTGGTTTAAATCTGATACCATGGGTTCTCTTGTACTTAGTTATTGAGACTAGTTTGATCATGCCTTATTGATGTATCCCTAGGCCTCTACCTACATAATCTAGGTGATTAATAATCTAGTTAAGAATATGATAATTTTCACTTTGGTAACAACTAACTCATCAATGTAGAGACTTAAATCATCTTCTACTAAGGGGTCCTACTCTAGTTTAGAGGTTGGTTTGAAAATAATGGGCTTGTCCAGTTGAGATTTTTCTTTGGTGTCCCACTCCATATGAGTAGTTTTGGCCTTTGGTTTCCCATAAGTTTTTGGATTTTTAGGCAATTTAAAAAATGGAATCTATTAGGTGTACTATATTATCCAAGACCTTATTTTATCTATATACAAGTGGTTAGAAATATTTGGTGGAGACATGGGTGAGGTGGAGGCTAAGCTATTTGCATTAATGTAATTAGCTTCTAGGCTTGATTCAATGTCTTTTCCCTTTTCAACTCTTTTTTCATCTAATTTGGGCATAAGATTCATGCCAAATTAGTAGTTATAGCTTTTATATTCGGCCTCAAAGCATTCACAATAATGATATGGCTGAAGATCATCTAGTATAGTTACTTTCATTCTTAATTGTGGAAATTTTATACACTAATGTAATATATAAGGTATATCCCTAGTTCTAGGTCTAAAACATAGCATAAAGTATCATGGGTTAATGGCCCAATGACCATTGTAAAGCTAATAGTACCTTGAGATTGTCATTATTCATTATGGTATGCCTTGATAATGATGGTATCTTGCTACAATTTGGTTGTTATATATCCAAGATGTTTAACCAAATTTAGAGACATAATATTGAGACTTGAACCATTGTCTACAAGGAAATATTTAACTCTATGGCTCATTATACCAACCTCAATGTACAGTGGGTTATTATGTAGAGGGCCTAGATAAGACATATCACTTTGGTCAAAGGTAAGATGTTGGACAGGGGCCAAGCATCCTACCATGGATTGGAAGTGATGTCATCTGGCATGAGGGATTGGTTCAAATACTCATTCAAGATGTCTTTGTAGATGGTAGACGTACGTAAAAAATCCATGATGGATATGTGTCAAGTGATTTCTTTAGTTGTTCCACTATATCATAGGTCTTCCCCTTAGTTTTGTTAGTTTTTTAATTTTTGATAGGCACAAAAGGTTGATTAAGCTCACTTATAGTATTGGTTGCAATCCTTTAAAAGTAACCCTGGATCATCGAGTTGTGATTGCACAATCTTAATCTAGTTCTTGGCTTTGTTAGTTGGTTGGGTAGGTAATGAGGCTTGGAATGATAATTATCAAATGGTATGGAGCTTGGTTATCAACATGATCTATAGAATAATCACTAGCATAATAGTGTTGGTAATCATTCCTCATCTGATAGGCATTATTAGGTAAAGGTCTAGGTCTATTGGTAGTTGATCTAGGGTTAATGGTGATAGTGATAACATGACTATCTAAAACATGTCCTACGACATTATTATAGGTATATGCAATGACATGATGGCCTTCTTGGTTGGTTTGGTCAATTTTCCCTTGGTTATGACCATTTTATTATTATTATTATTATTATTATTATTATTATTATTATTATTATTATTATTATTATTATTATTATTATTATGGATGGCATTGTTGCTATTGATTTTGAGGTGGAGTTACATGTTGTTGCTATTGTTTTTATTGGTAATACTACTGTTTATCATTAGTTTTATGTTCAAGAGATAGATTTTGGTATATGCCCAAGTTACAATTGGTCGTAGGAGCATGGGTGTCTCTTTCTATCTCTCTATTTTCTAACATATTCTCAATCAAATATCTGAATTGGATAAACTATCTTATGGAATATCCTTTGACATGATGGTACTCACAAAATTCATGTTCTTTTTACCAATCAAGAAAATGAATCCCTTCAAGAAATAAATTTGGTATTGGCAAACTAATCATATTTTCTTGAACCAATCTTCAGAATGCAAATTTAGTAGGCTCACCAAGTTCAATGAATTGTTTGGCAATGGGTGGTTCTCCTTGGATGAAGGTCTTGTAGTTAGTTTTGATTTTATGGTAGTTGGTTTTGTGGAGGTATTAGTTGAATGCATGAAGGAAGTGGTTGCTAATAAGGCCAAGGTAAATGGATGTCTGATGTTTGCACCATCTAAACATGGCATGATTCAATAACCCCATTGTCAATACCATTATTATTATGATTATAAGATTTAGGTATCTCATTGTTGTTGTCTTGAAGTGGTGTTAGAGCTAGTATTTAAATTGGATTTTGATTATGGATCTAAACTTGGTTCTAGTTTTGGATATGTTGTCCTTGATGTTGATTTTGGCTCTAATTAGAAGAGGATAGCTTGATTATCCTTTTGTTGACAAGGGTTTTCTCAATCTATATTCTTTTTTCTATGACCTCTTTGAATGTATGAGTATATTTCAACTCAATATGGTATGATATTTCCATGTGTAATCTCCTAGTAAATATCATGGCTAGCTATTTACCTGGAAAATTATGGGTAAATTGGCTCACTAGTGCTCTCTAATATTATAAGTATGCAATGAAGCTTTCACCAATCTTTTTTTATCTTGGCCTAAATCCACAACAATAATCTCATGTTTGATATTATATGAAAAATATTGTATAAACTTATTTAAAAAGATTGCTTGGGCATGTTTAGCTGCTTTAAAGATACATGATACATAGCATTTGCCCAATCCCCTTAGGGTTTCAACCTCCCATCCTTTATTTTCCTAATTTAATCTAGCCCATTTATAAAAAGATGATTAAGACAAAATGCCTCTAAGGAAGAATAAAATAATAGCTCTACTTTGGCATTCAGCTATTACATCAACAATGTCATTCAAGAGCAGGAATTCTAGAGATTTACCTAACTCCTTTGCATCCATCGCTTGGTCTTCATTGGTGTTTGATTCATACTTTCCTTTTGCACTCATATCAACAGACCGTTCCACATCAGCCAACAATCTTGAACCAGAAACATCTTCTTTTTGACTTGTGTCTTTTGTAATGCTCACATAAATATTCCCATGATCTTTTCCAACTTGTCTTGTTGCATCCTTTAACCTCATTACCCTCTATTTTTTGTTGGTTCAGTGGCTAGGGTTAGGGTTCACTGTTTGCTCTAGAATGTTCTCTCTTTACTCTTCGTTGTTCACACTTCCATCCAATTCAAACCCGTGTGACACCTTTACCCTCACCAAATGCTATATTGGAAACTATACTTTCTGCTTCATTTCCATATTTTAGCAATTCTCAATCCACAAGTTTAAGCAAAAAAATGTCTATATTTTTATGACATTTTAATTCTATCTTATGAAACATATTCTTTATTTTAACGATAATTCTATTTATTTTGCATTACAATTGGAAAAACACATGATTTGGTTTTGAATCCTACCCAAGGTATATTTTGGTGCCTTTTTTTCTTTCTTCTTCTTTATTTAACTCAAAATGTAAAGAAAGGCATATGTAGATTGGTTTATGAAAGAGTTGCACTCAATCCCCTTTCACATCCTTTTCCACTCTCCCACTTATTCATCACTAAATCATATAATTATTTTTAAAAATTAAATTGCTATAATTTTTTGGTTATGAATTGGAGTTTCCTTTGATAGCCTGTGTGTATTGAGTATTCATTGTGGTGTTGTGATTTTTGAACTACAAGGTTTTGTTAGCCAACATTATGTCTAAGTTGAAGTATATTGTTCGAAGAATTTATTTTTGTGCGAGAAAGTTTATTTTTTGTATATTTTTTATGAATACATTATATGATCTAGTATCAATGTATCCAAATTCATAGCTCTTTATAAGAAGCTAATGATTTCATGTCATCAAAAAATGCAATACCATAAAAATATCAAATTCCAGACAAACACGGTTTAAAAAAATAATATAATACTTGAAAACAACATAGTACTATACAAAAATCAAATTCCAGGCAAACACGGTTTTAAAAAATAGTATAATACTTGAAAAAAACATAGTACTATACAAAAATCAAGGCTTAGCCAAATTTTTGTGTTATTCAGAAGACAAATCTTACCTGCTAATAAAAAAACAAGGCTTTGGCTAGAAGGAAATCATGACCTTGCAGACCTATATAGAAGTTTATGAGAAGAAGAAACATGTGTGTGTGTGTGTGTGTGTCAATTCCAACAACAAAATTAAAACAAAATATTCTTTTCGTATTCATGTAAAGACACTATTTTGAGCTTAAATTATTTGATAATATCTGCATGCCTAATCTCTAGTTTATGCTCTCAGGGCCTGCTATCCCACTCAATAAGCAAAATGAATTGTCAAACTTACTCTTGGAGATGATTAACTCATATATAGATTATATTTTTTCAGGATATTGTTAATGGAAACATTAGTTTAAGTTAATAACATATCAAATAAACCTCTACATCTTTATGCATTAAAATCCCACACAATAAACGACTAATGCCATCGAATGCAAGAAATAAATATAGGTAGAACAAACTTATTAGTATGGCAAAAGGTACTTGTACTATTACTTTTATTTATTGACCATTGACAATTTTGTATATGCCACTTGGTTGTCGATGAGGAAACATATCCTCGTCGATAGACTTACAATACTACAATACAGACCATTAAATACATGTCACATGTTAAGAGTAAAACAATGTGATGGTATTCATCCTCCAACTTCAATGCAAAATGTTAATGAGGTATAGCAGTCAAGTATAATATCATGAGTTCGTAATGTATCATTTAGTTGTTTCCCTCTCGAGTGTTGGCAGCCCGCTAGGCTGTCAAACTTATGGTCAGCGATAGGATCCTCGCGGGAGGCGCAAGCGTAACTGTTTTGTGTTTTATCCACGCTTCTGAACCTACGTAATTTGAATATATTGATAATGTTTCCTGTAAGCTCAGTTGGTTAGAGCGTCGTTCTAATAACGCGAAGGTCGCAGGTTCGAGACCTGCATAAACCAAGGGCGATCTTTTATTTTATTTTGGAGTTTAATTTGTGTATTTTTTTTTTAGGGTTTTTTTATTTTATTTTTTTTGTTCGGGAGTGTTTTATTTGGGAGTTTAATTTGTATATATATATATTTTTGGAGGTTTTTTTTTTTTTTTTTTCAAATTTTTTTTTTTTATTTTTTTAATATTTTTTGGAGTTTAATTTGTTTATGGTTTTTTTGGGTTATTTATTTATTTTTTATTTTTTGGTTGGGGAGTTTTTATTTGGGAGTTTAATTTGTATATATTTTTTTGGAGTTTTTTTTTAAAAAAAAAAAGTTTAATTTGTTTTGTTTGTATTTTTTTTTTGAGGGTTAATTTTTTTTTCCAAGGTTAATTTGTTTTCTCTGGGTTTAATTTGTTTTTCTAGAGGTATTTTATGGTTGGTTTGGTTTTGTTTGTGTTTTTTTGGGTTTAATTTATTTTGTGTGTTTTTTTTTTAATTTAATTTTTTTTAATGGAAGGATATTTTATAATCAATTTAATTTAATTTTTTTTGTTTATGTATTTTGTTTGGTTTAATCTGTTTTTTTTGTTTTTTTTTTTTTGTTTTGTGTTTTTTAAGGTTTAATTTATTTAATTTGGTTTTATTTGTATTTTTTGTTATATATAGTTGGGTTTGAGAGATATTTTATGATCAGTTTGATTTAATTTGTTGTTTTGTTTGAGAATATCAATTTGGTTTGATGTTAAATTATTATTTTTATATATTTAAATAAATTATATATATAGATTTAGTAAAGTGATATGTTGAAACATTTATTATAAAGAAATCAAAATTTTAATAACATGTAAAAAATAAGTTTTTATTTCAATTGTATAATTAAAATTGTATGAATTATATAAATAATTGATAGTTTCACAATTACATATTATTTTATATAATTATTAAAATCTAAATTAAAAATTTTGAAAAAGAAAAAAAAGAGAAAGAAAGAAAATAATTAAATAAAATCAATATTAAAAATGCATTTTATTGCAATAACTTTTACAACCCAACCTCCTTTCAAAGTTTTGAACGACATATCTTTTTCTAAATATGCATCTGCTTAAGTGGTATTTAAAAAAACTTCCATGGACTATATTATATATATTTCTAAATCAAATGATTATTCATTCTTCACCCAAATTTTAAGAGAATAAATTTTTTATATTTGTTTTTAGGTTTCCATAATATTATTTTTCATGAGAATATATTTCTTATATATATTTTTGGTTTCCTTAATGTTATTTTTCAATTTGTACACATAATTTAAAATAATAATAAATAATTTTAAAATTTTAAATTTTTTATAAAATATTATTATAAATGTTAAATAGTTGTTTCCTTTAATAGTGTGTACACAATCTGAGTTTAAAAGATGATTATTAGAAGACCTTAATTAACAAGTATAAATGTTGGTTGACATTTTCTGAATAGAAAAATAAAGTTTTAGATAATTATTTGTTATTTAATAAATAAAATTTGTGTTAATAATATTACATATCATGCATGCAAAGGGAGTAGTGACATCAAAACATTAGAAATTAAGAAATGTAGGATTGAGTCTCATAATTTAAATACTTAATACTTTTGGTTGTTATATTTTAAATTCAGCAAAGATTTCAACAAATTTATAGGTATAAATCAAAAAATATAAGAATTGAATTTCAAAATTTAAATACTTAATACTTTTGGTCCATGGTATATTTTCACATCAAGGAAGACATCTAAGAAATTTGTGAGCATTCATTACAGTGGAATATAATGATTGCCTCACCCAACATCATTCTTCTTAAAAACATAAAATTTTAAAAGCACACATAAATTTTCATATAGATAAGAAGTAAACAGTTTTAAAGCTTCTTTTCATGGCATTGAGTTTACATACTTGTTTCTTATTAACAACCAACGTCAACATAATTTGGGCTTTCATTATATAATAACTCCATTTCAACTAATTTCATTGAGGCCTTTATTTGTGGGACTAATACCACATGCCAAGGGCCCCATATTGTATACCAAATCTGAATTCATGGTGATGGTTGAATTTATATGGCTTGCATCGTTGATTACAAAGGAGCCCACAGCTTGCAAGGTAGAAACATCTTTGATTTCTAATTTTATGTTGTTGAATGAGAGCTATTTGATTACAACATGGCTCCACGTTTGATTTAAAACTTAAATCACAATGCAAAGTTGCTAATCTGGGGACAATAAATTGACGTTTCATAGTCTACCTTCTTGCTTTCGTTCATCAATGTTGCCAATATATTTAAAATTTGATTCAAACAAGAAAGAAAAGATAAATTGGCCCAACAAAAGGATATATGTCAAAAGAATTCACCAACAAGAAAGAAAATAAACCAATGACTAAACAACCAAAATCCACATGGAAAGAAAATAGACTAATGACTAAATAACCAAAGTCCACGTGGGAAATTAGACAACAAAAGAGACCAAAAGATCAAATTCAGAAAAGCAAAATATTATATCCTTTTCGATGTTCCTTGCACTATCGAGACAACTATTAGTTTAACCACTTTTACAACTACCATACAATGGAAGATACTTGATGGCGTATACGTTTTATTATTAACTTTGTAAGCGTTGATTTTACAAATGTTTATATGTCTATTTAGCCTTACAACTTGAAAGCCAAAGTGTCTCTCTATAATATGTTTAGATGTTTATTAAATATTATAAATATATTAAAAGGTTGAAATTTGAATGTTGAGGATGATGATTTATTGTACTATTCATTAAAGTATAAATCTCTTTACATGGTTTATATAAAAATTGGAATAGATAGGACCAAATTTTGTTTCTAAATAATATTAATAGATTAGACTTTTTAATTGTGACAATTTAATCAAAAAAGATTTTAATTTAGATATATATTTACTCAAAATATTATAATCAATTTAATATAATCTATACACATATATAATTGCAATAAAAAAATATTAAAAATAAATAAAATAAATACAAGACAAGTAATTTGAACATGTAAGAATATGTTTTTTTTTTTTTTTTTTTTTTTTTTATAACTTTTTGATAATTTACATATTTATCTTATGCTATTGTTTCTTCATCCTCGTGACAACACAAATATTTTGTGAAAAGGGTTTTTGCCCAACTTAATAAATCATGATAATATAGGAAAGAGAGATTAATCCATTTATTTGAAACAACTAGAAGTATAAGAAAGCCTTGAAATATGCATAGAGAAAATTAACCAAGTGAAAGTTCTAGAAAAATACAAGGAAAAACAGGGAAAACTTAGAAAATAGAGCCAAATGTAAAAGTAAAAATAAATCTTTGAATTTTTTTCTGTCTAGTCAATAACTCAAACCATATGAGACATCTAATGAGGCACAAAGAATATACTTTTGGCATTGATAGATACATTATTCCATGTGCATCTATTAATAATAGTTCTCGGAGTAATGTTAAGCTTATTATCATAGTTTGTGGTAAATGTGGTAACATTTCCATGGTCGATAGTATATTTCAGTACATTTTTGATGTTCCTAGTAGTATTAAGATTATTAGTACGTTTTTTATAGATGTCATATACACCCCATATGTGGTGAAAATCACTTTGCATAAGATTGGTCTAGGTGATAATGATATTTATGTGGTATTCATCATAGCTTCAACAAGGTTAGATAAATCTTTAGGCTAAATCGAGAGGCTAACTCAGATAGCACATTACTGTATTGTTTTAAACGTCAATTTATTGACAACAAATAATGTAGTTACTATAGTAACCTAGGTGGAACCTACAAGGCTCATGTTATTCCAGGTCATCCACCAACACATTGCGCACCTATTACCCACACTACATAATCATCAGGGGATGACGAGTCACACATGGATATAGTTCAACTTTCATAACGACTCTCAGCCTCACGACATGTAATCTATATTTACAAATCTGTAACACTAGTAGATAGATATGTAGATAGCACTAATTAAACTAGAAGATAACAATCATGCATATTTCTCAAGAGTATGTCATGTACAAGATGAATGCATAATTTAAATACATTTATTATTTCAATTCTACATCTCTCTCTCTCTCTCTCTCTCTCTCTCTCTCTCTCTCTCTCTCTCTTTGCACTATCTTCTCACTAATCTTTTGTACACACCCATAACTTCATTTGGAGAGTTGCCTTAATTAATGGTATTAGATCCATTTGTCTCATTCTTGTATAACCTATCTAACATGATTGGAGTATCCGAGCCTCCATGTCAAACCTTAAGATCCATCAAATTATTTGTTGAGTTGTTTTGACAAATGGCCAAAACAACACAAGAGGAAATTCACACGATGATAAAAACACAAGATCACATAAGCACTCATGTATCAATGGATTTTTTTGTTCAACTAGTTTGTAGAAGTCCTTGAATGGGTAGTTTCATTGACTTCATCTTCAAGTAAAGATTTTTGCAGTCGAGTCCACCTAGGTTTCAATTAAACTTAGACATTCCTATATTTGAGAGAAATATTAATGCAATTGTAATAGATAATTGGGTAGAGAAGTCAAAACACTATTTATCCATGAATGAATTTTATATCAAATAGAAGATAAGATTGCGCTTCTAAAAGTTTATTCACCCATCAAGAAGTGGTGGCAAGCATATTATTTGTGGGAAAAATTCCAAAAAAAAGATGAGCATGAATCAAGGTGGGATAAATTTGTTAGGAATATAGAACATAGAGCAATATTAATGAATTAAAGACAGAAATAAAATGCATAAAACATAACACAATAAAGACATAGATTTAACGTGGTTCACCCAATATGGGCTATGTCCACACAAAAACAATGAGTCCTTATTATTCAGTCCAACAAATGAAGGAAAAAACTTGTAATACATTCACTACAATATCCTCTTCACTCACACATAGTATGCTATCATGATTACAATGCCCTCATATCAAAGGAGGGTTACATATTAGGGAAAAAATACACAAACATAATTTGTACCTTTAGATCTGTGACCTAATAGTAATGGTCTAGATTTACTACAAAATTATAATATTTTACAATGCAGTCACTATGTTGTTCTAAACGTTAATCTATTGACATCAAACAATATAGTCATTACAGTAACCTAGGTGGAACCTACAAGGCTCATGTTATTCTAGGTCATCCACCAACACATTACACACCTACTATCCACACTACATAATCATCATGAGATGACGAGTCACATATGGATATAGTTCAACTTCCATAATGAATCTCAACCTCACGACATGTAATCTATATTTAAAAATCTGTAACAGTAGTAGATAGATATGTAGATAGCATTAATTAGAATAGAAGATAAAAATCATGCATATTTCTCAAGATTATGTCATGTATAAGATGAATACATAATTAAAATATATTTATTATTTCAGTTCTACATCTCTCTCTATTTGTACTATCTTTCTCACAAATCTTTTGCACACACCCATAACTTCATCTAGATCCTCATTTGGAGAGTTGTCTGTATCAATGGTATTAGATCCATTTGTCTCATTCTTGTATAACCTATCTACCATGATTGGAGTATCTAAGCCTCCATGTTAAACCTCAAGATCCATCAAATAATTTTTTGAGTTGTTTTGACAAATGGCCAAACCAACACAAGAGGCAATTCACATGATGATAAAAACATAAGATCATATAAGCACTCATGGATCAATGGATTTTTTTGTTCAACTAGTTTGTAGAAATCCTTGAATGGGTGGTTCCATCAACTTCATCTTCAAGTAAAGCTTTCTTTAGTCGAGTCCCCCCTAGGTTTCAATTAAACTTAGATGTTCTTATGTTTGAGAGAAATATTAATGCAATTGTAATAGATAATTGGGTAGAGAAGTTAGAACACTATTTATCCATGAATGAATTTTACATCGAATAGAAGATAAGATTGTGCTTCTAAAAGTTTATTCACCTATCAAGAAGTGGTGGTAGGCATATTATTTGTGGGAAAAATCCCAGACAAAGATGAGCCTGAATCAACGTGAGATAAATTCTTGGAAGCCTTCAAAGGTGAATATTATCCTGAAGATGTATACAATGATTTGTATTTGAAATGGTTAAAATTATAGAAAGGACATGGATAACCACTCTAAGCCTAAAAGGATGCCTTGCCTACTCTTTATGCCAAACTAGGATCATTAGAGTCAAAACAACATTCAATACTCAAGTATCATACTTTCCTATGTTTATACATTTATCTAGATGTGCCCATGAAGATGATTCATTGATTGGGTGAGTGATTCAAGGGATACACATCCTACTAACCAACTTTGATCCCTAAAGAGATATTTGGATGTGAAAGAAAACATGCTTCCATCTATCCCTCATCTCGAGTGGTATAGAATCCTATAGGGGGAACTTAGAGGACTTGCCTATAACTATAGGAGTTAATGGTTTGTCTCTACCACTCATAGTTCACTTACAATGCCTACCCAAGTTAGTTAGAGAGATAATCTAGGTGTTTTGGGAAAGAGTTCCAACTATAGGAGATCATGATAAAATAAAATTCAGTTTAGCTAAGGGAGAGAGGAAAAGAGAGATCCAAATACCTATAAGATTGATTTTTGTTAAGGTTGCGATTATCTTATCCCCCTCATTCTAATTTACATTGACGACGCTCCTCACACACTGTAAAAATCGTACACCCTAAACAAGGTTTATGAGATGTTATCAACGGGTGAAGCTTTCTAAGTCATACTAATATTATAAATATTTTACAACTATCCTCATTTATTATTTATAATTCACTCGCATAACATTATCATTTGTGTAATTTATCTAAACCTCTTTCATGTCCCATTATTAGTATTATTCATTCCACTATCTGCCACTCTGCAACTAATCACCTTATGTTTGGGATGACATTATAATCACTATAATTATTTCACTCCACAACTAATTACTATAATTGTTTCACTCCACAACTAATTTTCTTCTTAACAAATTTATTCTCACTATCCCAAGTCATTTGTTTCTTATATGTTGCATTTAAATTATGGTTTAAAATTATAGTGCCATAGAAAGTGATTGGTCATTCATTTGCTAACTCCTCCACCTTTGAATCAAAGCAACATGGTACATCCATAAAATATATGTTTGTTAAACTTTAAAATAAAATGAAAGTTTTATTTTTGTAAAGCACTTGGATATAGATTTTATCCCCATAATCATCCTTACCAACTCCTCCATGTTACAATTAAAGCAATGTGGTGCAATCATAAGATCTATGTTTGTCAAACTTAAAATGAAAAGGAAAATTCTAGTTTTTCAAAATGCTTAAATATATATTTTATCCCCAAAAATGTCACTTTTTAAATTACAAAACATGGAATCGTTTTTTATTCGATTAAATGCATTTTGATTTTAATTGCTTACATTTCGATCTTAATTGTCTATATTTTGATCTTAATTACCTACATTGTGATTGTGATTTATTGATATGGTTTTAAATCGGGTTCTAAATTTATTTGGTTTTCAATATACATGTCACAACAACCATAACAAATAACTTCTCGACTTTATCAAAGTACGTTATAATAAAAAAAAATTAGACGTATTCTCTAAATAACAATCATGATAGATAAACATTAGTTGTTTGTTCATTGGCACAACCATGATTGAAAACATCTTCATTTATGAATAATTATAAGAATGATAATTTATGTAATAAAAAAACATATAATGATGTAATATAATAATTATTTTTATTGAAGAGCGATTACTAATATATGCATTCTAGATGCTAGAAATATACATAATATCAAGTAAAACAAAAAGCAGTAGTGGGGCATCCCCCACCCATAGTCCTAATAATTAATAGTTCAATATAAAAACAACTCCAAATAGGCAGCCCCAAAAAATAAGACAAAATGTATCAATGGAAATGGTGCCAACTAGGCAGCCAACAAAAAAACCAATAGTTTTACCAGACACGGTGCGAAATAGGTAGCCAAAAGAAGAACAACACCAGTCACATCAAATTAACAGGAGAAAACACAAAATAAATAGAGGCCACCCAATAGGTGGTAGTATCATAGATACGGGTATAACACCTTGATGCAAGCAATGCCTTCCCCATCATAGTTGCCATCTGAACCAATCGAAGCGTGCCCCTTCGAGGAGCTTCTATCACTAGCATTTCCAATCAGCTTATGTCCTAGGATCAACTTGGCAAGGTAGTGATCAACTTTTTCCAAGAAGAATTTCATATTATTCTACCTTACATAATTGGGTACATATTCCACATTTGCTAAGCCACCACCTTCAATCATATTCTCTATTTTTCCAGAGAAGGTGTTTATGTTCTCATCAATCTATTGCCAAATTTATTCATGTGCTCCCTGAGTAGAAACATCTAGAAAGGGAATCCAAGATGAAGGAATTGCCATTACATTCTCATCCCCTATTTTTAGACAAAGGTTTAGGTCAAACAAAGTGGAGGTTTCCCTAGCCTCCTTGATAATGTAACCACCACGTTCCTCATTACAAAAATATTGAAGAGCACTGTCATTTATGACCACCTACTCACCAATACCATTATTTTTAGACTTAGATGGGGTGAACCATTCCTTACTGTCAGCGTGGTTGAAATAAGCATCTTTGATGTAATCCCATTCAAACTCAGGAATCTTTACCTCTACTATTGTTGGGTGAGACACAACCCAGTTTGGATGTGGGCTCAATTTAGGGTACCCTCCTGAGTTAAGCAAGTAATTTGAAGTCACCTTGAGCAACCTTATCCTTAGAAACTTTTCAAGATGGTCTTGTGGAATCTTCAACTGAAGGAAAATATGCAAGGACAAAAAATGAAGGATGACTTCAATTGTGAAGTTAGTAAGCACTCTAGCCTTACATTGAGACACCTCCAAGTTCCTTTGTTTCCATAAAAACCAAAAAAAATTAGTAGATAAAACAAGCTAAAATTTGTGAAAAAAAGGATGGAATTTAATTTTAGGACAAGCATATCCAAAAGCAATGTTTAACCATTGAAGTTCATACCCAAAATCAATATTCCAAGGTTTAAGACAATTTTGCCATAAATTAATAGCAAATGGGTAGGAATAAAACACATGTTCAATGGATTCAACATCACTACAAAAGGCACAAAGAGGATTAGCAAGACCACAATTATTCAAGACAACACCCAAAACCAACTTTTTATACATTAGTAACCAATGAAAATAGGACTTATTGGGTTTAAGATAAGAGGACTAGATTACCATAAACCTGAAAGACCAAGCATGCAAAGGATCAAGCACAGACCAAATACAATGAAGGACAAGGTAGGCGACATTGAAAAAGGAAAGTTTCATGTAAAGCATTTGCATCGAGCAGAGGCAGGCTTTTTTTCCTCTTCACACTATCCTAAAACTCGGCCTCATCTTCCATAAACACCACATTGTTCTTCCCTTTGAGGGCTACTTGGAACAAGGTAAACATTCTTCATTGAGAATCTGAGAACTAAAATATGTCTTTAAGTTCTGACCATGAAGCCTAGTACCCATGGAAGTAGAGATCCTTAAAGCTCCTCAACCCTTTAGTGTACCAGTGAAAGGTAGGGCATCTCTTAGTGAGGGCCAGTGGAGTCCTATTGACACTCAAGTTCCACCAAATAGATATAGACTTGGCATGTAGTCCCATACCAGTTGAAGATATATTTTGAAGTAATGAAAGGATTGGCAAAATCCTAGGTAGACCAAATGGAGAAAATATAGGAGAGCCAACAACTTTGACAGTGAAAGGCCCTATGAACAAATCACCAATATTTAATCCTTTTCAGTTTGGCTTCCCTTTTAGAAAGCCTCTCATGATATTATGCCTTACTAGTAATTTCCAGGGCTCATTCCCAATAGAGGCTCTGGCAATCCATTTAACAACTAAGGTTATCCCTTGCAGTCAAAGGTCCTTTAAACCCAGTCCACCAATGCTCTTAGGTTTTGAGAAAAATTGCCACGAGACCACATGATTTTTGTTACCCCCTTTTACATCCGACCAAAGGAAATATCTTATAATTTTATGAAACATGTTAACTTGTGTTTTAACAAATAACTAATATGAGGCATAATAAATGTTTTATGAAGAGATAACTTTTTGGCAAACTTGACTTTTGCCTGGTAGTGATAGCAAGTGGCCCTACTATTTACCAATTTTCTTATTGATTTTATCAAAGACCTAATCCTACATATTTTTGAAGGATGGGGTTAAGGCAAATGGAATCCCTAGATATCTAACCATCTCATCTGGTCCTTTCCATGTCCAACCAAACATTGTCAACCAATCAGGTGGCTAATCATTCCACCCCAAAATATGTGATTTATGCATTGCAAATTTAGAACTTGAAGTAGACAATAAATACTAATCCTTTTTGTAACCTGCTCTAGAATATTCTGGTCCAAGGTAACAAAAATTTAAGTATCATCATCAAATAGGACATCAAGAAGAGATTTATTATTTAGGGGTGAGATACCTTTAATTGGAGGACCAATGTTTGTAAAACTAAGAAGGTAATGTAGTGGCTCTACATCCAATACAAAGAGCAATGGGGTAAGTGGACATCCTTGCCTTATGGATCATTAAATCACAAGGGAGTCTATCAGTTCACCATTGAATTCAATGATAGCTAAAGCATTCTTGAAGAGTACATTGACCATTCTATAGAATCTATCTTTAAACCTCATAGCTTGCAACATTATCTCAATGAATGGCCACTCAATTCTATCATAGGCTTTCTCAAAATCAAGCAAGATCATTCCAACTTCTTGGTTTGAATCTCTTGGCCAATACATACCTTCCCAACTAGTGATTAGATTATCCAAAATATATCTCCCTTCAACAATGCCAATCTAAGTTTTTGAGATAACAGAGGGCAAAAGTGAGGACACTCTCCTAGCAAGGATTTTTTCTAGAATATTTTAGGAGATATTAAAGAGGGTAATTGGTCTCCAATTCTTAATCAATGATAGGTTTCCATCCTTCAGTAAAAGCTTGATCATTCCTTTATTTATGTTTGGGCTGAGAGTGTTGAAGGAAATTGCCTCATTGAATATTTCCAAACAGTCTTTGGTAATCCATTCCTTGTTGACTTTGTAGAATTCTATAGGGAAGCCATCTATCCCCAGAGCCTTATCATATTTTAGTGAGTCAATAATGTTTTTGACCTCATCAAGTGAGATGATAGCCTCCAGAAAAGAGGCTTGAGTTTATGATACCTTCTTGGGAATGCATGCATCACACAAGGCTCTATTCTATTCAATACATTCACTTGATCCATAAAACCAAAAAAGGTTAGAATAAAACTCAAAGAAATCTCTTTTTATACTAGAAACATCCTATATAGTTTGTTTATTGACTTTGATTTATTTAATCTTGCTTTTAGTATGCTTAATTCTCAAAAAATTGAAGAAAAATTTAGACTTTCTATCATCGAGCTTAAGATAAGTTAGTCTGGACCACATCTGTTCCCTTTAACAATATATTGTTGTGTCTAATGAGTTTGGTGCTTCAATAGGTTAAGTTCTTCAAGAAGAACCCCATTGGTTAGGTCAAGTTGTAGCAAGCCTTCTGCACAAATAAGCTTCTCTTGAGTATTCCTTGCAAGTTTCTTGTGTTTTCTAGCTTTGATTTATCCATAAGTCCTTGTAAAGTTTTTAATAATTTTCATATTGGAATTCCAATGGTTAATTTTATAACTAGAGTTACAGACAACTTTACCAATGTTCTAGGAAACTTACAGCCCCTCCACACATACCTTGTCTGCTAGATGTGAGACATTGAATGTATACAACCCTTTAAAATTTGTTGAATATTTCTTATCTTCTCTGACTAGTGAGAAGGTTATTTAAATAGGGTGGTGATTAGACATAGTATAGGGTAACACAATCACATTACCACTCGTGATCGTATCAATTGTCAGTAACTCTATGCTCCAATAAAATCTATCCAACCTTAAATATTGTCTCATATTACTACTTTGATTATTTCACCAAGTATACCAAATTCCTCTACTAAGGCTCTTACCCTTCAATAGAGGATCTTTAATTCTATGAATTATTTTGAACTTGGACCAGAAGAAAAGCTCATTTCCTTTGCATGTAAGGTGGTCCCCTCTAATTTTGTCCTCTTTATCCTCCACCATGTTGAAGTTGCCACCAAATATCTAAGGGGAATTTTTAACATTAATGGATAACCAATTCCACAAGTCAGCATACTCCCTATAGTCATTAGGGGTGTATATGTTACACAAGCCAAAGGTCTGGTTTTGATAATCTATCAAAACCCATACCACTCTATTACATGGAGAACTACCATGGTTGATAATATAGTCTTTCCACAAGGGACTAATCAGGATAGAGGCTCCCCTTTTACCTCTATAATGATTAGTAAAAAAATAAGGAGCATTGGGATAGATAAATTTCAAGACCATGGAAAGCTGGGTACCGAAAGCCTTTACTTCTTTCAAGAAGAGAA
The DNA here is from genome assembly GCA_037957365.1 of Torreya grandis. Taxonomy (NCBI): domain Eukaryota; kingdom Viridiplantae; phylum Streptophyta; class Pinopsida; order Cupressales; family Taxaceae; genus Torreya; species Torreya grandis. The sequence goes on from JARHVA010000135.1 coordinate 992,959, forward strand.
AGTCAAGATTGTCTCTCGAGAGTGTGAATTGCCTTACCACTGGTTTTCTGTCTAAAGATTCTAGCCCTCTTACATTCTAACTAAAAATCTGCATGAATAACTAGGGGGAGTGATCATAGGTCAATTTGATTGACCATGGAGCTTAGCCCCACTATTGTACAACCTTCTAAAACAATCTAGAACTTTACTTTCCTTGCCTTTCTTTTTGGAAGGGGGTTCCAACACATTGTGAAGCCCTTCTTTAGTCAATATCTTTTTCTCTTTGGGCATGGTGTGATCAACTTGGGTTGGGATCAAGTCTATTTTAAGTATTTTTACACCCCCTTTAGACATCCAATTATCCACCCCTATAGATTTCTTTTTCAGTAAGGAATCTCCATTCGAAAGCTCCATCTCATTGGTGGGAGGCCCTGAATCCTCTTTCTCTAGAGAGATAACCATCGGAATAACATCATTAGTAGACTTATCAAGAATGTTTCCAAATGATTCAATGGGATTTTTTTTTTGTTTATTAGGGGCCTCAACAAGGATTACCACATATTCCTCTAAGGGATGATCTTTGAAGGCTTTCTACTCCAAGAAAGTGTCATCTAGGCTGTTAGGGAGGTAGTCAACTAGGTCTAGTGAGGGATTGTCACCATTAGTTTATGTTGGATCATGTACTTGAGAGTGAATGGGAGGTCTCTCCATGCCATGTTAACCTTGAATTTTAGGTCCATGCATGTCAACAACCTTAATAGTGGAGGCACTATCTTTCAATGGTACATTAAAAAACATAGGATTCTAAAAAACTTACAAGTTATCCAACACAGTAACATCTTTTATGGTGTCCTTTTATTATTTTTTATGAGGGATATTACTTTTATTATCCAATAGCGGACAATTTTTCTTAAGGTGTCCATCCCTTTTATAAAATAAACAAGCATTCAAACCACCCAGACCTCTGAAAGCACAAGTGTGAGATTTCCTTTTAATTTTAAAATTGAGTACTTCTAAGAAAAAATCCAAGGGTTCTATATATATTAAAACCCTAGAGTTCATATATGTAATGGATATTCTAGTATCCTCAATTTTCAAAACTTCATCGAGGGACTTCAGTGCTTGTAGAAGAAAATTCCATAGTTGAATCGGCACTCCCTTAATGTCAACCCATCTGGGGGACGTTTTGAAAACAAGGTTGTTGTAGTCCATTTATAGATTCCAAGGGACAACCTTGAAAATTTATTGGTCGACATTCCACAAGTTCTTATTGATATCCCTACATTTCATATTAGAGTCTTTAAACAAAGTCATGAAAACCCTTGTCTGTAACATCCTAGAAAAACTAATATACACACCCAATTTTTTTCCCCACACATAAAACCACTTATAAAGAAATTTCTAGAAGGGAGTGCATTTTTTTTTAAATAAAAAAATAAAATTCCTACATTTTTTATTTTGGTTTCCTCTTGCTGCAAGTCAAATTCCTTGGAAACATTCTGAGTGATGGTTAGGGTTTTGAGCAGGCTAGGGAGCTTGCTAATTTGGTCTTCCTTGTATTGTTTCTCACCATAGTCTTCTCTACTCACCATAAATTTTTCTCTTTGTGAATTCCTATCCAATTTCTCCAGTCATAATACTTTGTTGAATAGTCATTTTGGACGTCGAATCACTTTAGTTTCCACTTGAGTTGAGATAGAACCATTACTCATATTAACATCACCCTTATTACCCCTTGAAACATCATTTGATTCATTAAAACCACCATGATTCCCTTTCTCCACACACTCTAACCCATGAAATCCAAGGGATTCCATAAACCTTCAATTAATACATGCATTCCCATTAGTAATTCCAAAGGCAATGGGAGTAATGGCCAAGGAAAGATGCATGTGATAGCCATGCATTACAACTAGGACAATGCAAGTAGCCCTGATGATAGCATAAAACAAAGAAAAAAAAACACACAACAAAAAATAAATAAGAAAACAAAAATTAAATACCACCTTTAGCACATAGAAAGTTAGAAACAATAGGAACCAAGGAGGCAAAGGTGACCAAGGTGAGCTACAAGGAGAAAGCTTGAATCATCATTTATGGAGGATGACTCTTTGTCTCCCCATTATAGAACTCCAAGCTTCCCCTTCTTTCCTTTCCCTTAGAGATATTTTTTTCAATGTAATATAATAATTAGAAAAGTATACACAAATTATAACAATGTGTGATTCATGTAGATGACTCTTATAATATATATGTATATCAAACTTATGCCATGATGACATAAAAAATGGGCCATATTGAAATACAATCTAGACCATATATGTATACAAAATGGGCCATATAGGCATATAAAATGGGCCATATCAACATACAAAATAAAATTGTGCCTATAACTACCCCTAACAAAATAACTAACTCTCTTGCTACGTATTACCTCTAATTAAATTATACCTCATCACCATAGATGTAGAACTAGCGGTACTAGATGACTCATTATAGGGATAAAATATCCTTTCAACATGTGAAGGATCAAATGTTTGTGACACAACCCCAAAAAAATGTGGTGCCTACACAACATAAAAATTAAAAAAATATGCATTAATATGATATATGGAAAATGATAGAGTTGCTAAGAATTTTTTTTTTTCAATAAGGTGATTCTAGACTCACATAATGCCACATAAAAGGCTACCAAGGGATGCATGACCTCAAATATACCAATAATGAAGAATCATATGGAGCATGCAGACAAGGTTAGATCTAGATGTACATACAAATATAAATATGACATAGAGTATCATTACTTGAAGTGAAAAAATATAATTTTATTGTGTTCTCCCTAGTCTCTGTCTTTGAATTAGATGGTTCTAGGGAGATATTAGATCTTTGGACACAAAAACAACACCAGTCATATGTTAATTTGATCCATGCAGGGTACCCATAACATCTCTCATCATCTGTAAAAACCAATAAATGAAATATGCCAATTATGAATCAATTAAAAACTCAACCTATTTTAAGATAAATGTAAATTATTCCTTCTAAATAGATAAATATATAAAGTAACAGGGAACTATAATTCTAATTGTAGCATTGTCATCAAATTTTTGTAGTCTATATGGGGTAATAATAGCATATGTCTTCATCTATAAAAATAAATAATGAAATTGAAAAATTACATAACCTATTTAAGATAGATTACAATTATTACTTTTATACATAAAGAGAGAGTGAGACATGGATATAAAGAGAGAAAAATGGTAATAACGAGAGAGAGAGAGAGAGAGAGAGAGAGAGAGAGAGAGAGAGAGAGAGAGAGAGAGAGAGAGAGAGAGAGAGAGAGAGAATGCAACATTCCCTCTCTTTCTCTCCCTCTCTCTTCCTATGTATTTATATATCATAAGAGGAGGGGAAGGTAAAGCAAACAAGAACACTAAAACTATGGTTAAAAATAAATAAAACAATATAGCAACTTTAAAATTTATTTTTCCCAACTTGAGTGTGTGGTATTATATCATTAATTGTAGCCTCAACAATAAAGTCCAAACCTGCTAGGGTACCTAAAATATTAGTTATTGTCTATACAAGGAATAAATGAAATATGTTAAATATTAGTCAATTAAGTAGACATATATTAAAAGATAAAGTTAATATTCCTTTACATACATAAACAAACTATAATTAGTTAAACCTGTGTGAATACATATGGTGAAGCATATAAGCCTTGCATATCTTGTTGTGTGATGATGAGAAGTGGTGAAATAATTTCATATGGAATATACTCTAGCGTGTCAATGCCTTGGGTTCTAAAGCAACTACACATGGCATATGGTATGGCATGCTTGCGTCTTGTGGTGCTGAAGAAACTACAGATGGAATATATTATTCTATACTAGTTTTTAGAGGTGTTGAAGCAATTGTAGATGGCATATAATACTACATATTAGTGTGTTATATAAATATTCATCTAATCTCCATAGGTGTGTCTATTGGATTTTTAGATGTAACCCTTGTATGTTTAACCTAAACATGTGGTCTAATACACTTACTCCCACATGATGTGAAATGATGTACATGAACTATAGGTTAACTACTAGTTATGCCAATACCTAAAGAATCGATAGTATGAGGGACACCACTAGATGTGTTACCACCTATAGCCTAAGTATAGATCCTTAGTGTATGCATCCCATGGTCAATCACAACCTATGTGAGATTATTAATTGCCTCAAGGGTATCCATATATGTATTATGGTGTAAGATTTTGGGGATAAAAGTATGTGTTATTGTCCTTTTGTTTTTATATTGGTGGTTTTGGCCTTGCTTGGCACCAAGGCTATCAAATGAGGACCCACTTTTCATACCTTGGGAGGCCTTCATGTCAAAATAATTTAGGATTTATTATAGAACAGATTCGTATTAATTTTTTTTCAAAAAATGTAATGGAACCTCATTATTATTACATGTAGCCTCATCAAACACCATCCACCACTTATCCCAAAAGTTGTTTTAATCTCTACATGAACACACCAATTAATGCTAATGTGTTTACAACTCTTTGGTTATAGTTCGATGGTTCTAGACATACAAAACAAATCACATCTTATTTTATTATATATTTTTTAATGTCCTCATATGATAATTTATCAAAATAATATTCTTTCAATACCTCTCTTTGACACAACATTGCATCAATTTTGAAAGTGACATTTCCCACTTCATTATAAATGGTGTCCAATGTATCAACAAGTGAATTACGTGAACTATGACTTGTAGAGTCATACAAACTATTGATGATAATTTGCAATTATTTCTTCTTTGAATAATATTATTCATATAATTCATCTTCTTCTTATGTGATGTCAAAATGTCGAGAGTTTTCATCATGGTTTTATGGGAGATTTTATTCAGGCAAGAGGTCCGTCAAATCAAGTATCTAAATCTATAAAAATAAACATTTATATTAGGTCTATTTGAAGTTTTTCATGAGAGAAATGTAAATTTAATTTCAACACCCTCTTACCTTGTGATTATTATTAAAAATGTATCACAAAAAATACATTGCAAAACCTAAACATGCCTAAAGTGGAAAAAAAATATACATGGGACCATGATGCAAGTGTGAAACCCTGGTGGAGATGTAGGGAGAACAAAATAATGCATACCCCCCTCCTCTTCCTTTTAAAAAACATGAGCTCAACAAGTTCACAAAGAAATAGAACATGGTCTTTGGTTTTGCTTCTTTTTTTTTTATAATGTTGGTAAAGGGAATATGCCCTTTGTTTTGATATGGCTTTTTTAAACAAAAGGGTGTGCACCCTTTTAAAAAGGGAACACACCTTTTTCAAGAAATAAGATGTTTTTTTAAGGAATGTCATGATTTTATTCCCCAATTTTATGAAACTACCCACTTTCATATATGTTATTCTACATGTTTTTTAATATTCACAATTAAGTACATGTCTTATTATAACTTCAATATTTTTGTATGTATTACTTGGAATTGTTTGTAACTATGTAAGAGCTCATCCTAATACATAGAACTATAGGGTGCTTCTAGTTCTAGAGTACAATGTTATCATGTTCTTGGTCGAATTAATATGGAATATACTTAAAAACTAATGGTATTGAAAAAGTATTTACCATAACCATATGTGGATGGTGTTACTATATACAAATCTTGTGGTTCGATTTCAATAAAAATGTTACTCTAGTAGTATTAGATATTCTTGTAGTTATTCAATAATTTACCATGCACAAACATTATATTATAATTCTTACATTCTTTCAATTAAAATAATGGCTCATGGTGACCCCATACAAGATTTGGATTTGGATTGAGCCATCTATCACATTTTTGTCTCCTCTAACAAGGGATTATAAATGCCTTTAATTATATTTCCTTGAGGATAATCATCATGAAATTCTTATTTTGTTAAGAAATTAATGACATTAAATAAACTTTTTCCATAATTAGATGTAAATGAAGTTACTCCTATAAAATATTAGTCTAATAATATTCAAGATTCTTGAAAGTATTTAACATTTTCTTATTCACAAATTAAATATCATAATCAAATAATTTAGGATGAAAATCCATCCTTCCTTGATGCCTATAGAGATTTTTTAACAAGTTACGAAGTGAAATTTTAATATATAACAATTGAGACATGCTATGATCTTAACCTTTGGTGTGTCTAGGGATATGTATGGCCAACTTGTGGCTTACTTACCTCTTTTATATTCTCGTTACATTTCTCTATGTTCTTAGTTAGGTTGGCCTATGGAATAACCATGGATAAGTAGACTATATATAGGAGGTAGTGGTTAGTATTTGATCATCATATTAAGTATTATGATCCTATTGCATTGTTGTGGAGGTTGCCCCCTTAAAGGCTCTACTATATTATCCAATATCTGCTCTGATATCAATTATTTTTGTGTGATCTCTTATCTTTATCTATGTTGTGTGATATATAATAATTCTATGTGAACATATAAGTAATTTCCTTACAACTGGTATTAGAGATTTGGTTTGGGCAAGTTTCCTATGACATTTTTTTGGATCTGACAAGGTATGACTTCTATGAGCAGAGGGAGTGAAAAAACATAACTTGCAATTCAGGAAGAATCAATTTTTTCTATCAGCGCATTATTGTTTAAAATGATTTTACAAAAAAAAATATAAAAAAAAGATCTAGAAGAAAAAATTCCCTTTGCACATTTGTATTCATTGGATTTGTTTTGGTGAGGCACTTGTAATGGTACCATCTCTTGGTACAAAATTTTTGGGGAAAAAACCCTCTTAGGGTTTGTGCATGGTGGGCCCTACTACTCAAGAAAAAAGGGAGGCAAGAAACTCCTAAGACTCCTTCTAGGGATGACATGGAATCTAGAACTTCAAATCCACTGCTTTCTCAACTTTAGGTTTACATAAAGGGCTTGGTATGGTAGGATGATTTTATTGTAGTTCAAACTGATGTTTCAAGGATGCATAGAGAGATTAATGAGCTAAAAACTTAATTGCATTAGATCATTGTGTAATTGGCTGTTATTTCATCTTAGTTATAGCCAAACAACCCTCAACTTCATCATTTGAGTCCTCCTCTCAATACTAACAACTCTAATCTTGGTGTGAAACCAATGTTTCCAAAAGTGAACATGTGTAAGTTTGATGGTAAGGATCCTCTCTCTTAGATTACCCAAATTAAGAACTTATTTGATTTTCACCAAACTCCTAGTTCTTAAAAGGTGATAGTGGTGTCTCTGTATCTAGAACCTGAGTAGTTCATTTGGTATCGCTAGTTGTGTGCTCAAAAGAAAAAGAATCATGCTCTTGTTACATGGTCTATTTTTACTAATGAGTTTTTGGCTCATTATCAAAATAATATCTCTGAGAACTACTTCAGCCAGTTAGCCAAACTACATCAAAAAAGATTTATGAAGGATTATATTCATCAATTTTAGAATCTATCCTTATGGGTGGAAGACATCACTGAGAAAAAATTGATTAATAATTTTTGTGTGGACTCAAAGATAACATATAATTGGAGGTTTAGATGTTTAATCCATCATCTGTATTATAATATATTCCAAAGGCATACATGGCAGAATAAAAATAGATGGTCAAATGGAAAACTTTCAGTGTTGGTCATGATCGCACCTTTCTAACACCATCATTTCCTCAACCCACCAGATTGACACCTCAATAAATTGAGGAAAAGAGAGATAAAGGGTTGTGTTATGGTTACAATAATAAATGGATTAAAGGACATTGATGTGTTGAAAAGAAGTTAATTTACGTTGAATGTGCCAATGAGGATGAAGATGATGAGGAGGCAATTGGTGAGGATGTAGAAGGACCTAAGGAGGAATCTAAAGAATTTTAGCCTACTATTTCTTATCATGCCCTTTTAGATATTAATACTCCTCAAACTCTTAAGGTGGTGGGTTTCCTTAAGAAACAAAAGGTCACTATATTGATTGATTCTGGGAGCACACATAACTTCATCAACAATAAGTTAGTTGCTCGTTTAAACTATTTCATTTATCCCACTCTAAAATTTTAGGTCATAATTATTGATGGTGGTACTATTAGTTGTTCAAGAAAATGCCATAGTATTAAGTTGGCCATGGGAGACTACATCTTAGATTATCCTATGTTTAATATTACCATGGGTATAAATGACATTATTCTAAGAGTACAATTGCTCACCACTTTAGGCACTATTGAGATGAATTCCCAAGAATTATTCATGTATTTCCATTCTGAGGGAAGGACATTTGAGCTAAGGGGATTGAGGGATAAATATACACAATTTGTTAGCTCCCATTAAATGGATAAGATTCTATGCAAGGGTGCCGAGGGATTTGTAGCTCGCTTGTTCTCTATTAAATTCCATCTAACTCTACCATCTACACCTCCTGATTTACAACAAGTAATTGATTCCCATTTTGTTGTTTTTGGTGACATGTCGAAAGGACTTCCACCTAGTTGCATGCATGATCATGCCATCAAACTTATTCCTCATAATAAACCACCCAATATCAGGCCATATAGGTATCCCTATGGCCATAAAAGTGAAATTGAAAAGATGGTACATGAGATGTTGGATGTAGGAATTATTCACCATAGCTAAAGTAAATATTCTTCACTAGTTATTATGGTGATAAAGAAGGATGACACTTAGAGGATGTGTCTTGAATACATAGAGATCAACAAGTACACTATCAAAGATAAGTTTCATATTCCTATCATCGATGTTTTCTAGATAAATTTTATGGTGTTCTTTATTTTACCAAGTTAGATCTGCATTTTAGGTATCATCAAATCCAGATCCATGATGAAGACATACCCAAAATAGCTTTCAGAACTCATGAGGCCAATAATGAGTTTATGATTATGCCTTTTGGTCTAAAAAATGTATCATCCACATTTTAGAGTTTGATGAATACTATTTTTAGGCCATTTTTGAGAAAATTTATTTTGGTGATTTTTGGTGATATCCTCATTACAGTAAAAGTTGGGAAGACCATTTATAACATGTGAAATAGGTACTATCAATTCTAGAATAACATCAAGTATATGCCAAACCTTCCAAAAATACTTTTGGAGCTTGTGAGGTTGAGTATTTGGGTCATATGATTTCACATAAAGGATTTAAAGCGGATCCTAAATAAATCCAAGTAATGGTGGATTGCTTAGTTCCTAAGACACTCAAGCAACTAAAGGGATTTTTGGGGCTAACTAGTTATTATCGTAGGTTTGTCAAAAATTATGGTAGCATTTTAGCCCCACTCACCTCTTTGTTGAATAAAGACTCCTTCTAGTAGACTGGTACAATTACCAAGACATTTGAACAATTGAAACTGGTTATGTGCACCACTCCAATGTTGGCCACTCCTAATTTTTCTAAGACTTTTATAGTTGAATGTGATGCATCTAGATATGGTATGGGTGTTGTGATCGTGAAATAAGGCATGCCTCTTGAATTTGAAAGTCACCAACTAAAAGGTAAAAATTAGCTCAAGCCCATCTATGAGAAGAAAATTATGGCCATTCCACATGTAGTCAAACAATGGAGACCTTATCTGATGGGTCATCACTTTCAAGTAAAGATTGATCATGATAGTCTTAAATATTTTTTAGAACAATGGTTGTCATTAGAAGAAAAAAAATGGGCAACTAAGATTTATGCTATGATTTTGAAATAGTCTAAAAGAAAGACAAGGAAAATGTGGTGGCAGATGCACTATCTAAGAGGAATAAATCAATTGAGGCATTGCTATGTGCCATGACCATTTGACAGACATATTGGCTAGAGGAAGCAAAATTAGAATGGGGAAATGATAGTGCTACCCATGATTTGATTCAAAATCTTCAAGAAGGTTTGGTTGGATTTGAAAAATTCACATGGAAAGGTAATGCGATATGGTATAAAGACAACGTATATCTATGTAAGAATTCTCTTCTCAAACAAAAAATCCTTTAGGAACTTCATGCAATTCCACTTGGGGGTCATTCAAGATTTGTGAAAACCTATCATAGATTCAAGCAAGATTTTTTTTGAGAAGGAATCAAGGGGGATGCATAGAAATATGTGGCTGAATGTATGATCTATCAACAAAATAAAGGTGAAACCATCAAAACCTCAGGTCTTCTATAACTTTTATCTATTCCTAGCCAACATTGGGAAGAGGTGTCTATGGATTTCATTATAGGGTTACCAAGATCTGATGGTCAAAATTGATATCATGGTTATTGTGGATTGTCTCAATAAGTATGCTCATTTTGGTTCTTTATCCCAGCCATTTGTTGCTATTATATTAACTTATGCTTTTCTTAATATAGTTTAAAAACTGCATGGTACTCCTAAGATCATTTTCAATGATAGATATCTCATTTTCACTAGTAAATTTTAGACTAAATTATTTGCATTTTTGGGCACCAAGTTGGCTCATAGCTCATCCTATCATCCTCAATCAGATGGATAAACTGGGGTAGTCAAAAAATGTCTAGAAGGATATCTTTTTTGTTTTGTTTCTGATAAATAGGATAAATAGGTTCATTGGTTACCACTTGTTGAATGGTAATATAATACTTATGTTCATAGTTCTTACAAAATGTCTCCCTTTGGGGCCTTGTATGGATACTAACCTCCATCCATCACTTCAACCTTGACGGTCCATCCTAAGGTTCATGCAGTTGAGGAACATATTCACCATCAACATGAGGTCCTTGCAAGTTTGCAAGAAAATTTAGCCATGACCCAAAATCACATGAATCACTAGGCAGATCAACACAAGAGTGAGAGGCATTTTGACATTGGTGATTATGTCTTTATTCACTTGCAACCATATAAGTAGATATCCTTGAAGTAATATAAAAAGGATAATAAGTTGTCCCTTAAGTATTATGGGCCTTATTAGATACTGCAAAAATTTGGTAATGTGCCCTGTTGACCAAATTTGACTTCTAGTCAAATGAGGTTAACCCCACTATTTCAAAATTTTGGAGAAATTTTTATAGGTCCTATGGGGTGCCATTATCTTACTTAACCTTGTCCTAGTCCTTGTCTAAGCTCACCCTCCTTGAAATGGCCTAGCCAATCAAAGTAAAACTTGGTCAAACCTTGGTCAAAGGTCAATTTTGTGTCAATTTTTCCTAACATGGTCTTTAACATGCTTCATATAGTTTACAATTCAGTAATTGGCTATTGGTTATGTCTCATGTGTAGAAAGGGGTCTTTTGGCCACTTTTTAGCCTATTAATGGACTTGTACGGACTTCCAAGAGGGTAAATTTGTCACCAAGATTAGTTTCAATTTGGGAAAGGTCAAAATCATGTCAAGAATATTTAGATATCAACCAAGAATTAGTTATGTTCATTAAATGGAAGTTTCTCCTTAATTTTAGGGGCTTTTGGGCACTTATACAGCCTCTATGATCTGATTTTCAACTAAAAACATGGGTGGGGTGTCTCTTCACCTCCCCACACCCATTTCCACATTTGAACATCAAAGAGAATGCAAAAAGATGCATCTGTAACTCATTTTTCTTCCTTTTCCTCTTGGCATGCAAAGGAAGGTCAACTTCAAGCACTTGGTACAAAAGGTACAGGTATAGTTAGGAGGAGTGATTCTACAAATGGATTTTAATTTGAATACACTTCATTTTAATAACAAAATTTTGTGTTTGGTGCATCCTCCTTTATGAACAATCGTTAACAATTTAGGCAGCCTTTTATAAAATTACATCCAAGAGGGGATATTTATGCATTTGTTTCTAGTTTTTAGAAGTCCTTGGAGCTATGTGATATTGATGAGGTGTTTTTAGGTTTGAATAAATCTATTTCCATGATATTTTCACCATCTAACACTTCACTTCTTATTGTTTTTGAAGGAGATCTCAAATGGTACTTGTTTCTTGAAGTTTGCAAAGTTGGGTGCATGACTTGTGTTTTTGCAACATCTAAGGAGCTTCATGGTGGTGATAATGTGCTTTAGGTTCATATATGAAGATATATTTCACGTAATTATCTTATGGTAAGTCCAACTAGCACCCTTTCAAATTCAAATTGCCCATCTTTACCTTATCTGTTGCGTTATCACTTTCAGTCAAGTTTGTGTTTGTTTCAAGAGGTTGTAGAAATGTGAGAGATTTGGGAGAATATGATGGAATAATTTATGGGCCTCAAAATTCCAAAAGATCCATAGTTTTCATGCCATAAATACCTAGAATGATATATAAGTAGTTTTCACTCCAAGAAAGGCCATTTCCATTTTTGGGCTCTCAGTCCCCAAATGTAAAAAATAGAGGTCCTAAGGTTTTTATGGAATAATATTTGATATGATAGAAGATGTTTACATCAATTTTTTTATTTGGCCTTGTATTCCTATTCACCTAGTATAAATATGCCAAATTTGGGGGCCAAAGGGTAAGTGGAAGGTGTAATTTGAACTCCTACAAGTTGGCAAGAAACCTACTGAAAGCTAGTAGTGATATCTACAAGATTCTCAAGGGGTGTTCACTCTACAAGGCATTTGGTAAGTCTTAGACCATTCCTAGTAAAGGTAAACAACTCAAAAGGTTCCCAAAATGTAAATCCAAGCAAATTTGACATGAGAAGGGGCACAATTATTGTTTTGACCTATTTTGGCCTATATCCTATCTGTACAATAGGGGAAAATTGCACCTATAGTTGTTTGTTAAGCATTAGGTCACATTTATCATTAAAAAATTGTTTGAAACCTTTCATGGTGAATTATATCAGTCACTTGTCATTTTTTTTTTGTTGAGCAAGAATCTAGCTTTGAAAAGAGAAAATAAAGTTCTCATGGTAGCCTATAACCCCTGTACAAACTGAGATAGGGATACAAAGATGAACCTAAAGAATAAGGTGTGAGAGATCTTGTTTTGACTATTCAAGAGGTTTCAAGATAGGATGCTAATATGGAAAAAAATTTAGTTCCCTTGGAAAGGTTTAGTGACCTTATTTCTCCTACTAAACTCCAAAAGTCACCTACAATAGGCTTGAAATGCATGAAAATATAGTCAAATAGGGTACATTAACAGTTGGAAAGAGTTTGCAAAGTTGGAACCAAGTTTGAAGCCTAAATAAGAGGATAAAAAGGTGGAATATGTGAAGTGGTTTTCATGATCCATTTGACAAGCCCAATTCATTATCAACACGACCTTTTTTATCCAAAAGCCATCATATAGGGGTTTGAGATAAAAAACATAGTCAGGCAGTACTCTAAGACCAAAGACCTAAACATGGAGGTTGACAATGGGTTTGGAGAGTCTCAATATGAAACCAAACATGAACAAGGTTTCATGACTTGAAGATACTTTTAAGCAATTTATAAAAAACACTAGCTTAGGCCCAAATAGTGACCTACAGGCAGGGTTCATAAATGTCTTAGTCGTAAGCTTGAAAGTGTTTAACTTTGAAAATGAAAGGTTTATGAGTATGCAATAAAATAAAATTGGCCTATAAATATAGTTAGGTGATAATTTACATAAATTTATGAGTAACATATAATGTTTGTCTTGTGTCATTAAATCATGAGTTAAGCCCAAGACAACCTACAGTTAGGTTAGGCCAAGACTAACCAAGAGTGAGTAGGGTTAGTGTTGCACGTGATAATATCAGTGTAGATCAAGGAGAGATATTGTTTTGAATTTTAAATATTGTCAATAGGAATAGAGAGATATATTATCACCTTTGATGATCCCTAAATAAGAAGATATTCACCAATAGTACCCCTGTTTACTATCACAGTCAGACAGGGTCATCTTTTCAAGCTTGAGCAAAGTGTAGGTTTGACCACTCCAAGAGGGAAGGAGGGTCTCAAACATGATAAGGTGTTAAAATAAAATAAAATTAAGGTGATTATATTAAAAACACATTCAAATAACATTCCAAGACCATCTTCTTATGAGCAAGGTATGTCTCAGTCCGTACAATCAACCAAGAGAACCTTGTTTCAAGGGGTAAGTGGAGGGTTTCACTAGCAAGCAAGATTTTCAAAGGATTAAAAAGATCCATAATATTTAAATGAGGGTGAATAACATGTAAAAATATTTTATAATCATGGAGGAGATCTGGAAGTAGAATCCACATGAAGGTTTAGGCAAAAACATGCAAAAAATAGGGTTTTTAACCCCTTTTTGAGGAAATGGAGATGGTTAGAACCCATAAACATGGAATTGGAAAAAACCCTTTGGTAAATTTGGTCATAAGGAAATTTTTGAGCTCAAAATATATTCACTTTTCCCAAAAAAAAAGGCTTAATACCCTCTATTTTGTCTCATAGGTAGGTCACTCCTTGCATGCACAAGAATGGTAGTTTTTGGGGAAAATGTTGGATAGTGAACCAAAGGGAAGTATAATCAATTAGTGAGGTTGTAGTATCTGGGGGAAACATATAGGGACATGATAAAAAATATTATAATTTTGGAATACCAATGATATGGTCTGGACAAGAAGGTCTTCAGGTAAACCTAGTAGGAAAACATGCAAACCTAACCCCAAATTAGATGTCATTCTAAGTTATAACCTCCTAAAAGCACTATAATGTTTTTAATGATTCCTATGGGGGCAAATATTATGTGTTAATTATGTAGGAATACATTTAAAGTTCAAACTATCACCTTTTGGTTCACAAAGTGCAAATAGGCCTGTTGGCAAGGCATAGATCTTGTCCTAAAATAGGGGTCATCTCTTTTTTGGTATCTTGGTGAGATATTAAAAGGATTGTAACATGTTTATAGGTAAAATAAAGAGGTTATTAATCTTTTTTTTGGAAATTAAACTCCACATGAAGCCACATCTAATCCTAGACATACTAAAACCCTCATAGGAAGCATGAAAGCAATTCAAAGGTCAACTTCCATCACACATATCTTTCATGAATCTTTGTATGGGACCCTGAGTCATTTGGATAAGTTATATAAGGTCATTTAAGATCCCTTAGTGTAATTTAGAAGTGTTTTTTATGTTTTACCCTTATGAACAAAGGTTAAGAGTCGAGGCCTTTCAAAACCCTTGCAAAACCCTTATAAAGACTCGATTGGAGAAAGGAAGTAAATGAGGTATCTAGATGAATTGGAATGGACATAAAACCACCTGGATGATGTAGAGGACTATTTGGAGATTCTACACATGTGATTCATTTGTATGAAAGTCTATGAAATAGGCCATAAGAGGGCTCATTTTGAACGTTTTTTGTGGTGTGCAGGTTACAAGAGGAGTTAGGAGATGAAACAAAGTTTGGAATGCATATTTACAATTGAGCCAACTCCCAAAATTCATTGCATCTCATGAATCAACCCTTAAGTGACCCAACCAGGCTCTCACATTTAGCCAGTCTAGTGAACCATCTCATGAACACTTAGGGAAAATGGTGGAAAGTGACTAGGGGAGCCTTTTAAAGGTTTTTTATTAAAAATGATGAAAAGATCACCTTTTACAAGTGTCATTCCCTCTTTTAAATGGATCAATTTGGAAAAATTGGAGTTTTTGGATGCCAAGTGTAGAAGGTGCATGGAAAAGACCCATTTTGAAACTACCAAGGATGATTTTGCATGTCCACGAGAATAGGGATGGTAAACGATCAATACAATGCATGTGGATACTTTTTGTAACCCATCTTGCTTAGACAAACCATCAAACCTGACCATATGTAGGGATAAGGTAGTTTTAGAAGGTAAATCATGAAGGCAGTTTCCTATGCCAAAATTACAGGTTTTGTTGTTAAGCACAGGATATAATGAGAGGGGGGGTGAATCAGTATATCATATATCTTATAAAACTTTCCCTTAACCAAATTCCACTTAATCAAACATTCAAGATATGTAATAAAGCTCATACAATAAACACCACACAAGATAGAGAGAGACACCAAATATAATGTAGAAACCCAATGTGGGAAAAACCATGGAGAACAATCTCAAGTATATGAATGAGCACCAACCCAAACAACATTTTCAAGCACCAACTTGCAAGAGCACCAAACCCTTTGCTGAGCACCAACCCAACAACTATTTTTGAGCACCAACCTAACAACTATTCGTGAGCATCAACCCATAGGAGCACCAACCCCTTTGCCAAGCACCAACCCAACAAAAATTCATGAGCACCAACCCACAAGAGCACCAACCCACAGGAGCACCAACCCCTTTGCCAAGCACCAATCCAACAACAATTAATGAGCACCAACCCATAGGAGCACCAACCCCTTTGCCAAGAACCAAACCAACAATAATTCATGAGCACCAACCGACAGGAGCACCGACTCTTTTGTGTATACCACACAACTATCTCTCAATGTTGCTATCTCAACAAATGATAGTTCATTACAACATCTCTTTCCTCTCTCTCACCTTTGCTCTTCTAAGCTAGATATAACAAATACAAATCATATTCTTCTCTCTCAAATGTTCTTCTAAGCTAGATATTATAATATCAAATCAACCTCTCTCACTCATATTACAAATGGCTTCTCAAGCCTTTATTTATAGCTTTCCAAATGATCTTTGGCCTTCCCCCTTTGTGACCCTTCAATCCTCATGGAAAATGGTGCCAAAATTGTATGACCCTTCATATCCTTGCCTTTGAAAAGTTATGTGGTGACCCTTCATGAGCAAAAATGTCCTTCCCTCTTTTGTCCTTATCTTGGTGACTTTTTGTATTCCTCAAAGTGTCCCTTTATGATAAATTGTGCCCTTCCTCTTTTGTCTTCACTTGGTGACTCTTGGAATTCCCCAAGATGACTCTTTATGGGAAAATGCGTCCCATCCTTCTTTTGTCTTTACCTCGTGGCTCTTTGACTTCTCCATGGGCCCTTCTTTTGTCTCATATGTAACCAAAAATATATTCGTTAATATTAAATAAATATTAACTCACATTAGCCAAGATATATCTATTAAAAAAAACATTAAATGCAATGGGGCCTTTATCAACAATAATGCTAGATCTTTGACATCAATGACAATATTTCCAACAATCTCCCCCTTTGTCATTGATGGCAACCTCAATCTTGAAACTGCCATAACCTGTTTGCTACATACCCTGTCATCTAAAAACATACAGTAACTCCCCCTTACTGTAGCAACCTGTACCTATTCCCTATACCTATTTTTTCACTTGTACTTGTACCTATTATTCTCCCCCTTTGACATCAATGGCAAAGGGCATACCTGGAGCTAACACTTAGCTCCCCCTCAACTGATGCTAAACATTAATGGTAAGAAGTAATAGATTACTCCCAAATCCTCTTGTAGATCTTTGAATGTATCCTTTGATCATACCTTTGAGAAGATATCTGACAATACAAACACATTTTTCCCTGTCCTTTGAGCATCTGCAATCAACTCATTTGAATCTTTTCTTCTAATCTCACAACCTTCAGAATGAAACTTTAATGTGTATCATTCATCACATATTTGACTAACACTCAATAGATTATGCTTAAGACCTTTTACATACAAAACATTCTTAGTCTTAGTTCTACCATAATCCAAACTCAAAGTACCTTCTCCGACTATCTTGGCAGTGGTTTTATCTCTGAATCTCACTATACCACCATTGATCTTCTTTAGAGTTATTAACTTACTTTTATCTCCTGTCATATGCCTCAAACATCTGCTATCAATGAGCCATGGCTGATCTTTGTTTATTACATGCAAAGCTATCTAAACCATCATAGAATCTTCAGGTTGTTTCTTCTGCCATGAACATGTCTGAACCTTATTCTTGATGAATGGAGTTTTGAAACTCTGATCCTTCTTGACTGACTCGAACACGCTTCTACAATATCGAGCTATGTGTCTGAAGTTGTTGCACTTGTGGCATACTATGGTCTCTTCATCAAAACTTGATAGAGGAGTAAAAGAGTTGTGGTTTCTGCTTGACTCTACTTGACTTTCCTTCTTATTTTTGAAATTGTTAGCTCTTTTTCTACATTCTAATTTCTTGTGACCATATCCATTATAATAAAAACAATAGCCATAAAAATAAGACATGTATGTATATCTCTGACCTAATTACCTTTTGTAGCTTTTTTCCCTCCAGCCTTCCTCTATTTGAAATGCCCTATGTATTCTTCACTTCTCCCCTTTTTGTTTCCTCTTTTGTAGGAGCTTCAGCATAGCTCTTTTTCTTTTCAAATCTGATCCCTGTCTTATCTGAATTCACCTTTTTGCTTTCTAATATCTTATTCAATCTGTTAGTGCTATCCTCATATTTTGAGTCACTAACTACTTTATCATTGACTGCTTTCTTAGTATCTTCTTTTAAAGAGGCAATTTCAATAACATACCTTTCACATTATTTTCTTGCTATTTCCAACTATGTTGTGAGATCTTTTTCATTCTTCTTGGCTTCTTCAAAGTGTGCTTGTAGATCTTCAGTTATTTCCTTTGACTCCTATTCATTTTTCTTGATCTGGGGCTTTAATCTTTGATTCTTCTTCTCAACAGCTTTTAACTCTTCTAGGGCACAAATGAGTTCTTCTTCCATATTCACTTCAACTTCCTCCTCTTCTTTGTCTTGATCATCTTCATGTATGGCCATGAATAGAATCTCTTCTTCTTCTAAATTGATGACTCCACTATCTTCGACTGAGCTAGGATCCTTAGAATACAGGCTGTTCTTCTCGAATCCCTTTTTGGATTTGCCTTTAAATTCTTCTTGTATGTAGGCTTTTATTCTTCATCATCATTACCCTTATTTGGGCATCTAGCTAAAAAATGTCCATTCTTTCCACAATTAAAACATTTAAAAGGTAATTTTCCTTGATATTTACCTGTTCCACTTTTTGGCTTGCGAATGTAAAGTGCTCCATTGTCATCTTCATCATCACTGAAACTATCACTTGATTCTTGAATCTTAGCTTTCTCTTTCTTTGATGTCTTGAAGCTACTTCTCTCTTTGAGGGTTTATCTTGTTCTGTCCACATCTCATATGCCGTGAGAATACCATGAAGCTCATCCATCTTTAGCTTGGCTAAATTCTTCATCTCCTCAATTGCTAAAACCTTTGCATCATATCTCATTGGTAGAGATCTCAAAACCTTTTGCACCACCGTTGACTCATCCAACATTTCTCCAAGACCTTGAATCTTATTTACGATTTGATCAACTCGCAAAAGATAACTTTCTATATCTTCTTCTTCTTCCATCTTCAAATTTTCAAACTATCTTCTAAAAGTCTGAAGCTTAGCTTGCTAAACCTTTCCATCACCTTTGTAAATATTTTCAAGTTTTACCCAAGTTTCATGAGTAGATTTACATTGCATAACTTTACCAAACTTAGATTCACATAAACCACATAAAATAACATTTAAAGCTTTAGCATTACATTCACTTGCCTTCTTTTCAGTTGGAGTAATTGCAAATGTCTGTGGCTCTTCATATTCCTCCACCACTGCTTTCCATATGTCTAATCCAAGGGCCATCAAATAAGTCCTCATTATTATGCTCCAAAAAGCATAATTCATCCCATCAAACAAAGGTACCTTATTTGTAGAAAATCCTTCCTGTGACCTCGCCATCATGCTTTCCCAATCTACCTTCAAGCTGTAAAATGTTTCAAAAAGTAACCTGCTCTGATACCAATTGTTAAGCATGAGATATACTAAGAGAGGGGGTGAATCAGTATATCATATATCTTATAAAAATTTCCCTTAACCAAATTACACTTAATCAAACATTAGAGATATGCAATAAAACTCAAACAATAAACACCACACAAGATAGAGAGACACCAGATATAACGTGGAAACCCATTATGGGAAAAACCACAAAGAAGAATCTCAATTATATGAATGAGCACCAACCCAAACAATATTCACAAACACCAACTTGCAGGAGCACCAACCCCTTTGTTGAGCACCAACCCAACAACTATTCATGAGAACCAACCCACAAGAGCACCAACCCCTTTGCCAAGCACCAACCCAACAACAATTCATGAGCACTAACCCACAGGAGCACCAACCCCTTTTTCGAGCACTAACCTAGCAACAATTCATGAGAAACAACCTAGAGGAGGACCAACCCCTTTGCCGAGTACCAACCCAACAATAATTCATGAGCACCAACCCATAGGAGCACCAACCCCTTTGTGTATACAACACAAATATCTCTCAATGTTGCTATCTCAATAAATGATAGTTCATTACAACATCTCTTTCTTCTCTCTCACCTTTTCTCTTCTAAGCTAGATATAACAAATACAAATCATATTCTTCTCTCTCAAATGCTCTTCTAAGCTAGATATTACAATATCAAATCAACCTCTCTCACTCATATTACAAATGGATTCTCAAGCCTTTATTTATAGCTTTCCAAATGACCTTTGGCCTTCCCCCTTTGTGACCCTTCAATCCTCATGGAAAATGGCGCCAAACTTGTATGACCCTTCATATCCTTGCCTTTGAAAAGTCATGTGGTGACCCTTCATGAGCAAATCTATCCTTCCCTCTTTTGTCCTTATCTTGGTGACTTTTTGTATTCCTCAAAGTGTCCCTTTATGAGAAATTGTGCCCTTCCTCTTTTGTCTTCATTTGGTGACTCTTGGAATTCCCCAAGATGACTCTTCATAGGAAAATGCGTCCCATCCTTTTTTTGTCTTTACCCCATGGCTCTTTGACTTCTCCATGGGCCCTTATTTTGTCTCATATGCAACTAAAAATATATTCATTAATATTAAATAAATATTAACTCACATTAGCCAAGATATATCTATTACAAATAACATTAAATGCAATGGAGCCTTTATCACCAATAATGCTAGACCTTTGACATTAATGACAATATTTCCAACATTTGTGCCACTTTTCACCATTATTATGACTTATTTTGGATAATTTAACATCTATGACATGGAATATATCAACCCACCTCTCTTCCACATGCGATTTTAATTGATCTTCACATCGGTGACACATGTCCTTGTGCCTTTTGGACTTTTCTTTTATATCTCTTCTTCCAAGTTCTATAAATTCTTGCCTTTTTGATATTGTATGGATCTCTCTACTTTGGTATGGTGAAGTCCTACCAAAATTTCACCTTGAATCAATAAATAAAAGTGTTTTACCTCATTCGAATATTTCACTAAGTGTGTAATGGATGTTAGTCTTCTGCAAGTGTAAGTTTTGTTTACCTTCACATGTTCCTTTCCTTAGTACCTTGTGTGTTTTTAATCTCCCACTTATAGGTCAACAAGAAGTTTCAAATTAGATTATAAGTGTAGTGATTAGGCTACTCAATATAGTATATTATAATTCCTATTTTTTAGTTCCTCCTATCCTATGTCATCTCCAAGACCCCATGTTGAAGAATTGATGTGAGAGGGGAGATTGATGTTGAATGAAGTGTGTGTTATTTGTCCTTAGTTTCAAATGTATGTTAAAGGTATGAGTCGAGTAAATATTTTGGTGCATCACCTCTAGTAGAATAGGTTTAAATTCAGTTGTTCTAACCCTTTTCATCCCACCAAGTTGTTAGAAGTAGGAATATGAGCTTAAATGATGCAAGGGGAGCTAGCTCCTAATCTAGAGATCCACCTCCTAATAGGGATACCCATAGCCCTAAGGTGGTTCCATTGTCTCACTTGAATGGGGAGAAGCTTGTACCATATCCTCATTAGGTGAGAGTTTAAGTGATAATAGTTTTTGGCATGCTTGGTGGGACTAGAGGTCCTTTCCTTGAGAAGTTTTGGTGTTCTTCACAAGATCCCAGCCTTTAGAGGCAAATCACTAAACATCATTGGTGACCCCAAGTACATATATACTAGTTGAGTAGTCTAGGTATACCTATTAAAAGTTTTTTTCTTATTTCATACTCTTTTTGTGTAGTAATTCATGGAGAATTTTGAGTTTGAGCTTTTTTTAACACAAGCTGAGGAGTTATGTCTAGCTTTGCCTCTTCCTCCTAATTATGAGCAAGTTCTTAGCCAACCTTGCCATGATCCTCATCAAGCATATATTGTCAATGACCAACCTTATCATGTTTGTGCTACATCTAGCTTACCTATCTCCTCTCCAAGCCATTCCATTGTTAGTTTCAAAAGGACTCGCATTGGTTATCAAGACTATATGTTAGACCTTGACACTAGGTATGGTTGTGGTCAAATTATCCCTAGTGTTTGTGTCAAAAGTGTGAAGGATGCTTTGGATTAATTTAAAAGGTAATGGATCCCTATATATAAATCTAGTTGGACATGTCTTTCTAATGATATTCTTGATATTTATGGTTTTATCTTCCACCTAGAATAAAGGTTGAGAACTTATGGATGACCTCCATCTTGGCAGCCTCAAGGTGTCCCAATTTTTTTGTCCTTTCCCTAAAACTTTTCCTCTTGGAAAATCATTCAATAAAGTACCAGGGAAGGAAGATATCATGATGGATTAGGCTGGTAAACTTAGAGGATATTGTGAAGAAAAAATATTGAGTTTTAAAGCTCACCTTGAAAGGGAAATTGAGTTGGCAAATTAGATGTGGATGAAATATATCATGGCAGATGAAAGTGAATTATCTAAATCTAATTCTCCAACTTGAAATTAAGGTGCCAATCCCAAGGAAACTCCAAGTTTTGTAAAAATATCTTTCACCCCTTCATGAGCCTCTTAACCCCATGAAAATATCCTTGAACCCACCTTCTCAAGATGGAAAGATGTGATGGTAACTCATGAAGGAACGAAAAAATCATGATTAAGTGGAGAATTTGTTAGGGAAGAGAGATTTGGAACCATTCAAATCACTCCCATCCCTCCTAAAGAAGTTATTAAACCCATCATTCTACTCATTCCAACTAATCAAGTTTTCCCTCCTAATGTTGAGAATTGTATTGCCACTTGGGAATCCCTTTTGGCCAAGCTCCCTATTTTTGAAGTGCCTAAAGTTGAAGTCACTAGGAGGGAGGATGAGATTGAAATCTCAGATTGGATTGAAGATGGAGAAGGGATAAATGATGGTGAGGAGAGGTCAGGTTTTTTAAGATATGAAGGAAGATTCCCCTTGTGTTGAAAAATATGCCTTTAAGAAAGTTCTCTTGGACTATAAGGATGAAGAAGAAATGGCCTTTTTTTGTCTCTCCTTTTCATGATATAGGCCAGCCAAAGGATGACGACCTATGACAAAGATTTGAGACCATATGTAATGAAGTTGAGGCTCTCAAAGAACCTACAAATCTCTTAGAGTTGGTTAGTCATGATAAACAAGAAGATGTGTCTCAAAAGGAAGACATGTGGTAGATTTACATGCAGTTTTTCCAAGACTATGAGGAGGAGGAAAAGACTAAGGTCCTAGAAAATCAAGCTCAAGATGAGGGAGAGAAAATAAATGTTGAAGATCAACATCATGAAGAGAGCCTAGATCATAATGAAGCTATATATGATGATCTTAGGCCTTTTGAAAGTGACTTGGAGATTGTCTCTACATCCACCTATGCAGCCACCTCCACCAAATTCCATGAAGAATGAGAAAAAGAAATGCTTATAAATGGTTTTGATACAATGCTTCTTGAAGAGTTTGATGAGATTATGACAATGGAAAAGAATGATGAGATCCTTTAAGGAGATATGAATTGGAAGCAAGTTGTTCCATACATGGATTTTAAGATTTGTCATGATAAGATGAAGGAACAATAGTTTGAGACACGATTTGAGGTTCAAAAATACCTTACCTACTTAGAGAATACATGGGAGATGATTCCATTGGATGATATACAAAATCAAAGAGCAAAGAGAAAGCAAGAGTCATCTAATACCCCATCCAAGAAGAAGCATGGGACATTCTCACTCATCTAGTGAGGAAGGAGACTTAAGATACTTCCATTTTGATCCAAGAAGGGAGGTATGATAAAGAGCAATGTACTATTTATTTCCTTTCTGATGTGTTTTGTTTTATCTAAGTTCTTAATAACATAAGTGTGTCCTTGTTTTATGTTAGGTGGGGTCTTTTGTGTGTGTTTTTATTTCATTTTGTGTGTTTGGGGTAAGATTATTATCTTTTTGGTATTTTAAAGGTCTGATCCTATCATTTTCAAGTGTATTCTGACTCCCTTTCCCAATGGATAGGATAAGGCTACTAGTCCTTAACGTAGGCAAGCATGTTACCCCTAAGAGTTACCAGATTGTTGACCAAATTTGACTTTTAGTCAAATGAGGTCAAACCTTACTATTTAAAACTTTTAGATAAAATTTTATAGGTTGTGGTGCCATTTTTGGTCTATTATCTTACTTAACTTTGTCCTAGTCCTTGTCTAAGCTCACCCTCCTTGAAATGGCCTAGCCAACCAAAGTCAAAATTGGTCAAACCTTGGTAAAAGTTAGTCAAAGGTATATTTTATGTAATTTTTTCCTAACATGGTCTTCAACATGCTTCATATGGTTTACAAGTCATTAATTGGCTATTGGTTATGTCTCATGTGTAAAAAGGGGTCTTTTGGCCACTTTCTAGCCCATTAATGGACTTGTACGGACTTCCAAGAGGGTAAATTTGTCACCAAGATCAGTTTCAATGTGGGAAAATTTATAATAATGTCATGGATATTTACATTTAAGCCAATAATTAGTTATGTTTAGTGGATGGTAGTTTATCCTTAATTTTAGGGGCTTTTGGGCACTTATACAACCTCCATGATCTGATCTTTAGATAAAAATATGGGTGGGGTGTATCTTCACCTCCACACACACATTTATACATTTTTAATTAAAAGAGAATGCAAAAATATGCATCTAAAACT
Source organism: Torreya grandis (assembly GCA_037957365.1). Taxonomy (NCBI): domain Eukaryota; kingdom Viridiplantae; phylum Streptophyta; class Pinopsida; order Cupressales; family Taxaceae; genus Torreya; species Torreya grandis. Next base: position 1,017,692 of record JARHVA010000135.1, read on the forward strand.
CATGTTTCTTCCTTTTCCTCTTGGCATGCAAGGGAAGGTCAAATTCAAGCACTTGGTATGGAAGGTATAGGTAGAGTTAGGAGGATTAATTATATAGGTGGATTTTAGTTTGAATACACTTAATTTTCACAATAGTATTTTTTGTTTTGGTGCATCCTCTTTTATGAATAATCTTTAACAATTTAGGTAGCCTTTTGTAGAATTGCATCCAAGAGGGGTATATTTATTCATCATTTCTAGTTTTTAAAAGTCTTTAGAGCTATGTGATATTTATGAGGTGTTTTTAGGCTGGAATAAATCTCTTTCCATGATATTTTAAACATCTAACACTTCACTTCTCATTATTTTTGAAGCAGATCTCAAATGGTGCTTGTTTCTTGAAGTTTGTAAAGTTGGGTGCAGGACCTATGTTTTTCCAATGTCTAAAGATCTTAATGGTGGTGATAATGTGCTTGAGTTTCATGTATGAATATATATTTCATGTAATCATCTTTTGGGAAGTCCAACTAGCACCCTTCCAAAGCTAACTTGCCCATCTTTACCTTGTCTACTACCTTATCACTTTCAGTCAAGTTTGTGCTTGTTTCAAGAGGTTGTACAGATGTGAGAGAGTTGGAAGAACATGGTGAAATAATTTATGGGCCTTAAAATTCCCCAAGATCCATATTTTTCATGCCATAAGGACCTAGGATGATATACAAGCAGGTTTCACTCCAAGAAAGGTGATTTTCATTTTTGGGCTCTCAGACCCCAAATGTAGAAAATATAGGTCCTGAGGTTTTTATGGATTAATATATGATATGATAGATGATGTTTCCATAAATTTTATTACTTTGGACTTGTATCCCTATCCACCTAGTACAACTATGCCAAATTTGGGGGCCAAAGGGTAAGTTGAAGGTGTATTTTGAACTCCTACACGTTGACAAGAAACCTACTGAAAGCTAGCAGTGATATCTATAGGATCCTCAAGGGGTGTTCACTCTACAAGGCATTTTTTAAGTCGTAGACCATGCCTAATAATGGGAAACAACTAAAAAGGTTCCCAAAAGGTAACTCCAAGCAAATTTGACATGAGAAGGGGCACAACTATTGTTTTGACCTATTTTGGCCTATATCTTATCCGTACAATAGGGAAATTACACCTTTAGTTGTTTGTTAAGCATTAGGTCACCTTTATCTTTCAATAATTATTTGAAACCTTTTGTGGTGAATGATATTAGTCACTTGGATTTGTTTTTGTTTTTGATCAAGAATCTAACTTTGAAAGGAGAAAACAAATTTTCCATAGTAGCCTACAACCCCTATACAGATTGAGACATGGATACAAAGATGAACCTAAAGAACAAGGTGTGAGAGATATTGTTTTGACTATTCAAGAGGTTTCAAGATAGGAGGCTAATATGTAAAATTGTTTAGGTTTGTTGGAAAGGTTTAGTGACCTTATTTCTCCTACCAAATTCTAAAAGTTGCCTATAGTAGGCCTAAAATGTATGAAAGTACAGTCAAGTAGGGTACACTAACAATTGAAAAGAGTTTACAAAGTTGAAACTAGGTTTGAAGCCTAAAGAACAGGATTCAAAGGTGAAATATGTGAAGTGGTTTTCATGAGCCTTTTGACAATCCAAACTCATTATCAACAAGACATTTTCTTGGCCAAAAGCCATCATACAAGGGTCTGAGATAAAAACATAGTCAGCCAGTACTCTAAGATCAAAGACCTAAACATGGAGGTTGAAAAGGCATTTGGAGAGTCTCAATATGAAACCAAACATGAACAAGATTTATTTACTTGAAGATACTTTTAATAAATTTATAAAAAACACTAGCTTAGGCCTAAATAGTGACCTATAGGTAGGGTTCATAAATGTCTGTCCTAAGCTTGAAAGTACCTAACTTTGAAGATGAAAGGTATGAGTATGAAATAGACTGAACTTGACCTAGAAATATAGTTAGGTTATAATTTACATGAAGTTATGAGAAACATATAATGTTTGTCTTATGTCATTAAAGCATGAGTTAAGCCCAAGACAACCTACAATTAGGTTAGGCCAAGACTAACCAAGAGTGAGTAGGGTTAGTGTTGTAGGTGATAAGATCACTATAGATCAAGGAGAGATATTGTTTTTAATTTTAAATATTGTCAAGAGGAATATAGAGATATCATATCACCTTGGAGGATCCCTAAACAAGAATATATTCACCAATAGTACCCCTATTTACTATCATAGTCAAGCAGGGTCATCTTTCCAAGCTTGAGCAAAGTGTAGGTTTGACTACTCCAAGAGGGAAGGAAGGTATAAAACCAGATAAGGTGGTAAAATAAAATCAAATGAAGGTGGTTATATTCCAAACACATGAAAATAACATTTTTAGACCATCTCCTTATGAGCAAGGTATGTCTCAGTCCGTACAGTCAACCAAGAGAACCTTGTTTCAAGGGGTAAATAGAGGGTTTCATTAGAAAGAAAGGATTTAAAAGGATTAAAAATATATATAAGATTTTAATGAGGGTAGGGAACATGTAAAAATATCTGATAATCATGGAGGATATTTGGAAGTAGCATCCACATGAAGGTTTAGGCAAAAATGTGCGAAAAATAAGGTTTTTGACCCCTTTTTGAGGAAATGGAGATGGTTAGATCCCATAAACATGGAATTGGACAAAAAATTTTGGTAAAGTTGGTCAGAATGACCTTTTGGAGATTAAAAAATATTCACTTTTCCCAAAATAGGCCTAATACCCTCTATTTTATCTCAGAGTTAGGTCACTCCTTACATGCACAAGAATGGTAGTTTTTGGGAAAAGTGTTGGATAGTGAACCAAATGGAAGTATAATCAATTGGTTAGGTTTTAATATATGGGGGAAACTTATATGTAAATTATAAATAACCTATAATTTTGGAATATCAAGGATATGGTTTGGACTAGAAGGTCTATAGGTAGACCTAGTAGGGAAACATGCAAACCCAACCCCAAATTAGATGTCATTCTACTTTATATCCTCCTCAACACACTTTAATGTTTTTAATGATGCCTATGAGGGTAAATATGAAGTGTTCATGCTATAATAATGCATTTAAAGTGAAAAATATCACCTTTTGGTTCACAAAGTGCAAATGTGCTTGTTGGTAAGGCATAAGTCTTGTCCTAAAATAGGGGTTATCTCTATTTTTGGATCTTTGTGAGATATAAAAAGGATTATAAAATGTTTATAGGTCAAATAAAGAGGTGAGGAAGCTTTTATTTGGAAATTAAACTCCATAGGAAGCCATCTCTAACCCCAGACATATTGAAACCCCCACAAGAAGCATGCAAACAATTTGAAGGTCAACTTCCATCACACATATCCTTCATGAATGTTTGAATGGGATCTTGAGTCATTATGATAAGCTATATAAGGTCCTTGAAGAGCCCTCAGTGTCATTTAGAATGATTTTTAATGTTTGACCTTTATAAATAAAGGTTAAGAGTCCAGGCCACTCAAAACCCTTATAAAGACCTGATTGGATAAAGGAAGCAAATGAGGTATCCAAATGTAAGGGAATGGAAATGAAACCACATAGATGATGTAGAGGAACTATGGATATTATAAAAATGTGATTAATTTGTATAGAACTGTATGGAATAGGCCAAAATAGGGCTCATTTTAACCTTTTTATGTGGTGTGCAGGCTACAGGAGTATTTAGGAAATGAAAAAAAGTTTGGGATGAATATTTACATTTGAGATAACTCCAAAAATTAATTTCATCTCATGAATCAACCCATAAGTTCCCAAACTGGGCTCTCAATTTCATCCACTCCAGTGAATCAACTAGTGAACACTTAGGTAAAGTGGTGGAAAGTGACTAGGGGAGCCTTTTAAAGGTTTTTTTTAATGAAACTAATGATAGGATCACCTTTGAAAAGTTTAATGACCTCTTATACATGGATCAATTTGGAAAATTGGGAGTTTTTGAATGCCAAGTGTAGAAGGTGTATGGAAAAGAGCCATTTTGAAACTACCAAAGATAATTTTGCATGTCCACAAAAATAGGGATGGTCAGGGATCAATCAAATACATGTGGGGACTTTTTTGTAACCCATATTACTTATAATAAGCATTAGACCTAACCATATGTATGGATAAGGTAGTTTTGGAAGGTAAATCATGAAGGTAGTTTCCTATGCCAAAATTACAAGTTTTATGCCACTTTTCACCATTCTTATGACTTGTTTTGGACAAGTTGACCTCTATGAAATGGAATATCTCACCCAACCTCTCTTCCAAATGTAATTATAATTAATATTCACATTGGTGACACATGTCCTTATGCCTTTTGGAATTTTCTTTTCTCTCTCTTCTTTCAAGTTCTATAAATTCTTGCCTTTTGGATATTGTATGGATCTCTTTGCTTGGGTGTGGAAAATACTTGCCAAAATTTCACCTTGAATTAATAAATATAAGTGTTTTACCTCATTAAAATATTTCACTAAGTGTGTAATGGATGTTAGTCTTGTGCAAGTGTAAGTTTTGTTTACTTTCAAATGTTCCTCTCCTTAGTACCTTGTGTGTTTGTAATCTCCCACTTGTAGGTCAACAAGGAATGTCAAAGTAGATTATAGTTGTAGTGATCAGGATACTCAATAGAGTTTCTTAGAATGCCTATTATTTAGTTCCTCCTATCCTATGTCATCTCCAAAACCCCATGTTGAAGCATTGATGTGAGAGGGGAGATTGATGTTGAATGAAGTGTATGTGTTATTTGTCATTAGTTTCAAGTGTATGTTAAAAGTATGAGTAGAAAAAATATTTTAGTGCATCACCTCTAGTATAATAGGTTTAATTTTAGTTTTTATAACCCTTTTATCCCCCTAAGTTATTAGAAGTAGTAATATGAGCTTAAATGATGCATCAAGGGGAGCTAACCCCTAATCTAGAGATCTACCTCCTAATAGGGATACCCACAACCCTGAGGTGGTTCCATTGTCTCACGTGAATGAGAAGAATCTTGTCCCATCTCCTCATTGGGTGAAATTTCAAGTGACAACATGGCCTACAAGTTAGAGTTTCCTTCATCCACTCGTATATATCTAGTATTTCATGTATCATGCCTAAAGAAAGTCATTAGACACAGAGTTGCTACTCAAACTGAGTTACCAAAATTAGATGAGAAAGGGAGAGTTATTCTTTATCCTAAGGTGATCCTTAAAATTCACACTAAGAAACCATGGTCTAGGGAGATTAAGGAGTACCTAATCAAATGGAAGAATTTTCCATGTGAAGATGCCACCTGGGAGGATGAATCTTTTGTGTAACAACATCTAAAGTTAATTCAATGTTGAGGACAATATTTTTTTGAAAGGGATGGGCATGTTATGCCCTTAACCTTTGGCATGTCTATGGATATGTGTGGCTGACTTGCCACTTACATACCTCTTTTATATTCTTGTTACATTTATCTATGTTCTTAGTTACGCCAACCTATGGAATAAGCATGGCTAAGTAGACTATACATAGGAGGTAGTGGTGAGTCCTTGATCATCATATTAGGTATTCTTCTCTTATTACATTGTTGTGGAGTTTTCCCCCTCAAAGTGGCTCTGCTATATTATCCAGTATTCTACTCTACTGCCAATTATTATTTTGTGATCTCTTATCTTTGTCTATTCTGTGCAATATATAATAATTATGTGTGAACATATAAGTAATTTACTTATAGGCAATTAAAGGAAACTTGTTAAGACTATGAATTTACTAGGATTTTTTCATGACATCTTTGATTTTCTTAGTTTTTTGCCTTATTGTCCTTCATACCACTATTATTATGATAGATTATAGGTTTTTTCATACATTTATTATGCTTGGTGCACTAAACTTTGGTCAAATTTGTGTGATTTAATGGTTTCCTCCTCATCTTCTATAACTATTATTACATCTAGTGAAATGGATGGTACCTAAATGAGACAAGAATTTTTTCCCAAAGGTTTATGACGATTTAACTCTTCTGATTCTCCCTCTTAGCCTGATGTATGCATAATGCTTGATGTAATTAAAAGTATGTGTAAATGGTATGATAATATTTCACCCATTGCTTAATTTTTTGGTCATATCCCCTCTAAGGATTCCATCAGCACTTGGATTCATCACCAATGGGGGCCTTCTGACATCCACATCACTGGTATCCAAAAATATTATAATTATTTATTTTTATTTTCCTTCAAAGATCCATCTAAATTCTAACATATTTTAGAAAAATCAAATTACTAGTTTCTCATAAACACACTCTTGATCCTATCCAAGTGGATTTATGAATTCAAGGTCACTGACTAGGCCTCTTTTTGGGTACCATTCTAGATTGAAATACTCAACCTTTTGGTGCCTTTATGAAATTTTATTAACCAAATAGTCCAATAAATTAACATAACTATGATAAACTAAGGGAGTGATCTTGATCTTGTGGTATAAGTTCTGATATTATCTAAAATACTTAAATAAAGACTCCTTAATATTAATCCAAATACCAAGGACATCATCAATGAATATCTTGAAATAATCCAGGGTAGAAGTGTTGTATCTAGAATTTATATACTACTCCAAGTGGTAGAGAAAATTATAGGCATACACCACTACAAAGTTACTTCCCATGGCAATACCCCTTATCTACTTATAAAAAACACCATCAAACACCAAATAGTGCTCTCTAAGAACCAACTTTGCAAGGCTCATGACCATGTCAATAAGACCACTATAAAATTGCTACTCCTTAAAATACCAAGTCACCATCTCATGAAGAGAAACAAACCCTTTGATGGTGGTGATACTAGGATAGAAAGATTCCATGTCAAAAGTAAAAAGAATATAGTTGATGGAAAGGATCTATCACCTAGATCTTGGAGAAGAGAGAGGAAGTCTTGGAGATGATACTTTTGTTGAAGGAAGATAAAAAATAAGAGGAAATAGAGAAGCTTGGAGGCAAGATCCAACACATGTCCTGATTAGTTTTAAATGGGTCTACCCACCATCACAGGGTTTTAAATTTTGGGAAGAGGTAGACGGTACACATTCTAGACAAAGTGATGGTGTTCTAACCCCAAAATTTAAAATAGGATCCAAAAAAGACTTGAAATTATTGATTAAAAAAGTGAGTTTACTCTCAATACCTTTCCATAGAACAATGCTAAACTAATCATAAATCAAAGAATCTAGAAACTACCTCAATTCCTCATTCTTGTACCAAGAAGCATCTAAAACCACTAACCCTAGATTTTTGTCTGGAGGTTTGACAATGATGGATCAGTCCTTTCTAAGATTTGGGTGACTTTTATCAAGCTTAAATGGAATTAAAGGACACTAATAGAAATAATAAGAAGTAATCTTGACCTTCAATATGAATTCATCCTTCTAAATAATTTCCTCTAGTTCCATGTTTAGTTTGTTAGGATGTCACTAAAAATTGGTAGTATAAAATTAAGGAGGGAATAGTCTAAAAATGAAAGTAATAACCTCAAAAGGAGCACCATAATCCTCCTCAACATTAGGTTCAAAGTATACATGAAGACAAAAAATTCTAGTGAAAGATATATACCTTGAGAAGATGGCCTCAATTAGCATGGGAGAGGGTGAGGAATGAACTTCACCTCCAAACCAAGTAACTTATTTTATTCATAGGAGATATGCCTGGAGGAAATATTATAGATAGAAGAATTAGAGATTCTATCATCCACATCACGAGGTGTATTTCTATCAAAAGAATAAGAAGCCATGAAGGCTTGGTCTATAGTAGGACCCTAGAAATTTAGTTGAAATCAGGGTCTCTAAAAAAACCGAATTCTAGCCTTTTCCTTAAATCTAGCCTTTGACTTGACCTTGGGCCCTTCTCTAGCTCCTTCCTCTACCTCTATCTCTACCCTTGCCTTTGTGTCTTCCTTTGCTAAATGATGTTGAATGTTCCACATATGCTACATTCATCTCTATCACCCATAGTTCTAATTTTTATGTGGAGGATAATGGACAAGAGGCAACCAAGGTGGTATTCTAAGGGTTAACACCCTTGGCTACCATATTATTTTTTGAACCACTACTTGGTTCAGTACTATGGACTAAAGTTTGAACTATTTCCATTGATTCCACTTTCTTTTTTTGACTTCTTTTTTTGTTCTTCTTCTTTTTCAAGTTCTACTACTCTGAAGGGACTTTAGAATGGGAAGGAGAAAGGGGTTTCCTAAAGAGGGCATGAATCTCCTTGAGTTTATTCAAGATTCCACTCATGTTTTGATTCATTTTTTCATTGATGAAATCAAAAATTGACTGATCTTTCATGAGTTGATCAACATCAGTCATGGTTTTAGCTTTTGATTGTTGTCTAATAGAATATGCCTGCTCTTATGTGTACTTCTTGAGATATTTATATATTACATACTCATTGCAAAGATAGTAAAACTTTTTCATGGTTGTTTGCTCCCAAAGCTCCTAAAAAGTGGAGAAGAAGCCAAAAAGAGGGAGGTTTATAACAAAAATACACGCACCATGTAAATTAGCTTCAAAGTTATCAACAAAATAGGAAATTGCCTTATCATGATTCTGGGAGGCCTTTGTGAGACCTTCAATGTATGCATCCAAAAAATGTTGGTTAGATTCTAACTTAATAGTTTCCAACTTCAAGGAGAGGATGGAAGCTCCTTCAGGATCATTAGTTGTGATCATTAGTGACTTGATCTACATATTCTTTGAAAGGGACACAAAAGACTTGAAAACATGTAATTGATATAGAAATTCCTTAGATTTTTATACCACAAGAGAGCGATGCTTGTACTTTTCAAATGCCTTATTGAACAAGGACTGGATTTGCTTTGGATATTTCATTACATCCAAATTTTGCTTACGGCATGCCTCTAGTTTAGATCTAAAGTTGGATTCTACTTACCTAGGTTGTGTGGTGAGGTGATCTAAATGAGCCTCAAGGGAAACATACCATTGGTTGGAAAACTCCATAAACTTCTAAAAATATGAAAACTAGGGCATATCCATACTAGCATATCTTCCTTGTTCTACATGAACTCTAGCTTATGCTTCCATTTTAACCCTATCTTTCCATGAAAGACACTGAGCTTTGAAGTTATGAGCAACTTTATAAAGATTCACATTCTCCATTTTATAAACCTTCAATCTCTCCAACAATTCAAAACTACTAATATTCTGATCTTGGCTCTCACCTCTACCCATAAGAGCATTATAAAGATTTGGAGGGTTTGAATCTGCCCTTCTTCTCTCATTCCCATGAATTGTTCTGCTATCATTTCCTAGTTAATTGTGGTAGCTAAAGTACTCAGAGCTACAATTCCATGTTACGAAGGATAATAAGAACATATAATTTCTTCCTTAGTGGCCATCGTAAAAGGAATCCCAATATTTTTAGAGTTTAAAAAAATTATGTGATTCATTAGAAGCATCCAATGAAGAAAATAAATAAACTAAGAGAGAATAAGTGAATAAATGAATAATGAATAATAATATTTACAAATATAGTCCACCAAAAAGACATTTTGCTTCATATAAAAATATTCACAAACACTTTCCAAAACATGTTTCATGGATTAGCCACTCAGTTGGAATTAATTTGTTTATGAGTTTGTAGAGTACAAATGAGCTATTATATATGGTAGTTGGGGGAGGGAGAATTTAAAATTCATTAGTCAAGGCTGACCAATAATTTTCAAAATATATTTAAAAATTAATATTCAAAATCTAACCAATAAAAATTTAAAAATATGCAAAAATACTCACTAAATTACATAAAAGGTGCGACACTTGCCTTGGTAAAATTAACCCTCAAGAGTAGTCTTCCTTCTTGGGAATAAATCCCTAAAAGAAGCCATCCAAATTAGTAATAAAAATTACTAGGGGGATGCCCTAGAAGGGGAATCAAACCACAAGGGGGGGACATCCTAACAAGAAAAATAGACATGAGGAAAATGTCCAAATTAGAAAAGTAGGAGAAAGCAAACTCAACCTCAAGAACATCAAAACTTCTCAAGAAATAAATCCACTCCTCGTGATAAAAGACCCTAATTTTCTTAGGTTTCTCCAACATACTCTCAAAAGGGGGATATGTTATAATGCGGGGACTTTGATGCAGTGTAGTATTTAGGGTTTTAAAAAATTACAATTAAATTTTTTTTAATGTTTAAAAAAAATGGAGTTTATAGAATTTTTTTTTTCTTAGAGTTTAAAAAAATTAATTTATTTTAGAGTTTGAAAAACAATTTAGTTTGTTTTTTTAGAGTTTAAAATAAAATTTAATTTTTTTAGATTTGAAAAAAATTAGGGTTTAAAAAAATTATGTGATTCACTAGAAGATTCCAAGGAAGAAAATAAATAAACTATGAGAGAATAAGCAAATAAACAAAGAATATTTACACATGATATTCCACCAAAAATATATTGTACTTCATATAAAAATATTCACAAACACTTTACAAACATGTTTCATGGATTAGCCACTCATCATTTGGAATGAATTTGTTTGTGAGTTTTTAGAGTATAAATGAGCTAGGGGAAAGGTCCCAATAGTTGTGCATGTTCCAATTGTCGAACATGGCTTTTGTTAACATGTATTTTATTGATGGAACATATTGGTGTGTAAAAATATTAAAGTGTATTAGAAACTGAACATGTAATATCTAATACTTGTTCAACATTTATTCTATAAAATTAAAAGTAACCAATCACATCTTGACAAGTAAGATTCAAGTATTGATACTCTAATGCACAACTATTGGAAATCCAAAAGTTAAGTTTTGGTCATAGGTTTAAAAAATGCATTTTATGACCTCTCATGATAAAATCAATTATATCATAAAATGTATAATGTGTTAGACCTTGAAACCTTAGTTATAAGTAGTTAAGATGATATATTAAAATGGGTATTTTTTTTGAAATCTAACATGATGTTATGGCACCTTAATTTACAATCCAAAGTTAGGGTGCATGATTATAGGGACCTTTACCCTAGTATATATAGTAGTTTAGGGAGGGAGAATTTAAAATTTACTAGTCAAGGCCAACCAATAAGTTTCAAAATATATTATAAAAATATATTTAAAAATTAATAGTCAAAATCTGACCAATAAAATTTTAAAATTATGCTAAAATACTCATTAAATTACATAAAACGTGAGACACCTACCTTGATAAAATTAACCCTCAAGAGGGGTTATCCTTCTTGGGAATAAATCCCTAAAGGAAGTCATCCAACTTAGAAATAAAAATTACTAAGGTGGACACCCTAGAAGTAGATAAAAATCACAAAGGGGGATATCCTAAGAGGAAAAATAGACACAATATAAAAACATCAAAAATGGTAAAATAGGAGAAAGCAAAATCAACCTTAAGAACCTCAAAACTACTCAAGAAAAAAATATACTCCTCATGATAAAAGATCCCAATTTTCTAGGATTTCTCCAACAGACTCTCAGAAGGGGGATATGTTACAATTTGGTGTCTTTATGGCAAAGCTGATGAAATGTAGGGTTTAGGGTTTAAAAAAAATTGAGTTTAATTTTTTTTAGAGTTTAAAAAAATAAAATTAAAAAAATATTAAATTTATGTGATTCACTAACAACATCCAAGGAAGAAAATAAATAAACTATGAGAGAATAAATGAACAAACAAAGAATATTTACACAACATATTCCACCAAAAAGATATTGTAATTAATTTAATACAAACACTTTCCAAAACATGTTTCAAGGATTAACCACTCATTAGTTGGAATGAATTTGTTTGTGAGTTTTTAGAGTACAAATGAGCTAGTATATATAGTAGTTGAGGGAGGAAAAATTCAAAAAAAATTAGTCAAGGCCAACAAATAATTTCAAAAATATATTATAAAAAATATATTTAAAATTAATAGTCAAAAGCCAACCAATAAAATTTTAAAAATATAAAAAAATACTCACTAAATTTGATAAAAGGTGGGACACCTACCTTGTTAAAATTAACCCTCAAGAGAGGTCATACTTCTTGGGAATAAATACCTAATGGAAGTCATACAACTTAGTAATAGAAATTTATAAGGGGGACATCCTAAGAGGAAAAATAAACTCAAGAGGAAAAATTCAAAAATGGAAAAATAGGAGAAAACAAACTCAGCCTCAAGAACCTCAAAACTACTCAAGAAAGAAATCTACTCCTCATGATAAAAAACCTCATTTTCCTCGAGTTTCTCCAACATACTCTCAGAAGGGGGATATGTTGTAATGTAGGGACTTCTTAGCAAAGCTGATGAAGTGTAGGATTTAGGGATGCCCCAAGTTTAAAGCTTTACCGAAAGAGCTATAACTAAGCTTGAAAACAAGAGGGGCCTCTTCCTCTTATGAACACCACCTTGCACTCAACTAAGAAACATTATCTTATCCTTCTGAGAGACCTTAATGAAATAATTAAGTAGAAATATTCTAGGATAACCTATAACTCTAATCCTAGAATATAAAAGCCTCTTGAGATTGATAGAGCTTGTTGGATAAGACTCCCTAAGAAGGTATCTATGAAGCTCACTTATGATGAATGACTTCTTTTGGTGTTGATATACCACAAATAAAATGGAGTGTACTATTAGACATTCAACTTATTCTGTAAACACTTTGTGGAAAGCTTTCCATTATAACTAAAATTTAGACCCTTGAAGAAATTAATATTCAATAAATTAATAAAGCTATGAGAAACTGAGGGATTGATCTTGATCTCTGGATAGAATCTCTGATACCATCTAAAATACTCAAACAGAGACTCTTCACTACCAATCCAAATACCAATGACATCATCAATGAACCTCATGAAATAAGCTAAGACAAAAGTGTCATATCTATAATCAATCTACCATTCCAAGTGGTAGATAAAAATATAATATACACCATTGCAAATTTATTACCCATGGCAATACCCTTGATCTACTTATATCAGACACCATCAAACTCCCAATAACGCTCTTTAAGAACCAGCTTTGCAAGGCTCATGACCATGTCAATGAGACCATTTTCAAATTATTTCTCCTCAAAATAATCTTTCACCATTTCATGAAGGGAAACAAGCCCTTCAATGGTAGGGATACCAAAATATATAGATTTCATGTTGAAAATAAAAAGAATACATTTGGGTGGAAAAAATCTCACCTAGATCTTGGAGAAGAGAAAGTGAATCTTGGAGATGATACTTCTACTGAAGGAGGATAAAAAATAAAAGGAAATGGAGAATTTTGGAAGTAGGCTCTAACATATATCCTAAGTAGCTATAAATGGGTCTACCCATAACCACATATTTGTAAATCTTAGGTATAAGCTAGAAAGCGCATGCTCTACACAAAGTGATGGTGTTCTACCTCAAAACCTTTGAAATAGGATATAAACAAGACTTAAACTTATCAAGAGAGAAGTGAGTGTAATCCAAATCCATATCCACAGAATAATTCCAATCTGATCATAAATCAAAAGATCTGAAAGCTACCTCAATCCAATGCTCTTATACTAAGAAGCATCCAGAACCGCTAACCCCGAAGTTTTATCCACAGGCTTGATGATGATGGACTTGTACTTCTAATATTTGTTTAGGCTTTTTTTAAATTTCAAGGGAATCGAAATAAACTAAGATAAATAATAGGAATTAATCATACCTTTCAATATGAATTCAACCTTCTGAATGATGTCATACATCTCCATGTTTAGCTCATCAGGATGCCACTAAGGATTGGTAGTACGCAACTAATGAGGGAAAAGTATAGACGTGAAAGGGATAAAATTAAAAATAACACCAAAATACTCCTCAAGATCAGGCCCAAATTAGAGATAGAGATAAATAAACATGGTGAAAGATCTAAACTCTGAGATGATGTCCTAAAAAATTTTAATTTTTTTCAGAGTTTAAATTTTTTTAAAATTTTAGAGCTTAAAAAAAATTAAAAAATTTATAACTTAATTTTTTTAGAATATCACAGGCTGCATCCGAATAATAAATAGCAATAAACATCAAGAGAGAAGTGAAATTTACTTCATTATAAATTCTTACAAAATAATTTCCTAGACATGTTTCTTGGAATTCCACCACTCATTAGTTGGAATGAATTTGTTTTGTGAGAAAATAGATATATGAGAAGGGGTAAATATAGTGTTTTGAGAGGAGGTTAAGAGGTTATGACCGACCTAAAAAGGAAGGCACAAAATCAAAGAGATAAACACCATATAAGGGACCAGAATTGACCCAAAAGTGGACCCATCAAACCTCTAAAATGGAAAACCCAAAATGGCCTAAAAAAAGTACCAAAAATAGGCTAAATCCATCTTAAAATACACATCTAAGATTGAAACAAATCAAGAACACCTATAGCCTTTAAGAACGTAAAAAACAACTAAAATATTTGAAATAATATCTTCTCTAATAGGACAACCATAATAACGTGAAGAATTCAATGCAAGGGGGGATTATTATAGTTTCAATATCATAAATAATGGTGCCACACTTGGTGTTTATCATCCTCGAGAATCAATCCTTGAAAAATGCTTATGTTGTATGTAGACCATCATCCTATGTAGAACATTGATTGCTTAGGGTTTCATCAACAAAAACATATGTAGACATCCACTTCTTCTTTCTAGAGGGATATCCATCCAATTGAAATATCTACCAACATGCAAAGAAATATCTGAAAGATAGAGGATCAACTCATTTTCTCTCTAGTTCATATGTCCAATTTCCACCCACTGCTTGGGAAGGTGTTCAACAACTAAATTAATCGAAGCTACATTTATGTGAAGGGAAGCAAAAATAGAAGGGACTATTCCTTCCTCGATGGCCTTCATGAAGATCATCACAATTTTTTTAGAAATTAGAATATCACTAACACCATCTGAAGAAGAAATAAAAATAAACATCAAGAGAGAAGTGAAATGTACTTCATTATAAATTCTTTCAAAATAATTTCCAAGACATGTCTCATGGAATTCCACTACTCATTGGTTGGAATGAGTTTGTTTTGTGAGAAAATACGTACATGAGAATGGCTATATATAATGTTTTGAGGGGAGGTTAAGAGGTTATAACTAACCTAAAATATGAAGGCCCAACACCAAAGAGGTAGGCAACATATAAGGGATAAAAATTGACCCAAAAGTGGGCCCATCAAATCTCTAAAGTGGAGAGCCCAAAAAGGCCTAAATTAAGTACCAAAGAATAGGCTCAATCCATCTTAAAAAAAGACTTCCAAGGTTTGAAAAAAATAGGAACAACTAGAGCCTCTAAGAACACCTAAAAATAACAAAAATATCTAAAATAATATATGATCCAATAGGACAACCGTAACAACATGAAAAATTAAATACAAGGGGGGATAAATGCTCTTTCACTATCATAAATAATGACACCACACATGGGGCTTATCACCCTTGAGAACCAATATTTAAAAACATGTTTATGTTGTGTGTAGACCATCACCCTATGTAGAACCGTAATTGCTTAGGGTTTATTCAGCAAAAAAATATGTAGACATTCGCTTCTTCTTTTTAGGGGGATCTCCATCCTATTGAAATATCTACCAACATGCAAATAAATCTCTAACAGATAGACGATCCACTCTTCTTCTCTCTAGTCCATATGTTCAAGTTCCACCCACTTCCTAGGAAGGTGCAACAAGTGAATAACTCAAAGCTATGTTTTCATGAAGGGAAGCAAAAGTAGAAAAGATTATTCCTTATTCAGTGGCCTTCATGAATATCATCCCAAAAAATTTATAACTTAAAAAATTTAGAATATCATTGGATGCATCCAAAGAAGAAATAACAATAGACATCAAGAGAGAAGTGAAATGTACTTCATTATAAATTCTTAAAAAATAATTTCCAAGACATGTTTCAAGGAATTCCACTGTTCATTAGTTGGAATGAATTTTTTTTGTGAGAAAATAGGTAAATAAGAAGGGGTATATATAGTGTTTTAATTGGAGGTTAAGAGGTTACAGCTGACCTAAAATAGGAAGGCAAAAACCTGAAGAGATAGGCACTATATAAGGGACCAAAATTAACCCAAAAGTGGGCCCATCAAACATCTAAAGTGGAGAGCCAAAAATTGCCTAAAATAAGTACCAAAAATAGGCTTAAACCACCTTTAAAATATGTCTAAGATTTGAAAAAATTAAGAACACATATAGCCTCGAAGAACACCAAAAAATATCTGAAATAGTATCTACTCCAATATGACAACTGCAACAACATGAAGAATTGAATACAAGGGTAGATCAATGTAGTTTCACTCTCATAAATAATGACTCCACACTTGGGGCTTATCACCCTCAAGAATCAATCCTTGAAAAAATGTTTATGTTGTGTGTAGACCATCACCCTATGTAGAGTCCCAATTGCTTAGGGTTTCTTCAACAAAAAAAATGTATGCATTTTTTTTTCTTTCTAGGGGATCTCCATCTGATTGAAATATTTGACAACATGCAAATAAATATCTGACAGATATAAGATCCAATCTTCTTCTCTCTGGTCCATATGTCTAAGTTCCACCCATTTATTGGGAATGCATAATAACTAAATAACTTGAATCTACATTTTTGTGAAGGGAAGCAAAAGTAGAAAGGACTATTCCTTCCTCAATGGCCTTCATGAAGATCATCCCCAAAAAATTATAACTTAAAAAAATTAGAATATCACTAGCTACATCCGAAGAAGAAATAATACTAGACATCAATATAGAAGTGAAATGTACTTTATTATAAATTCTTACTAAATAATTTCCAAGACATGTTTCATGAAATTCCATTGCACATCAGTTGGATTGAATTTGTTTTGTGAGAAAATAAGTACATTACAAGGGGTATATATAGTGTTTTGAGGGGAGGTTAAGAGGTTACAACCAACCTAAAATAGGAAGGCACAAAACCAAAGAGATAGGTGCCATTTAAGGGACCAAAATTGACCCAAAAATGGGTCCATCAAATCTCTTAAGTAGAGCATCCAAAATGGCCTTAAATAAATTCCAAAAATAAGATCAATCCACCTTAAAAAAGACATCCAAGATTTGAAAAAAATCAAGAACACCTATAGCCTCAAATAACACCAAATAATATTTGAAATATCTAAAATAATATATGCTCTAATAGGACAACTGTTAGGTTGTGGAGCTAAAAGCTTCACTGATGCAGATACGGAGGAGGTTGCGGGAGAGTTGCAGAATGTTACTATCGTCGGCGTCGGTTAGGCCAACTGACGTCGGCAGGTTAAGGCAGGAAGGCAACCAACGTCGGTCAGGAGTCGGCTGACGTCGGCACCCCCCAGGTAGATAGGGACCGACGTCGGTCACCTGTGTGGTTCAACTGCGAGTTTATTACGGGCAGTTGGTTGACAAACCAAGTGTTTGCATGATCAGGGCTAATTATAGACTGAGAGCTACGGATCTAATTATTGTAATTAGATGTCTAATTATTGTTTGGATGAGATCTATATAATAGACTCATGGTTGTATTGGAAAGTGTAGAACTTGGAGAATCCAAGTGTGGAGCTTGGAGAGTTCTTCCCATGGAGGAATCAAGTAGGATTCCCCATGTTTGTGCTAGGCAGTAAGAGAGCAAATAGCTCCTTCAGAGAGAGGTAGAGCAATGGTGTGTTCCTCCTAGTGCCACAGTACCAGGCGTGTTGGTGCTGGATTGGAGAGCCAGCTGGGTTCTTCAGGTATGTATGATCTTGGTCATCAGGTGAGCATGGCCCTTATATGAGATCTACATGGCAAGTAAGGTCAGTTGATCTGCAGATGTGTGTATGCGAGGTTCAGACAGAGATCGACGGTTGGCCAGGGTCCAAGGTGACAGCAACACAGGGAGCAGGATCAGGTAGGATCTACTTGGAGTATGGTGTGTACTCACTATGATGTACGTGGAGTACATGGAGAGCTAAGAAGAAGGCAAGGCAGTTCTTCCATAAGTATGGTCTGTTGAACATCAGGTTGTTGCAAGTTCATGGGAGATCTACTTGACGTACCTTGAGTACTTGTGGAGTGCGTGGAGCACTTGTGTGCGTGGAGCACAGGAGGTGAACACCAACTCTGTGTTTGAGTTGTGTGTTGGGACCTGAGAGAGAGAGCTTTGAGGAGAGAATTACTGTTCACTTGAGGTGTGGGAAACCTCTGTAAGGTGGTGGAGAAGAAGTGGAATCTTCTTTATTGTATTCTTTTCTGTAAGAGTTATTAATACAAGTTGTGTATTGTCTCTCATATTATGTGTTATTCTGAATTCTAGTTGCTTGTGAATCTGGTTAATTTCCGCATGTTAAGTTGCTTGGTTTGGTAATCAATTGTGTGCTCTTTCTGAGGAGCAAGATCCTAACAAGAGGAATCAGAACAAGTGTGTTTGTTCTTGGATTTCCTGACAAGTGGTATCAGAGCTAAGGTTGCAGGAAGCAGGGTTGTGTTTGGTTACAGGTCACGCTCAGGGGTTTCTGATTGAGTGGGAGTAGAGCAACGGTAGATGAAAGTAAGCTAAGAATGGAGGAGGTGAAAAGCACAGATGGTCACTCACGATCTGATGGAAAGAAAGAGTAGGTAAAAGAATATTGTTGGTTTGTGGAAGATCAGCATGAAGAAACTGAAGAAGCAGATGTAGCAGGTGTTGTTGCACAGGATGCTCTGGGAGGTTTCTTGGATAAAGTTGAATCTTGGATAATAGATTCAGTTGCCTCTTTCCATGCAGCCCTAGGTATAGGAGCTGGTGAGCCTTGCCATAGGTTTAGCAAAGGCGAAGTGATGCTGAAATGGCAGGCGGCCAACACACGGGTGTTGATGAAGGTCATGCAGATCCCAGGTTTGGAGATATGGCTAATTTCTTCAAAAAGATTGGGTGATGAGAGATACACAAGAACTCTCACAGCAGGTGCACTTGAATTATCTGGTGGTAAGAAAATAGGTACTCTTTATCTACTTGTTTATATTACTGATTCTTCTTCTGTTGCGGAGACGTGGCTTCGTAGGCTTGGTCACATGAGCAGGAAGGAGATGCATGTTCTTAAATGAAAGACAGATATATTTGACAGGCTTAAAAACTAGAAAGCCTTGGTGTTTATGGAGGAGATGGCAGATAGAAACCAGTGGATGGTGCTGGGTACTTTTGAGCAGAGCAGTTTGGACATGGAGATTGATTCAAAGGAGCTCGCGGGTAAAAATTCATCACTCACAGGCGAACACAGATACCGGCATTGGTCAGGAGGAACTAGCGTCAAACAGATAGGTGCCAATGTTGGTCATGTGCAGACCGAAGCTGACAGTGTTGGGCAGGGTAAGACCGATGTCAATCAGGAGGACCAACGTCGGCAGTAGGTAAGATCGACGTCGATCAGGAGGACCGACATCGGCAGAAGGGACACCGACGATGGCAGGTCAGTAGTCAGGGACAGACGCATGGGAACCGACGTCAGTCGGATGCAGACTGTGGAGTGACCAAGGTTGGTCACTGTAACAGATTTTGGGTGGGCAGCATGCTGTCAAGGAGTCTCAAACACCCATATGGAGGACCGAAGACGTAAGTAAGCCCTCAAATTCGTTGTTCCTCTTCTTTGCACTAGTTGCCGACTGCAGAGCAGGAAGGATCCAGGAAACAGTGGGAGCATGGCATGGAGAAATTACAGAACCAGACGGGAGATTTGGTAGGGTTGCCAGCCGGTATGTTAGCACTGTGAGATGAATGGATTTCTTAGTTGAAGAATAGAGAGAACGGATATGTGAGACAGAAGACCAGGTCTTATGGTCTTGAGGAGCTGTAGGACAGTGGTACAAGTTTTGACAGGTGGAGGACGAAGCATGGCTTCAGTCAATGTCAAGGTAACTATTGTGGTTTGTCTTACCAGGGGGATGATGAGTCATGACATCATTCTGTTGCTGTATGTGGATGGTATGCTAGCTAGCAGGTTTGTACATACAGGGTTTTGCTGAGCTAAGGGTAAGATTAGTTCAGTGGCATGTCATGAGGAGTTTGGAGCAACGAAATTCTTTGACATGGGAGACATGGAGATCACAGGTAGATTTTGTCTCCAGTGGGAGCTGATGTGAACCAGGTGTTGGCGAGGTTCAGGATGGAGAGCCAGAGCACACTAAGGGCTGGACAAGTATAGTGTCTGAAATCACATGAGGTCTGGTATAGACCTGAGTTTTCCCATGAAGTGGGAGTTGTCAGAGAGTTAGGAGCCAATTCGGGGAAGTGGGTTCTCAGGTATTTGAGAGGGACCAATAGCAGGGGTTGCTTTGCAGGGTCAGGACTTCACTATAGGTTGTTGTAGGTTCGGATGTGGCAGGGTACTCGGATGACATGAGGTACACCATGGGATCTGTGGTGGGTTGTCTTCAGGGTTGAGCTTGAAGAGGGATACAAACCAGGAAATAGATTAGACAGAGTACAGGTACAAGTACAGTGTAGCTATTTATCTCCAAGTGGGAGATTGTTAGGTTGTGGAGCTAAAAGCTTCACTGATGCAGATACGGAGGAGGTTGTGGGAGAGTTATAGAATGTTACTGTCGCCGGTGTCGGTTAGGCAAACCGACGTTGGTAGGTTAAGGCAGGAAGGCAACCGACGTCGGTCAGGAGTCGGCCAACATCGGCACCCCCCAGGTAGACAGGGACAAACGTTGGTCACCTGTGTGGTTTAACTGCGAGTTTATTACGGGCAGTTGGTTGACGAACCAAGTGTTTGCATGATCAGGGCTAATTATAGACTGAGAGCTGTGGATCTAATTATTGTAATTAGATGTCTAATTATTGTTTGGATGAGATCTATATAATAGACTCATGGTTGTATTGGAAAGTGTAAAACTTGGAGAATCCAAGTGTGGAGCTTGGAGAGTTCTTCCCATGGAGGAATCAAGTAGGATTCCCCATGTTTGTGCTAGGGAGTAAGAGAGCAAATAGCTCCTTCAGAGAGAGGTAGAGCAATGGTGCGTTCCTCCTAGTGCCACAGTACCAGGCGTGTTGGTGCTGGATTAGAGAGCCAGATGGGTTCTTCAGGTATGTATGATCTTGGTCATTAGGTGAGCATGGCCCTTATATGAGATCTACATGGCAAGTAAGGTCAGTTGATCTTCAGATGTGTGTATGCGAGGTTCAGACAGAGATCGACGGTTGGCCAGGGTCCAAGGTGACAGCAACACAGGGAGCAGGATCAGGTAGGATCTACTTGGAGTACGGTGTGTACTCACTGTGATGTACGTGGAGTACATGGAGAGCTAAGAGGAAGGTAAGGCAGTTCCTTCCATAAGTATGGTCTATTGAACAGCAGGTTGTTGCAGGTTCATGGGAGATCTACTTGAAGTACCTTGAGTACTTGTGGAGTGCATGGAGCACAGGAGGTGAACACCAACTCTGTGTTTGAGTTGTGTGTTGGGACCTGAGAGAGAGAGAGCTTGAGGAGAGAATTACTATTCACTTGAGGTGTGGGAAACCTCTGTAAGGTGGTGGAGAAGAAGTGGCATCTTCTTTATTGTATTCTTTTCTGTAAGAGTTATTAATACAAGTTGTGTATTGTCTCTCATATTCTGTGTTATTCTAAATTCTAGTTGCTTGTGAATCTGGTTAATTTCTGCATGTTAAGTTGCTTGGTTTGGTAATCAATTGTGTGCTCTTTCTGAGGAGCAAGATCCTAACAAGAGGAATCAGAACATGTGTGTTTGTTCTTGGATTTCCTGACAACAACTGCAACAACATGAATAATTGACTACAAGGGGGATTAATGTGGTTTCACTATCATAAATAATGGCACCGCACTAGATTGTATAACCCTCAAGAATCAATCCTTAAAAAAATGTTTATGTTTTGTGTAGACTATTGACCTATGTAGAATACTAATTGCTTAGTCTTTCTACAGCAAAAAAAATATATAGACATTCATTTCTTCTTTTTAATGGGATCTCCATTTGATTGAAATATCTGGTACAATGTAAATAAATATCTGACATATAGATGATCCACTCTTCTTCTCTCTATTCCATATGTCCAATTTACACCCACTCCCTAAGAAGGCACACAAATTGAATAACTTGAAGATACATTTTTGTGAATGGAAGCAAAAGTAGAAAAGACTATTCCTTCCTCAGTGGACTTCGTGAAGATCATCCCAAAAAAATTATGACTTAAATTTTTTAGAATATCATTGGCTGTATCCGAAGAAGAAATAACAATAAACATCAAGAGTAGTGAAATTTACTTCATGATAAATTCTTACAATATAATTTCTAAGACATGTTTCATGAAATTCCACCACTTGTCAGTTGAAATTTTTTTTTTGTGAGAAAATAGTTACATGATAATGGGTATATATAGTGTTTTGAGGGGAGGTCAAGAGATTACAACCGAATTAAAATAAGAAGGCAAAAAATCGAAGAGATAAGCACCACATAAGGGACCAAAATTGACTCCAAAGTGGGCCCATCAGACCCCTAAAGTGGAGGGCCCAAATGGCTGAAAATAAGTACTAAAAATAGGCTCAATCCACCTTAAAAAAGACATCCAAGATTTGAAAAAATGAAGAACACCTATAGCCTCAAATAATACCAAAAAATATCTAAAATGATATATGCTTCGATAAGACAACTACACAAGATGAAGAATATGTAGTTTCACTATCATAAATAATGGTGCTACACTTGGGGCTTATCACCCTGGAGAATCAATCCTTTAAAAAATCCTTACATTTGTGTGTAGACCCTCACCCTATGTAGAACCCTAATTTATTAGGATTTATTTAGCAAAAAATTATGTAGACATTTGCTTCTTCTTTTTAGGGGGATCTCCTTCCGATTGAAATATCTTGCAACATTAAAAAAAATCTCTAACAGATAGAGGATCCATTCTTCTTCTTTCTAGGGGGGTCTCCTTTCGATTTAAATGTCTTGCAACATGAAAATAAATCTCTAACATATAGAGGATCCATTCTTATTCTTTTTGGTCTATATGTCCAAGTTCCACCCACTTCCTGGGAAGGTGCAACAACTAAATATCTCAAAGCTATGTTTTTGAGTATAGGCATATTTGCCTCTGTGTGGAAATACTAATGTTGGACCTTTTTAGAGGGGTTCTCCAGCTAGCCCTTTCGATAATATTTTTTAATGTGTTGATGGCTGGGATATGACACTTGTTGTGGCTTCAAACCCCAAAGATGGTTGGGTGGCTCCAAATACTCTTTCGATAGAGCCTTCCACTTGGACTACTCTGCCATCTAAGGACGGTACTCTACCTCCACCTCTAGATGCAGTGGCCTATGCTTAATTACATTTTTATTATTTATAATTGTTTTGTTTTATCTAACATTAATTGATATCAGTATTTCTATTTCCATACTTTAAACTTCTTTTATTCTTTTAATATAAAATTTTGAACTGTAAATATTGGTTACTTTATAACCTTTTGTACTTTATTTTTGATTAAATAACAACTACTGGATCTTTACATTTATTTGTCAATGTATTGTAAAACCAAGAAGAAGAGGATTACAAAAATAGAAATAAAAATGCTTATTTTTTATAAAAGGAGGAAGGTGGTGGGAAAGTGGTGGCAGAAGTGGATGCCAACCATGTATTTCTTCCTATGTTTTTTAATTTTCCCATGTTGCCTTTCTAGTCTTGTAATTCTTTGAATACTATTGACTGAATTCAACCAAGTTGATGGTACCACCTCTATATTTTTGTTTATAGATAATGGTAAAAAATCCCTTAAGCATCAGATGATAGGACAGTCAGATTTAACTAGTGTATATAAAATTGGCATGTGATAAAATAGGTTTCTATGTTGCTCTATTATTATGACTTTTGTGAAATACATTCAGGCATGCCTCAAATCTGACATCATGGTAGGTGGGACCACTACTAAGAAATAATACAAATTATATTGGAAGATAATCATTATAATTTCTCCTCTCAAAGAGAGAAGAGTAGCATGAAAAAAAATGTATGAATGAAAAAAATTAATATGCTTTAAAATAATTATAATAACCCTTGATTACTGATGTCCAATTTTAATAAAATAATTTTGACATAAAGATTAAAAGAATTTTAGAAAGGAGAAAGAAAAAAAGAAGTAGAATAAAATGTTTTTAAATAATTATGGGAATGGGAAAAAAAGAATCAAGTGGAAAAGGAAAAAAAATAATATATGTTTTAAAATACTTGTAAGAATTGTTGATTATTTATGTCCAATTTCATTAAAATAATTCTTTTACAGAGATTACAAGAATTTCGAGGATAAACAATAGAAGAAAAGGCCAAAGAAAGAAAACAACAATATGCTCAAGAATAACTTTGAGAAGGGCACTCTACCCACACAAAAACCAAAAGAATATTATGAAGGATAAAAAGAGAGAAATAGGATAAAATGTATGACAATGAACATACGTTCAGCTTCTATGATGCACCACTTGTAAATAATACAAAGGATGATGATGAAGAAGAAAAGGCTGAGGAATATGATTAATTACTCTATTTTTTTTTGGTTTGTGGTGAAGAAAGGAAAGGAAGTATGTCATAATCCAAAACAATATTGAGTAGCTTATTACTTGCTTTGCAGATCTGCCTAGGTTTTTGGAAGATTGTAAAGCTAACAATGGGTAGGGAACTCATAAAAGACTCTCTGGCATTTTGGATTAGTAGGCTACCCTTAGGATTGGGGTCATGCCTCTCCCTAACTTATGCTCGATTAAAAATATTCTTTGGTAGGATTAAGAAGGTTATGAATTTCCATGTGGTTCAGGCAACAGATCAACTTGCCTTGCCAAGGCAGATGCATCATGAAATGTCCACTCATATAGTCAAGCCATTACACAGTGTGAAGAGTCTTTTTCCCATATATTTTTCTATGTTAGAGGAGAAATTATTGAAATGTTTAAAATAAGTAGGGTTGTTACTGAAAATGAATAAGCATGTGCATTAGCTTATTCCAGCATTATTTAGCTTTACATCAGGAGTTTTGGAGTTATGCACACCATTGAGAGTGAGGCTATATTCTAGAATCAATCTCATCTTCAAATGGACACTAAAACTCATTTGTTTAAACTTAGTAGGGTTGTTCTTGTAAATTGTTGTATTTATTTTTATTTTTGAGCTTTGCAATGCTTGGTATACTATACCTCACTGACATTTTTTAATACTATTTTGAGTGGTAGTGCTGGCGTTGAGTGTATAAATACTCCTCTATTGTAATGGTTGATGTTTTCCCTCTTTTAATTGATAAAGAGGGTGTTTAAGGCATACAAATATTTATGTTTTATGTTTTCTTCCATTACAGTTATGCATGTGTCTGACCACCACTAAGATTGGGTCAAATAAGGGTCAACCAAAAACAAAGCACTCAATTAAATTAGAGTAACTCCCTCACTGAAGAAGGGGAGGGGCATTTATATACACCTTAGAAAGGATAAGGGAGAGCCTAATGTTTTAGTGCATCATATTCACACTTGATGTGAAGTCCACCTTAAGTATATGTGTTATCAATGTGTGATTTATTATAAGCACAAAATTAAATTAAATACACAATTAATGTGGTAGTTATACTTATGTATGTGAAAATGGCTAGGTTTAACTTGGGAAATGATACCACCTTCTACTCCAATAATAATATCTCATTCACCTCTTACTTTTCATATATAAAGACCCTTTGTATTCTTGTGAGATGTAATAGATCCTAGAGTCATCCCCTAAGCTAGTGGAGATGTAATATTTTAGAGACACTTATTAGAGTGCAACCATTATTGGTTACATAAATAAATTGTTGAGAGGATCCTCCTATAACAAAATAATGAAAATGCATGAAATAATAGATTTATAAAATTAGTAGAAGCACTGAAAGGATTATATTTATTAAAGGCCACTTTGAGGGGGCAACCTCCTTTGAGCAAGCTCAATACAATAAATTCATGGATGCCTTCATTGGTCTCAACACTTACTTATATAGGAAGTCTAATCTAAGCAACTACTACTTCCCATGAATGCGGGATTAAAAAAAATGATCACGGGATGACTTATAAAGCATATACATCCATAACAACTACTATATTAACAAAGTAAAAAGAAGAGGTAGCATGGGTTCATAACATCCCCTCCCTCTTAGAAAAAGCTTTGTCCTCAAAGCTTCATTTATGGGAATTGGTACTGAATCTAGAATAATGGTTCCCATGTTGCATCCTTTGATTGCATTTTGAGCCACTAAATTAAAACCTTTGTGATGGAGCGGGAGCGAAGTTGACATGTGCATATGTCCAGAATTGCCTCTGGCTCAAGAAGGATGGATCCTTCATTATCAAGTTTTGGTAAAATAGTCTACACTCTAATGTTTATGCCAAGAACTTTCTTTAGACAAGAGACATGAAATACTAGATGAACACAATAATAAGGTGGGAGCTCCAAATTATAGGCAACCAACCTAATCTTATGAAGAACCTTATAGGGCCCATATAACTTAGGAGCTAGCTTATGACATCCTTTAAGTTTTAGGGAGGATAGTTTGTATGGATACAGGTGAAGAAAAACTATATCACCTACTTGAAAAGTGCACTCAAAAAAGTGTTGATCAACCTATTATTTAATTTGATTTTATGCCATATGAAGATTGTCTCGTAGGGTACTAAGGATCTAATCTTGAGTTTAGAGAATCATGTCAACCACTTGAATTGATGAACTATTAGGTGTGTATGGAAGGAGCACTGGTGGTGCTTGACCATAGACTAATTTATATGGAGTCATTTTATTTGAAGTTTGGTAGGAGGTATTGTACCACCATTCAATCAGAGGGAGCCCCTTTGCCCATTGATTTTGTTATTCTAAGGTGAAACAATGAAGGAAAGTTTCCAAGCATTTATTGACAATTTTAGTCTGGCCATCTATTTGTGGATGATACCTAGAACTCATCTTCAGTTAGGTGTTATGCATTGAAATAGTTCTATCTAAAAATGTCTAGTGAAGGTTACATCATGATCTGAGACAATAGATGAAGGAATGCCATGAAGACAAAAAATCTAGTCCAAGAAAATTTGTGTGACTATGAAGGTGGTATAGGGATGGCTGAGGGCACAAAAATGACTATATTTAGAGAGGCAATAAACCATAACCAAGATCACCATTTTCCCTCTATATTTAGGGAGCCCCTCAATGAAATCCATAGAAATATCTATCCAAATCCTTGTAGGAATGGGCAAGGGTTCAAGCAACCCAGGGATGAGTGTTGTTTCACCCTTATTGCATTGGTAGGTATCACATTCAGCCACCATCTATTAAAATACCTTTTTCATTCCCTTCCAAAATAATTTGTGTCATGCCCTCTCACAATTTTTGAGAAACCCTAAGTTCCCTATGGAGGGAGAAGCATGGAGTTCATAGAATATAGCCTGTTGAAGATCTGTGCTCTGGGGAAGCACCAAACAACCCTTGTATCATAGAGAAGTACCATCCCAATAATAATGTGGTAAAATAGAGGGGCTAGTGGCAAACTATTGAATGATTTGAGATAATGAGGATTCATTGACATACACCTATTATATAGTTTCCAACCAATTTAGAATAGGTATAGAAATAATGCAAAAGGAAGGTTGGCCTATAAATATGCAAGATAGAGCATCAGCGAAAATATTATCCTTACCTTTATTATAAGTGATCTCATAGTCATAACCCATGAATTTTTTGACCCATTTATATTGTGATGGGGTTAATACCTATTGTTCTAGGAAATATTTCAGACTTTGGTGTTCATTTTTGATGTAAAAATGATTCCCTAGTAGGTATGGATACCACATCTATATTGCATGCAAAATACCCATCATTTCCTTCTCATAAGTAGAGAGCACTAAATTCTTGCCTAAAATAGCTTTGTTGGTGAATGCAATGGATCATCCTTTTTGGAGGAGAATAACACCAAGTCCATTACCATAAGCATCACTCTTGGCATCACTCTTGATAATGAATGTCTTGGTAAAATCCATCCATATGTAGAACATGTGTACTACACATAGCTTGCTTCAATTCTTCAAATGCACACTCAGTAGCTTGTATCCATATAAAAGCATCCTTTTTCAACATAGTTTTTAGTAGAGCTGCAATCTTCCTGTAATCCTTAACAAACTTGTAATAATATCTAGTCAACCCCAAAAAACCATGGAGGCTCTTGAGTGTCTGAAGATGAGGCAAATTTGTCATGGTAACTATTTTTTAGGATCCACCCAAACCCCTTAGGCTAAAACAATATGCCTAAGATATTACACTTCATTCTGGCCAAAATCACTTTTGGATTATTTTGCACAAAAATGATGGTCAAAAGAAGTTGCAGTGCAAACTCTAGATGTTGGAGATGCTCATACCATGTTTTACTATAGATGAGGATATCACCAAAGAAGATTATAATGAATTTCCATAGGTAGGGCCATAATATGTTATTTATCAATGCCTATAATGTTGAAGGAGTATTAGTGAGGCCAAAGGGCATGACCAAAAACTCATAGTGGGCATCATGGATATCATCTTCATGAAGTCAGATCAGGTGATATCCAGAGTGGAGATCCAACTTGGAGAAAAAATAAACATCATGAAGCTCATCAATAACAAGGATTAGGAACTTATCCTTGATTTTTATGTGATTAAGTGTGAAAAATTCAATATAAAGGCACCATGACCTATCTTTTTTTTTAACAAGGAGAATTGGGGAAGAATATGGGTTGGTTTGGGGTGAATAATGCCTTACTTTAGTAAGTCTTAAATGAGCATCTTGATCTTGGTATTTTGTTGTAATGGGTAGTGATAGGGCTTGATGTTGGGAGAAACACTTCTAAAAAGGAACTGAATATGGTGGTCCTCTAGCCATGAAGGTGTTAATCCCATTGGTTCAGTAAAGACACATGCATACCTATCTAGAATGGTTTATAAATTATAATAAGTAATGAAAACCATTTATGGTTACATTTGAATGGAATGGAGCTGGGAAATGATGCTATGTGAATTCTTATTAAGGAGATTTTCTAGTTGATCTAAACTTATGATGCTGAGAGACCCAAGTTGTAAGCCTTTTAATGTGTGTTTTAACCCATTATCTAAAAACGACATCCAAAGCTTATCAAAATCCCATAATATGGGTCCAAGCGTGTGTAACCATTAGGCTCCCAAAATAACATCACATTTGCCTAAGGACAAAGAAAACATGTTAGAGTGCAAGTTATAATCTCCAATAGAGATATGCACATTATGACACTTCCCTTTTCAAGGTAATATGCCCCCATTGGCAATCATGACTTCAAAGTTAGATTAAGAATAGACAAAACAATCAGTCTATTTGATGATCCAAGGGTCAATGAAGTTATGAGTACTACCAGAATCAATGAGTATTGTGAGAGGGAACTTCTTGAACTAACCTCTAACTCACATGGTTTATGGGGTGGTGACTCCTACTAAGGCACGCAGAGAGATCTCTATTTGGTTTTCTTGAGAAGTAGGTTCCAAAATCGATTGAGATTCTTTTGGATCCTTTGTTGTATCCTAAACATATTTCCAATCTTTAATTTTGGGTAGAGAGTCCACATATAATAGATAGAGATTTTACTCAACACATCGATGTCCCCAAGTGAATTTGTCACCACAATTATAACATAGTTTTTTTTCTCTATAGGTTTGCATCTCTATTGCAGTCAAATGCTTGATAAGAGTGGTTCTTGGGGTTGGCATTATTTAAGATCATTGTGGAGTTGTATTTCTAAATAGAGCAAAATTGGATTTAAATCACTATTGAGCTGTGATCTTGTCATTTTCCAACTTAGCCAACCCTAGGGATTCCATCATTGTGCTGGGATGATATATTTTGACCTCAGATCAAATTTCATTCTTCAATCCACTGACAAAGTAACTCCTAAAGAATTCATTAGACAATCCCTCTATGTGATTGGCCAGTTTTTCAAATTCTATTTGATATTCTCTCATAGTTCTTATTTGGAAAAATTTAGTGAATGCTCTAGTGAAGTCATCAAAAGTACTAGGGCCAAACCGTTGTAAAATGAGGGTGCAAAAATTGGTCCATATGGGTTCATCATGAGCTTTGGCATACAAATAATACCATTGAAGGGATTCATGTTCCAAGTGAAAGGATACATGCAGGACCTTGTTGGCATCAAAATTATTATGTAGACTAAAATATTATTCAGCCTAATGGATCCATTCAATCAGATCAACACCATTGAATTGAGGGAAATTAAGCTTTAGCCCAAAAAAATTGATAGAAGAAGAAAAATTGATGTCTAAAGAAGACTCAAGAAGTCACCTATTATTCATGGTGGTATGTTGAAGACTGAGGCCAAGAATTTTTTCATCAAGATCTTTGATGTGGGTCTTGAGAGCGGTAATTTCATCCTCCATGTTTTTTACTCCTGTTCAAGTTACTACCATAACCAGAATAAGATTTGTTTTTGCAATGGGTAGGAAAACTAGATTTAAGACACATTTAGTAATGGATTTTTCTAATTTGGGAAAATTTGGAAGGGTTAAAGGTACTTTTACTAATTTTTTTGTAGTGGGAGTATGATTGATGAAGGCAAGGGTGATTTCAAGAGTGAAAATGAAAAAACTAGAAAATATATCAAAGAGAGACAAAGGATCAGAAAAGGGAGATGAACATTGTGGAAATTTTTTGAGGCAAATGGATAAAATCAAAAGTTATGACAAAACCCAAAAAAAGAGAAAATTAAGATTTGCGAGAATTAGGAGTGGAATTGGGACATGGAACCTTAAAGAAAAAATGTGGAGAATGAAATTTTAGGTGTCTAGATAAAGTTTGAGGATCAATGGGGCTACAAATGGAGAGATATGGAAAAAAAACAAAAAATAAATTACTCTTATTTTCTATCTAACGGTAAGTCCTATGAGAGTCTATTAATACTTTGTAGATAGTTTGTGGATTCTAATTTCTATCAATTATATACCTGTAAGTCCTTTAACAATCTGAAAATACCCTACTGATTGATTTTTTTGAGTCTGCTACAAATATTTTGAAACTAAGAGAAATAGGCCCCAAGTTTCAATGGTTGCCTTAGGGTTTAAAGATATCACTCTAGCCACCAATGTCGTCTAAGTGAGTACCACTCTTTAGAAATTTTTTGGCCATAAATTTACTTATAAGTGATAGCTTTTGGTTTTCCTCATGGATGGGAACTACTCAATTGGGAAGGGGCCATTGTCTGTTTCACTGCTAGGTCCTCTCAATGGGATAGCTACTTTGGGATTCCTATGGTACTCCTCGTGATGAGTTTTAGAGATTTTACCGAAGCACTTCCCAAAGTTATGTGATCAAATTTTTACCTTGATCTGAAATATATTACATAAAATTACTTAATTGAATTATGTAGTAGAACAGAGTTGAGATTTTCTAAAAATTACTTAAATAAATTATGCAGTGGAACAGAGTTAAGACTTTATGAAGGAGAAAAAAATTGGCCCTGGAAAGCACTCTGATACCATATGAGAGGATCCTCCAACAATAAAATAATGAAAATGCATGAAATAATAGATTTATAAAATTAATAGAAGCGCTAAAAGGATTATATTTATCACATGCCACTTCAAGGGGGCAACCTCCTTTGAGCAAGCTCAATATAATAAATTTGTAGATTCCTTCATTGACCTCAACACCTACTTATATAGGAAGTCTAATCTAAGCAACTAATACTTCCCATGAATGTGGGATAAAGTAAAATAATCATGGGACAAATTACAAATAATATGCATCCATATCAACTACTATACTAGCAAAGTAAAGAGAAGAGGTAACATCAAAATAAGATATTCTAAGAAATTTGGCTAATTTTTCTAAAAAGAGATCCATATCACTCTTAAAGATCAGTGTTGGAGAATTAATCTTATTTAGGTCCTTCTTATAGGTTTATATGTTTATCATAAGTCTTATTTGTGTGTGTATTTATTATATTTATAAATACATTTCATCCTAGCTTTTATGAGGTGTCACTCACCTCTCATGTTCACTTGTTAGATTTGAGAGTTACTCTCACAAGTAACTCCTCCCCCCATATGATACAGATATCCTCCTCATTTGTAAGAGAATTAGGATACATGGTACACACATTGAATCTTGTTCATGTAACTCATTTTCTCTCTTGGCTCTATATAAAGAGTTCTCTTCTTCCATTCCTCATAACATAACACAATCTTATTGATCTAGTCTTGATCTTGCATTCTTGATGCTCTCTTAGCTTAAGACCATTCCTCTACTAATTTATTCATGCTATGTAATTGGATATTTATTTTTCAATGTTTTTAATACTATTTTTGGGGTTTTATCTCTTCGAAAGTCTCCTCTCTTGTCACCTTCATCTCAAACTTGTGGTTTATTTTTAACAAGGTGATTTTTTTTGCATTCATTTACTCATCTACCTTAGCGTTATTTCAACCTAAACAATAAATATAATATTGTATCAGATCTATGATTATTTTTTTATCTGTAAACCCCTTTCAAACCATTTAAGTTCACTTTTGGTTTGTATTAAATACCAAATAATGGCTTTAAATAAATAATCAAAAACTGATTTAAAGTGTTTAAATTTTTAGATTAAAATGGAATATGAATATCTATGTATTCATTCCTTCCAATTACACCTTCAAATGATCATTATCCATTGAATTGATTTATGTTAAGTGTTGTGTTTGATTAAAAATTGCATCCACATTTGAGTAATTTAATGAAATCTATAGAAAGAACTGAATGCAAAACAACTGAAAACACAAACACCAAAATTGTTAATGGAGTTCACTCGATCTGGGCTATGTCTCTCAGTCCTGCTCAAAGGTAGAATCGATCAATTATTGATAAAAAAAATTATTTATGCATCACCTTATCCCCATTATGGGATCTTAATCTATAAATAATGTTTTGATGCTATCGTCTCTGGCTCTGGCTTTCAACTCTGGCCCTGACTCTAGCTTTGGCTCTTAGCTCTCGTCTCTTGACTCTGGCTCTTGACTCTTGGCTTTAGCTCTTCAGATATGATGAGAGATTTGAAACTTTTTGAATGAAATTAAATGCACCTTTGACCCCTTTATATATTTTTACGGGTCCACTTTTTTTGATTGGGATGATTATCCACAATCTATTTTAATAAATTTTATAATTATCCCATACCCAATTTTTATGGGATTTAAAATTATCCATTACATTAAAAAATATGGGGTGATAATTATTCCCTAATATATGATGGAATATGTTTATCTTCAAATATTAATGACTTGGGTCGAACCATATTGCCACGTCACTTTATTGCCACATCATCAAGTTTGATCATAACTTTGACTGGTCATAACTTTTGCATACAGACTCCATTTTTTGAACTGTAAAATGTGATATAAATATCTCAATGAGCTCTAAACCATGAAACTAGTTTGAATGATCACTTTTTCTAGTTGACCAGATTTGACCACTTGTTGACCTGCTTTGATTGGAACTTTGACTGGCTATATGAGGAGCATATGAGCTCTATTTCCAGATTTCCATATACCATTACAAAGATATTATGAGTCCTATGTGATGGTATAGGTCTCAATTTGATTTCGTAAACTTTTACAAAATGATCTTTGGATCATACCTCCCCACTGAGAAGGCTTTTGGTCCACCAAAAGCTAGTATCTATTGAAATGTTGATCGGTTCTAAAGAAATCTGATAGGTCTTATTAGTCTAATCAAGTTCCATAATTATTCCTACAACACTTGGAACAACCAATTGATCACATCTTCCATAATTACTCTACTACTGCATGACCATCAATAGCCTTTACACAAAACTAGGATGCAATGACTTCCTCTACTGCACGACTTCATAAGAGCCTCTACATAGATAAGTCTGGTGATCTATTCTATTGCATGACATTTCTCTACTAATGTAATACTTTCCCATTACAGAAATGTAATATGTATTCTCCCTATTTATTTCAACATTCTCACAAGGACATAAAACTATGTTGCATAAAATAAGTGATATCATATCATCACTTCTAAAAATTGTCCTTCATGGGGTCTTACAATGGAACATATATGTTACAAACAGTGCCTTTCTTAGGGTCTTTTACAAATGTGCATACTATGATTACACATATATTGAAAACATGTATTTCAATGAAAATTTATATCAAACTTGATCCAAAACAAAAATGTATAACTAAGTGCTACTTACCTTGGAAGCACTTCACATGTTGATTCATGCCTACTTGTTTTTCTTTCGAAAGAAACTCTTTGGCTATGTGTAACATGTATTTCCACTATTGTTATACCCTAAATATGATTTAGATAATTTTTACAATGTTCACTCTCAATGGATCCTCTTTACCATCTATCCAAATTCTACAAAAAAAGGTAAGCACAAATATGCCAATCTGAATGTGAGAACATAAAATAATAAATGATATAACCGATAACAATGGGTTGTTCATAATATGCTTCTCATCTGGAATGATACTCCATTTTTCACTCTAAAGGAGTGATATAACTTCACACTTGCTCAAACAAATGAGGTTAGTTCCTTTCATGCTTATTTAACAATGAAAACCAAATAAAGTGCTTTGAAGGTGACTTTAAGCATGCTAAATAAGACTTAGCTTTGCAAAAATTCTATCCATTTCTTACCGATCCAATTTAATGGATGCTCCACTTTCGGATGCTCCTTATTGATAGAATTTTCTTTGGATAGATGAGATTGTTCATGGGTTGCCTCTTAGACTATTGGTACTTTACCAACTCTTTCATCTACTACCTCTTTCTTCATGGGTGCGTGCACAATTTTTTTCTTATGAGTATTTAAACAAAGTTGTGGATGAAGCTTCCATCACTTGTCAACTCAATGACCACTCATATTATAACGAGTGCAATAATTCTTGTCCATTTTCTTGGATAACAAAGCCCTCTTGTCATTCTTCATATTTTGTCTTGGAGAGTGGTCTTTACAACTTGTCTCCTTATTATTGAGGGACATAACCTTTCTTTCTAAATATTTTCTCTTCCAAAACATGGCCATACAATGGTTAATTAATCCACAAAATGTACATGGATATTTATACCACAAATTCTGTGTACCAAGACCATTCTTCTCATAATAAAAGAAGACATTAGAATATTTATGCTTGCCATACCTTCTAGGGCTATCGTGTTTATAAGCATGACGAAGAGAAATTATTTTACCTTCTATATTGGGATATTCATCTCTCAATGGAGACATCTTGCATTTCTTCTGGATGCATTTTTCGTAATTGAGGGGTTGTTCCTTTCTAGATTTCAACTTATAAACTTATCCATCTCTTTGAATGGGTTGAAGCAGCAGTTGCTTGGGCTCATCTCTTGAACCTTCTCTTGCTTTAGCTATTTTGGAGCATTCTCAAACTTCTCCATTACCACTAACAAATCCCAAACCTACATATTGAGGTATTTCCTCAACTTGTATGGGATTAGTAATTCCTTGGCCATTCTTACCAAGGCCTCTTCCATCAAATCCCATTTTAATAAAAAGTTTAGATCCTATGCCTTTAGTATGCTTTTCAAATTCACTAAAAGCAATGTCTAAAAATGTAGGATATGAAGTATTATATGGTGAATTACTTACAATATAAACCTTTGTTTGGGTTTATGAATTTATGGTAGAGGATGGTCTCCTAGACTTTGCTTTCTCCTCCATTTTTTCACCTTTTTGTGACTATGCCAATAACTTGTCCTTGGATTGCAACTCAAGTTGTAACCCTTGGATGATCCCTGAGAGAAACTCCCCATGAGATAGCAGTCTATCTTGTAGCTCTTGCTTTTCATCTTCTAAGGACTTCAACATCCTTCTTAGCTCAGAGTTTTCTATCTAAATCTTATGGTTGAATCCTTAAATCTCCTCTAGTAGTTATCTCTTCAGAGCTTTGCCCATGGTTTCCTTATCCTATAAATAACCTGTATCTCCAACAACTGCACACTGCAATGGAAGATTATACAAGTCTAAATGTCTACACAAACTGAATAAAACCAACTAAAATTGAAATCAAACTTTTACACAATCAGAAGATAATCCTTACATTATAACTGCTCTGATACCAAAATTGATCCGTAAACCCATTTTGAACCCTTCAAGTTCACTTTTAGTTTATATTGGATACTGAATAATGACTTTAAATAAATGATCAAAAACTAATTTAAAGTGTTTAAAAATTATATTAAAACTGAATATGAATATCTATGTATTCATTCCTTTTAATTACACCTTCAAATGATCATTAACCATTTAATTGATTTTTGTTAAGTGTTATGTTTGATTAAAACTTACATCCACATTTGAATAATTTAATCAAATATGTGGAAAGAACTAAATGTAAAACAATGAAAAATATAAACACCAAAATTTTTAATAGAGTTCACCTCATCTAGGCTACATCTCTGGGTCCTGATCAAAGGTAGAACTAATCAATTATTGATGAAAATTTTCATTATACAGCACCTTATCCCTAGTAGGGGTTCTCGATCTATAAATAATGTTTTGATGCTACTGGCTCTAGCTCTCAGCTCTGGTTCTTCAACTTTGATGAGAGATTTGAATTTTTTTGAATGAAATGAAATGCACCTATGACCCCTTTATATACTTGTTATGGGTCCACTTTTTCTGATTGGGATGATTATCCACAATCTATTTTAATAAATTTCATAATTATCCCATACTTAATTTTTATGGGATTTTAAATTATCCATTACATTTAAAAATATGGGGTGATAATTATTTACCAATATATGGTGGAATATGTTTATCCACAAATATTAAATACTTGGGTTGAACCCTATTGTTGTGTCACTTTATTGCCACATCATCGAGTTTGACCATAACTTTGACTGGTCATAACTTTCGCATACGGACTCTATTTTTTTAACCATAAAATGTGATAGAAATCTCTCAATGAGCTCTATGCCATGAAAATGGTTTGGAAATATTCCATAATGATAAATTTTTATATTTGACCAGCTTTGACCACTTGCTGACCTACTTTGACTAGAACTTTGACCAATTGTATAATGAGCATATGAGCTCTATTTCTAGAGTTCTGTATACCACTAAAAAGATCTTAACAAGTCATATGCAATGGTACAA
Organism: Torreya grandis; assembly: GCA_037957365.1. NCBI lineage: Eukaryota > Viridiplantae > Streptophyta > Pinopsida > Cupressales > Taxaceae > Torreya > Torreya grandis. The sequence goes on from JARHVA010000135.1 coordinate 1,054,822, forward strand.
GTCTCAGTCTGATTTGGTAAATTTTCCAAAATGATATCCATATCAATTTTAAGGTTGGAGGTTTTTGTAGGCCATTGGGTGGTGATTAAACATTAACCACAAAATTTTGGTTTATGGTCATTTGCATGCATATATCTAGTTATATGGTTGCTTGCATTCTTAACCTTGGTAGTTTTTTTCATTGCACATGTGTGTTCATCTTAGCACCAACTTCTTTGCTTTTTATATTACACATTTGGTAGCTATGCAATTTTTTTAATATCATTTGTCTAGTTGACAAGTTCGATGTTATTAGATAATTGTGCTTTCCTCTATCGGAGGCCTCTTCTTTGATACATTGTTGTTTTTATGCCATCATTTTTATTATTTATTTATTGATAGATCCTTTGTTTACTCTTGTGCTTGGGTTTTTTTTATATTTCCATGTTTGGTTCTTGTTCTACGTAGTCTAATTTATCTATGTTTTGTTCTTTATTTCACAACTTTGATTTTTATTTTATTTAGTGCCATATCACCTTTCTTATTCTAAACTTATCTATTTTGAATTATTGTTCATCTTTGCATTTTGATTTGACTTTATACATTTTCTCTATTGAAGCTCTAGGTTATCTTTTGGCTCACAAAGTTGAGCGAGGTCTCATCAAGGGTACTGTTCTTCTCGACTGATCCTCTCAACTCATCAATTTACACTTTTTTTATGACACCAATTTTTTTGGGTTACGTAACATGTTGGATGAATATTTTGTCATCAACTGGTTGATGGCAAAATGGTTATACCAACACAACATAAAGAGATTTATACAGAAAAATGAATGTGGTGACCACAGCCAGAATGAGACAAATCTCTCCTCTCAGCAAGGGGAGGTTCCCTATAACTATAGAATACTAATATAAGCTAAAAATAGACACAGGGGTGAAATCATACCATCCATCTCTCTTTTTTCAGAGATGATGTTCATAAAATAGAGGAGAATTTTGGTGTAATTATTGAAGGCACTTCTCTTCTTTCAGAAATGATATTCAACAAACAAAAAGAATTCTTCTTGGATAGTAACTGTAACCACAAGAAACCCATGAAAACACAAAATATTTCATTGCTTCTCCCACTGATTTAGGATAAGGTTATCATATAATGAAGTGTAGCCCAAAGTCTCCACCTAAAACTACAACAGAGTAAAAGATTACGAAGGATAAGAGGAGCTCAAAGTCTCTCCAGTATCCTTTACACAAAACACAGACTAAAGACAATTATGGTAGTACAAAGTCTCCCACAATCGGCTTTAGGGCATCTTCCAGCTATTTCCACTTGTTTTGATTATTTGATTAAATGGACAAGACTGTATTTAGGAAAGAGACATAAGAAGAATTTCCTAGATAACACAAGCTATTTAACACAAAGTCTGAAAGATCACTTGCTTTCTCATTCAAATAACAAAATATGATGAACAATCTGAGCTCAAAGTCTCAGTAATGCCTTTCAATTTGGGCAGAGCTTCACTTATTAATAACAGAGAGATCCCGTTTTTACAAAATAGGAGATTACAATATATAACATCCAAAGAAAGACTTGGGTGCTTGTTTTCATGAAATGGCCCATGCTGCATTGAATGCCTTAAATATCTATGAAAGGGCCATGCTGAAATAGGTCATCAGCCTTAACTTTAGCATTCTAAATCATCTCAAGTGTCTTCTCCTAAGCATGGGTTGCCTGGTCTTCTTTATGATGCTTACACGGCTATCCATTTGCCTTTACTTAATGAAGAAAAATAGGTCATGTCATTGAATGTTTTTGTTCTCTGAGGTCCACCTAGTGGACTGTTCCACCTACTGGAATAACTCTTTTGTAGATATTTCTAGATTTTCTATATTTGTTCCCTCTTTCCTTGCTACATTTTGTCTCGTCTGGTGATCTGAGATCTTAGGGCTATCTTCTCACTTTTTGTTGGCGCCTTCGACTCCTTTCTTTCTTGGCTAGTCACTGATTTTGTTCTTAGGTATGTGCTCTTTTTTGAAAATCAATGGTTATTCCATCACCCTAAATTTGACATCCATGGGGACATCACCAGTCGCTTGAACCACTTTGAACCTTGAAAATTTGAACTCTTTTGGTTCAATGATTCAAAGTTCAACGGTTTGGTGATTCAATGTTTTGTAAAGGGCCACATTCACTTGGTTTTATTTTGTGCACTCAAGGCATCATTGAACAAATTCTTTAAAGCATTTGGTTGAACCTTTTTCTGGAATCTTTTGCAACTTCTACTTGAACTTTGAACTTTGAACCCTTCAAACTCGTTGAACCTTTGAACCTTTCAGAGGTGGGGTTCAATGGTTCAATAGTTCAATGATTCATTCCAATTATTTGAACCCCATTGTTAAGTCTTTTGATTGAACCTCAGTGTTGAACCATCCTCAAAACACTTAGGAAATGCCTCAAGTATTTTGAACTTCCCTTTGAGAAAGCCCACCTATTGAACCTACGATTTCCTTAGCTAAAAAGGCTTAAGTTATTTGAAAAACTTAACTACTCAGAACATTTTTTTGATAAAGAAAGAGAGCATTTTGGCTTGCAGGACCAAAATGGTTGGCATGTTGTTGACAAAAACAAGTGACAAATTTTGGGAACAACAGCTGGCTTTAGTTGGAGAACTTCTATCGGTTGAGATTTCAAGCAATCGAAGGGAGTATAATATAGAATCTTAGTGCCTTCATCTATGCCATTGGACTATAGAGTCATGCCACCCAAAAATAAAGATGCCAAAAAATTAAAATGAACAACACAAAATAAAACTAAAGACTATACAAATATACAACTGATCTTATCTGATACTTCAAGGATCGAAGTGCTTTAGATGCTACCCACTGTGAGGTAGTGAAAAAGGTGTGCCATCTTGATATATCAATAAAAAACCATTTTCTCCCTAGAATTGATGATTGGCAAATGGACCTCTCCACTAGGAATCAAATTTTTTGTGCATTCCTTTTGGTTCTCTCCTCTTGCTCCACAACAAAACTTGATCTCTAATTTGAAAACCATGAATCTTTACTCTCTTGCTAGAGAGTTTATTTACCTGACTTTGATGTGCAATAGTATGATCCACTACCATATTTTATTCCTCTTTTGGTCTAGTGAAGCACATGATTTGATTGTCAGCATCAAACACCTACCAATGGTTGGCATTATTAGGCAAACTTGGTTGAAAAACCAACTCAAAAGTGTACCTGTTCCCTTTGAAATTAGGGTAAGGAACCATGAGGGTCACATAAATAGCCAATGAATATGCTCGATCATTGAACTCTCTGGGCACTATAGAAATACTGAAAGCATCAAAGATTTTAATGCAATTCCACACTAGATCATGATAATGTCACAATCTCTCATTCTTGGTTTGATATAGGTTCCTCACCTGACAAACCACTAGTTCAACGTCTCCTTTGGCATGAAGGATTTTAACACCTTTATCTTGAGTGGCCTTTAAATTGAGTAGCAGTGATTCATATTCAACAGTGTTGTTAGTATTTTTGAACTGTAACTTATATGCATAGGTGAAAATATCTCTTTGAGGAGATATTAAAACAACTTCAGCTCTAGAACCAGTAGAAGAATTGTTGTCATCAAATTCAAGAATCCATACATCATTAGAAACTGATCTTTCCTCAGATTTTTATTCATTTAGAAGGGAGGATTATTTTGCATCTGAAATGTGCTCTATTAATTCTTATGATGTCTTATATGAATCAATTTTTAGACTATCACATTTATAAATTTCTTCAAATAAGATAGGAACATCCTCTGTAGATAGTAAGTAATTACCCATTCCTGAAGATTCAAATAGAATTTGGGCTTCAGGGGCTGATGTTTGGGTAACAATATACTTTGCCTCCTTCTCAAGAAGTAGCATTTGCATGATGCCTTTGATAGGTATTCTCACTTCAGATAGGTCCATGCTCAAATCTCCACCAACATCCTTGCAAAATGTTTGGCCAAGCAGAATGCCATAGGAAGCTGGAACGTCAGCCACTAGGACTATCATTTTAATCTTCTTATCTAGAAATGCCACAAAAGAAAATTAAGCATCTTTGCTTTATCCTAGCAAAGGAACTTATTTGTTTTCTATGGAGAAACATCTCCTAAAAGTTTTAGTCAGAGTGAGACCGAGAGAGTCTACCACCTTGACAGGCATCACATTGTCAGAGGTGCCAGAGTCTATAATGCAATTATTCAGCTGATGACCGTTTATCAATAGGGAAACATAGAAAGGTTCTATTTTCCTAGGGGAAATAGGAGGAGTAATGATAAAATTATTTTAGGTGGATGTGTTCTTTGGGGGATCATGAGTTACCTTTGAAGCAATTTGTCCTGCAGGGACAGTTTTATTCTTGACACATTCAACAAACCTATCCAATTGCTCAGGGTTGGCTTGTAAGTATTCAAACTTAGACATTTGAATTTTGGTCTTCTTAACATGGTCAATTATATCAAATGATTGAAATAAATTAGAAACAAGGGAAGGTAGTCCATCAATCTAGTTTTTACTGGATGTAGGACTGGTCTGCAAATTTGAAGTAGAAGATGAAGGAATACTTGAGGTACTTACCTTTTTATCACTCATCGGGTCCTTTGATTGGAAAGGCAGAGAAGTCCCTCATCTAGCAATTGATGTTGCTAGTTGAGATCCTTCCCCTATTTTTCCCTTATCAGCTTATTGAGTTGAATGGTTCTGGGACCTGGTAAATACTATGTATGATCCATCAAATGCTTCACCTTTACTTCTAGGTTCATCCTGGTAATTTAGGAAACCAATGTTAGAGTTGCCAGCTGCAAAGAGATTAGCATCATTTTCTTGGTTCAACTCAGGTTGGAAAGAGAAATCAAATTCAATTTCAAGATATCCAACTACTGAGTTAGCTGGAGCTACTTTAATGGCAAGTTTTCCCTGTGGGGGAGGCAGATGATTTGGTTTCCCTTGATTTTTGGTAGCATTGCCTTGATATGAATGGTTGGGAAACATCCTCCTTGGTATATCTTGATAAGAAGGAGGAGTAGACATACCCTAGGCCATTTGTTTTTTTAGGGCCAACAATTCATTTGCTAGATTTCGCACCATAAGATCAGTGGTGCCTGCAGAGAAATTTTTATAAGATGAAGAAAATTTACTTCTGTTAGGATCTCTTCTTATCTTTCATGCCAAGATAAGGTCATCTTCAACTTTAGTATCCATATCTTGAGCTGCGGCAAGATCTATGTGGCCAGCTCACCTCAATAGAAAACTCACTTCAGGGAGTTGAGAATTGATGAAGAAGCACTTGAGATTCTCAGGTGTTGGCTAAGCAATTGTGGGAAACCTATTCCTCAGCTTGTCAAAATTAGCTATGAAGTCCCTCATAGGTTCATGAGGCTTCTTCTTCATTTGTGTAAGCTGAGCTAACAGGGCATGTGCATATTCTACAGGTTTGAATATAGCCTCGAATTTAGCCTTGAGAGTGTTCTAGTTAGTTACTATTTGTGCTTATAGATGATAAAATTGGTCTGCAACAATGCCTTGCAATGTTTCCACAAACATTCTGACTATTATGTCTTCATATTCAATGCCTATCATACCACAGGATATGCAAAAGGCTACAATATATTCATTAGGATGAACTCTCCCATCACCATAAAACTTACCCCCAGGGCCTTAACCTGCCATGATATGACTACTAAAAAGAGGGATAACAAATATCTGTGGGATATGTATAGACAAATCTCTACTTGTAGAGGAAAGAGAAGCTTTGCCTAGTATTGGGGACCTAACGTTGGTAGGAGGAAAACTCCTAGTTCACTGAAGGCAAGATGGTGGAGGAAAAAGATCAAAATTACTCAGTTGCACCAACTCAAATACAGGGTCAACAATACCTCAAGCTCTCTAGCTTCACGTATATGGTGGATTGGCCAGAGTGTGAAATGGAAATGGAAAAGAACTAGAACTATTTCAATTTGAAGCTTGAGGCTTCAAACTACACATTTTTCCCCATTAGAGTCGCCAAAAATTGTTGGTGTGGAGCTGCTGGAAAAAGATTAAAATTACTCGTTCATCCCCAGCGGAGTCACCAAAAACTATTGGGTGAATATTTTGTAATCAACTGGCTGACGACAAAATTGTTATATAAACCACAACATAAAGAGATTTATATGGCAAAATGGATGTGGTGACCACAGCTAGAATGAGACAAATCTCTCCTCTCAGCAAAGGGAGGTTCCCTATAACTATAAAATACTAATATAATATGAAAATAGACACATGGGTGAAATCATACCATCCATCTCTCTATTTTCAAAGATGATGTTCACAAAATAGAGGATAATTCTGGTGTAATTACTGAAGGCACTTCTCTTCTTTCAAAAATGATATTCAACAAACAACATGAATTCTTCTTGGGTAGTAACTGTAACCACAAGAAACCCATGAAAGCACAAAGTCTTTCATTGCTTCCCCACTGATTTAGGACAAGGAAATCATAGAATGAAGTGTAGCCCAAAGTCTCCACCTAAAACTACAATAGATTAAAAGATTACGAAGGATAAGGGGAGCTCAAAGTCTCTCCAGTATCCTTTACACAAAATATAGACTGGAGACAATTATGGCAACACAAAGTCTCCCATAGTCGGCTTTAGGACATCTTCTAGCTATTTACACTTGTTCTGCTTATTTGATTAAATGGACAAGACTGTATTTAGGAAAGAGACATAAGAATAATTTCCTAGATAACACAAGCTATTTCAACATAAAGTCTGAAAGGTCACTTGCTTTCTCATTCAAATAAAAAAATATGATTAACAATCTGTGCTCAAAGTCTCAGTAATGCTTTTCAATTTGGGTAGAGCTTCGCTTCTTAATAATAGAGAGATCTCCTTTTTACAAAATGGGAGACTACAATATATAGCATCCAAAGAAAGACTTGGGCACTTGTTTTCATGAGATGGCCCATGCTACATTAAATGCCTTAAATATCTGTGAAAGGGCCATGCTGGAATAGGTCATCAACCTTAACTTTGGAATTCTAAATCATCTCAAATGTCTTCTCCTAAGCATGGGTTTCTTGGGCTTCTTTATGATGCTTACATGGCTGTCCATTCACCTTTAGTTAATGAAGAAAAATAGGCCACGCCATTGAATGTTTTTGTTCTCTAAGGTCCACCTGGTGGACTGTTCCACCTACTGGAATAAATATTTTTTGGATATTTCTAGATTATTTGTAGTTGTTCCCTCTTTTCTTGCTACATTTTGTCTCTTCCTGGTGATCTGAGCTCTCAGGGCTATCTTCTCACTTTCTGTTGGCACCTTCGGCTCCTTTCTTGGCTAGTCACTGAGTTTGTTCTTAGGTCTGTGCTCTTTTTTGAAAATCAACAGTTATTCCATCACCCTAAATTAGATGTCCATGGGGATGTCACCGGTCACTTGAATCACTTTGAACCTTGAACCTTGAGAGAGAGAGAGAGAGAGAGAGAGAGAGAGAGAGAGAGAGAGAGAGAGAGAGAGAGAGAGAGAGAGAGAGAGAGAGAGAGAGAGAGAGAGAGAGAGAGAGAGAGAGGAATCACACCTACCTCCAAAACCATCGTTAATCAATATAATCTAGTCAAGCTAATAAGAAATTTGGGGCGAGAATTGGGGAGGGAAGATGGGTTTATCTAATCACATCTATCTCCAAAACCATCGTTAATCAATTAGTTTAACAAATTCATTTGATAATGAATTGGAGGATTTGAAAGTTAAAATGGACAATCTAGTCAAGCTAATAAGAAATTTGGGGTGGGAATGGGGGAGGGAAGATGGGTTTATCTACTATTGTTGAGGTCGATTATAAGTTTAATCTGCTCATTTGTCTCATTTTGGCTACACCTTGTTTTACCTTTGTTTCTATTTTTTTGAAAGGTGAAGTACCCTCTTTTCTAGACAAAAGGTATGATTTTATGGGATTTGATTAATTACAAGTTGTTTAATATGCTCCTTCTCAAGTGGGTTGTTATGAAAAAACTAGTTTCAAAAGTCACAAATGCTTCTTAAGACAATTATATGGAGGATGCTCCAGGCATTTATATGTCCATAACAAGAACAACCATTTGGAGATTAGAGTGGTGGATCTAACATGAATTTTGGGGGATTTATTTCCTCCAATCACCTCTCTCAATAAATTTTATGGATCTCTATCTTGAAGGCTCCTTTGTTGTTGGCTAGTGTGTGTTTTGGGTATTGACCCTAGAAAATAGGCTAAGTCCCAAAGACTAATGCATGCAAGGGTGCACTAGGTCAAGAAATATAAATGCCAATAGTTAAGTGCCATGTACAATCCAAACCTATAACATGTACATGTGATCAACATATAATACTAGCATGATAGGCAAAAACTTCTAGAAACCATGTTGACATGTGTTAAATGATAAAAACTAGGATCTAGACACACAACTGTGTGGACCCATGAATTACAGTTGAGATTGTGGTGGATAAATAATAAGAGTTAAGTTTGAGAGTGGATCCTAATAGATAGTTTTTAAATAATGACAAAAGATGGTGGTAGGTGGCATTGAGTATCACAACACATTAACTACTAGGTGGGTAGAATGACACAATAATTGCAAGGTAGTTGTAGTTGGTGGAAGGAAAGGCTCGTAGAGCCTATAAAAGGTAGACGATGAGGAGAAGGGGATGGTGGGTAAGGTTGGCTAAGAATATTGATGTTGATGTGAATAAATAACCTCAACCAATTGTAGAGACTTTTCCAAATTGTATCTAGCATATTAGAACTAATACAATAGCTTAGAATATAAATACAACTAGTAATTGAAGTTGTATCATTGTAAGTGCCGAAAGCATCTTGTAAAACATGAACAATTATGTAACAATGAGATGTTGAGCAATGAATCTATGTTATAGGCTCTATAACAGTTGTCTAGTTTTATGGATGAATGACATTATTACTTTACTTAGGTCCATTTGCTACATATTGAGTCATGTTTTGTTGGTGATTAATGGAATTACTATGGAAAGAAAACATATAAGTTAAGAGATAGGGAAACTTAGTGGAATGCATGAGTGTGTCAAAACACTCTAGACCATGTTCCCATCCACTTCTATTGTATGTAACTAACCTCGACCTACCCTAGTTTCCCTTTCTCTACACCTTAGGTGAGCATTACCTTGTGTGATGTTGGTGCATGAGATGTGTTATTAAATTTTGAAGATCATGAATGGACTGACATGCTTAGGACATGACTAGACTGAATTTCCAAAATTTTGGTTCTATTGCCAGTACATGTCACATTGTGTTGCTATGATGGTATGTAGAATTAACAAAGAGAGTCTAGAGATGGTTGGTTAAGTCCTTATGCATGTGAGTTATGAAGAATGCTAAGGGAGAAGTGGCATGAATTCTATAAGGTAGTAAGGAGAATTTTAACATGGAATGACCAAGTGAATGTGAGCTCCAGAGGCATTGATATGATGAGAGTCAATAGAGGATAATGAATGAGATGGATCCTAGAGAAATGAGAAAATTTGACTCAAGAGGTGCTATGAGGACCCATAGAGAATAGGAAGAACATGAGGAGAACTATCATGCAGAGGATTTATGCTCTAATGATGAAAAGATGAGCACCATCAAGCTAGATTGGGACTTGGAGGAAGAAGTTGAAGGATCCCAAGATGGGGATCGATACAAGGAAGCTACCAAACAAGTTCACAGTTCCCCTTGACCTAATGTGCATACTCATGCATCTCATTCTAAATTAGATAGAGTTATTGGATATTTCAAAAGTATGTGACTAAGGAAGATAAATTGCATGCACAGAAGAAGGGAGTCCACTAAAGCAGTTAGTCTTATGCCCATATCTTAATCCAGTGGGTACACATACTTGGTATAAGAAGTTGGACCACACTCGAGCTATTATAGACTACAATTTCCTGAAGGACATGTTACTTAATGAATTTGACATCCTATTCAATTTATACAATAGAACATTGTTACACTAAATTACATCAAGAAGGAACCAATGGAGAGTGTTCACACATATGATGCTAGGTTTAAAATCTTGGTATCTAAGCTCTCATATGTGAAACATACCCAATAGTTTGTTGGGGGATTTCTTGTTTTGATTCAGCATGCCCTCTCTATGTAGACATTTTCCAACTCTAGAGAAGCACTGTAAGTGGAATTAAGAGTTGAGGCTATTAGCACAATGGAAACGAGAGTTAGCCTAGTGCTTGAGGTGTAAGTCACATTGATGGAGTCATTATTGCAATAAAATTTAGCTAACCAAGCACAAACCACATGCCCTAGATTATAGTACATTGATTACTAGGTGAAGGGGTACATCCAAAATAATTTCCCTAGGTGTAGTCTATGCGCTCTGATAACTTTGTATAAGATTCATTGTGAGGTCTATGATACATGCAATTATCCTATTTTGTAGTGCACCTCTCAAACAAAGGTGCCATTGTATTGTAATATATGTGATGCCTCCACCCTAATACTAATGAATTTAAGGTGATTGATGAATTTCATGAGGCACAAGAGCGAAGCATGAAAGATGTTGATGTAGAACCCTCAAGGTACAAGTAAGAAAAAAATGGTTATGGAAACTACGAGCAACATCATGGAAACATAGGTCACACTAGAGGATGCAGTGGAGGGAGGTGTACACAATGATCTTGTTACAAGTGTAGTTCATTTTACCACTTTCAGTGTAACTATCCCCAATATCCCATTTGTATGTATTGTCATTGCGCATACAAGGTCGAGGAATGCCTAGATTAATATTTGAAGATCATGCATAAGCACAAACTAGAGAAAGGAGTTGGAATGTCCTAATGTGTGTGCAAGATGAGGGTGTGAAAGAAAAATAATGTTGCAGCCAAGGTCCAACATATGACATGTAATGTTCCAGCTAATCAATTACCAATAACTCTCATGGAAGCAATCATGCCAAAATGCAACATTGAGGCAAGAAGCTGGAGTCACACACCCAAAGTGTGTCCATGAAACCTTATTAGATAAGGTATTGAGTCAGGCCATGAATGTGATTTAAAGACTACAAGGAGAACTCCAACTCACCTAGGAGTTGGAGGAGAAGGCTTAACAAGAACTTTGGGCCCATGAAAAATAAGTTGGTGAGCTTGCAGACTTACTCTCTCTCCTAAGATGTAAGTGAGTGATTCCAACATTGAGAAATCTCTTGGATGACTATGAAGATAAAAAACCAATAGATGTCTTGATCCAAAACCTAGCATGAGGCCGTAGGACACAATCACCCAGAACACAAGTTATGATTGGGAGTTTTTTATGGACACTGAGATCAAAAAATGGTCAGTCCTTGATATCCTAATGAATACCAACGTCGAGATGAATGTCCTGACATAAAATGGGTGTTCAAAGATGGGAAGGCCTATGATACAATCCTCACCTCAAATTATGTTCATGGCAAAAGAAACCAGATCATAACCCATAAGGGTTATATATGATGCTGACATCTAGATCATGGATGTCAAGTTTTGTGCCAACTTTTAGGTCATAAAGCTTATTGAGGAAGACAATTACCATTTTTTATTGGGAAGGTCTTGGTGTTAAGATAATAATGTGGGCATGCCCTTTTAATAATGCTACATGAGCTTTGAGAATGGAAGTGAGTGTTTGGTGATCCCACTAATAGCAAACTAAGGTTCCTCATATATTAAACATGTGGAGCTCACATATGCATTAAATAATGTCTGTAACATCACCACTCAGAGCAAGGAAAGTGTAGGGCCAAGTGGAGAAAGTGCCCTGAGATGGGATGATGTGGAGGCTAACTTAGAGACCACAAATATTGTTGGTGATCGATGGGTGTTGGAGACATACGAGGTCTCTGTGAGAAGGTGTGGGGTGATACGCTCAAAACCCATGTTTGAACATGAGCACGAGGATAAGCACTTTGAGAACACACCTTCCTAGAGAAGGGTTGGTCGAAAATGTGGTATGATATAGTCTAAAACCTGATCTTTATATGTGCAGAAGAGCTTGTGTACTAGAGTTAGTCAGCCCCCTATAGATAAATTTTGAGGTCATGCATCACACTAAGACAAAGGTCCACTTAATTATTCATGCCATATGTATGGGTTATATTCATTGGATGAGGTACTCATACATGCACACAAGAGGGACAACCTTCATTTACAAACAAAGTTTGGGTGTTGCATCTACCTATTTACTATGAAGGGAAGAAGGTGCCTCGAATAAACAAGGTGAGCCTTCCTATACAGGTAAACAAAGCTACCATATGACCCAAAGTCAAGAGAATCAATCAGTGCAAAGGAATGTTAGGATATGGATCATGGACCAATAGTGGTGAGATGTCTCGAGGGCATTTAGATGGTTATTGGCTTAGGTTGGTAATGTAATAAGGTGTTTGTGCCAAGTTGTATTAAGGATTTCTAAGTCATTTGTTTTTAATTTTTTTTGAATATGTTAGCTCCTATCCATGATAGTTTTGTGCATGTTGTAATAACACACACACCTTTTAAAATCTAGTTGGGTGAGTCATGTAGGGGATTTCTTTTTAGTGTCATAACAATCGGACTTCTAATCATCTCCTGTGAGGTTTTTAATGCTTTAATATGTGAAAAGGTTCTTTGTGCAATCCAAAAATATGGAATTTTGTTCATGCATGATAGCAACACCAGGGGAGAAAAGTGTTGCTACATTGGAAGACCAGCGACAAGTTTTAGTGTGGGGTGGAGATGGTGCCCAAAAAGATGAAAAGATGGTGCCCAAGGAACATCCATAAGAAGAAAGGCCCCTATGAGAATAAGCAAGTATAAGGACAAGTGGAGGAAGAGGGAACCATGCAAAAGGACTCGATGTGTAGGGTAATCTTGAACACATATTTCCACTAATTTAACAACTACCACCCAATCTCATGATATTCAAAATACACCCATAAACCTTAATAAAATTACTCCTCCCTAATTTAAAAAAATATTAAATAAATTTATATTACTCTTTTACTCCATATTACACTACCACTTTAAAGTTTTTTTAAAAAAAAGAAAAAATTGCAACTCGAATAGAAAAAACCAGCTCATAATGTAAATTTTCTAAAATTCATGGAAACACCATAGAAATACAAGGACATGGACATGATAATGAAATTTCATTTAATATGGAAAATAAAAGTCTTTAAAATATTTTTTCGTATTAAAATTGTGATTTGTTTATTTGGCTTGACTTAATAGTCTTATTGTCCTCAAACAGATTATTGTCCTGCTTACGTAATTGACTTGATTTGGCAGACTAAATTGGAAAAAATGTGGAAAAAATTCCTCATCTAATATTATACACTTTCACACTTCATACAACTATATTATAATTTTTAAAAATAATTGTGTTCTTTTTAATCGAAGTTTGGATCAACATTCTTGATTTTTCATTGATTTTTAATAATTTTAAAATACAATTAAAATAATACAATAAGAATACTAACAAAAAATACATCAATAACATCTAATTTGGACCAATAGCTGACAAACACATAAGTACCATAGAATAATACAATTATGTAACTAATAAATTAGCTGTCTACGTAAAGCCCCACTTTGATATATGTATGAGTATACATATAAAATTGAAACACATAGGGTGTGGATATAGGATTTTATGCCCCTCAAGCTCCCATGAAAATCTCTAATGCACCTAAGAATCCTAAAAAAACATTTACATATGGATAAGTGTCCATAATAATAATAATCTTGATAAAATCTAAAAAGAATAACTAAAAACATGTATTACCTTATTTTGGATTAATGATACAAAAACTATGAACATTCATATAAACTTAGATACGTCTAAATTAAGTAGATCTGAATGTAAAAATAGATGTTAAATTTCACTTTTCTATTTATATAAATGACCAAGAATATTAGCATACTTAGCTTACTCCTATTATGTTTGGGTCTAAGAATGTGTGCAAGTGAGTAGAAGGGATGAAACTATAGCTGGTTCACTTGGATATAGATACTAATTATTTGCACCTACTTAGACATCTATGGTAGAAAAAAACACATGCGGTCAACCAAAGCTGTATGTTGTGTACCAGAAATGTCCTCTATATTATAACCAATTTATTTTGCTATAGGTTGTAATGCCTCTCTATTAAGATTATTCATGTGTGATTTCATATATTTAGTTTTGTATGTAAATGCAGACTATTTTCTCTTTCACCTTGAAACTATAGGAAATACACAATTCAATTATATTCAACAATAACATGCTTACACATATAGGCTAGTGATCTCCTACTTTCATGAAGTTAGCCTTAGCACAAACAACTAAATAATACCTACTTTATAGGGATGAGTTGTTATCAAAACTCATTATACATTTACACATACACACACACACCAAATAATATGTCATGCACTAGTAATCCTAACATTCCCCTCTTAATACATATATAGGGAAAGGAACCATACCATACATACTAGAAATACACATGTACGTCAACACATATACATATGTTTTGAACCACACCAGATACATCCACTCTGATATTAGTGATATCCTATGTGAACATGTATATTAGTGTTGGGATTCTCACTGACACATACATAAATAAAGACACACTTATCTATTCCCATTTTCACTTTCAAATGAGGGTCAGCTTCTCATTGACACATTCATTTATTCATATTCACTTGTAGTGAGTATTGTGCTTCTCACTAACATATCACATATAAAAGAAGGTATATACATATCTATCTATAGTGGGTGTTGAGCTTCACACTGTCACAAACAGAAAAAAAATAAAAATATTTGAGGACCGATTCTTCACTGTCTTTATTGAGTGTTGGGTTTCTCATTGAATTTTACATTTATAGCCTCTATCCTTGATTGTTTTCATGTAATCACAAACAATGTAAATGTTAGCTATTAAAATGTTCATCATTTTCAAAATTATTTTATTTGACACAAACATTTTTCCACTACTATAGTATGTAGCCTCTGAGTTAGTAAGAAAATCAAGAGTACTAATGGAGTTCATTACTCCATTGTCTTTGACCTCCAACGGAATGCTGCTCACTCAACAAGATGCATCTTGAAGCTCAACCACATGTAATTGTTAGGAATATCTCCCCCCACATAGTAGTGATACATATTGCATATGACATTAAGTTATCCTGAAAAGACATCCATTACAAGGAAAAAAATGATATTTTACAATTTAAAACATAACACAGAAGGATCAAATCATAAAATAATAGGATTATACAATTAAATTAACAACCTATAGACCTAGGACTATATAAATAAACAATAACTTAAAAAAAAGGCCATATTACGACACAAGTACTTGCCATTTTTTAGAAGCATGTTTTGTTGTTGCATAGGGTTTTTTTTAATAGGATGTTTTTACACATAACCATATATTAAATTATTGTTATATTAGGACTGTATTGTATTTGTTTGGCTTATTCTTATATAGTTTCTAGAGTTACATGTTGCATATTTTTTTTGTAATGTCATTTTTTATTTGTGTTCTAGCATGAATACCTGATGTTATTAGTAGATGTTTCTCATAGTAGAGCAAGACTTGGTGGTTGCAAACACATGTTCCCACCTTTATCTTCTTTTAATTTTAGTGAATAAAAATGAAAAAATGAAAAAAAGGAGATCATTGCAATTTTTAAACAAAAAATAAATCATGCTGCAAAAATTAATACGTTGATTGCAGGATAAATACGTAAACAGTAATTACCCATGATAAATATCCATTGCATAAATACTCATTAATAAAGATTAAATTTCATGATTGGCTCTAGATGCAAGGATTTTTTTTATGATGGTGGCTATTTATTTAACATTCCTATTCAAATGTTAATACAATTAATAGTAGGAGAAACATTATGCACAAATTTATCTTAAATTATATGTGTGTATGTGGGGGGGGCGGGGGAGGGGGGGGGGGGGTTGTTGTGTGTGATGTGTTATGATTATATTTCATGATGATGGTCGATTATATGACATTCTACACCATTTACATCATTATATACCCTTTTAAAGATAAATGTTACATCTCTTGGCTCATAATTACTTTTGATAACCATTCATTTACACTTATTTAACTTGTTAACTACTAATTAGTGGATATTCACATATATATCATGGTATATATGCATTTTACTCATAAACTATTATATATTCTTCTTTATTATTATTATTATTATTATTATTATTATTATTATTATTATTATTATATGTCTTCATCTTCTACTATTAGAGCATTTAATGTTATGCAGGTACCATTATTGGGGCCCTCTTCTTCATTATTATTATGATATGTTTTTTTTTTTTTTGATATTAGAGAATTTAATGTTATGTAGGTACCATTAGTGGGGGCCCTTAGTAATTTACATGGTAAAATAATAAATTTTTTATTATTATATTTAACAGAGGTTAAAAACTTGTGTAAATGCAATAATAAAACATATTATTAATTACTAACTTAGTTCCTTGAGAAAAGGTGGACTCGTTGGTTACAATGGTGACCTCTCTTGATTCCTATTATACATAGGGTCTTACCCCTATGGTAAAATGTACACTTGATTGAATATCATTGATTGTGACAAAGTCATATTTGCATGTGGAAAATATATTACAGAGTTTTGTGAAAAAATTTGATAAAGAAAAGGATTGAGGGAAGAAAGAATTGTATTGGGAAAATATGTTTCTCTATATATGAATAAGCATATTTGTGGGTTTTTTACCTCTCAAGATGTTTTTCCATGTTATCTTACCATGTTCATTGATATGTGATTTGCTATTCATGTTCATCTCTAAATTATATCATATGATATTCAATATACATTGCATATTGATTTCAAATCTTATCATGGTACTAGAGCTAATAGGGTGGGTTTGATTGAGCAAGCATATTGACAATTTCCTTGTATTAATTTAAAAGGATATTCAAAGAATTTTCAAGCTTGGGATGTTATTATCGCATGATGTATGCCCCTATAAGGCATATAAAAGTTTGAAAATCTTTGAATATTCATTCAATTATATTTTGTGATCTCTCAAATCTTTATTAAAGCATCATTGGATCTTGTTGAGAAACTAGATAGCAAACATAGATCAAAATTTGGACTCAAGTATTACTTAGGATGTCATTAATACTATTTTACAACCTCCTACCTGGAGAATTTTGTAAAAATATCTTTCCAAATCTTTTGAGACTCTCCTTTGGCATTGAACATTGGCTATTTAATCAATCTTAGAGACAAAACTTGATTCTAGGCATCTTGAAGCATGAGAGGCTGTCATGGTTTTTTTTTCAAGCTTCCCAAGGCACCTTAGTATGGCCTTGTGGAGTGGAAATTTTGTTTTGTGCATCAAAAATTCATTTTTGAAGTCTATTATGTTTTCTGGCAAGCTTTTAGGAAGGTTGGCAAAGTTTGGTGATTTTTGGTGGCTTATACAGTTTACTGTGCATCCCCAAACTTTCCTCTGAGCGCCATTCTTTTCCCAAAGCAAATTACATGTAAGCTTTTGTTTTCATAAAATTATGAGAAATATTTTAAAAATAAATTATATATTAGAAATAAATATTACATGCAACATTAGAATTGATCCACCTTCTAATTTAGTTTTTAATCCAAAAAGTTGGAAATTATAATATTGATTTAATTTTCAAATTACATGAATATTTTTTCAATTTAAAAAAATTAGATATAAAAAGGTATAAATTTAAATTTATGCATCCATACTTCCATCTAGCCTCCTAGAAGGGTTGATGGCTCTTATTTTGATAAAACCTTATAAGCAAGAGGTCTAGTGTTCAAAACCCACTAGCTTTTTCCTTTTTTTGGTCAAGTAAAATTAATATTTTTTGTTAATTAGAAAATGTTTTTGGTTTGTGTGCAGAGTAATTTAGGTGAAAAACCCTAGTGTAACTTCGACCTTTATTTTTTAAAATTTAAACTAGTGAAAATTTTATCAACCATAGTCATGTAACTAGTCACTTTATAGGTTTTGGCACCTTCTAGATGCATTTATGTGGTCAATTTTTTATTTTTAAGGATACTATTATAATCTTTAAAACTTTTTA
Source organism: Torreya grandis (assembly GCA_037957365.1). Taxonomy (NCBI): domain Eukaryota; kingdom Viridiplantae; phylum Streptophyta; class Pinopsida; order Cupressales; family Taxaceae; genus Torreya; species Torreya grandis. Next base: position 1,072,934 of record JARHVA010000135.1, read on the forward strand.
ATAACAATGTCTAGATAGTTGTTCTATGTGCGACACTTGTGACACCTAAGCTAGTACAAATTCCTATAATTTATTGCATTATTTTGCATCTATTTGGACAATTATTTATTGTTTACATTACAAATTTAATCTATTTTATAAATAGAGTATAAAATCAAATTAACAATGGGTTCAATTTTCAATCCTTATCTAATGTTATACAATCATTCTTAAAGGGAAGCAATGGCTTTGCCTAGCTTTTTATTAGATAAATATCAGATGCTTAATGGATCAAACTATAATATATGAAAAATTCATATTAAATTAGAATTTATGACTTGAAAGTTATATAACATTGTCATCGAGACTGGAAAATCTCCATCAAGATGACATGTTACACCTGAGCTTTCAAATATATTTCAATAGAAATAATAGGAAGCAATGTCGATTACCTTGAAGAGTGTTAATGATGAATTCCTATTCCATATTGACAATAAAGAGTCTTTGAGCAATGCTTGGAAACTCCTTGAGTCTATGGATGAGGGCACTTATCCCTCTAAGATTATTAATTTGATCCTCGAATTACTTACTACACCTATGTAAGGTGATGAAAAAGTTGTTAACATTATTACTAATATTAAGAATATTAAAGTTCAGTTAGATGGATGCAAATATCATATAATTCAAGATCAATTGTTATATTTCATTATTCATCTTAATATTCATGAAACTTTTTACAATTTTATCTCAATTTTGAATTCAAGTACCAAACATAGCAATATATCCCTGAACACACTAACTTGTCAGTCTTTTGATTCAAGAAGAGCAAGTGGTGTCTAATTTTGATTCTAAAAATAATGCCACTCATGCACTTCTCACTCTCAACCCTCTTTATGAGAACAATAGAAACCATAAATCTAACCCTAGTTTTGCTAATAGAAAAATGGGAACAAAAAATTTGAAAATAAGAATCATAAACCTAAGTTTAATAGGAATTGTAATATGTGTGATAAATTTGGTCATAGAAAGAAAAATTATTATAAAAAAATAAAAAAATAAAAATAAAACCCCTAAAAATAACAAGGAAGAAATCTAATCAAAACCATCATAAGAGTCAAAACCATAATTAAAACAACAATTAGGAATAAAATTCTAATGTTACTATTTTATATACTGCCTTATTTTCTTTTAATGAGAATGAATGGATCTTAGATAGCATTTCATCACACCATATGAATTACTTATTTCATATTTTATATTATACTAGAGATATTTTTTGTTAGGTTGTGGAGCTAAAAGCTTCACTGATGCAAATAGGGAAGGAAGTTGCTAAGTTGCAGAGCAACCGACGTCGGTATGATCAACCGACATCAGTCATATTCAGAGCACAGGGCTACCGACATTGGTCAGTGATCGACCGACGTCGGTCACCTCCAGGCAGACAAGGACCGACGTTGGTCACCTGTGTGGTTCTGGAACTATCGGTTGCACAAACAGTTTGTTAACGAACTAGTTGTTTACATGTCAAAGGCCAATTATAGTCTGGAAGCTACAGATCTAATTATTGTAATTAGATGTCTAATTATTATTTGCATGGGATCTATATATTAGACTCATGGGATGTATTATAAAGTGTGCTAGTAGAGTTGAGCAGGCCAGCTCCTTCTGTGTGTGAAGAGAGCAAGGGTAACTCCTCCTAGTTCCATAGGGGTGCCAAGTGTGTATGATCAGGTAGAGCTACAGGTTATGCAAGTTCTGGTAGAAGATCCACCAGGGTACTGGTTTGGAGAATCATAAGGATTTGGTGAGGCAAGGACAAGAGTTCTTCAGGGTGTATAGAAATCTACATGGTAAGTAAGATCATTGATCGGGAGGTGTTTATGTGTGTTTGATCTAGGTTTGCAGGTGTTACAAAACCAAGTTGATTTACAGGTGGCAGCAAGATCAGGGAGATCACAACACAACAGGTAGCAAGATCAGGTGAGATCTGCTTGGAGTACGTTTGTGTACTCAAATTTCAAGTACGTGGAGTACTTGTGTACTGGCAGTAGTGATACTGACTAGTGGTACTGGCAGTAGTGGATACTGAATGGTTGGAGGTGAACACCAACTCTGTGTTTGAGTTGTGTGTTGGGACCGTAATTGAGAGAGAGCTTTGAAGTGATTTACTGTTTATGCCCTAGAGGTGTGGGAGCACTAGAGGTGTGTAAGGAAGAAGACTGTGGCATCTTCTTTATTGTATTTCCTTCTGGAAGAGTATTAATACAATTGTATATTTTCTCTCATATTCTGTGTTATTTCTAAATTCTAGTTACTTGTTACTTGTGGTTAAATTCTGCATTTAGTTGCTTATACAAAGGTAATCAATTGTGTGCTTCCAGGTCCTAACAAAGTGGTATAAGAGCTAAGGTTGTAGGGAGCAGGTTTGTGTTTGATTATAGGTCACTCTCAGGGGTTTCTAATTGAGTGAGAGTATAGCAATGGCATAAGAAAGTAAGCTAAGAATGGAGGAATTCAAAAGCATGAATGGTCAATTACGGTGTTATGGAAAGAAAGAGCAGGTAAAGAAAGATTGCTGGTTGGTTCAAGATCAGCATGAAGGAACTAAAAAAGTAGATGTTGCAGGTGTTGTTGCGCAGGATGCTCTGGGATGTTCCTTGGATAAAGTAGAATCTTGTTTTATAGATTCTATTGCCTCTTTCCATGCAGCCTGAAATAGAGGATTTTTCCATGTTAAGGTCTTTGGAGACTTTGGAAAGATTTATTTAGGGGCTGGTGTGCCTTGTCAAAGTTTTGGCAAAGGGGAAGTGAAGCTAAAATTGTAGGCGGCCAACACATGGGTGTTGAAGAAGGTCATGCAGGTCTTACTCTTGAAGATGTGGCTAATTTCTTCAGGAAAGTTGGGTGATGAGAGATCCACAAGAACTCTCACAGTGGATGCACTTGAATTAGCTGGTGGTAAGAAAGCAGGTACTCTTTATCTACTTGCTTATATTACTGATTCTTCTTCTGTTGCAAAGATGTGGATTTGTAGGCTTGGTCACATGAGCAAGAAGGAGATACATGTTCTTAAGAGGAAGTCAGATGTCTTTGACAGACTTAAAAACTGGAAAGCCTTAGTGTTTATGGAGGAGATGATGGATAGAGATCAACGGATGGGAGTGAGTAACTCTGAACAGAGCAGTTTGGTTAGGGTTTTAATCTAAAGAGAGCTCGTAGGTAAAAATTCATCCTCACAGGCGAACACAGGTACCGACATCGGTCAGGAGGAACTGGCGTCGAACAGATAGGTGTCGATGTCGGTCATGTGCAGACCAGAGCTAGTGGAGTTGGGCAGGGTAAGTCTGACATCGGTCAGGAGGACCAACATCGGTAATAGGTAAGACTGACGTCAGTCAGGAGGACCAACGTCAGTGACAGGTAGACACCAATGTCGATCAGGAAAACTAGCGTCAGTAGTCAGGATAGTCACATGAAACTGACGTCGATCAGATGTAAACTGTGTGGTGACCGAGGTCAGTCACTGAAATGGATTTTGGGTGGACAACAAGCTATCAAGGAGTCTCAGATGCCCATATGGAGGACTGAAAGGGTAAGTAAGCCTCAAATTCATTATTCCTCTTCTTTATACTCGTTGCTCACTGCAGAGTAGGAAGGATCCAGGAAATAGTGGGAGCATGGCATGAATTGGATGCAGAACCAAACGAGGGATTTGGTAGGGTTTCTAGTTGGAAGAAAGCACTGAGGGACGAATGGATTCCTTAGTTAAACAATAGAGAGAATGGACACGTGAGATGGAAGGCCAGGTCATATGGTCTTGAGGAAGCTTCAGGGCAGTGGTACAGGTTTGACAGGTGGATGACAAAGCATGGCTTTAGTCAATGTCATTATAACTACTGTGGTTTCTTTACCAGGTGGATGATGATAGCTACATTATCTTGTTACTATATGTTGTGTGTTTGCTTATATGCAGGGTTACACATACAGGGTTTTTTTGAGCTAAAGGTAAAGTTAGTTCAGAGGTGTGTCATGAAGAATTTAGAGGAGCAAAATTATTTGGCATAAGTGTGTTCTAGAGACATGGAGGTCACAGGTTGATTTTGTCTCCGGATGATTGTGTGAAACCGGTCAACATGCTGATGGTTGGACAATTTTATGAGCAGTGTCCTGATTCACATAATGAGGTTAAGTACATGCATACTGGACCTGGGTTGCCCACACAGTGGGAGCTGTCAGAAAGTTTGGAGCCGATCTAGGAAAGAAGCACTGGAGGGCAGTTCAGTGGGTTCTCAGGTATCTGAGAGGGACCAGTAGTAGGTCGACATGCTATGCAGGGTCAAGTTCTTTTCTACATGTGTTTGTAGATGCGGATGTGGCAGGTTACTTGGATGACAGGAGGTGCACCATAGGTTTTGTGGTGGTTGGTCTTCAAGGTTGATCTTGAAGAGGGATACAAGCCAATAAACAAATTAGACAGTGTACTGGTGCAGGTACAAGTGCAGCTGTTTATCTCCAAGTGGGAGATTGTTAGGTTGTGGAGCTAAAAGCTTCATTGATGCAAATAGGGAAGGAGGTTGCTGAGTTGCAGAGCAACTGACATCAGTCTGATCAATTGACGTCGGTCATATTCAGAGCACAGGGCTGCTGACATTGGTCAGGGATCGGCTGACATCGGTCACCTCCAGGCAGACAGGGACCGACGTCAGTCACTTATTCAGTTTTGAAACTATCGATTGCATGAATAGTTTGTTAACGAACAGGTTCTTTGCATGTCAAAGGCCAATTATATTCTTGAAGCTGCGGATCTAATTATTGTAATTATATGTCTAATTATTTTTTGCATGAGATCTATATATTAGACTCATGGGCTGTATTGTAAAGTGTGCTAGTAGAGTTGAGCAGGCCAGCTCCTTCTGTGTGTGAAGGGAGCAAGGGTAGCACCTCCTAGTTCCACAGGGGTGCTGAGTGTGTATGATCAGGTAGAGCTGCAGGTTGTGCAAGTTTTGGTAGAAGATCCACTAGGGTACTGGTTTGGAGAATCATAAGGACTTGGTGAGGCAAGGACAAGGGTTCTTCAGGGTGTAGAGAGATCTACATGGTAAGTAAGATCATTGATCTTCAGGTGTTTGTGTGTGTTTGATCTACGTTTGCAGGTGTTGTAAAACCAAGTTGAGTTGCAGGTGGTAGTAAGATCAAGGAGATCACAACATAATAGGTAGCAAGATCAGGCGAGATCTACTTAGAGTACTTTTGTGTACTCAAATTTCAAGTACGTGGAGTACTTGTGTATTGGCAGTAGTGATACTGACTAATGGTACTGGCAGTAGTGGATACTAACTGGTTGGAGGTGAACACCAACTCTGTGTTTGAGTTGTGTGTTGGGACCGTAATTGAGAGAGAGCTTTGAAGTGATTTACTGTTAATGCCCTAGAGGTGTGGGAGCCCTAGAGGTGTGTAAGGAAGAAGACTGTGGCATCTTCTTTGTTGTATTTCCTTCTGGAAGAGTATTAATACAATTGTGTATTGTCTCTCATATTCTGTGTTATTTCTAAATTCTAGTTACTTGTTACTTCTGGTTAAATTCTGCATTTAGTTGCTTATAAAAAGGTAATCAATTGTGTTCTTCCAGGTCCTAACATTTTTGAAAATATGTATTTAGGAGATAATTCACTTTTTGAAGCAACTAAGCAAGAAAATGAAAAATTTGCAAATATTGTTATTAATGATGTTTTCTATGTACCTAAACTTAAGAAAAATATTATTATCTTGTTCTCAAATTATGAATGATAATTTTACTATAACTTTACTTAAAGATAATTGGTCTATTATAAATCACTTTAGTTCTCTGATTATTGAAGGCATTTAAAAAAATAGTTTATACAATTTTTTTGCTTCTACTAAATGTTGTGTTTCATTGCATATTAAGAATGAATCTCAATTATGACATGAAAGATTAGGACATGTTAATTTATAAGTTTACATGATATTTTTCTCATAATATTTTTGTTGGTCTTCCTTCTATCTCCTCTCATCATGAAACTTGTGAAGGTTGCTGATGTGGTAAGCAACATACTAATCCCTTTTGCAAAAAATCATGATGCAAATTCCTCACACCCTTTAAGAGTTGATTCATAGTGATGTTGTATGACTTCTTAAAGTTGTATCTCTTAATGTTTTTTTAGATGTTATTTTTATTGATGATCATACTAAAATGATTTGGTCATATTTCATTAAAAATAAATCTGAAGTGTTGTCTAAATTCAAATAATTTAAAGTTATTGTTGAAAATACTTCTAATTTTTATATTAAAAGATTAAAATCAGATAATGGTGGTGAATATATTAGTAAATAATTTGATTCTATTTGCATTAGTTGTGGTATTCAAAGGGAACTGACAACTCCCTATTCCCCTTAGTAAAATGGTATTGCCAAAAAGGAAAATCACAACATTATTAAAATGGTTAGAATAATGTTACATTCTATAAAAGATTTTAAGTTCCTATGGGCTGAAGTCATGAATACTACTATGCATATTTTGGATAGAGTCCTTATTAAAGCTTTGCATCTTTATACCCCTTTAGAAATGTGATCTAATAAGAAACTCAATATGGGTCATCTTAGGATCTTTGGTAGTCTTTATTCCATCTTTATCCTTAAAGATAAAAGAAAGAAACTTGATCCAACCTTGTATTCATGCATATTGATAATTTATATAGGTAAAATTAAGGGGTTAAGAGTGTATGATATGTCTAAAAGATATATAATTGAGAATAGAAATGTTCTTATTCTTGAAAAATCTTTTTATGAACCCTCTGTAGAACCTCTTTAATTTTATTCTTTTGATGAAAAAGGCTCTTCTATTTATCCTTGTGAAGCAACAAATGCTCTAGAAGAATTTGATCTATCTTTGGATAACTTAGAGTCTGAGGAACACCTTGAATTTCATGTTTAATCTAAAAGACCTAAATAGGTAGAATCACTAATCTAGTCTTCTAGTCTTAATAATATTAATAAATTAATTAAAAGTCAACATTCTTATTATTCTTTAATGACTATGTATGAATGTGAACCTCAATCTTTTAAATAATCCATTCAAGATGATAGATGTAAAGTTTCTATGCAAGTTGACTATAGTGACTCAATTAAAAATCAGACTTGAGATCTTGTCTCACCTCCAGCTAAAAGGCATATTATTGGTTATAGGTGGATTTATAAAATCAAATATAATTCAATTGATAAATTTAACAAATTTAAAGCAAGATTATTCTCTCATGGATTTACTCAAAAACTTGAGATTGACTATGTTGAAACCTTTACTTCTTAGAAAAAATGAGTACTATTAGATTACTCATTGCTCTTGTAACTCAAAATAGTTGGATTATACATCAAATGGATGTCAAAATGCATTCATGATTGGTGATTTATAAGGAAAAAACTTTATGATTTTGTCAAATGGTTTCACTAACCCTATAAAGAATAATATGTTTGTAAGTTAAAAAAATATTTGTGTGGTTTAAAATAAGCTCCTTAAACTTGGTATTCTAAAATTACTAGTTATTTTAAAGAACTTGATTTCTCTAACTGTTATTGAGATAATGATCTCTTTGTTAAAATTAAAAATGGTCATTTAATATTGAATCTATTATATGATGATGGTCTTTTGATTACTAGTGGTCTAATTAGTTTACTTCATAAATATACAGATAAATTAAGTACAATATTTGAAATGAATGAACTAAGTATTCTGTATCATTTTTTAAAAAATGATTATATTTTAGGATAAAAATTTAATTATTGTATCAAAATATCAATATGCACATAATCTTATTGTAAATTTTAATATGCTTGATTGTAAGCCTTCATCTACTCCTATTAAAGTTGGTGTTACAATTGATCCAAAACCTACATGTAAAAAATATAACCTACTTTGTAAAGACAACTTGTTGGTACTTTGATTTATCTAACCATTACTAGGTTAAATATTTCATATGTTGTTGGTGTTGACTCCATATTTGTGCAAGATCCATATATGGATCATTGGAAATTAGCTAAATGTATACTTCATTATATCAAATGAACTATTAATTTTAGTTTGTTTTATTCTTCCATTGATAATACTAAATTATAAGGTTGTTGTGATGTTGACTATGTTGATGATACTATAGATTAAAAATATAATTTTATATATGTGTTTAAATTTGTTACAGGTGCTATCACATGGAGCGACAAAAAGTAGACCACTATCTCTATCTCTTCTACTAAATTAAAGTACAAAAATATTATAAAAGTTGATAAATAAGCCATAAAACTATGAAGGTTATTAGGATAACTTAATTTGGATATTTATTATAATACCACCCTTGGTTATGATAACTAAAGTTGTATCACTCTAGCAAAAAAATTAATGTAACACCAATAAACTAAACATATTGAAGTTCATGTGCATTTTAATTGAGAGAAAGTCTTTAATGATGATATTGATTTTTAATTTTGTCTTTTGGACGAACATGTGGTAGGATACCTTCACAAAACTACTTAGTGCTACCAAGTTTTGTGACTTTCATGAAGTATTGGGCCTCTCAAAGTTTGCAACTAAAGGGGAGTGTGCATGACAATGACACTTCTTAAAATCCATGTTTTCCTTCTTCTCAATACTTCTTCTCATTATAAAACATTATAATATATCACATTATATGATTTTAGTAAACTTCATGTAAATTTTTTAATTCTGTTTCCAATACATAAAAACATACTTTGTAATGAAGGTTCTTATGTTAAAAAAGACTCCAAATATGCTTGGTGATTATTTATGAGAAACTATGAGATGTAGTCTCATGATCATGCTAGCCTAAACTTACTTTTAGTAGTTTATGGATTATAATTTATTTTGTTTCAAAAAGTGATGTTTGGCATGATGAAGGTTTTTAAATCCTTCAAATTTTTACATAGTATTTTTTTTTTTATTAATTTGACTATGGCATGTATCCCCACTTAACATTAATGAAAATTGTCAGAACATTTAATGTTTATGTGGATACCATGATTTAGCCCTTAACACTTTACATGGTAAAATAATAAATTTTTTATTATTATATTTTAGTACAAGTTAGAACCTCATGTAAATACTTTTAACATTTTGGCATCACAAGCTAAAATGCTAACTCTTATCATTTGAAGCTTTGATGACCATGGCCTTAGCTTGATTTTATATGATTAATCGTACATTTGTTTAAGATAAAGATGACTTGCACAAGCTTTGAAGAGCCAGACCATCATCAGGACATCATGTAAAAATAGATTAGCCAACATGATTATGCATTTTATAAGTATGCTCAAGACACTTCTAAGGGTTGAAAGATTACATGTAAATGTTGATCTTAGTGCCAAGATCATCCCCTACAATTTTTATGTCTTGCTGAGCTCTCTATCTTGAGATATAAATATTTAAAGTTGAACAAGAAAATAGTGATGATCGCATGAATGCCAATGACAGTCATGCGAATGTCAAAATTAAGCCATGAAAAATAGTTATTTGAGTTAAAATATAGGAAGATCCAATGGTTAGAATTCCATCATACATCAATATCTAATGGTGAGTGGCAACTAACAAGGTCAGTGGGAATAGGAAGATCTAGTGACACACATTCAATCATACTAAGGAGATCGACGGTACGAGTGAGGTTGGAAAAGTCAAGGAGATATAATCAAACATAAATCCACCACATGGAAAAATCATAGAGGTAGATTAATCTAATAGAAAAAACATGGAAGGAATGAGGAGGGGACATGTGTTCAGGTCAACATTGGTCATACATTTTTAACAAGTAATAGTAGGGCAAGGAAAATCCACATGGGTAGACACGTAGGATCAAAGGATTTCACCACTCGATCATGTACATATAGAAAAATGAGATCTAGATACTATCCAAGTGGATCCAAGAGGAATATTTCAAACTTGAGGTCACCATTAAAGCTCAGTCAAGCTCCTGATTCAAGGGTTTACAATCTATTGACCCCATTTTCTAAAGATGAAGGGTCATTTCATGGTTGTGTTCATTGCTCTTTAAAATAGGTCCATGTGTGTAATGAGACCTTGGTTTCCATGATGCATAGAGGTAAAATAGGTAAATTTAGAGCTAACATAAATAAAAACAAGCTACTAGTTATTCAAATGATATAAATGCATCCAGGTGGAGATAGTGACTATATGAAAACCAATATTTTAGATTGATTTTCATCTATAATGGATCAATATTTAGGGTTTAAAGTAGAAAGTATGACAAGGCATAAATGTGATATTTACATTAGATACCTAAAGCACACATAATCAAAGCTTATTCAGGTTTATAGATATAATTATTTTATCCTTATAATAAAGAGCATTAATGTAGAGGAGCTCGAGGAGGATTAGGTGGCCATTTGTGATTACGTGCAGAGGAAATCTCAGGATTCATGACCAAATAGTTACAGTGGCATTAATGAATTAAAGATCTTGAGGAAGCTGCATGATCTTCATCATTATGACCCCTTATCCACTCTCTCATGCATGTTCCCCATTTCCCTCATCCCTTTCTGCTATACAAAGGCTTTTGAGCCTTATAAATGATCCCTCAGGGCTGGTATGACTAAACTCTACCATAATTTGTAGTCATGCACCTTTTGGATCAATGAGAAAGACATTTTCAGTTGTTTACTAATTTTTTTTTAGTGTTTTGTATTTTTTTGGTATGCAAAAGTGGTTTAATCTTCCCTTTGCAGGTCCAAGTTCAACCTAAGTACTAACAAGCTTTCCTTGTAGGTCATCTAGTGTGTCATAATGTTGATGTCTAAGGCATATAGTTGATTGCCAACTATAAGGGCCTTCAATCAAGCTTTACCCTCATTTCCCTCCAGCTTAAGTCAATCAAAATGACCTCTATGTGAATCACTTTTGCTTGGAAACCATTGTAGTTATTGTGTTAAGTCTATTCATAGTCCATTAGTGTGCCAAGTGTTTAGGCCTATGAGTAGATACAATGAATTCACAGTGCATCACCACACTTAAAGTATATTTTCATTCATGCAACTCCTCTCTTTTCATCCAAATCTATTTAGGTATTAGGTGAGCACTATAATGAATAATCATAAGATCTAGCCTCATTAAAATTCATATAAGTTTGACCCAAGATTAGGTGATCCATAGCCTAGGGTCATTCCATGTTGGAGTAGGTATGATCAAGAGGGCCTGAACACTCCCTTTCTCAGCTAGGGTACAACCTAAGCCTCTAACAGTTTTAGCATGCCTAGTGGGAAAACTTTTAAGTGTCTAAAATCATGCTCTAAAAGATATTAGAGGATATTTGGAAGATGAAGACATCAATAACATCATCTACAGTCATCTTGGTTAAATTGAAATATCTTTGGAAGGTTTGAAATCAACCTCAAGCTCAAAGATACCATTGGTTTCTGGGTTGCAGAGGTAAGAAGGTTTTTTGTCATTGTTTTGATTTGATAAACATATTTCATAAGGAGCCATGGCATCCTATGAGGTAGGTTTCTGCCCTCCACCCCCATATCCACCTTACCATATCCCATATGACCCATACACTGGTCCATATCCTACACACTACCAACATGATCCATCATATGTTGAGCCTCCTCCACCTCCATGACAACCTCCTCATCCTCATAATCACTCCTATTATCAAATTGATACCCCTTACAATCCACCTACACAAAACACTGATTATCTACATTTAGAGATTGATAGATTAAGAAAAGAAAGGGGAAAGTTGCAGGAGAGTCTTAGTCAACAGAAAAGGGTTGAATTCTAAGTTATTATTCCTCACCAAAATACTCCTACAAACCAACCATAGTAAACTAAATTTGTCACCCCATCTCATTTTCTTTCCTCCTTGGTCATAAGAGATTTCTTGGTCCATAATTATTTACTTAATGATAAGGCAAATCTTTTAATTATTCCTAAATCAGTGGTAGACACATTGAATCTTTGGTATGAACCTATTTATAACTTTGATTTGCAATGGAATGTTTCTCCCATGAAAGTATTGGGCATTGTTAAGAACCTAAAACTTACCTTCCATGCCTACCCCAAACTTTCAGCTATGTAAGACCTTATTATAGTAGATTTGTTGCCTCATTTTGCCTTGGTTTTGGGTAATGAATTCATGACTAAGGTTAGAGGGTACTTGTTCAAATAATTGTCTCATATAGTGTGCAAACTTGAACACAGTGTGGAGGTGAAAATCAAGTCTGAGTCACTCTCTAAGTTACACATTCTGTCACCTTCTCCAATCACTCCAAAGGTAGACTACCTTCACCTTCCTTCCTCAAGGAAATCCACTTGTGTTCAATATCTTATACTTGAAAATACCCACATGGAAGCCTTCACGGTCCATGGATCCTAATTTCATCATGCCCACACTTGAAAAGGAGGATAATGAAGGAAAAGTAAGTGTAAAATTTGTTATTGGTCTTCCATCTGCTATTACTCAAGTACTTGTTGCCCCTGTTCACATCCTTCCTCAATCCTAAGATCTTCTTAAGAATCCATTAAATATCCCTAGTTGGAAGGATACCCTTGTAGGTATTAAGTAGCCTAATGATATCTACTACCTACCCACCCTCTCCCCTCTTAAGAAAAAATCAAGTGCACCAAAATCAGAATTGGATCATTCAAGCATGGTGGGCAAACTATCAAAGTTGGTAAAGGAGAAGGTGGCTAGTCAATAGATAGACATTGATATATCTATAGATAAGTGTAAATAGCACCTTGGAGAGGACACTTCTAGTGTCTATGAAGAAGATATTCAAATTTGGACTCCTTTACACTCCATTAGATTAGAAGGTAAGCATGAGCAGAGTTTGGATGATAAAGGGTAGCTATAATGTCATAATGATGGAGCTAAGGTAAATGAAACACAAGCTGATCTTTTTATAAGAGACCACTTAGATGACAACATCCATGATGATGTTATTGATATTGAAGTCAAAAATAAATTGGAAGACTAGTGGAAACACTTGTGTTTGGAATTCTTAAATGAAATGGAACAGTTTGGCAAGGTAGATTTGAGTGATGAAGTTGAAAATTAGGCTAATGTTTCAAATGAATAAAGTAATGCAAATTTAGAAGTGCCAATTCAAGAAGAGATTTTTCTTGAGTGGACTGATGAATTATCACCTCTCTCTATTGATGAAGAGGATGAGTAAACTTTAGCTGATCAAGAACCTTGTGATGTCCCTACCAAAATGAAAGAGGTGAGTAATCAACTTGGTGACTTGAAGATATATGGTAGATGTTCAAATGAACCTCATGATATATTCATTAACAAAGGTGAGATGTCCTTTTAGGAGGACTTATAATACTTCTGCCTGAAGTTAGATACCTCACCTCTGCACTAGCCAAAAGTTGAAAAGAAGGAACTTGTGAAGAATGCTTTGATAACTGGTCATCTTGAACCTAAAGAGCATAACCAATTACATCTCCTGACTAAAGAGGAGATAAGGTTAGTTATGCAAGATAAAAATATTTGGGAGTATGATTAGATTATCGATCCTCGTACTCAATCCATGCACATAGAGATGAACCTAGATGGTCAATCAGGGTTTCCAAGTGACCAAGAGAGTGTTAGTTGTAGATGGAGGTTGTCACACGTTGGCCAAAGTATATTTTCACACAAATCATCATATGATATTTCCACATTAGATTGCCATAATGATCATATAAAATTCCCATTTGATCCTGGTAGAATGAAGTCACGGTTGGGTTAGTTTTGCAGAAGTTAGTTAGTTTGTCCAGATAAGTGCTTTAAATAATTTTGTTTGTAGTGCCTTGTTTCAGTTCTTTCCTTGTTTTTCCTTAGTTTTTAGGTGTGTTATTAGTGTTAGGTTTGTTTTTTTGCCTTATTTTTTCTACAAATATTTGAAGTATCAAGAGTACAATTCAGTCTAGAGAGTCATTATCTCATGTTTCTTTATTGAGTCACCTCATCATGAAAGTTTCTGGGTTCCATGACCAATAGGTCAATCAAGCCATCAGAGTTGCCATAAATGATAACATTTTGGTCTCACAAGCCAAAATACTAGCCCCTATCATTTTAAGCTTTGATGGCCATGGATTTAGCTTGATTTTCTATGCCTCATAGAACCTTTGTTTAAGACAAATATGCCTTGCACAAGCATTGAAGAACCAAACTATCATTAGGACATCATGCAAAAATGGACTAGTCAACGCAATTGTGCATTTTATAATTATGCTCAAGACACCTCCTAAGATCAAAATATTACATGGAAATGTTATTCTTAGTGCTAATATCATCTCCTATAATTTCCATGTCTTGATGAGCTCTCTATCTCAAGATATAAATCTTTAAATTTGAACAAGTAGATAGTGACAGTCACATGGACGTTAATGACAGTCATTTAGATGTCAATGAAGTTCACACAGATGTTAAAATTAAGCCATGATAAATAGACATTTGAGTTCAAATAGAGGTAAATCCAATTGTTAGTGTTCCATTGTACATCAAGATCTAATGGCAAGTGGCAACCTGATAGGGTTAGTAGGACCAGGGAGATCCAATGACATACATTCAGTTGTACCAAGGAGATCGACGTTGCAAGTGAGGTTGGAAAAGTCAAGGATCTAAAATCAAATGCAAAGCCACCACATGGCACAAGCACAGAGGTAGATAAATATAACAATATAACCATGGAAGGAATGAGGAGAGGATAAGTGTCTGGGTCAACAACTGTCATACATTTTTAACAAGTAATAACACGGCAAGGAAAAGCCACATGGTTGAACACATCGGATTAAAGGATTTTTCCACTCAAGAATGTAAATACATAGAACCAAGATCTAGAAATGATCTAGGTGTATCTAATAGGAATATTTCAAACCTAAGGTTACCATTAAAGCTTAGTTAAGCTCCTGGTTTGAGGGTTTACAACCTGTCAACCCCATTTTCTAAAGATGAAGGGTCATTTCATGGTTGTGTTTGTTGTTCTTTAAAAGGGGTCCATGTGTGTAATGAGACCTTGGTTTCCATGATGCACAGAGGTAAAATAGGTCCATTTGGACCTATCATAAATAAAAACAAATGAAAAAATGTATAGATGAGGAGAGTAAGCACAGAATTGGTAAAGAATTGGTTGGTTTTAGTAAAAATAAATCTATGACATATCAATTAAAATATGGAAGGGAATCTAAAAGTTGCGAGCTTGTTATATAATAAATATTTATTTCCAAATTTATAGACAAATTTAGGGAGGAAATTATATATGATTTTGCAAGGCACACACCCAAAGCTCGATGGCTAGATGAATAATTCAAGTTAAGTATGAACACATTCCCACTTGGTACTATTATTTTAGTAATTGACTTTGTAGATAATTACACATTGTAACCACAAAGAGAGATTTAGTCACAATACTACCATTCAATACAGGTTTCCCTTTTTATGCATATAGTATTTATGTATTCACCTGACAGTACAGAGCATGGTCAAAAAATATTAAGGGAGAACCACTTCTATGTCAGTGCTGATCGAACACATTCTTTAGAGTATGTGCAAGGTTATTTTTAGATGTTTTATGGCAAGTTGAGTGAAATCAACATTACTTTCAATCAAAATTATATTTGGCTATATAATTACACATCATAATTTAAGAATGCATGGATGTTCTACTGGTTGAGCAGGATGCATGTGATCACTGGTGTGCAACATATTTAGAATTTCACTAAAGTGGGCCATGGAAAAGGGGAGAATAATAGGGCATCGACATGTGTTAAAAGAGCACTTTCAAGAGAGGAGTTAAATTTTGAAGAGGTCATTGATTTGATAAATGAAAAAAACATAGTTGAATGGTGTAATGAAATTATGGGCCATGGTGCTCAACAAAAGTCCAAATTTTGAGTAAAATTAATCATTATTGTAGTGGTGGATTGCCTTTCTAAATATGCTCATTTATGTGCTTTTGCTCATCCCTAAACTACTTCGACTATCAACTAGACATATTTTGATCAAATATTCTTATTCCATGGTAATCCTACCTCCATTGTATCAAATTGTGATTTCACTTTCACTAGTCATTTTTTGGCAAGAACTTTTCAAGTGCCTTGGCAAAACTCTAAAAATGATTTCAGGATATCATCCATAGATTGATGGGCAGAAAAAATTGTCAATTTTTTTTTAGAGACCTATCTCCATTGTTTTATCACATAGTAGTAACATTATTGGGTAAAATGGTTACCTCTTTCCAAATGGTGGTACAACACCTCCTACCACATAGCCACCAATTTGACCTCATATGAGGTTGTCTATGGTCAAACGCTACCATCTATTCTTTCATATATACCAAGAAGTTCTTTGTTATAGGCTATTGATACTAACCTCAATGCATGAGACAATATCCTTCACCTCATTAAGGGTAATATTCACCTGACACAAAATCACATGAATCAATGGGGAGACCAACACCACTCTAAAGGATGCTTTCAACCTAGAGATATGGGTTTCCTTCACCTACAACCTTATAGTCAATCCTATTTGAAGCTAAAAGGTCACCAAAAATTAGCTCCCAAATTCTATGGGACTTATAAAATTCTCCAACAGGTTTGAATTGTCACCTATAAGTTGGAACTTCCACCTTCATCGCACGTGCACCCTATTTTTCATGTTTCATGCTTAAATAAAATCTTTGGCCAAAATGTCACCATGCAGAGAGAACTTCCAGAACTTAATACATAAGGATATCTCCCTTTACAACCTAATGCTACACTAGACAAGTGATATCTTATGTTCCATAATTAGATCATCATTGAATTTCTAGTATGATGGCATGGGATACAAACAAAATATGCTATCTAGGAACCTCTTCTTTCAATCCAATAACAATTTCCTCACCTAAAGCTTCGAGGGAAAAGTTTTTAATAATAAGGGTATGTTAGGACCCTTTGTCCTAAGCATCCTTTTGTAATTTACTTTCTTAAATAAAAGGATACAAATGCATATGATTTGTAAGACATCCCTCAAGCCCATAAGATGAATAGTAATAATCCAATGGAATAATCCCACATTCATTGGGATTAGTATTTATCTAGTGATAAATTACTATAAATAGGAATCTAGACTAGTATGAAGACAACCACAAATTGTATTGAATTGAGCTTGGTCAAAGGAAATTCCCCCTTCGAAGAGGCCAATGACTCTTGTAATGTAATTATGCTTCTTTTGAATCAATATACTGCATCTCATTATGATTTATTTCATATGTTAATAATTTATTCCTAACTTGTTTAGGAAAGATCCTATCAATTATAAAAAATGGATTAAGTAAGATGTGCACAATAAAATAAATAACAAAATTTGCTCTTGAAATCATGAGTTAAATAGAAATAAGCTTATGTAATGTAATCTTACTTTTCAAAAACTTCTGATTCATGTTGTTATCTTAGACTTTTCATTGAAGGTAAAATTCCTAATAAATATGTAGATGGCAAGAAAATGAGAATCAAACTAATACAAACAAAATAACATTTAGATATAATCAAAATAATTGGGTCTATATTTCAAGTGTAATTAGAGTACCTCTAATAACATAGTATAACCCCCAAGCTAGGAGAAATGCTCAGTACTAATATTCATCATTTTTAACATTAAGACGTTTTTGATTTTATTTTGTTTTTACCATTCTTTGTATTTTTTATTGGGAATTTGTAAAAGAAATAAGTCCCTCAAATAATGTACATATAAATAAATTTTGTTTCAGTTTAAGTGTGAAGGTTCCAAGGTTAACTTTTCAACAATCTTGATTTTTTGGTGAATATGAAAAGTTTAGAAATAATGTTTTTGGAAGAAATAAATGTCCTATACAACTTGCATCACTCACACTCATCATATTCTCAAACAAATTAGTGATAACAATATTTGAAGTAACAAGAGTCGAGAATACAAACAAATTAGAAGAAAATAACAAAATGTATATGAGTAGGAGATTTTTTTGGGTTATGTAACACATAATTAACATGTAACAATCTGATGATTGATACTCTCCACATATCCATTGTAGTTCTTGGTCAATGATTTTTGGTTAATGTCAAGGTAGTAACTCATTTCTACCTATTCCCTTTCCTAGAGGTCAGGTAACATGCAAAAGAAACCAAAGTATGACCCATAGGGGTTATATACAATGCTAACATCAAGATCATGGATGTCAAGTTTTGCACCAACTTTGAGGTCATAGAGCTTGATGAGGAAGATAATTACCCTGCATTATTGGGAAGGTCTTGGTGTTATGCTAATAATGTGAATATGCACTTTAAACAATGCTAAATGATCTTCAAGAACAAAAGTGAGTGCATGGTGATCCTACTAATAACAAACTAAGGTGCCTCGTATATTAAATGTGTGGAGTTCACAAATTCATTTAACAATATATGCAACATCACACATAGAACAAGGAAAGTGTAGAGTCATATGGGAAAATCACCATGAGATGGGATGATGTGGAGGCTGACTCAGAGACCACAAGTATTGTTGGTGATTGATGGGTGTAGGAGACATACAAGGTCTCCATGAGAAGGTGTGGGGAGATACACTTGAAGCCCTTATTTTAACCTGAGCATGAAGAGAAGCACTTTGAGAACACACCTTAGTGCATAAGGGTTGGTTGAAGATGTCGCATGATATGATCTAGACCCTAACTCAAATATTTAAAAAATAACCTATGTATAAGAGTTGGTCTTTCCCTTTCAAACATAATTTTAAGGTTGTGTGTCTCACGGAGATAAAGGTATATTGAATTATTCATACCATTGAGGTTGTGTACATTGGCTAAATCACTCCTACATGTGTAAAGGTAGGATGACCTTTAGTTGTAAATAAAGTTTGGGAGACACATTCACCTATTAGATATGAAGGGAAAAGGGTGCCCCGAATCAACAAGATGATCCCTCATTTATGGGCCACATAATAAGCTACCATCTGCCCCAAATTCAAGAAAAATAAATAATGCAAATGACTATTTGGATATGGATCATGAACTGGTAGTGGTGATATGTCTCAAGGGAATTTAGATGGTTGTAAACTTATGTTTGTAATGTAATAAGAAGTTTGTGACAAGTTTTAATAAGGCTTTATAAGTCATTTTTAAAAATTTTGTTAGAGTAGGTTAGCTCCTATGCATAGTGGTTACATGCAATTTGTAATAAGATGCACACACCTCTTAAAATCTAGTCGGGCACCTAGTTGGGTGAGTCAAGCAAGGAATTTATTTTGAGAGTCAGCCATCAGATGTCTAATCATCTTTGGTGAGGTTTGTTTCACTTTAAAATGTGAAAATGTGCTATGAACCACCCAAAAATATAGAACTTTATGCAGGCATAATATAGACATCATGGGAGAAAAGCGTAGCTATGCTAGATGACTAGTTGTAGATTTGAGTGTTGTTACAACCTGATTCCTCACTAGGAAAATTTAATTGATTATCCATGGATATTTATAGTTGATAATTTGATATGGTTATTTTTTGCTAAGTTTTGAGATATATGCTATTATGGGACACTTAGATATTACTTATGTTACATGATTACGTTACTTTGAGTTAGTTGTTGTTTATGTTTTTGTATTATGATCATAATGAGTTTTAATTTCATCTATATTTTATGATGCATGTATATCATAATGTTATATTATAACTACTTACTTGTTGTGAGTTTGATGTAGGAGAAATTATCCCTCAGAGCGTGATAGAGGGAGAGCATCATCGGAGAGGGTGATGTAGATGGAGATGTTAGAGGATGACAAAGAAAATGGCTAGAACCCTGCACACACCACATTAACTAGAACATGTTAGATGCTTATTGGAATGGTTAGCGTAGTGTGTTTTGATATTGCTTGTATTTAGATAGTCATTTACACATGGTTTGTTAGCTTAGTTTAATGGTTATATAGAACTCATATTACATGATTACGTTTATAACCATTAATGCTTTTGGTGATATAAGTTGTATAATTAAAATAATTTTGAATTTATTTTATTAATGAATTAATCATTAAATCATAATTATTATTAATTAACAACAAATGTATAAATAGGAAAAACGAAAAAGGGCATTATTTAGGAAATACATATTTATGTTTTAAAAAAGGGATAAGCTTTTATATTCCTCTAAGATGGAAGAAAAAAACCAAAAAGAAATCATGGAATAAAAATAAATAAAAGAAAGATATTGATCAAAATAAAAAAATAAAAAATAACGCAAAAAAAAAATAAAAAGGAAAAATCTAAAACTACGCCTTTCTCATGATAGAAAAAGATTAAAAGAGAAGTGAGGCGTGGCAGGGGAGAAGGAGAGTTAAAAAGAGAAAAGGGAGGAAAACCATATAGGAGGAGAAGAAGGTATGGAGGAGAAGGGGGGGAAGATAGCATGGTACGAAATGAAAGAAAGGAGCCGAGCTAGAAGGAGGTTTTATCAAATGCTAAGGAGAAGTTTTTCTAAGGTAATCGCTAATTTGGAAGTCTGATTTTTTTTCAAAATATATCATTTGTGTTTCTCAAAATTATAGCAATCTATTTGTTTATTTGTCATTGTTAAACCATTTTTATATGATTTAAAACGTCGTAATACTCTTAAATTTGCTGTAATATTAACATTATGATATAAACATAATACAATAATGCGTAATTACAGCCTATAGGAAATCACTATTATAGCGAAACTATAAACTATACATAATAGGTTTGATGACAAGGAATAAACTTACATAGTAATTTGAAAATAATGAGTTAAGAAGTATAGGGCGATCTGTGAGTATGCAGATAAAATAGAATATATACACTGCGCCATAATAATAGCGAACAGGTTTGATGGTAATTGAAGCGAAGGAAAAAGAATATATATACTACGCATAAAAAATAGATGTATCAATAAGCTTTTGAAGCTAATTATATATGTAGCGACTTCCTTAATCATAATTATGCATGCAAGGACCTATAGCATAAAAATATGAAGGAATTAATATATATTTGAGGTATATATATATTTTTAGTAATATTAACATAGCGAATAGATATAACATTATGTAGCACCAACTAAAGGGAGAAAATGACTTAAGTGGAGAAACAAGCAAACTTATATGCTGCATCTTCATGAGCAAATCCTGACTTCTATTACAATGATGTCACTTAAAAAAAATACTAGTCTAAATAAATGTATGACACAGGGTGTTATAATCACAGAATCCTTGAGTATTTTCAGCGTTCTATGAGCTGCTCCAAACTTATGCTCATCCATGGCCGAGAAGTTTGGGATTGACTTTACGGTGGTAAGGACCCAGTGAGGAAAACATCTGACTTTTAACTTGAATGACCCATGATTCAGGTGAAATGCCATCGCCTTATGTTTGGCCTATCCCATTTTCTTCTAAAAATGTCTGCTTCAGCCATCTCTTATGTATTTATTTGGCTTCCTTCTCTGAATTTGGACTAAGGATGTACTCTTATTTACATTTATAAGTCGATTTTAATAGTTAAAACAACCTAAAATATGATACGGGGTTAAATTATGTATTATATCTTATACAATTATTACCTGTGTACATAATTTTATGGGATTCAATAGACCTAAGTATTATATCTTATAACTGGTAATCGCTATGCACTGGTCATACAGAGTTAATTATTAATCACATAGAATTAATTGTCTAATATGTTATTAATGGAGGGAGATATATAAAAAGAGGTTTGTAATATTTGGATATCTATAATAGTTAGTCAATAGACAATGCAAATTAACTACACAATTTAGCGGAATCCTCCATATTTTGTTTATAGATAACAAGAAAAAATCCCCTAAGTATTGGAGGATATGATGGTTTGGTTTTGAGGGAAATTTTGAATCTGTTATATTATAATATGATAGGTTACATAAATTATAAAGGTAAAATTTGTAATTATAATCTAGATTACATACTAAGTGATATCGTATAAACTATAACAATATAATTATTAACTAGTGATTAGTATTATACATACCACCATAAATGCTATGTCTATCGCAAATGGTATAAAGTGTATTGAAATATGGTGGTATATACCTATAGTCTTATTAATTTTTATAAACTAATTCATGGGCTCTGAAAGAGGACACCAACTATATATGTACATAGCTTCCTAAAACAACAAGATGTCTAAATGAATGAGCATGAAATTAAGACTTCGAGACAATTGTCTCGTGATGTTGTTTCATTGGTTGTTTGTATTTAAGTAATTGTGGACTATAATATTATGGGATGCCATAAAATATATTTTATTGAAAGTTACTTATAGTAATTAGAATATTATAGTTTAGACATATATTATATCTGAATGGTATAAGCTGTAGTTGTTATTCTAGTTATTTATGTGTTAAATAATGTTGTAGAGATTCATCAATACATTTGACAAATTAAATGGACGCATTTTGATTATTTTTGTACTTAGCATGTATATGTTTTCTAGTAGGAGATAATATGTATGAATATGTGGTTATATTTATGATAACCCAATCTCGCTTTATGTAAGTAGTGAGATAGACTTGGCTATCTTACTAGCATTGCAATGCCAAATGAAAGTAATATGATCAAGTGGTGTGTTTAAAATTCACTGATCCTAGAGATCAATAACTATTAAATTTTTTGGCCAAAGTAAAGTTAGTTAGACATTGTCATTTCATATGTATAATTTACATATTTGTGTGATATCATGTTAGAACAACTTTATTTATGGTACACTGCATGTTTTTAAAAATCATACAACACACTAGTACTAGTTTGTCTCTCTCGATTCCCACATCATCATTATCTACTCATCTATGAAGGGAAGGCCATTTCTTAATGGATGATTGTGCAGGGGATTGTTGGTCTGTGGTTGGTGTGGAAAAGTACTCGAATGATGCTCCCCCTCCCCATGACAGTACTTACTTAGAAATGACATTTGAGATTGCCATAGATACTAGAGTTTTGAGAAACTCATGCTTCATGGAGCCATGTATCTTGTATTTTTACATTATATTGTATTTATTATGAAACATTATCCTGATGAGCTATAATTATTTACCTATATTACATTGACACCAGGTGTTGTACGATTGTACTAGTCATGGTTGGAAGATGGTAATTACTTTTTATATTCAGTTATGATGTGTTTCATGTAATAATAGTGATCAATGATGGCTAAGTGTCACATGCTTATTTTTTAGTTATAAGAGTTGTAGTACTTATATAGATCACTAATTAGATTCTCATGGTGTAATCTAATTAAAGAATATGCTATTTTTTTAAAATCATGTATTTCTAGGTAGATCCTAGTGGAGATGTTACAAGTGTGAGGTGGAAATGGTGCCCAAAAAGATGAAAAGATGGCACCTAGGGAACATCTATAAGAAAAAAGGTGATTGGGAGAAGAATCAAGTATAATAACGTGCAAAGAAAGAGAGAAGTGTGTAGAAGGACTTGACATGCAGAAAGATGAAACTATGGCACCTAGGGAACATCTATAAGAAGAAAGGTGCTTGGGAGAAGAATTAGAATAACGCGTAAAATAAGAAAGAGGTGTGTAGAAGGACTTGACATACAGGGTAAACTAAGGTACAACATTGAGCCTGATGGCATAAAATGACAAATAGTTAGTTGGTCAATTGGATGAAATAACCCCTAATAGAGATAGGATTGAAGGATAGGAGAGGATGATAGATCAAAAGCGCTGATTCGAATTGATTGCTATCAGAATTGAGTGGCTCAAGGGATGACTCAACCTCAAAATAATATGAGTGGACACCTTGGCACAAGTGGATGAGATTGACAACAAAGGATTGGAAGGATAGATGTCTACCCATGGACTGGAATAGCCAGTGACCCACCTTCACATCTATAAATACGTGGATTTGACACACGACAAAGGTTTCCAAACAAAGTTGTTGAAAGAGGTTTAGGTTGAGAGAGGGTATCATTGTTGAAGTTTTAGTTGCAACAGAGAAGGCTGTGAGACAACTATTATGTGGAGAAGCTCGGAGGCTTAGAGGGAGCAGGAGGATAAAGTCCTAAGGGTTGAGCTTTGTAGATTGAGATAACTTTGAAGACTATAGGCAATAAGGCCTAGGGCTATGGAGAAATTTGAAGAAGTCTACTTGCAGTCAAAACACTAAGAATTTGGAGGCCCCACACATTTTTTTCTTTTGTGTGGGTACTTTAATCAAGAAGGATGCAAATTTTTGGCTCCCACCCTTGGGAGATCACATGAAAACTAAGAACCTACAAGCAATAGGGTGGAAATTGAGAAGACTGTTGACTGAGAGGAATAGTCATGTAGGAGATGACTCAGGAATGAGTCAGTGCCCTCCATCAAGAACATATGGGTAGAGGGTGGGAAGCACATGAGAAGATGAAGGAATATTAGGGAAGACATGTGCATGAAGAGGGCCTAAAAAAGAAGAGAAAGTGATTGGAGAATAACAAGCATAGTTTTGTGTTGATAAAAATTGGCAACATCGTGTGCCAAGAGAATGTGTGGTGGAGTTGTTCACCTAGAGGATGGCAGGACTTCAAGGAGAAAACCAGATAATGAGGCAAAAAGAGGAAATAGCTAGTCTTTGCACTATCACCATTGGTAGTGTTTGCTTAGACTCATAGGAAGGTGAGAGGAAGTCACCAGAGCGCCCGATCTGGGGGGGTTCTTACTGAGAAGTCCATAGAGCCAACTTTGGGAAGATGACCAACAACACCAAGGAGGCATGGCATAAAGACACCCACATATGGTTCTTCTATATTATTGATTTCAATGCTCATATTCTTTATTTCAATTACAAAAATTAACTAAAATATTTATCATTAGTCTTTTAAGTATCATTAAAATTTTGTATAATCAACTTTGTTCTTTATTAATTTTGGATATACATTTCTACTATTAAATTTTGATAATACCAATCAGTCTTACAATATTTAAAATACACTACTAAACTTTACATAATTACTCTTATCTAATTTTAAAATTAATAAGATAAACTTCACTATCATATTATTAAACTAAAATAAATAAATAAAAAAGTAACTTAAAAAGAAAAAAACAAATTTATGATGCAAACGGTTATATGGTTTTTTTAAATTTCATGGAAAGACAATAGAAATACAAGGACATAATAATGAGACATCGTTTAATTCGTGTTTTAGGAAATAAAAGTCTTTTGCCGTATTAAATGTGATTGATTGATTTGACTTGACTTAACTACAAAAATGAATGAAATAAAGACAATAAAAACATTTGTTTGGCAGGGCAAAGAAATGAAAGCATCAATATTGACTTGTCTGGATGGAAGCTTCCCATTTGTACCAAGAGGGAAACCATGGCTGATCAAGTTAAATAGACCAAATCTTTCAAATTTGTGATTATTTATAATAAAATAGTTTGAAACTTTAATAACAATGGTTGGAACCCAAAATTTAATGGTTTTAATATGGTTAAAATAAATGGCCATTCTATATGGTCATAATCTTTTTTTAAATTTTGTCTAAGAAATAAAATATTTTGTTTATTCATTCAATTCAATTTATTATTTTAATTTATTTTTGATACATTTAATTTTAGGATTGATTCGTCCACACTCAATTTGGAGTACATACGAGAATTCCACTCCCTATACCTCCATTTTATCAAATTGTTAATTTTATATACTTCGTTATAAATAAAGAAATCGATAATGAGATTCAAAATTTAAATATCAATATACAAATACATACACTCTAACCATTAAACAACAAGGCTAATATTTCCAATTTGTTATCCAAACTATTTTTGTAATTTTCCATGTGAGTTGAAATATAAATATGAATAATATTATATTAAGGTCAATACCCATGTCCTGTCACTATGATTGACTCAGCATCTCACCGACATCCTGCCGTGCCTCCCACGCCACAAATTATGTTACATATCCTTCGCTTGCTGCATCGTAACGACCATTGTTAATCCCTGCCATGGCTCCTCGTAACCTCTGTCTTTTCATTATTGTTGCCCTCTTTCTTATCTTCTTCACCAAGCCAAGCCCCGTATCATGCAGCAGATGTCTTCCCCACGAATCCCAAGCTCTTCTTTCCTTCAAAGCAGCCTTAAATGGCTCTAAGGGCGATCTCACTTCGTGGAGGAATGGAAGTGATTGTTGCACTTGGGATTATATATCCTGCGATAGTCACACCAACCGTGTTGTCTCTATTGAGATATCCACCTATGAATTTGCAGGTGTGATATCCGACAGCTTGTGCAACCTTACTTTTCTCACGAACTTGGGCTTTGGTGGAGTAAAAGGTACGACCAATCTTCCACCCTGTCTGGGAAATCTTTCTCATCTTCAATCTCTGAATATGTTTGACAGTGGATTGAGTGGGATAATTCCCACTTTCATTTGTGGACTCACCAGCCTTACTATACTTGGCCTCAGTTACAATAAACTCAATGGAAGCATACCTTCCTGTTTGGCCAATCTTTCTTCTCTCACGTCTCTTGTCCTTTCCTCAAACCAACTCAGTGGAAGCATACCAGCTTACCTCGCTAATCTTTCTTCTCTCACGTCTCTTGACCTTTCCCAAAACCAGTTAAGTGGAAGCATACCGGCTCTTCTAAGGAGTCTATATTCCCTACAGAAACTAGATCTTAATACTAATAAGCTGACTGACAACATCCCTGCTTCCTTGGGAAATCTCTCTAGGCTCAGTTATCTGGATCTCTCTGTTAACCAACTATATGGGACTATTCCGTCCTCATTTGTCCAGCTTTCCTCCCTTGATCGCTTCTATGCTGATGGCAATGCCTTCAATGAAAGCATTTCTTCTCCACCGTTTCCATCTTCTATACGAGAACTGTCTTTTTCGTTAAACCACCATCAGTCAATTTCAGATACTTTCTTTCAAAACCTTACAAACTTATGGGAATTGTCTCTCTCTAATTGTATACTAAATATTAGCACAAGTTGGATTCCATCCTTCCAGTTATTGGGATTAAAATTAGTATCCTGTCAAATTGATGACCAGATTCCACCCTGGATTTCAACACAAATTTTACTTGACACATTGAAACTAGTTAACAACAGTCTTTATGGAGAAATTCCCTCTTGGTTGTGGCATACAAGTCTTGAGTTGGAAAGTGTAAATCTTTCAGATAATCATCTGCAAGGTAGCATGCCATCAATATGGCCTCGCCGTTTAGAAGGATTGCTTGACTTGTCTAGAAATTTATTGAGTGGGCACTTGCCATCAATATGGCCTCCCAATCTAAAATATTTTCTGCTGAATGACAATTTGTTCAGTGGCAACATTCCTCCAAGCTTGGGCAGTTTATCTACACTCTAGCTATTAAATCTTGCAAACAATTTAACAGGAATCATCCCTGCTAGTTTGTCCAATTGCTCTTCTGTTCTAGTCTTAAATCTGGCAAATAATAGTTTGGAAGGAAGCTTACCACTTGATTTCAGTAAGCTAAGCAATCTGTATTCATTAGTTGTTCATAGCAATAAGCTGACAGGACCATTCCCTCCCTCAATGGCAAATTGTTCAAATTTACAGGTTCTTGATATTGGGCATAACCTATTTGAAGGTGAAATACCAACGTCAGTTGGAAATATTTCACAGCTAAGAGTGTTGGTGATGAAGGCTAACAATTTTACAGGCAATATCCCTCCAGAGATTGGTCAACTAATGGATCTCCAGATCTTGGTGCTTTCTTCCAATCGTATCTTAGGTTTCATTCCACACACTATTCTAGGTTTGCAAGCAATGGCCGTAGAAAGCCAAGCTGGTTTTGTGCTATCTGGGGTTTCAGTGAAAGGAACACCATATCAAGATGGATTGTTTATGACTGCGAAAGTTATAGATTTGCAGTACACATATATTCTTTCTACGCTGACATCCATAGATCTCTCAAACAACGAACTAGAGGGAGAACTTCCTAAAGATTTTGGAAATTTGAAGGGGTTGAGGCTTCCCAATCTCTCAATGAACAATTTCAACGGGACTATTCCAAATAGTTTGGGAAAAATGAGTCAGCTGGATTCATTAGACCTTTCTACAAATAAATTTTCAGGAAAAATCCCTGCTGAGCTTGAATCTCTAAACTATTTGGGTTCCCTAAATTTATCGAACAACCACCTTTCAGGGAGCATACCACAAGGACGGCATATAGCCGGCACATTTGGAGAATCCTCTTACTCAGGGAATCCAAATTTATGGGGATGTCCCCTACCAAAGAAGTGTTCTCGGCCACAATTTACTCCTCCTGCTGCTATTGTTTCAATCAACAATGAAAAGAATAGCATAGACTATCCATGGTATGAGATAGCAATAGGATTGTCATATGGAGTAGGTTTCGGAGTCACAATAGCATTGATTGTAATAAAAATGAGTTGGAAATACAAATACTTTGAGAAAGTTGATATTATTCTCAAGTTTCTGTTTCCCTGGCTCAAGAATTGGACATTATAAAGGGATTCATTTACAATTCAAATGTCATAGGTAAACTTCAAAGTTTATTTAACATAGTTTAATGTATTATCTTAAATTTTATTCTCAAATTTTATTCGTTTTATCTATTTTTGATTTTTTCCAATATTTTATAATTCTCTAATAAAATGTTTTGCTTCTTATTATAATTTAACTTTGTGGACACGGATCTTTCTTTGTACAAGATTGATTTCAATGTTGTTTCCTTGTTAAAACTCTATTAATATTTGGTGGCTTCAAGTTCGCTATATTATCTTATAGTTTAATTGTTTGTGCCAGACAATAAATCTTTATGAGATATAATTTTGAAAATTCTCTGACATATTGCAATAAAAAACTTATCAGTCTTGGTCATTGGCCCTAAGAATATTGTAGTCAAAGTTTTTAGAAGGCCTTCCCTATAGTGGAAATCTAATGTGCTTCTATGAAGAAAAAATTATAATTTTAGCCATGTTATCAAGGCATGTTTGATAAATAGAATTTCACAATAGTTTGTAAGAATATTTTTAAGACACTTCATGTACTAATAGCTTTGCTAATTTAGAAGTAAACATTGAGGTGGAGATAATATCTAAAATGACAATTTTTTCTTTGAAAAGTAATATATTTTTCTTCTTCCAACAAACAAAGAGCTTTCAAAATTTTCAACTTCTCAATGTTGTGCATGTATAGGTTCACATAGCTTGTTAGCTTTTCATTCTTGCCAATGGCTTTTCCTCTAAAACTAAAGCTAATGGTTAGAATTTCTTATTTTATCTCTCTCTCTCTGTGTGTGTGTGTGTGTGTGTGTGTGTGTGTGTGTGTGTGTGTGTGTGTGTGTGTGTGTGTGTGTGTGTGTGTGTGTGTGTGTGTGTGTGTGTGTGATTCAACATGATCTTGAGAGTAGGAGGAATCACACCTCCAAAATCATCGTTAATCAATTGGTTTAAAAAAATCAATTGATAATGACTTGTAGGATTTGAAAGTTAAAATGGATAATCTAGTCAAGCTAATAAGAAATTTGGGGTGGGGATGGGGGAGGGAAGACGGGTCTATCTACTGTTGTTGAGGTTGATTCTAAGTTTAATCTACTCATTTGTCTCATTTTGGCTGCACCTTGTTTTACCTTTGTTTCTATTTTTTTGAAAGGTGAAATACCCTCTTTTCTAGACAAAAGGTATGATTTTATGGGATTTGATTAATTAAAATTTGTTTAATATGCTCCTTCTCAAGTGGGTTGTTATGAAAAAACTAGTTTCAAAAGTCACAAATGCTTCTCAAGACAATTTTATGGAGGATGCTCTAGGCATTTATATGTCCATAACAAGAACAACCATTTGGAGATTAGAGTGATGGATCTAACATGGCTTTTAGGGGATTTCCTTCCTCCAAGCACCTCTCTCAATAAATTTTATGGATCTCTATCTTGAAGGCTCCTTTGTTGTTGGCTAGTGTGTGTTTTGGGTGTTTGACCCCAGAAAATAGGCTAAGTCCCAAAGACTAATGCACGCAAGGGTGCACTAGGTGAAGAAATATAAATGCCAATGGTTGAGTGCCATGTACAATCCAAACCCATAACATGTACGTGTGACCAACAGAGAATACCAGCATGATAGGCAAAAACTTCTAGAAACCATGTTGACATGTGTTAAATGATAAAAAATAAGATCTAGACACACAATTGTGAGGACCCAGGAATTACAGTTGAGATTATGGTGGATAAATAATAAGAGTTAAGTTTGAGAGCAGATCCTAATAGATAGTTATGAAACAATGACAAAAGATGGTGGTAGGTGGCATTGAGTATCATAACACATTAACTGCTAGGTGGGCAGAATGACACAATAATTGCAAGGTAGTTGTAGTTGGTGGCAGGGAAGGCTCTTAGAGCCTATAAAAGGTAGACGATAAGGAGAAGGGGATGGTGGGTAAGGTTGGCTAAGAATATTGATGTTGATGTGAAGAGAGAACCTCAACCAATTGCAGAGACTTTTCCAAATTGTATCTAGCATATTAGAACTAATACAATAGCTTAGAATATAAATATAACTAGTAGTTGAAGTTATATCATTGTAAGTACCGAAAGCATCTTGTAAAGCATGAACAATTATGTAACAATGAGATGTTGAGCAATGAATCTATGTTATAGGCTCTATAACAGTTGTCTAGTTTTATGGATGAATGACATTGTTGATTTACTTAGGTCTGTTTGCTACATATTGAGTCATGTTTTGTTGGTGATTAATGGAATTGCTATGGAAAGAACACAAATAAGTTAAGAGATAGGGAAACTTAGTGGAATGCATGAGTGTGTCAAAACACTCTAGACCATGTTCCCATCCACTTCTATTGTATGCAACTAACCTCGACCTACCCTAGTTTCCTTTTCTCTACACCTTAGGTGAGCATTACCTTGTGTGATGTTGGTGAATGAGATGTGTTATTAAATGTTGAAGATAATGAATGGACCGACATGCTTAGGACATGACTAGATTGCATTTCCAAAATTTTGGTTCTATTGTTGATACATGTCACATTGTGTTGCTATGATGGTAAGCAGAATTAACAAAGAGAGTCTAGAGATGGTTGCTTAGTCCTTATGCATGTGAGTTATGTAGAAGGCTAAGGAAGAAGTGGCATGAACTCTATAAGGCAGCAAGGAGAATTTCAACATGGAATGACCAAGTGAATGTGAGCTCCAGAGGCACTGATATGATGAGAGTCAATAGAGGGTAATGAATGAGATGGATCCTAGAAAAATGAGAGAATTTGACTCAAGAGGTGATATGAGGACCCATAGAGAATAGGAAGAACATGAGGAGAACTATCATGCAGAGGATTTATGCTCTAATGATGAAAATATGAGCACCACCAAGCAAGAGTGGGACTTGGAGGAAGAAGTTGAAGGATCCCAAGATGGGGATCGACACAAGGAAGCTACCAAACAAGTTTACAATTCCCCTTGACCTAATTACTCATGCATCTCATTCTAAATTAGAGAAAGAGTTATTGGATACTTCAAAAGTATGCAACTTAGGAAGATTCATTTCATGCACAGAAGAAGGTAGTCCACTAAAACAGTTAGTCCTATACCCATCTCTTGATATAGTGGGTACACATACTTGGTATAAGAAGTTGGACCCCACCCGAACTATTATAGACTATAATTTCCTGAAGGACATGTTACTTAAGGAATTTGACATCCCGTTCAATTTATAAAATAAAGCATTGTTGCACTAAATTACATTAAGAAGGAACCAATGGAGAGTGTTCACACATATGATGCTAGGTTCAAAATCCTGGTATCTAAGCTCTCATATGTGAAACATACCCAATATTTTGTTGGGGGATTTCTTATTTTGATTCAGCATGCCCTCTCTATGTAGACATTTGCCAACTCTAGAGAAGCACTGTAAGTGGAATTAAGAGTTGATGCTATTACCATAATGGAAACGAGAGTTAACCTAGTGATGGAGGTGCAAGTCACATTGATGGATTCACTATTGCAACAAATTTTGGCCCACCAAGCACAAACCACATGCCCTAGCTTATAGTAAATTGACTACAAGGTGAAGGGGCACATCCAAAATAATTTCCCTAGGTGTAGTCTATGCGCTCTGATAACTTTGTACAAGATTCATTATGAGGTCCATGATACATAAAATTATCCTATTTTGAAGCGCACCTCTCAAACAAAGGTGCCATTGTATTGTAACATATGTGACAACTCCACCCTAATACTAATGAATTTAAGGAGATTGATGAATTCCATGAGGCACAAGAGCGAAGCGTGAAAGATGTTGATGTAGAACCCTCAAGGTACAGGTAAAAAAACATTTGTTATGGAAACTACGAGCAACATCATGGAAACATAGGTCACATTAGAGGATGTAATGGAGGGAGGTTTACATAATGCTCTTGTTATAAGTGTAGTTCATTTTACCACTTTTAGTGTAATTATCCCCAATATCCCATTGGTATGTATTGTCGTAGCGCATACAAGGTTGAGGAATGCCCAGACTGATATTTGAAGATCATGTATAAGCGCAAACCAGAGAAAGGAGTTGGAATGTTTGGATGGGTGTGCAAGATGAGGGTGTGAAAGAAAAAGAATGTTGCAGCCAAGGTCTAACATATGACATGTAATGTTCTAGCTAATCAACTAGCAACAACTCTCATAGAAGCAATCATGCTAAAATGCGACATTCAGGGGCAAGAAGCTAGAGTCACACGCCCAAAGTGTGTCCATGTAACCTTATTGGATAAGGTATTGAGTTAGGCCATGAATGTGATTTAGAGCCTACAAGGAGAAATCCAACTCACCTAGGAGTTGGAGGAGAAGGATTAGCAAGAACTTTGGGCCCATGAAAAATAAGTTGGTGAGCTTGCAGACCTACTCTCTCTCCTGAGATGTAAGTGAGTGATTCCCATGTTGAGAAAGCTCTTGGCTGAATATAAAGATAAACAACCAATAGATGTCTTGGTCCCAAACCTAGCATGAGGGTGTAAGACACAATCACCTAGAACACAAGTTATGATTGGGAGTTTCTTATGGACATTGAGATCAACAAATGGTCAGTCCATGACATCCTAATGAATACCGATGTTGAGATGAATGTCCTCACATAAAATGGGTGTTGAAAGATGGGAAGCCCTGTGATACAACCCTCACCTCAAATTTTGTTCATGGCAAAAGAAACAAGATCACAACCCATAAGGGTATATACGATGCTGATATCCAGATCATGGATGTCAAGTTTTGTGCCAACTTTGAGGTCATAGAGCTTACTGAGGAAGACAATTACCCTATGTTGTTGGGAAGGTCTTGGTGTTAAGATAATAATGTGGGCATGCACTTTAAACAATGCTACATGAGCTTTGAGAATGGGAGTGAGTGTTTGGTGATCCCACTAATAGTAGACCAAGGTTCCTCATATATTAAACATGTGGAGCTCACATATGAATTCAACAATGTCTATAACATCACCACTCAAAGCAAGGAAAGTGTAGTGTCAAGTGGGGAAAGTGCCCTGAGATGGGATGATGTGGAGGCTAGCTTAGAGACCACACATATTGTTGGTGATCGATGGGTATTGGAGACATACGAGGTCTCTGTGAGAAGGTGTGGGGTGATACGCTCAAAACTCATGTTTGAACATGAGCACAAGGATAAGCACTTCGAGAACACACCTTCCTGGAGAAGGGTTGGTCAAAAATGTGCTATGATATAGTCTAGACCCTGATCCTAATATGTGCTGAAGAGCATGTGTAATAGAGTTAGTCTACCCCCTACAGATAAAATTTTGAGGTCATGCATCACACTAAGACAAAGGTCCACTTAATTTTTCATACCATCTGTATGGGTTACATGCATTGGATGAAGTACTCATACATGCACAAAAGAGGGAAAACCTTCATTTGCAAACAAAGTTTGGGTGTTGCATTTCCTTGTTTACTATGAAGGGAAGAAGGTGCCCCAAATCAACAAGGTGAGCCTTCCTATACAGGTAAAAGAAGCTACCATATGACCCAAAGTCAAGAGAATCAATCAGTGCAAAGGAATGTTAAGATATGGGTCATGGACCAATAGTGGTGAGATGTCTCGAGGGCATTTAGATGGTTATTGGCTTAGGTTGGTAATGTAATAAGGTGTTTGTGCCAAGTTGTAATAAGGCTTTCTAAGTCATTTGCTTTTAATTTTGTTAGAATATGTTAGCTCCTACCCATGATAGTTTGGTGCATGTTGTAATAACACACACACCTTTTAAAATCTAGTTGGGCGAGTCGCATAGGGGCTTTCTTTTTTGTGTCATAACCATCAGACATCTAAGCATATTTGGTGAGGTTTTTAATGCTTTAATATGTGAAAAGGTGCTTTGTGCCATCCAAGAATATGGAATTTTGTACGTGCATGATATCAACACCAGGGGAGAAAAGCGCTGCTACATTGGAAGACCAACCACAAGTTTTAGTGTGGGGTGGAGATGGTGCCCAAAAAGATGAAAAGATGGTGCCCAAGGAACATCTATAAGAAGAAAGGCACCTATAAGAATAAGCAAGTAGAAGGACGAGTGGAGGAAGAGGGAATCATGCAAAAAGATTTGATGTGTAGGGTAAACTAAGGTACAACACGAAACTTGAGGGCCAAAAATGACAAATAGGTAGTTGGCTAGATGGATGAAATGACCCTTGACAGAGGTAAGATTGAAGAATAAGAGAGGGTGATAGATCTAAAGCGCCAATCTGAATTGATTGCTATCAAAATTGAGCAATTCAAGGGATGACTCAATGTCAAAAGAACATGTATGGAGAAGTTTGAGACATGACTTATAACAACACCTCTCAAAATTTCAATCTTGAACACACATTTCCACTAATTTAACAACTACCACCAATCTCATAATATTCAAAATACACCCATAAACCTTACTAAAATTACTCCTCCCTAATTTAAAAAATAATTAAATAAATTTATATTACTCTTTTACTCCATATTACACTACCACGTTAGAGTTTTTTTTAAATTAAAAAAATTGCAACTCGAATAGAAAAAACCAGCTCATAATGTAAATTTTCTAAAATTCATGGAAACACCATAGAAATACAAGGACGTGGACATGGACATGATAATGAGATATCATTTAATTTGGAAAATAAAAGTCTTTAAAATATTTTTCCGTATTAAAATTGCGGTTGATTTATTTGGCTTGACACAACGTCACGTCACATCAAACGGATTATTGTCCTCCACTTTGTTTACGTAATTGACTTGATTTGGGAGACTAAATTGGAAAAAATGTGGAAAAAATTCCTCATCTAATATTATACGCTTTCACACTTCATACAACTATATTATAATTTTTAAAAATAATTGTGTTCTTTTTAATCGAAGTTTGGATCAACATTTTTTATTTTTCATTGATTTTTAACAATTTTAAAATACAATTAAAATAATATAATAAGAATAATAACAAAAAATACATCAATAATATTTAATTTGGACTAATAGTTGACAAACACATAAGTACTATAGAATAATACAATTATGTAATTAATAAATTAGGTGTCTACCTAAAGCCCCACTTTGATATATGTATGAATATACATATAAAATTGAAACACATAGGGTGTGGATATAGGATTTTATGCCCCTCAAGCTCCCACAAAAATCTCTAATGCACCTAAGAATTCTAAAAAAACATTTACATATGGATAAGTGTCCATAATAATAATAATCTTGATAAAATCTAAAAAGAATAACTAAAAACATGTATTGCCTTATTTCAGATTAATGATCTAAAAACTATGAACATTCATATAAACATAGATATGTCTAAATTAAGTAGATCTGAATGTAAAAATAGATGTTTAATTTCACTTTTCTATTTATATAAATGAGCAAGAATATTAGCATATTTAGCTTGCTCCTATTGTGTTTGGGTCTAAGACAAGTGAGTAGAAGGGATAAAACTAGAGCTGGTTCGTTTGGATATAAATACTAATTATTTGCACCTACTTAGACACCTATGGTAAAAAAAACACGTGCGGTCAACCAAAGCTGTATGTTGTGTACAAAAAATGTCCTCTATATTATAATCGATTTATTTTTCTATAGGTTGTAATGCCTCTCTGTTAAGATTATTCATGTGTGATATTAGATATTTAGTTTTGTACTTAAATGTAG
Source organism: Torreya grandis (assembly GCA_037957365.1). Taxonomy (NCBI): domain Eukaryota; kingdom Viridiplantae; phylum Streptophyta; class Pinopsida; order Cupressales; family Taxaceae; genus Torreya; species Torreya grandis. The sequence continues at coordinate 1,109,102 of JARHVA010000135.1, forward strand.
ACTATTTCCTCTTTCACCTTGAAACTGTAGTAAATACACAATTCAATTATATTCAACAATAACATGCTTACATATATAGGCTAGTGATCTCCTACTTTCATGAAGTTAGCCTTAGCACAAACAACTAAATAATACCTACTTTATAGGGATGAGTTGTTATCAAAACTCATTATACATTTGCACACACACACACACCAAATAATATGTCATGTACTAGTGATCCTAACATTCCCCTCTTAATACATATATAGGGAAAGGAACCATACCATACATACTAGAAATACACATGTACGTCAGCACATATACATCTATTTTGAACCACACCAGATACATCCACTCTGATATTAGTGATATCCTATGTGAACATGTATATTAGTGTTGGGATTCTCACTGACACATAGATAAAAACACACTTATCTATTCCCATTTTCACTTTCAAATGGGTGTCATGCTTCTCATTGACACATTCATTTATTCACACTCACTTGTAGTGAGTTTTGTGCTTCTCACTAACATATCACATATGCAAGAAGGTATATAAATATCTATCTACAGTGGGTGTTGAGCTTCACACTGTCACACAAACACAAAAAAAATAAAAATATTTGAGGATCGATTCTTCACTGTCTTTATTGAGTTTTGGGTTTTTCATTGAATTTTACATTTATAGCCTCTATCCTCGATTGTTTTCACGTAATCACAAACAATGTAAATGGTAGCCATTGAAATGTTCATCACTTTCAAAATTATTTGATTTGACACAAACATTTTTCCACTACTACAGTATGTAGCCTCTGAGTTAGTAAGACAATCAAGATTACTAATGTAGTTCATTACTCCATTGTCTTTGACCTCCAACGGAATGTTGCTCACTCAATAAGATGCATCTTGAAGATCAACCACATGTAATTGTTAGGAATATCTCCCCCCACATAGTAGAGATACATATTGCCTATGACATTAAGTTATCCTGAAAATGCATCCATTACATGGAAAAAATTGACATTTTACAATTTAAAACATGACACAAAAGGATCAAATCATAAAATAATAGGACTATACAATTAAATTAACAACCTATAAACCTAGGACTATATAAATAAACAATAACTTTAAAAAAAGGCCACATTTATCTGGGAAACAATTCAGGTGACAATTTGGGTGACAATTCCACCCCAATTGATGACGAAACTTCTGGGAGCCATAACTTTTGCACCGTAGCTCCAATTGATTCATTATTTGAACCGTTGGAAAGCTAAGAATGAGAACATCGTGAGATGGCATGGATATTTTCTTGATGAAGTTTGACCCCCAAAAACCCAATATAAGTGCCCCAAATTTCAATTTTAGTAGTGCAGTCTAAAAATAGTAATTCCTTTAATTTTGTATTATTTTAAATCATGGAAGTCGAACCACTTAATCTCCCTCTAGATTGGTGACCTTCCACATCCTCCCCTTACTTTCAAAATGTGTATAAATGAAGATATAACCTGAAATGGAAAATCAAACATCTCTTCCCAGAGATAAGCATATATTTGTATTGCGATCTTGAGTAATAATACATCTCTTCTCAGAGAATTCATTGTTACTGTGTTATCTCTGTGTTCTTGAAATATTTATCAACTAAAATTTTTGAGTTTTGGATCAGTAGTATCAGAGCGGTTTGTCTTGAGAGTATATGATCCCGAGGACGAGGTCAGGCTACAAGAAGCTTGGGTGGAAAACAATAGAGCTTCCAAACTATCCACCTATTCACTCCAAATTAATTTAAATGGCAGGTGACACTGAGACATCTGATCCTTTCAAGGAAATGGTGAATGAAGCCCTCTAATGGCAACAAGCACAGATGCTGCAACAATTTGCCCAAATTCTTCAACAACTCCCGATGGGAAATTATGGCTCCTCAGCTGCACTTCCTGGCTCCTCATCAAGGGAACGTCCTTTCAGTGCCGCAACACCCTTCAAGGTTTAGGTGAATTTTGATATTCCTACATTTAAAGGTAAAATCAATGCTGATGCAATAGAAAATTGGTTTGATCAATTATCTTCCTACTTCTCTGTAAATAAATTCATCGATGGAGAAAATATCACTTTTGCTCTTTTGAAAGCATCATTGCTCGTGAAAAACTGGTAGGAAGTGTACAAAAAGAGGTTCAATATAGATGACATTGGCCTTGAGGTGGAACCTACCTGGGATGATTTTGTGGAAGCATTGAAAGAAGAATACTATCCCATTGGAGCATATGATGATCTGTACATACAGTGGCAACAATTTCGCCAAGGTAAGGACCAATTTGTTCAAGATTACACAGACATTTTTCATTCTTTGTTTGCAAGATTGGGCATCCAAGAAAGTGAGAAACATAATTATCTCAAATATCGTGGTGGAATACAATGGTACATATGGGGGGAAATGGAACTCTTCAATTTGGAAACCCTTGATGAGGCATACAAATTCATAGTGAAGATTGAGCAGAAGTATGGTAGAAAGAATATGAAGAGTCAGCCCTCAAAATGGAAAAGTGACAAGGTCAAACACGAGGCCAAAATTGGAAGCAAAAGGAGTTTCAGAATAAGAAACCCCAGAAGGGGAAGGTTGGAAAATGGTGTGATTACCACAAAACTAGAACTCACTCCAAAGAAGAATGTCGAGCCATCAAGTCACTACTTTCTAAGTCACAATACTCGACATCTGCTACTCTGCCTCATACACAACCCACAGTCAAAGAGGATGAAGAAGAAATTGTAGATGTTGAGCCAGACACCATCATCGCTTCATCACAAGCCTTTGAGGAAAGGCCAGATGATAAGGAAAGATTGTTTCACTCCAAATTATGGGTAAAAAATAAGCCTCTACATTTCATTCTTGATAGTGGGAGTCAAAATAATTTAATCTCTACTAAAGTTGTGAAAAGTCTAAATCTATCCATGAAGCCTCATCTAAAGCCCTATAGTATTGGATGGTTGAGCCTAGGGAGAGACCTCCGTGTCACCCATCAGTGTCTTCTTTCATATGCAATAAAACCATTCCAAGATGAAGTCTTGTGTGATGTGGTCAATCTAGATGTTTGTGATGTACTCCTTGGTCAGCCATTCATGTATGAGTGACATGGAATCTATGAATCACGAACCTAAAGAATCACCCTCACTCTTGGAACATGACACTATAGGGTACCAGAGGTACCACCTCCCACATCTGTCTCCATGATCAGTGGTAAGAAATGTAAGAGATTGGTGGAGAAGACAAATCAATTTGTTCTGATGGTTGTCAAACCACAAAAATACAAGAAGGCCAATGTTGCAGTATCAACACAACAATAAAAGTAGATAGGATAAATCACAGGAGAATATGATGACTTATTCAAGTCATCCACAAGAGTTTCACTGCAATGCTAGGTAAAACATTCTATCGATTTGATCCTAGGATCACCTTTGCCTAACAACCCTGTGTATCACAGGTTAATTTTGGAGAATGATGAGATAAAAGGATAGATTCAAGAATTGATCCAAAAGGGTCACATCAGGCCAAGCTCTTCACCCTGTGGTAGCCCAATTGTCTTGGCACCAAAGAAATATGGAACATGGAGGCTTTACATTGACTATCAAGCCCTGAATAAAATCTCTATGAAGAATCGCTACCCTCTCCCTAGGATTGATGACCTACTGGACCAACTCCATGGTGCAAAGTTCTTCACCAAAATTGATCTCAAATTTGGTTATCACCAAATTCCCATCAATCTCACCAATGTCTGGAAGGTTGCATTCAAATCTAAGGAGGGTCTCTTTGAATGGTTGTTATGCCTTTTGGCTTAACTAACACACCTGCAACCTTCATGAGGATGATGGATGACATCCTATGACCCTTCACCAACTCATTCGTGGTTGTCTACTTGGATGACATAATCATCTACAATAGAAAATGGGTAGAACATTTGAAACATGTTCATAAGGTGCTTTAAACTCTTTAGGAGCACAAGTTGTATGCAAATCTTGACAAATGCACATTTGGGATGAAAATAATTTAGTACCTTGGGTACGTTGTGAATGAGGAAGGGGTCCATGTTGATCCAAAAAAGATTCAAGTTATTCGAGAATGGCCCACACTAAGGACCCTCACAAAACTTCATAATTTTTTGGGTCTTGCAAATTTCTATCACAGGTTTGTTCTTGGATTTTCACATGTTGCTTGGTTACAAATGCAAGTGACTAAAGGAGGAACTAAAGCTACATTTCAGTGGGGTGAAATACAACAAAGGGCATTTGATAATTTGAAGAACAGACTTTACTCAGCCCCTGTTCTTGCCTTGATAGATTTGCATCAACCTTTTGAGTTGATGACAGATGCATCTGAATATGCCATTGGAGCTATCATCATGCAACATGGCCATCGTGTTTCATATCATAGTGAAACTTTCACTGATACAGTCAGGAAATATATGACATATGATAAGGAGATTTATGCCATTGTGCAAGCCTGTAAACAATGGAAACACTACATCTTGGGGAAAGAGACTGTGATCCACACTGACCACAGACCATTGGAATTCATCCACACATAGAACAAACTACAAAATGAGAGGCACCAAAAGTGTGCCACATATCTTCAGCAATTCCACCTAATAATCAAACACAAAAAGGGGAGCTCAAATACAGCTGTAGATTGTCTAAGTTACCCACCAATTACTACACTCACAATAGTTCTTGACCTGTGCAGACATGAAACTGCCACTTGGGGTTCTCTATATGAAGTATATCCTACCTTTACTGATACATATCAGGTGCTTAAAAAAGGTAAAAATGTTTCTAATTTTTATTTGCAAGATAATGTCCTCTGTCATATGGGGCACATATGTGTTCCAGATAGAGAGCAACAAAAGATGATATGGGAAGCACACTTCAGTAGGACAATTGGATACTTTGGTATAGAAAAGACATTGGCATTTCCTCAAAAAAACTTCTACTGGCCCCATATGTGAAAGGATTTGGAAAGATATCTCAAATCTTGCACCCCATGTGTGATAGCCAAGCCAACAAATAAGAAGAAAGGATTGTACACGCCATTGCCAGAACCAACGAGGCCTTGGGAATCTGTCTCAATATATTTTCTCTCAGGTTTGCCCACTTCAAAACATGGTAAGGACTGTATTTTTTTGGTAGTTGATCATTTTACAAAAATGGCTATCATGATTTTTTGTAAGAAAAATTTACTTGCTGAAGAAACTGCTCGACTATATTTTAGTCATGTATGGCTCCATTTTGGTCTCCCTAAGTCCATTGTCTCAGATAGAGGTGGTGAACTACTTGATTGTTCACATGATTTGGATGTATCACTCCAAACATCCATGCACATGGGATGAGGGCTTCTTTTCATACATTATGGATACAATCGGGCACTGCACAACTCAACCAAGCACAATCCATTCCTAGTATGCTTCGGGTTCCAACCCATGACACCAATTGATATAGCAGTTCCATTCTCCACCATGGAATACACAATTCATGGAAAATCTGAGGCAACAAAAGCAACAAAGTTTATTAAACAAATGCAACACATCTAGCAATAAGTTCATGACATCATGGAGAAGATGAATAAGAAGTATAAGCAATGCCATGACAAACATAGGATTGCACACCATTTTTCTATGGGTGACAAGGTTTGGTTGTGGATTTAGAAGGAATGACTTGCAGGCCCACACAAAAAAATTTGGCCTCTACGATATGGTCCCTACACCATCACCAGAAAAGTTGGAGAAAATGCTTTTGAGTTGAACCTACCAGCGTACCTTGGTCTGCATCCAATATTCAATGTGGAGCTCCTCAAACCATATCATCCACCTCTATTGGACACTTCAATAGTAGCAGAACAACTAGACATTGATGATCTTGATCCACAGAGTTTTGCTCTAGTGGAGGAGGATCAGATTGTGGACACCTGGATGAAGACAACAAGAGGACGCTCTATTCCACTTTATCAAGTGGTCAAAAGGGGCCAACTTAGCCACCAAGGTGTGTGGCTCACAGAGAATCAAATAAAGACACAACTGCCACACCTAATGAGGAACATTGATGCAATGGGGACCATTGATTTTCAAGGAGGGAGGAATGATTCGGGCAGCAATTCAGGTGATAATTTGGGTGACAGTTCCACCCCAATTGATGATGAAACTTCTGGGAGCCATAACTTTTGCATCGTAGCTCCAATTGACTTGCCGTTTGAACTATTGGAAAGATAAGAATGAGGAGAATATCACGATATGGAATATAGATCCACTTAATGAAGTTTGAACCCTAAAAACCCAAAGGAAGTTCCCCAATTTTCAATTTTAGTAGTGTAGTCTAAAATAGTAAGTTTCTAAAAATAGTAATTCCTCAAATTCTGTATTGTTTTAAATCATGGAAGTTGAACCACTTAATCTCCCTCAAGATTGGTGACCTTCAAAATCCTCCCCTTGCTTTACAAATGTGTATAAATGAAGATGTAACTCGAAATGGAAAACCAGACATCTCTTCCCAAGATAAGCATATATTTGTATTGCGATCTTGAGTAATAATACATCTCTTCTCAGAGAATTCATTATTACTATGTTATTTCTGTGTTCTTGAAATATTTATCAACCTTAACTTCTGAATTTTGGATCACAGATTGGGACACAAGTACTTGCCATTTTTTAGAAGCATGTTTTGTTGTTGCATAGGGGTTTTTTTAATAGGTTGTTTTTACATGTAACCATACACTCAATTATTGTTATATTATGAGTGTATTGTATTTGTTTGGCTTATTCTTATATAGTTTATACAGTTGCATGTTGCATATTTTTTAATATCATTTTTTATTTGTGTCGTAGCATGAATACCTGATGTTATTAGTAGATGTTTCTCATAGCAGAGAAGGACTTGGTGGTTGCAAACACGTGTTCCCACCTTTATCTTCTTTTAATTTTAGTCAATAAAAATGAAAAAATGTAAACAAGGAGATGATTACAATTTTTAAACAAAAAAAAAACATGTTACAAAAATTAATACCTTGATTGCTGCATAAATACGTAAACATTAATTACCCATGATAAATACCCATTACATAAATACTCATTAATATGATCAACCCTAGATGTAAAGATTTTTTATGATGGTGGCTATTTATTTAACATTCCTATTCAAATATTAATACAATTAATAGTAGGAGAAACATTACACACAAATTTATCTTAAATTATGTGTGTGTGTGTGTGTGTGTGTGGGTGTGTGTGTGTGTGTGTGTGTGATGTGTTATGATTATATTTCATGATGATGGTCGATGATATGACATTCTACACCATTTACATCATTATATACCCTTTTAAAGCTAAATGCAACATCTCTTGGCTCATCATTATTTTTGATAACCATTCATTTACACTTATTTAACTTCTTAACTACTAATTTGTGGATATTTACATATATATCATGGTATTTATGCATTTTATTCATAAAATATTATATATTCTTCTTCATTATTATTATGATATGTTTTCATCTTCTACTATTAGAGCATTTAATGTTATGTAGGTACCATTATTGGGGGGCCTTAGTACTTTACATGGTAAAATAATAAATGTTTTATTATTATATTAACAGAGGTTAAAAACTTGTGTAAATACAATACTAAAACATATTATTAATTACTAACTTATTTCCTTGAGAAAATGTGGACTCGTTGGTTACAATGGTCACCTCTTTTCATTCTTATTATACATAGGGTCTTACCCCTATGGTAAAACATACACTTGATACACTTGATTGAATATCATTGATTGTGACAAAGTCATATTTGCATGTGGAAAATATATTATAGAGTTTTGTGAAAAAAATTGATAAAGAAAAGGATTGAGGGAAGAAGGAATTGTATTGGGAAACTATGTTTCTCTATTTATGAATAAGCGTCTTTGTGGGTTTTTTACCTCTCAAGAGGTTTTTCCACGTTATCTCACTATGTTCATTGATATGTGCTTTGCTATTAATGTTCATCTCTTGATTATATCATATGCTATTTAGTATACATTGCATATTGATTTCAAAACTTATCATGGTACCATAGCTAGTAGGGTGGATTTGATTGAGCAAGCATATTGACAAATTCCTTGTATTAATTTAAAAGGATATTCAAAGACTTTTCAAGCCTGGGATGCCATTATCACATGATGTATGGCCCTATAAGGCATATGAAAGTTTGAAAATCTTAGAATATTCATTCAATGATCTTTCTTAATCTCTCAAATCTTTATTAAAGCATCATTGGATCTTGTTGAGAAACTAGATAGCAAACATAGATCAAAATTTGGACTCAAATATTACTTAGGATGTCATTAATACTATTTTACAACCTCCTACCTGGAGAATTTTTTAAAAAAATCTTTCCAAATCTTCTGAGGCTCTCCTTTGGCATTGAATATTGGCTATTTAATCAATCTTAGAGATAAAACTTAATTCCAGGCATCTTGAAGCATGAGAGGCTCCAATGGATTTTTTTTCAAGCTTCCCAAGGCACCACAGTATGGCCTAGTGGGGTGAAAATTTTGTTCTATGCATCAAAAATTTATTTTTGAAGTCTATTATGTTTTCTGGCAAGCTTTTAGGAAGGTTGGGAGAGGTTGGTGATTTTTGGTGGCTTATATAGTTTACTGTGCATCCCCAAACTTTCCTCTGAGTGCCATTCTTCTCCCAAAGCAAATTATATGTAAGCTTTTATTTTCATACAATTATGTGAAATATTTTAAAAATAACTTATTTATTATAAATAAATATTACATGCAACATTAAAATGGATCCACCTTCTAATTTAGTTTTTAATCCAAAAAGTTGGAAATTATAATATTGATTTACTTTTCAAATTACATGCATTTTTTTTTCCATTTTAAAAAATTAGATATAAAAAGGTATAAATGTAAATTTATGCATCCATACTTCCATCTAGTCTCCTAGAATGGTTGGTGGCTTTTATTTTGATAAAACCTTATAAGGAAGAGGTCTAGTGTTCAAAACCCACTAGATTTTTCCTTTTTTGGTCAAGCAAAATTAATATTTTTTGTTAATTAGAAATTTTTTCTGGTTGGCGTGCAGAGTAACTCAGGGGCAAAACCCTAGTGTAACTTCAACCTTTGTTTTTTTTACATTTAAACTAGTGAATATTTTGTCGACCATAGTCATGTAACTAGTCACTTTATAGGTTTTGGCACATTCTAGATGCATTTATGTGGTCCATTTTTTATTTTGAAAGATCCTATTAAAAATTTTAAAACTTTTTAATAACAATATTTAGATAGTTATTCTATGTGTGACACTTGTGACACCTAATCTAGTACAAATTCTTATAATTTATTGCATTGTTTTGCATCTATTTGGACAATTATTTATTATTTACACTAAAAATTTAATCTATTTTATAAATAGAGTATAAAATCAAATTAAAAATGGGTTCAATTTTAAATCTTTATCTAGTGTTATACTGTCATTCTTGAAGGGAAGCAATGGCTTCGCCTAGCTTTGTATTTGATAAATCTTAAATGCTTAATGGATCAAACTATAATATATGAAAAATTCACATTAAATCAAAATTTATGACTTGAAAGATATGGAACATTGTCATCGAGACTATAAAATCTCTATCAAAATGACATGTTACACCTGAGATTTCAAATGTATTTCAATAGAAGTAATAGGAAGCAATGTCAATTACCTTGGAGAGTGTTAATGATGAATTCCTACTCCATATTGACAATCAAGAGTATTTTAGTGATGATTGGAAACTCCTTGAGTCTATGGATGAGGACACCTGTCCCTCTAAGATTATTAAGTTGATCCTCGAATTACTTACTACACCTATGCAAGGTGATAAAAAAGTTGTTAACATTATTACTAAGATTAAGAGCATTAAAGTTCAGTTAGATGCATTCAAATATAATAAATTTCAAGATCAATTGTTATATTTCATTATTCATTTTAATATTCATGAAAATTTTCATAATTTTATCTCAATTTTGAATTCAAAGTACCAATCATAGCAATATATCTATGAACTCACTTCCTTATCAGTCTTCTGATTCAAGAAGAGCAAATGGTGTCTAATTTTGATTCTAAAAAGAAAACCACTCATACACTTCTTACTCTCAACCCTCTTTATGAGAAAAATGAAAACCATAAATCTAACCCTATTTCTGCTAATAGAAAAAATGAGAACAAAAAATTTAAATATAAGAATCATAAACCTATGTTTAATAGGAATTGTAATATGTGTGGTAAATTTGGTCATAGAAAGGAAAATTATTATAAAAAAAAGAAAAAAATAAAAATAAAACCCCTAAAAATAACAAAGAATAAATCTAATCAAAACAATAGTAAGAATCAAAATCATAATTAAAATAACAATCAAGAATAAAATTCTAATGTTACTATTTTATATGCTGCCTTATTTTATTTTAATGAGAATGGATGGATCTTAGATAGCATTGCATCACACCATATGAATTGATTATTTCATATTTCATATTATACTGGAGATATTTTTGAAAATATGTATTTAGGAGATAATTCAATTTTAGAAGCAACTAAACAATAAAAGGAAAAATTTACAAATATTGTTTTTAATTATGTTTTCTATGTACCTAAACTTAAGAAAAAAATTGTTATCTTGTTCTCAAATTATGAATGATAATCTCACTATAAATTTACTTAAAGATAATTGGTCTATTAGAAATCAATCTAGTTCTCTGATTATTGAAGGCATTTAAAAAAATAGTATATACAATTTTTTGCTTCTTCTACATGTGTTTCATTGCATATTAAGAATAAATCTCAATTATGACATGAAATATTAGGACATGTTAATTTTATAAATTTACATAATATTTTTTCTCATAATATTTTTGTTGGTCTTCCTTCGATCTCCTCTCATTATGAAACTTGTGAAGGTTACTTATGTGGTAAGCACCATACTAATCCCTTTTGCAAGAATCATGATGCAAATTCTTCACACCTTTTAAGAGTTAATTCATAGTGATGTTGTATGACTTCTTGAAATTTTATCTCTTAATGGTTATTTATATGTTGTTACTTTTATTGATGATCATACTAGAATGATTTGGTCATATTTCATTAAAAATAAATCTAAAGTGTTATTTAAATTCAAATAATTTAAAGTTATTGTTGAAAATGCTTCTAATTTTTATATTAAAAGATTAAGATTAGATAATGGTGGTGAATATATTAGTAAACAATTTGATTCTTTTTGCATTAATTGTGGTATTCAAAGGGAACTAGAAACTCCCTATTCCCCTTAGTAAAATGGTATTGGCGAAAAGGAAAATCACAACATTATTAAAATGGTTAGAATAATGTTACATTCTATAAAAGATTCTAAGTATTTACGCGCTGAAGTCATGAATACTACTGTGCATATTCTGGATAGAGTCCTTATTAAAGCTTTTCATCTTTGTACCCCTTTAGAAATATGATCTAATAAGAAACCCAATATGGGTCATCTTAGGATCTTTGGTAGTCTTTCTTCCATATTTGTTCTTAAAGATAAAAGAAAGAAACTTGATCCTACCTCCTATTCATGCATATTTATAGGTTGTATACGTAAAATTAAAGGGTTAAGAGTGTATAATATGTCTAAAAGATAAATCATTGAGAATAGAAATGTTCTTATTCTTGAAAAACCTTTTTGTGGACCCTCTGTAGAACCTCCTTAATATTATTTTTTTGATGAACAAGGCTCTGCTATTTATCCTTGTGAAGCAACAAATTCTCTAGAGGAATTTGATCTATCTTTGGATAACATAGAGTCTGAGGAACACCTTGAATTTCATGTTTAATCTAAAAGACCTAAATGGGAAGAATCACTAATCTAGTCTTCTAGTCTTAATAATCTTAATAAATTAATTAAAATTCAACATTCTTATTATGCTTTAATGACTATATATGAATGTGAACCTCAATGTTTTGAGAAATCCATTCAAGATGATAGATGGAAAGTTTGTATGCAAGTTGACTATAGTGACTCAATTAAAAATTAGAGTTAGGATCTTGTTTCACCTCCAGATAAAAGGCATGATATTGGTTATAGGTGGATTTATTAAATCAAATATAATTCAACTGATAAATTTAACAAATTTAAAGCAAGATTATTCTCTCATGGATTTACTCAAAAACCCGAGATTGACTATGTTGAAACCTTTGCTCCTGTAGAAAAAATGAGTACTGTTAGATTACTCATTGCTCTTGTAACTCAAAATAGTTGGATTATACACCAAATGGATGTCAAAAATGCATTTATGAATGGTTGTTTATAATAAAAAATTGTTATGACTTAGCCAAATGGTTTCACTAACCCTAATAAAGAATAACATGTTTGTAAGTTGAAAAAAATATTTGTGTGATTTAAAATAATCTCCTTAAGCTTGGTATTCTAAAATTACTAGTTATTTTAAAGAATTTGAGTTTTCTAACTGTTATTGAGATAATGATCTCTTTGATAAAATTAAAAATGGTCATTTAATATTGAATCTATTATATGTTGATGATCTTTTGATTACTAGTGGTCTAATTAGTTTATTTCATAAATGTATAGATAAACTAAGTAAAATGTTTGAAATGAATATCTAGGCATTCTATATCATTTTTTTTTAAAATGATTTTATTTTAAGATAAAAATTTAACTGTTGTATCACAATATCAATATGCACATAATCTTATTGTAAAGTTTAATATGTTTGATTTTAAGCCTTCATCTACTCCTATTGAAGTTGGTGTTAAGATTGATCCAAAACCTACATGTGAAAAATATAACCCTACTTTGTATAGACAACTTGTTGGTACTTTGATTTATCTAACCATTATTAGGTTAAATGTGTACTTTATTATAGCAAATGAACTATTAATTTTGGTTTGTTTTATTCTTCCATTGATAATACTAAATTATATGGTTGTTGTGATGTTGACCATGTTGGTGATACTATAGATTACAAATATACTTTTGAATATGTGTTTAAATTTGGTGCAGGTGCTATCACATGGACCATCAAAAAGTAGACCACTGTCTCTATCTCTTCTACTAAAGCAAAGTACAAAAATATTATGAAAGTTGATAAAGAAGCCATGTGACTATGAAGGTTGTTTGGATAACTTAATTTGGATATTTATTATAATACCACCCTTGGTTATGATAACCAAAGTTATATCGCTCTAGCAAAAAATCTAGTGTAACACCAAAAAATTAAATATATTGAGGTTCATGTGCATTTTATCTGAGATAAAGTCCTCAATAGTGATATTGATTTGTAATTTTGTCCTTTGGATGAACATGTGGTAGATACCTTGACAAAACCACTTTGTGCTACCAAGTTTTGTGAGTTTCATGAAATATAGGCCTCTCAGAGTTTGTAACTGAGAGGGAGTGTGCATGATAATGACACTTCCTTAAGGCCATGATTTATTTCTTCTCGATACTTATTCTCATTATAAAACATTATAATATATCACATTATGTGATTTTAGTAAACTTCATGTGGATTTTTTAATTATGGTCTTAATACACAAAAACATACTTTGTAATGAAGGTTCTTATGTTAAAAAAGACTCCAAATATGCTTGGTGATTATTTATGAGAAACTATGAGATGTAGTTTCATGATCATACTAGCTGAAACTTACTTTTATAAGTTTATAGATTATAATTCTTTTTGTTTCAAAAATTGATGTTTGGCATGACGGAGGTTTTTAAATCCTTCAAATTTTTACATAGTATATTTTTTTTATTAATGTGACTATGGCATGTATCCCTACTTAACATTAATGAGAAGTGTTGGAACATTTAATGTCTATGTGGATACCATGATTTGGCCCTTAACACTTTACATGGTAAAATAATAATTTTATTATTATTATATTTTAGTACAAGTTAGGACCTCGTGTAAATACTTTTAACATTTTGGCATCACAAGCTAAAATGCCAACCCTTATCATTTTAAGCTTTAATGACCATGGACTTAGCTTGATTTTATATGACAAATAGTTCCTTTGTTTAAGATAAAGATGACTTGCACAAGCTTTGAAGAGCCAGACCATCATTAAGACATCATGTAGAAATAGACTAGTCAATGCGATTTTGTATTTTATAAGTATGCTCAAGACACCTCCAAGGGTCAAAAGATTAAATGTAAATGTTGAACTTAGTGCCAAGATCATCCCCTATAATTTTCATGTCTTAATGAGGTCTCTATCTTGAGATATAAATCTTTAGAGTTGAACAAGCAGATAGTGATGATCGCACAAATGCCAATGACAATCATGCGAATGTCAAAATTAAGCCATGACAAATAGTTATTTGATTTAAAATAGAGGAAGATCCAATGGTTATAATTCTATCATACATCAAGATCCAATGGTGAGTGGCAACCTAACAAGGTCAACAAGACCAAGAAGAGCTAACGACACGTGTTCAATCATACTAAGGAGATCGGTGCAAGTGAGGTTGGAAAAGTCAAGGAGATCTAATCAAACATAAAGCCACCACATGGAAAAATCATAGAGGTAGATGAATATGATAGAAAAAACATGGAGGAATGGGGAGAGGACATGTGTTCAGGTCAACATTAGTCATACATTTTTAACAAGCAATAGTAGGGCAAGGAAAATCCACATGGGCAGAGACATAGGATCAAAGGATTTCACCACTCGAGCATGTAAATATAGAAAACTGAGATCTAGATGCTATCCAAGTGGATCTAAGAGTAATATTTCAAACTTGAGGTCACCATTAAAGCTTAGTCAAGCTCCTGATTCAAGGGTTTACAATCTATCGACCCCATTTTCTAGAGATGAAGGGTCATTTCATGGCTGTGTTTGTTGCTATTTAAAATGGGTCCATGTGTGTAATGATACCTTGGTTTCTATGATGAACAGAGGTAAAATAGGTCAATTTAGACCTAACATAAATAAAAATAAGCTGCTAGCTATTCAAATGATATAAATGCATCCAGGTAGTGATAACGAATATATGAAAACTGATATTTTAGATTGGTTTTCATCTATAATGGATCAATATTCAGGGTTTGAAGTAGAGAACATACCAAGGCATAAATGTGATAGTCAGATCAACTACCTAAAGCACACATAATCAAAGCTTATTCTGGTTTATAGATATGAAGATTTTATCCTTACAGTAAATAGCATTGATGTAGAAGAGTGATGCACTGACCTTAGACTCAATGCTCACTTGCCCTCAATTAAATACCTGTGTCACTTTTATTTCTTGTGTGAAGACTCTGATTCGATCTTCCCTAGGCTACTTGATAATTCCTAGGATACAAGAATGATATTTTTAACTTCATTCATAACAGATCGCATATCTTCATTGTATAACTTCTACAAAGTACATATTTGGGAGGATGGTGCGAGAGGAGAATCACAAAAGCAAACCAACATTTTTAAGCCTTTAGAACTGGGAGCTGGACATATTATAAAATGATGCGCTATAACTTCTTCAATCTACAGATAGGTCTTAATTACAATATTGACAAAATATTTTCTCTTATGTCACCTTTACAAGAGACAGCTCCAAAGTTACTGATTTGATGCTGAAGGCATGATCTTATTGTTATCAAAAAACACCACCATCACTTGTGCTCTCCGAGCTCAACCTTTTGTTGACTCAGGTTATGGGTGTGTGAATTTCAAGTTTCCTTGAAATATCCTTGCCAAAAAGCCCAGCAATGCCTGCCACTAGAACATTCTGCTTAACAATAGATTCACCAACCAATACAACTCCTACTCCTACTTTTTGCATGAAAGTGATGTCATCAGGAGTGAACAATCCCGATTCTCCAATAACTTATCGATGACCCTGCAGGCCGAATAGGTGCTAATTCTATATGATCAAGATTGTGATTATTAATTCCAATAAGCTCTACTCCATTAACTCCCAATATATGATCAAGTTCCTTTGTGCTGTGAACCTCAACCAAAGCTGCCATGCCCAGAGATTTGCAAATGGAAATCATGAGCATTATATCTTGATCTGGTAGGATAGAAGCAATCAAAAGAATAGCATCTACATCTTTCAGTCGAGCATAGTATAGCTGGTATTCATCAACAATGAACTCATTGCACAACAGAGGGCACTATATTCCAGCAAGTCGAATGGCCTGCAAATTTTCAAAGCTTCCCTAAAAGTATTTGGAATCTGTTAAGACACTAAGGCATGTTGCTCCTCCCTTTTCATAAGCTTGAGCTATTTTAACTGGATCAAAGTTAGGCTGGATTATTCCTCTACTAGGTGAGGCCTTCTTCACTTCGGCTATTAGAGTTGGTAAACCAGTTTTTGTTGCACGGGCTCTCAATGCACCAATAAAATCTTTGGGAGGGGATGCATACGATAGAGCTTCTTTCACACCACCTTCGCTTTTCTTCCAATCCTTACTTCCCTCTTATCCTCCTCTACAATCCTTGCTGTTGCTTCTTCTTTCACCATTCTTGTATGAAACTTGGCCTCTTTCTTTCTTAATTTTTTTTTCCTACCTTCTCCTCTTCTCTACGTCCCCCCTATCCTCTTGAATGAATTTTCTTTTTTTTTTAAAGAACCTCCTCTCTAACCTCTACGCCCAACTTGGATTAAGGCAAAACAAATACAGTTTTTAATTATCAACAATATACCCAGGTTGAAATATTTTTAACCACTCCTTTATTTCCTCAACAACCCCAACAATTTTTTTTTTACCTTTTTTTTTTTACAATTACTCCTTAGTAACAGCATATTAGAGGGAAAATACAATAAATTCAATTTGAATTCAATCATCCCAACCTAACCACATCTTGCCAAGAAAATGAATGTAGATGCTCCTGCATCATACTCTCCCTCTAGAAACAATTTGAACCTTAGTTCAAATGAACTACTTCCTTCATGCATTAGTCTTCATTATATGCCTGGACCCCAAGGTCTTGTTGCCAATACCAATGCTTGTCTTTGTTTGGAATAGTCTTTGTCCTTCATTTTGCTTTTCTTCCTGTTCTGATATGTTCTTCTCCTCATCTCCTTTTCAGCTGCCATCTCCCGCTTCCATGTTTCTTCATCTTTATACATGTCTTCTAGATCTTCTTGTTGTTCTTCTTGTTTCAAAAATTTGTCCATTGAACTATGGAATTCATTCATCTCCACAACTTTAATACCTACATACAAAACATTCAAAGCCACCTTAGAATCAAAATCTTTAGGCCATGAAGCCTCTTGGCTATCTTCACATTCTTGCTCCTTGATTAAAACTGTCCTTGCCTCTTGGGTTCACTCTTTTATTGCTTCACTCTTACCAATGGTGTCTTCACCATGGCTTGTACCTGTATGTAGCTCTCTTGAAGAACTAAAGAGCTCTTCCAACATTCTCATTTCTTCCTTTAGTGAGCTTTCATCTATCTCACCATTCTCTTCATCAAACTTGGGCTTATCAACTTGAAAGATTGCTTGTCCTTTACTAGCGTTACTCTTCATCTCATCCTTTCTTGAGCTATCTTCATACAAACCAACTTCTTCAATATACTCATCAAATACAATTGCAGTATCCTTACCTTGTGTCTCCTTACTCTCTTCAATCTTTGCTTGAAGCCATCTTGTTTGTTCTTTGTTTTCAATGAGGCATTGCTTTGCTGCATACTCTCCCCTTTTCTCATCATCCATCCATTTGGAACTTTCTCCTTGCTGAATATTAGTTTTCATAGACATTTTACATTCCTCACTTTCCATAAAAAGATCATTAAATGATTCAAAAACATCATCATAAACCATTTGTTTACCTTTTACCTCTTTGGTATACCTCTTAAGCGTCATGTCTTCATGGAATGCCTCTTCCATACTCACCATTTCACCTTCATTCTCTTGGTTGCTGGAATCACCTTCAATCCTCTTCCATTGACTTCTTGGTGTTGTTGTCTCAACACTCATATCTTCTTCACTTTTTGCCTTCTTAGGTACCCATACTTGTTTCTTTCTCTTATCAATTGACTTCATAAGCCATTTAGGCATCCTATAACGATGCTCTTGTGACACTACTAAAAAACCAACTTTGTTTGTCCTTTTATTTTCTTGCACATATACATTCATATTAGGAATATGAGAAAAATCAATCTTATAAGGTAAACTTGCCTGCTTGCTTACTTGTTGCTTGCTTGTGTGCTTCACCATCCACTTAGGCATTATGTATCCATGATTGACTGCTTTATGTGAGGACTTCATCTTCCTCTTGCCTCTTCTAACCTGTGTATTAACATCTTCATGCTCACAATAACAATCAAAATCAGGTCTTAACACTTCATTTACCTCTTTGATAGCTTGATCCATGGAACAATCTTTCTCTTCCTTTGTGCTTTGTATTTGCTTCTTCCACCATTTAGGAATCACATATCCATGGTTAATTGGAAACTTCACCTTTCCATTTGCTTCTCTAACATGCATATCAACAATTTCATGCTTATAAGAAAAATCAATTTTTGAATTCACCTTTACCTCCTTAATGGGCTGCTCCATTAGTTCTTTGTCTTGCATAGCTTCTTGATTATTTGTACTTTATTCTTCCTTTATGCTTGGCTGTTCTCTTTCCTCTTCTTGAATTTCAATGGCATCATGGAAGTCATCTTCATCTTCCATCTCTTCTCTTGCTTGTATGGAGTCCTCAACACCTTCCTCATGCATTAACCAATGCATCTCTTCTTCCTTATCAACAACAGCAAACTTTTTCTTTTCTCTTACACATTCACTTGTGTACTTGGTGTCTTCTCTTGCACCAATCTCTTCATTCTTCAAGGCCTTTATTTTGACCTTCACAAGGCTGCTCATACCTGCAATTACCCATGCAAAGACAACATTAGATATAAAAACAAGAGACCACAAGGTCCCTATGAGTGCTCTCTTCATTAACACTCTCATCTTCTCAAGTGTTCTTCCTGACACTTTATCTTTTCTTTCTTCTCTTCTCTTGTTCTCCATAATGAGAACCTTCTTCTCCACCTCTTCCTCTTTTTGTTGCTCACTTGGCAACCTTCTTATCTTCTTCAAGCCTCTATGGGCTTCTCTCTTCTTGGCAATCTCATTTTGCCTTCTTCTCCTCTTCATTAGGAGATCTATTGGCCACTTTAACCTCTTCCTCATTGGCCATACCCATGCTTTCCTATTTAACTGCATCCAAGACTCATATTCATTTTTAATCTTAGCTAACTCTCTTTTTAAACTATCAATCTCTTTATCAATTTCAATACTGGTCATACCTTTGATGCTTGCTTTCTTCTTGGTGCCCTCATGTACCTTGCTACTCTGCTATTTTCTCAGCAATATTTCCATTTCTGAGACCTTCACCCAAGTATTTTCCACCTTGGTCTTTTGATCCCTATAGGTCCACTTGTCTCACCCAAGCCTTTCTCCTTGACTAGTCTTTTGACAATCTCCTTGATCTCACCTAGGCCTTTTGCATCCTAGTCTTTTGATCCTACTTAATGGACTTCACACTGAGTCAATGGTCTGCAATATGACACTACTTTTACCAAATATCAATAATTTCTCAAATCCAAGCTTACCTTGCTTTGGATCTTTCTCTTGAGCATTCACTATGCTCTTCTTCTAGAGTTTCTATTGGCTCTTCACTAAGCCTTCCTTGGCTTCTTCTCCTCTTAAGCCTCAATGGCTTGACTGCCTTGAACCTACAACTTCTTCACTACAACAAAAATTACTCTTTAAAGAGCTTGAAAACAACTTGTCAATAATTTTTTTGTTACCTTCTTCATTTGCTTCAATCACTGTCTCTGCAAAAACTGATTAGAAGAGTACAAAATTTTCCTTTTTCCAGGAGCTTACTAGCTCTGATACCAAAATGATGCACTGACCTTAGACTCAATGCTCACTTTCCCTCAATTAAATACCTGTGTCACTTTTATTTCCTATGTGAAGACTCTGATTCAATCTTCCCTAGGCTACTTGATAATTCCCGGGATACAAGAATGATATTTTTAACTTCATTCATAACAGATCGCATATCTTCATTGTATAACTTCTACAAAGTACATATTTTGGAGGATGGTGCAAGAGGAGAATCATAAAAGCAAACCAACATTTTTAAGCCTTTAGAACCGGGAGCTGGACATATTATAAAATGATGTGCTACAACTTCTTCAATCTGCAAACAAGGCTTAATTACAATATTAAATAAATATTTTCTCTTATGTCACCTTTACAAGAGACAGCTCCAAAGTTACTGATTTGATGTTGAAAGCATGATCTTATTGTTATAAAAAAACACCACCATTGCTTGTGCTCTCCGAGCTCAACCTTTTGTTGACTCAGGTTGTGGGTGTGTGAATTTCAAGTTTCCTTGAAATATCCTTGCCAAAAAGCCCAACGATGCCTGTCACTAGATCATTCTGTTTAACAATAGATTCACCAACCAATACAACTCCTACTCCTACTTTTTGCATGAAAGCGATGTCATCAGGAGTGAATAGTCCCGATTCTCCAATAACTTATCGATGACCGTGTAGGCCGAATAGGTGCTAATTCTATATGATCAAGATTGTGATTATTAATTCCAATAAGCTCTACTCCATTAACTCCCAATAAATGATTAAGTTCCTTTGTGCTGTGAACCTCAACCAAAGCTGCCATGCCCAGAGATTTGCAAATGGAAATCATGAGCATTATATCTTGATCTGGAAGGATAGAAGCAATCAAAAGAACAACATCTGCATCTTTCAGTCGAGCATAGTATAGCTGGTATTCATCAACAATGAACTCATTGCACAACAGAGGGCACTATATTCCAGCAAGTCGAATGGCCTGCAAATTTTCAAAGCTTCCCTGAAAGTATTTGGAATCTGTTAAGACACTAAGGCATGCTGCTCCTCCCTTTTCATAAGATTGAGCTATTTTAACTAGATCAAAGTTAGGCTGGATTATTCCTCTACTAGGTGAGGCCTTCTTCACTTTGGCTATTAGAGCTGGTAAACCAGTTTCTGTTGCACGGGCTTTCAATGCACCAATAAAATCTTTGGGAGGGGATGCATACGATAGAGATTCTTTCACACCACCTTCACTTTTCTTCCAATCCTTACTTCCCTCTTATCCTCCTCTGCAATCCTTGCTGCTGCTTCTTCTTTCACCATTCTTGTATGAAACTTGGCCTCTTTCCTTAATTTTTTCTGCCTTCTCCTCTTCTCTACATCCCCCCTGTCCTCCTGAATGAATTTTCTTTTCTTTTTTAAGAACCTCCTCTCTAACCTCTACGCCCAACTTGGCTTAAGGCAAAATAAATACAGTTTTTAATTATCAACAATATACATAGGTTGAAATATTTTCAACCACTCCTCCTTTATTTCCTCAACAGCCCCAACAATTATTTTTTTTACCTTTTTTTTTACAATTACTCCTTAGTAACAGCATATTAGAGGGAAAATACAATAAATTGAATTTGAATTCAATCATCCCAACGTAACCACATCTTGCCAAGAAAATGAATGTAGATGCTCCTGCATCAAGGAGCTTGACGAGGATTAGGTGGCCATTTGTGATTACGTGCAGAGGAAATATCAGGCTTCATGACCAAATAGTTACAGTGGCATTAATGAATTAAAGATCTTGAGGAAGTTACATGATCTTGGTCATTATGACCCCTTCTCTACTCTCTCACGTATGTTTTCCATCTCCCTCATCCCTTTCTACTATATATAGGCTTTTGAGTGTTATAAATGATCCCTCAGGGCTAGTATGACTAGATTCTACCAAAATTTGTATTCATGCACCTTTTGGATTAATGAGAAAGACATTTGCAGTTGTTTACGAATCTATTCTTAGTGTTCTATATTTTTTTATATGTAAAAGTGGTTTAATCTTCCCTTTGCGGTCCAAGTTCAACCTAAGTTCTAACAAGCTTTCCTTGCAGGACATCTAGTGTGTCATAATTTTGATGTCTCAGGCATATAGTTGATTGACAACTATAAGTGCCTTCAATTAGGATTTACCCTCATTTCCCTCCAACTTAAGTCAATTAAAATGACCTATATGTGAAGCACTTTTTCTTGGAAACCATTATAGGTACTATGTTAAGTCTATTCATAGTCCATTAGTGTGTCATGAGTTCAAGACTATGAGTGGATACAATGAATTCATAGTGCTTCACCACACTTAGAGTAGGTTATCGTTCATGCAACTCATTTTTTTTCATCCCAATATATTTAGGTCTTAGGTGAGCACTATAAAGAATAATCATAAGAGCTAGCCTCATTAAAAATCCTATAGGTTTGACCCAAGATTAGGTGATCCATAGCCTAGGGTCATTCCCATGTTGGACTAGGTATGAGCAAGAGGGCTTAAACACTCCCTTTCTCAGCTAGGGTGCAACCTAAGCCTCCAACAATTTTGGCACTCCTAGTGGGACAGCTTTTAAGTGCCTAAAATCATGCTCTAAAAGATATTAGAGGACATTTGGAAGATGAAGACATCAATAACATCATCTGCAGTCATCTTGGGTAAAGTGAAGCATCTTTGGAAGGTTTGCAATCAACCTCAAGCTCAAAGATACCATTGGTTTCTTGGTTTCAGAGATAAGAAGGTTTTTTGTCATTATTTTGATTTGATACATATTTTTCATAAGGACCCATGGCATCTTATGAGGTAGGTTTCTACCCTCCACCCCCATATCCACCTTACCATAGCCCATATGACCCATACACTGGTCCATATCCTACACACTACCAAGATAATCCACCATATTTTGAGCCTCCTCCACCTCCATGACAACCTCTTCATCCTCATAATTAGTCCTATTATCAACTTGATACCCCTTACAATCCACCTGCACCAAACACTGATTATCTACATTTAGAGATTGATAGATTAAGAAAAGAAATGGGCAAGTTGCAAGAGAGTCTTAGACAACAGAAAAGGGTTGAATTCCAAGCTATTATTCCTAAAAAAAAAAATCTTGCAAACCAACCATAGTAAACTAAATTGGTCACCCCATCTCCTTTTCTTTCCTCTTTGATCATAAGAGATTTCTTGGTCCATAATTGTTAAGTTAATGACAAGGCAAATCTTTCACTTATTCCTAAACTAGTGGCAAACAAATTGAATTTGAGGTATGAACCTATTTCTAAATTTTATTTTCAATGTAATGGGTCTCCCATGAAAGTATTTGGCATTGTTAAGAACCTACAACTTACCCTACATGCCTACCCCAAACTTTCAACTATGCAAGACCTTATTATAGCAGATTTGTTGCCTCATTTTGTCTTGGTTTTGGGTAATGAATTCATGACTAAGGTTTGAGGGTACTTGTTCAAATACTTGTCTCATATAGTGTGCAAACTTGAACATAGTATGGAGGTGAAAATCAAGTCTGAGTCACTCTCTAAGTTCCACATTATACCACCTTCTCTAATCACTCCAAAGGTAGACTGCCTTCACCTTCCTTCCTCAAGGAAATCTACTTATGTTCAATATCTTATACCTACCAAAGAGCCTAAAACAATACCCACATGGAAGCCTTCATGGTCCATGGATCCTAATTTCACCATGCCCACACTTGAAAAGGAGGATAAGGGAGGAAAAGTAAGTGTAAAATCTATTATTGGTCCTCCATTTGCTGTTACTCAAGTACTTGTTGCCCCTTTTCACATCCCTCCTCAATCCTAAGAGCTTCTTAAGAATCCATTAAATATCCCTAGTTGGAAGGATACCCTTGTAGGTATCAAGTAGCCTAATGATATATACTTCCCACTCACCGTATCCCCTCTTAAGAAAAAATCAAGTGCACAAAAATCAGAATTAGATCATTCAAGCATGGTGGTTAAACTATCAAAGTTGGTAAAGGAGAAGGCAGTCATTCAAGAGATAGGCATTGATACAGTTGAAAATGAGTGTCAGGAGCACCTAGGAAAGGATACTTCTAGTGTCTATGAAGAAGATATTCAAATTGGGACCCCTGTGCACTCCATTAGATCAGAAGGTAAGCATGAGCAGAGCTTGGATGATAAAAGGTAGCTACAATGTCATAATGATGGAGCTGAGGTAAATGAAACACAAGTTGATATTTTCATAAGAGACCAAGTACTTAGATGACAACATCCATGATGATGCTATTGATACTGAAGTCAAGAATACATTGGAAGACTAGTGGAAACACTTGTGTTTGGAATTCTTAAATGAAATGGAACAGTTTGGCAAGGTAGATTTGAGTAATGAAGTTGAATATTAGGCTAATGTTTCAAATGAAGAAAGCAATGCAAATTTAGAAGTACCAATTCAAGAAGAGATTTTGCTTGAGTGGACTGATGAATTATCACCTCTCTCTATTGATGAAGAGGATGAGCAAACTTTAGTTTATCAAGAACCTTATGATGACCATACCAAAATGAAAGAGGTGAGTAATGAACTTGGTGACTTGCAGATAGATGGTATAAGTTCAAATGAACCGCATGATCTATTCATTGACCAAGGTGAGATGTCCTTTTGGGAGGACTTAGAAGACTTCTACTTGAAGTTAGATACCTCACCTCTGCACTAGCCAAAACTTGAAAAGAAGGAACTTGTCAAGAATGCTTTGATAACTAGTCATCTTGAACCTAAAGAGCAGAACCAATTACAGCTCCTGACTAAAGAGGAGATGAGGTTAGTGATGCAAGATAGAAATATTTTAGAGTATGATTGGATTATTGACCTTCATACTCAACCCATGCACATAGAGATGAACACATATGGTCAATCTAATTTTCCAAGTGACCAAGAGAGTGCCAGCTGTAGATGGAGGTTGTCACACATTGGCCAAAGTTTATTTGCACACAAATCATCATATGACAGTGCCACATCAAATTATCATAATGATCATAGAACATTCCCATTTGATCCTGGGGGAATGAATTCAAGGTTGGGTCAGTTTTCCAGTAGTTAGTTTATTTATCTAGATAAGTTCTTTGTATAATTTTGTAGGTAGTGTCTTGTTTCAGATCTTTCCTTGTTTGTCCTTAGTTTTTAGGTGTGTTATTAGTGTTAGGTTTGTTTTCTTTCCTTGTTTGTGTGTGTCTTATTTCTGCTACAAATATCTGAAGTATTAAGAGTATAATTTAGTATAAAGAGTCATTATCTCATGTTTCTTTGTTGAGTCACCTTATTATGAAAGTGTCTGGGTTCCATGACTAGTAGGTCAGTCAAGCCATCAGAGTTACCATAAATGTTAACATTTTGGCCTCACAAGCCAAAATACCAACCCCTATCATTTGAAGCTTTGATTACCATGGATTTAACTTGCTTTTCTATGCCTCATTTTACCTTTGTTTAAGAGAAATATGACTTGCATAAGCTTTGAAGAGCCAGACCATCATTATGACATCACACAAAAATGGACAGGTCAACTCGATTATGCATTTTATAAGTATGCTCAGGACACCTCCTAGGATCAAAATATTACATGGAAATGTTTCTCTTAGTGCTAATATCATCCCATATAATTTTCATGTCTTCATGAGCTCTTTATCTCAAGATATAAATCTTTAAATTTGAACAAGTAAATAGTGATGGTCGCATGGCCATTAATGACAATCATGTGGATGTCAATGAAGGTCACACGGATGTTAAAATTAAGCCATGACAAATAGCCATTTGAGTTCAAATAGAGGCAGATCCAATGGTCAGTGTTCTATTATACATAAATATCTAATGGCAAGCGACAACCTGACATGGTCAGTAGGACCAGGAAGATCCAATGACACACATTCAATTGTACCGAGGAGATCAACGATTTGAGTGAGGTTGGAAAAGTCAAGGATCTCATATCAAATGCAAAGCCACCACATGGCACAAGAACAGAGGTAGATGAAGTTGATGATAGAACCATGGAAGAAATGAGGAGAGGATAGGTGTCTATAAATATGAGGATTTGACACACGATAAAGGTTTCCAAACAAAGTTGTTGTTGAAAGAGGTTTAGGCTGAGAGAGGGTAGCATTGTTAAAGTTTTAGTTGCAACAGAGAAGGCTATGAGACAACTATTATGTGGAGAAGCTCAGAGGATTAGAGGGAGGAGGAGGATAAAGTCCTAAGGGTTGAGCTTTATAGATTGAGAGAACTTTGAAGACTACAAGCAAGAAGGCCTAGGGCTATGGAGAAATTTGAAGAAGTTTACTTGCAGTCAAAACACTAAGAATTTGGAGGCCCCACACATTTTTTTATTTAGTGTAGGTACTTTAGTCAAGAAGGATGCAAATTTTTGGCTCCCACCCTTGGGAGATCACATGAAAACTAAGAACCTACAAGCAGTAGGGTGGAAATTGAGAAGACTGTTGACTGAGAGGAATAGTCATGTAGGAGATGACTCAGGAATGAGTCAGTGCCCTCCATCAAGCACATATGGGTAGAGGGTGGGAAGCACATGAGAAGACGCAGGAATATTAGGGAAGACCTGTGCATGAAGAGGACCTAAAAAGGAAGAGAAAGTGATTGGAGAATAACTAGCATAGTATTGTGTTGATAAAAATTGGTAACATCGTGTGCCAAGAGAATGTGTGGTGGAATTGTTCATCTAGAGGATGGCAGGACTTCAAGGAGAAAACCACATAGTGAGGCAGAAAGAGGAAACATCAAGTCTTTGCACTATCACCATTGGTAGTGTTTGCCTAGACTCATAGGAAGGTGAGAGGAAGTCACCAGAGCGCCTGCTTTGGGGGGGTTGCCTTGGGTCCTACTGAGAAGTCCATAGAGCTAGCTTTGGGAAGAGGACCAACGACATCAAGGAGGCATGGCATACAGACACCCACATATGGTTCTTCTATATTCTTGGTTTCAATGGTCGTATTCTTTGTTCCAATTACAAAAATTAACTAAAATATTTATCATTAGTCTTTAAGTATCATTAAAATTTTGTATAATCAACTTTGATCTTTATTAATTTTGGATATACATTTCTACTATTAAATTTTGATAATATCGATCAATCTTACAATATTTAAAATACACTACTAAACTTTACATAATTACTCTTATCTAATTTTAAAATTAATAAGATAAACTTCAGTATCATATTATTAAACTAAAATAAATAAATGAAAAAGTAACTTAAAAAGAAAAAAAAAAAATTCATAATGTAAACGGTTATATGGTTTTTCTAAAATTCATGGAAAGACAATAGAAATACAAGTCTTTTGCCGTATTAAATTTAACTTGACTTAGTAATGTCCCCAACCCACGGCACGTCACATCACTGCAAAAATGAATGAAATGGCGGGCAAAGAAATGAAAGCAGTCATCGTCTTTCTTCGTACAATTATAACCCACATCAATATTGACTTGTCTGGACAGGAAGCTTCCCATTTGTACCATGGCTGATCAAGTTAAATAGACCAAATCTTTCAAATTTGTGATTATTCATAATAAAATAGTTTGAAACTTTAATAAAAATGGTTGGAACCCAAAATTTAATGGTTTTAATATGGTTAAAATAAATGACCATTTTATATGGTCGTAATTTTTTTTTAAATTTTGTTTAAGAAATAAAATATGTTGTCTACTCATTCAATTTAATTTATTATTTCAATTTATTTTTGATATATTTAATTTTAAGATTGATTCGTCCACATTTGATTTAGAGTACTTACGAAAATTCCACTCCCTATACCTCCATTTTATCAAATTGTTAATTTTATGTACTTCGTTATAAATAACAAAATCCATGTTTAATTCATGTTTTGTAATTTTCCATGCGAGCTGAAATGTAAATATGAATAATATTATATTAAGGTCAATACCCATGTCCTGTGACTATGATTGACTCAGCATCTCACCGATATCCTGCCGTGCCTCCCACGCCACAAATTATGTTACATATACTTCGCTTGCTGCATCGTAACTACCATTGTTAATTCCTGCCATGGCTCCTCGTAACCTCTGTCTTTTCATTATTGTTGCCCTCTTTCTTATCTTCTTCACCAAGCCAAGCCACGTATCATCCAACAGATGTCTTCCCCACGAATCCCAAGCTCTTCTTTCCTTCAAAGCAGCCTTAAATGGTTCTACGGGCGATCTCACTTCGTGGAGGAATGGCAGTGATTGTTGCACTTGGGATTATATATCCTGCGATAGTCACACCAACCGTGTTGTCTCTATTGAGATATCCACCTATGAATTTGCAGGTGTGATATCCGACAGCTTGTGCAACCTTACTTTTCTCACAAACTTGGGCTTTGGTGGAGTAAAAGGTACGACCAATCTTCCTCCCTGTCTGGGAAATCTTTCTCATCTTCAATCTCTGAATATGTTTGACAGTGGATTGAGTGGGATAATTCCCACTTTCATTTGTGGACTCACCAGCCTTGCTATACTTGACCTCAGTTACAATAAACTCAATGGAAGCATACCTTCCTGTTTGGCTAATCTTTCTTCTCTCACGTCTCTTGACCTTTCCCAAAACCAGTTAAGTGGAAGCATACCGGCTCTTCTAGGGAGTCTATATTCCCTACAGAAACTAGATCTTAATACCAATAAGCTGACTGACAACATTCCTGCTTCCTTGGGAAATCTCTCTAGGCTCAGTTATCTGGATCTCTCTGTTAACCAACTATATGGGACTATTCCGTCCTCATTTGTCCAGCTTTCCTCCCTTGATCGCTTCTATGCTGATGGCAATGCTTTCAATGAAAGCATTTCTTCTCCACCATTTCCATCTTCTATACGAGAGCTGTCTTTTTCGTTAAACCACCATCAGTCAATTTCAGATACTTTATTTCAAAACCTTACAAACTTATGGGAATTGTCTCTCTCTAATTGTATACTAAATATTAGCACAAGTTGGATTCCATCCTTCCAGTTATTGGGATTAAAATTAGTATCCTGTCAAATTGATGACCAGATTCCACCCTGGATTTCAACACAAATTTTCTTGGACACATTGGCACTAGTTAACAACAGTCTTTATGGAGAAATTCCCTCTTGGTTGTGGCATACCAGTCTTGAGTTGGAAAGTGTAAATCTTTCAGATAATTATCTGCAAGGTAGCATGCCATCAATATGGCCTCGCCGTCTAGAAGGATTGCTTGACTTGTCTAGAAATTTATTGAGTGGGCACTTGCCATCAATATGGCCTCCCAATCTAGAATATTTGCTGCTGAATGACAATTTGTTCAGTGGCAACATTCCTCCAAGCTTGGGCAGTTTATCTAGACTCTGGCTATTAAATCTTGCAAACAACAATTTAACCGGAATCATCCCTGCCAGTTTGTCCAATTGCTCTTCTGTTCTAGTCTTAAATCTGGCAAATAATAATTTGGAAGGAAGCTTACCGCATGAGTTCAGTAAGCTAAGCAATCTGCATTCATTAGTCGTTCATAGTAATACGCTGACAGGAGCATTTCCTCCCTCAATAGCAAATTGTTCAAATTTGCAGGTTCTTGATATTGGGCATAACCTATTTGAAGGTGTTATACCAACGTCAGTTGGAAATATTTCACAGCTAAGAGTGTTGGTGATGAAGGCTAACAATTTTACAGGCAATATCCCTCCAGAGATTGGTCAACTAATGGATCTACAGATCTTGGTGCTTTCCTCCAATCATATCTCAGGTTTCATTCCACACACTATTCTAGGTTTGCAAGCAATGGCCTTAGAAAGCCAAGCTGGTTTTGTGCTATCTGGGGTTTCAGTGAAAGGAACACCATATCAAGATGGATTGTTTATGACTGCGAAAGGCATAGATTTGCAGTACACATATATTCTTTCTACGCTGACATCCATAGATCTCTCAAACAACGAACTAGAGGGAGAAGTTCCTAATGATTTTGGAAATTTGAAGGGATTGAGGCTTCTCAATCTCTCAATGAACAATTTCAATGGGACTATTCCAAATAGTTTGGGAAAAATGAGTCAGCTGGATTCATTAGACCTTTCTACAAATAAATTTTCAGGAAACATCCCAGCTGAGCTTGAATCTCTAAACTATTTGGGTTCCCTAAATTTATCGAAGAACAACCTTTCAGGTAGCATACCACAAGGACGGCATATAACTGGCACATTTGGAGAATCCTCTTACTCAGGAAATCCAAATTTATGGGGATGTCCCCTACCAAAGAAGTGTTCTCGGCCACAATTTGCTCCTCCTCCTGCTGTTGTTTCAATCAACAACGAAAAGAATAGCACAGACTATCCATGGTATGAGATAGCAGTGGGATTGTCATATGGAGCAGGTTTCGGAGTCACAATAGCATTGATTGTAATAAAAATGAGTTGGAAATACAAATACTTTGAGAAAGTTGATACTATTCTCAAGTTTTTGTTTCCGTGGCTCAAGAATTGGACGTTATAAAGGCATTCATTTACAATTCAAATGTTAGAGGTAAACTTCAGAGTTTCTTATTCTTTTCAGTGTTTAGCATAGTTTAATGTATTATCTTAAATTTTATTCTCAATTTCGGTTCCTTCTATCTATTTTAGATTTTTTCCAATATTTTTTAATTCTCTATTAAAATGCTTTGCTTTTTATTATAATTTAATTTTGTGGATAGGGATCTTTCTTTGTACAAGATGGCTTTTAGCATTGCTTCTTTGTTAAAGCTATATTAATGTTTGGTGGCCTCAATTTCGTTATATTATTTTATAGTTTAATTGTTTGTGTTATATAAGGAATATTACAGACAATAAATCTTTATTAGATGTAATTTTGGAAATTCTCTGACATATTGTAATGAAAAACTTCTTAGTCTTGCTCATTGGTCCTAAGAATATTGTAGTCATGATTTTTAGAGGGCCTTCCCTACAGTGGAAATCTCACGTGTTTCTATGAAAAAAACTTTGTAATTTTAGCCATGTTGTCAAGGCATGTTTGATAAATGAAATTTCATAATAATTTGCGAAGGCACTTCATGTACCAATAGCTTTGGTAATTTACAAGTAAACATTAAGGTGGAGATAATATATAAAATGACAAATTTTGTTCTTTGAAAAGTGTGAAATATTTTTCTTCATTCAACAAACAAAGAGCTCTCAAAATTTTCAACTTCTCAATGTTGTACATTTATAAATTCACATAGCTTCAAACTTGTCATTGTTATCAATGGATTTTCCTCTAAACTAAAGTTAATGGTTAGAATTTCTTATATATATATATATATATATATATATATATATATATATATATATATATATATATATATATATATATATATATATATGATGTTTCATTCAACATGCTCTTGAGAGTAGGAGTAAACACACCTCCCAAACCATCCTTAATCAATTGCTTTGTCAAATTCAAATGATAAAAACTTGGAGGATTTCAATGTTAAAATGGATAATCTAGTTAAGGTAATAATAATTCTAGGGATTGGGGGGGACAATAATTTTGATTCTATGTTTAATCTACTCATTCATCTCATCTTGGCTGCACCTTGTTCTACCTTTGTTTCTATTTTTTTATAGGTGAAATAGCCTTTTTTCTAGACAAAGGGTATGATTTTGTGGGATTTGATTAATTTTGAGTTGTTTAATATGCTCCTTCTCAAGCGAATTGTTAAAAAAAACTAGTTTCATAAGGCATAAATGCTTCTCAAGACAATTTTATGGGGGATGTTCTTGGCATCTACATGCCCATTAGTCAGAACAACCAAGTGGAGATTAGAGTAGTGGATCTAACATGAATTTTAGGGGATTTCCTTCCTCTAAGCACCTCTCTCAAGAAATTTTATGGATTTATATCTTGAAGGCTCCCTTGTTGTTCATTAGTGTGTGTTTTGGTTGTTGACCCTAAAAAATAGGCTACGTCCCAAAGACTAATGCATACAAGCACACACCAAGCAAACACATATCAATACCAATAGCTAAAGATTGGAGCATGCAATCCAAACCCATAACATGCATGTGCACCCAACATGGATTATTGGCATGATAGGCACAAACTTTCAAAAACCATGTCAATGTGAGTTGAATGAAATAACAATAGGATCCAAAAATACAACATAGACCCAGATACTACAATAAAGATTGTTTTGATTTTTTCCAATATTTTTTAATTCACTAATGAAATGTTTTGCTTCTTATTATAACTTAACTTTGTGGACGGGGATCTTTCTTTGTACAAGATGGCTTTTAGCATTGTTTCCTTGTTAAAGTTTTATGGCCTCAATTTTGTTATATTATCGTATAGTTTAATTTTTTGTGCTATAAAAAGAATATTACAGACAATAAATCTTTATGAGATGTAATTTTAGAAATTATCTGACATATTGCAATGAAAAACTTATCAGTCTTGGTCATTGTTCCTAAGAATACTGTAGTCATAGTTTTAGAAGGCCCTCACTACAGTGGAAATCTCATGTGCTTCTATGAAGAAAAATTTGTAATTTTAGCCATGTTGTCAAAGCATGTTTGATAAATGAAATTTCGCAATAGTTTGTAAGAATGTTTTTAAATCACTTCATTTACTAATAGCTTTGGTAATTTAGAAGTAAACATTGATCTGGAGATAATATGTAAAATGATAATTTTTGTTCATTGAAAAGTGAAATATATTTCTTCATTCAACAAGCAAAGAACCCTCAAAATTTTCAAATTCTCAATGTTGCACATTTATGGGTGCACATAGCTTGTTAGCTTATCATTCTTGTCAAAGGATTTTTCTTTAAACCAAAGACTAATAGTTATAATTTTGTGTGTGTGTGTGGGATTCAACATGCTCTTGAGAGTAAGATGAAGCACACATCCAAAAACAATCCTTCATCAATTCGTTTGTCAAATTTAATTGATAATGGCTTGGAGGATTTGAAAGTTAAAATGGTTAATCTAGTCAAGGTAATAACAATTTTATTATTTTTGAGGTTGATTCCAAGTTGAATCCACTCATTTGTCTCATCTTGGTTGTACCTTGTTTTACCCTTGTTTCTATTTTTTTGAAAGGTGAAATACCCTCTTTTCTAGACAAAGGGTATGATTTTATGGGATTTGATTAATCATGAGTTGTTTACTATGCTCCTTCTTAAGTGGGTTGATATGAAAAAACTAGTTTCAGAAGGCACAAATACTTCTCAATACAATTCTATGGAGGATGTTCTAGGCATCTACATGTCGATAATGAGAACAACCAAGTGGAGATTAGAGTGGTGGATTTGACATGACTTTTGGGGGATTTAATTCCTCTAAGAACCTCTATCTTGAAGGCTCCCTTGTTGTTGGCTAGTGTGTGTTTTGGGTGTTGACCCCATAAAACAGGCTATGTCCCAAAAACTAATGTGTGTAAGGGTGCACCAGGTGAATAAATATCAACGCAATAGCTAAGGAGTGTCATATGCAATCCAAAACCATAACATGTGTGTGAAACCAACATGGAATACCAACATGATAGGCTCAAACTTCCAGAAACCATGTTGATGTGTATTGAATGACAAAACAATAGGATCTAGACACATAACTGTGTGGACCCATGTACTATAGTTGAGATTGTAGTGGATAAATGATAAGAGTAAAATTTGAGAGTGGATCTTGCTAGATAGTTGTGAAACAATGACTGAAGATGGTGGTAGGTGGCATTGAGTATCCCAATGCATTACCCGTTAGGTGGGAAGAATGACATAATAATTGCAAGGCTGGTGTAGTTGGTGGTAGGAAAGGCTCTTAAAGCCTATAAAAAGTAGATGACAAGGAGAATACGGGTATGGTGGGCAAGGTTGACTAAGAATACTGATGTTGTGAAAAGAGAATCTCAATATAATACATATAATAGCTTAGAATATAAATAGAATTAGTAGTTGAATTTGTATCATTTTAAGTGCCAAAATCACCTTGTAAAACATGAACAATTATGTAACAATGAGATGTTGAGCAATAAAGCTATGATATATGCTCTATCATGGTTATCTAGTTTTATGGATGAATGGCATTGTTGCTTTACTTAGGTATGTTTGTTACATACTGAGTCATGTTTTGTTGGTGATTAATGAAATTTCTACAGAAAGAATACATATAAGTTAGGATGTAGGGTAACTTAGTGGCAAGCATGAGTGTGTCAAAACACTCTAGACCATGCTCCCATCCACTTTTATTGCACACAACTAACCCCAACTTACCCAAGTTTCCCTTTCTCTATGCCTTAGATGAGTATTACCTTTTGTGATATGTTGGTGCATGAGATGTGTTATTTAATATTGAAGATCATGAATGCACCAATGTGCTTAGGACACAACTAGATTACTACACCAAAATTTTGGTTATATTAATGGTACATGTCACATTGTGTTTTTGTGATGGTAAGTGGAATTGATAAAGAGAACATAGAGATGGTTGGATAATCCCTTACATAGTGAGTTATGTAGAAAGCTTAGGGAGAAGTGGCAAGAACTCTAGAAGGTAGTAGTGAGAATTTTAGCATGGAATTTCCAAGTGATTGTGAACTCCATAGGCATTGATATTATGAGAGTCAATAGAGGATAATGGATGAGATGGATCCTAGGGAAAGGGGGGAGTCTGACTCGGGAAGTGTTGTGAAGACCCATAGTGAATAAGAAGGGAACAAGGAGAACTCTCATGTAAAATATTTGTGCTCCAGTGATGAAGAGACGATCACCATAAAGCAAGAGTGGGACTTGGAGGAGGAAATTGAAGGATCCCAAAATGGTGATCGATAAAAAGAAGCTACCGAATAAGTTTTTGGTTCCCCTTGACCTAATGTGCATATTCATGCATCTCACTCTGAATTAGAGAAAGAGTTCTAGGATACTTCAGAAGTAGGTGATGTAGGAAGATTCATTGCACACATGGAAGAAGGGAGTCTGGTAAAGTAGTTAGTGCCATACCCACTACTTGATCTAGTGGGTACACAATTAGAGCGTCATGTGGATACCATGCATTATAGTATGCCACCCTTGGGAGGGGATACAAACCCCCATATGAGTGGTTCAAATCAGAGTGGAGAAACATGATATGGGGGACCATTGATGACCCAAAAATCACTCCAAGTGGCTGGAGTAGTTGTTGTGTAACTAATTACAATAGCTAGTGGATCCATACCACCAGCCAGAAGAAGTCAAAGCTCATGCATTCCTTCAAAAAACATGATGGTGATACAAGACTGTAGGCACTAGCGGCACCTGTGATTGCCTTCAAATATTATATGGGATGACTTTGAGCTTACTGGAGTATTGTGAGGTTGAGAACATTGTAGAGCATGTTCATAAGTGTGAGCTCATTTGGCATGTGAAAGGAGTCACTTTTTTAGATCATAAGGAAAATCATTTTTCCACCACTTTATTGGATTGTGTGCATACATGGTATAATAATTTGGACCCCACCCAAACTATCATGATGACAATTTAAGGAAGGATATGTTTCTTAAAGAATTTGACATCCTATTCAATTTGAACTATAGATCATTGTTATGCTAAAAACATCAAAAAAGAACTAATGGAAAGAATTCACATATATGATGCTAGGTTTAAAACCTTGATATCTAAGCTCTCATACATGCTTCACCTTGTGTAGCATGCCCAATGGTTTGTTGGGAGATTGCTTTCTCTGATTTGGCATGCCCTATCTATGTAGACATTTTCCAACCCTAGAGAAGCACTAGAAGTGGAATAAAGAGCCAAGGCTATTAGCACAATGGACACAAGAGTTAGCCTAGAGATGGAGGTGCAGGTCACATAAATTTCCAGGGAAAAATACTTGATGAGCTTGAGTCTCTAAGCTATTTGGGTTCCCTAAATTTATTGAACAATAACCTTTCAGGTAACATACCACAAAGATGACATATATATGACACATTTGAAGAATCTTCTTCCTCAGGGAATCCAAAGTTATGGTGAGGTCCCCTACCAAATAAGTGTTCTTGACCACAATTTTCTCCTCCTCCTCTAGCTATTGTTTCAATCAACAATGAAGAGAAGAACACCGACTATCCATGGTATGAGATAGCAGTGGGATTATCATATGGAGTAGGTTTCAAAGTCACAATATCATTGATTAGAATAAACATGATTGGAAATACAAATACTTTGAGAAAGTTGATACTATTCTCAAGCTTTTGTTTCCATGGATCAATAATTGGACATTATAAAGCGATTCATTTATAATTAGTATGTCGGAGGTAAACTTAAGAATTTATTGTTCTTTTTAATATTTATCATAGTTCAATATATTATCTTAAGTTTTATTCTCAATTTGCCTTCCTTCTATCCATTTGATATTTTTTCCAATATTTTTTAATTCATTAATGAAATGATTTGCTTCTCATTATAACTTAACTTTGTGGATAGGTATATTTCTTTGTACATGATGGATTTCAACGTTGTTTCCTAGTTAAATCTCTATTAATATTTGGTGGCCTCAATTTCCTATATTATCTTATAGTTTAATTGTTTATGGTATATAAGGAATATTACACACAATAAATCTTTATGAGATGTAATTTTGGAAATTATCTGACATATTGAAATGAAAAAATTATCAGTCTTGGTCATTGGTCTTAAGCATATTGTAGTCACTATTTTTAAAAGGCCTTCCCTACAATGGAAATCTCATGTGCTTCTATGATGAAAACTTTTTAATTTTAGCCATGTTGTCAAGGCATGTTGTATAAATGGAATTTCACAATAATTTGTAAGAATATTTTTAAGGCACTCCATGTACTAATATCTTTGGTAATTTAGAATTAAACATTGAGGTGGAGATAATATGTAAAATGACATTTTTACTTTGAAAAGAGAAATATTTTTCTTCATTCAAAAAGCAAAGAGCACTCAAAAATTTTAAACTTCTCAATGTTGTACATTCATAGGTTCACATAGCTTGTTAGCTTTTCATTTTTGTAAATGGATTTTATTCTAAACCAAATCAAATGGTTAGAATGTTTATGTGTGTGTGTGTGTGCGTGCGTGCGTGCGTGCGTGCGTGCGTGCGTGCGTGTGCGTGTGTGTGTGTGTGTGTGTGTGTGTGTGTGTGTGTGTGTGTGTGTGTGTGTGTGTGTGTGTGTGTGTGTGTGTGTGTGTGTGTGTGTGTGTGTGTGTGTGTGTGTGTGTGTGTGTGTGTGTGTGTGTGTGTGTGTTTAATTAAACATGCTCTTGAGAGTAGGAAGAATTATACCTCCAAAACCATCCTTAATCAATTGGTTTGTCAAATTCAATTGATACTGACTTAGAGGATTTGAAATTTAAAATGGAAAATCTAGTCAAGGTAATAAGAATTTTGGGGATGGGGGACAAGGGCACAATATGGGTCTATCTACTATTATTAAGGGTGATTATAAGATTAATCTACTCATTTGTCTCATTTTGGCTGCACCTTATTTTAACTTTGTTTCTATTTTTTTAAAGGTGAAATACACTCTTTTCTAGATAAAATGTATGATTTTATGGGATTTGATTAATTATGAGTTGTTTAATATGCTCCTTCTCAAGTGGGTTGTTATGAAAAAAGTAATTTCAAAAATCATAAATGCTTCTCAAGGTAATTCTATGGAGGATGCTCTAGGCATCTACATGCCCATAATGAGAATAACCATGTGGAGATTAGAATGGTGGATTTGACATGACTTTTGGGGGATTTATTTCATCCAAGCACCTCTCTCAAGAACTTTTATAGATCTCTATCTTGAAGGCTCCCTTGTTGTTAACTAGTGTGTGTTTTGGGTGTTGACCCCACAAAATAGGCCAAGTCTCAAAGACTAATGCATGCAAAGGTGCACTAGTTGAAGAAATATAAATGCCAATAATTGAGGAGTGTCATGTGCAATCCAAACCCATAAAATGTACATGCAACCAACACGAAATACCATCATGATAGGCACAAAGTTATATAAACTGTGTCAACATGTGTTGAATGATAATAAAATAGAATCTAAATAAGCAACCACATAGATCCAATAAATGCATTTGAGATCATGATGGATAAATGATAAGAGTTAAGTTTGAGATTAAATCCTGATAGATAGTTTTGAAACAATGACAAAAATATGGTGGTAGGTGGCATCGGTTATCCCAACACATTAACTGCCAAGTGGGTAGAATGACATAATAATTGTAAGGCAGTTTTAGTTGGTGGCAGGAAAGGCTCTTAGAGCCTATAAAAGGTAGTCAACAATGAGAATAAGGGGATGGTGGGTAAGCTTGGCTAAGAATATTGATTTTGTTGTGAAGAGAGAATATCAACCAGTTGCAAAAACTTTTCCAAATTATATCTATCATATTATAACTAATACAATAGCTTAGAATATAAATAGAAGTAATATTTGAAGTTGTATCATTGTTAGTGTCGAAAGCATCTTGTAAAACATGAACAATTATGTAACAATGAGATGTTGAGCAATGAAGCTATATTATAGGCTTTATAATGGTTGTTTAGTTTTATGGATGAATAACATTATTGCTTTACTTAGGTCCATTTACTAGATATTGAGTCATGTTTTATTGTTGATTAATGGAGTTACTATGGAAAGAACACACATACGCTAGGACATAGGGAAACTAAGTGGCAAGCATGAGTGTGTAAAACACTCTAGACCATATTCCCATTCACTTCTATTACACGCAACTAACCCTGACCTACCCTAGTTTCCTTTTCTCTGCACCTTAGATGAGCATTGTATACACATAATATTGTCAACCTTTATCAATTATTGATGCTTTCTATCTTGCAGGAAGCTATCAAATCTCAATCTCTTTGGGTGCACACCTTAAGGGGTAGGCAGACCATTGGTGCTTTGCAAGATTGTTGTCTCTTTTGACACTTGTTATCTAAACACTTGTCTCCTAAAAACCGTTCCCCTAAGCTTTGCTTCCTTCTTTTCACCGTCCTCCAATAATTTACCATCCTCACTAGCCCTTTCCCTAACCTAAACCCCTTTTTTTTAGTTTACATGACTATGTCATCCAAATTGACATTGTATTGTTATTTACAACAACTTACTAAGAACTAAGTCGACCATGGCTGACTTAGTTAATTATAAGTTTTTTATCAATTACAATATTATGTCGAGTGGCTCGACCTTGTCAGCCTAAACTTTGGGAAGGGTTTAGGGTTAGATATACCTATATAAACACAACCATTTTACCATTCTTAGAGAGATAAGCAAGGGTTATTATTCATTTTCAGTTATTTACAATTTGCTCTTCGACCATTCTATTTGAGGAGTCTTAGCTTAGGGTTTTTATTTGGAGAAGAATCTTGTCTTGTGGAGAAGTCTTAGATGCTTTGGCCTTTCTTAGTTATCCTTACAAACCACAACAACCTCTTTCAAAGCACCTTTGGCCAAGGGAGAGATTGAGTCTCGATGGGTTCATCTTCAAGCTAAGTATCTCTAACTTTATTCCCCTCTTTAGTAGATAGAAGTAGCATAAGTAATGGCTTTTAAATAATATTGTTCTTCCATGCCTAAGGGTTTTATCTATACATAGCTTAAAGAGGATTCTCTTATGCATATTTATTTTTATTTTTTCTAAACCCTATTTTGTGCCATAAGCTTTGGTGAGCACTAGATTATATTTTTTAACTTTACTTGTTATTAGTTTAGTGAATATGAAAACATAGGACCTAGTTAGGTTTATTGCATAGTTTTGCTTGACTGGAGGCTTTGGAACCCTCCCTAGTGATATTATTATGGTAAGAGATCCCTTGGCTAGGTCTAGCAGATCTATATTAGTCATAACCCAAATTATCTAATGTATCCCCAATCGAAAGTGTAAGTAGGATCTATCTTCTCTGAGCTAAGATTGATTTTTAGATATGCTACATTTTTTATTACATACATTTTGGTGAACTTGATGTGAATCTAACCCTTGTAGGTTTTATTACATGCTTTTCATTTATATAATTTTATTATTTTTCTTTATTTTTGATACTAGGTCGACTAAGATGGTATAGGTCTAACTTATGTGCACATGTTTAACACATAGTCACATCAAAATTACTTTGTTCTTTCTATTTAGGTCTTCATCAAATATAAGTTATTGGATCAAACAAGTCGACATAGTATTGTATTTAGTTTCAGATAATAAACTATGTTGAACAGGTCAACTTAGTCTTATATTTAGCATCCAAATAAAAAACTAAATTGATGAGGTCAACTTAATCATCTTAACATGCTTTAGTAAATATGGTTTCACAGAAATAGGTTAACCTAATCGACTTAATTGGTAGAACTTGTGAACAACATTTAAAGTACTTTAATAGAAATTTTGTAATTATCAACATCTTCCAACCCACCAAGGTTCCTTTCTTTCTCTCTCTTTCACTTCAGTACCTGATTACATTTCTATTTTGTGCAAGTTTGTAGTATTCAAAACTACAACCCTATAGAAAACTAAGTTGACCTGGTCGACTTAGTTCTGTAGTTTGTCTTCTATCTAAAAGACTAAGTCGACCTGGTAGGCTTAGTTATTAAGGACTCTTAATTTTAAAATATAGTTGCATTATTTTTCTCTTTTTTCACACACTACCAAATGACTCAAATTTCAAAATGCATTTAACATTTATTTTCCCAAGGCCTACCTACTTGGATTTCATCACTAAGGGGGAAGTCAACTTGATTTTTTGGCCAAGTATAAACATGTGGTTAATGGTATATATTAGAAAAGCACTCAGCACCCTTATTGTTGTAAGATTGTGAAGTGAAGGGGTGGGCCTCAATACCAAGCTACTATCATTGCCAACATAGATCCCTTTTAGCCCAAATGTCTTGAAACCATCCATAAATTGCTTTCTAGTTCCCTAATTTCAGCTAGCTTTCCTATCACACTTAAAATAACACTTCATAATAATCTAAAAACACTCAAGATGACCACTTAGTTAGCATTTACTTTTTAGTTAACTGCTTGCTCTCCACTATTGTAAGTTATATTAAAAAAACTTGCATTGGTGCAAGGTTTTGTGTTACGTGTTGATTGAATCATCTTCATTAATAGAATTTTTTGTGTGTTTTATTCCATTTCTTCAAATTACATCTGCAAAATCTTTCCCTATTTTAGCACATTATCATTCTATTTGACATAGTCTCTTATAGACTATGTTTTTCCCTACCTACAGTACTTTGTTGACCTGATTGACCCTGTACTCTTTTTTAGCAGTCAGGTTACAGTACTAAGTTGACTGGGTCGAATCTATATCATTTTTAGACTATGTCATACCCTGTCCAACAATACTAAGTCTATCTAGTCAACTTTGTGATTTTTTCAACCCCTTTTTAGCCATACATAGTTGACCCAATTGACCTTGTATCTGATTGCTAACCTTGGTCTCTTATTTGGATGTCTTAGTTATTTATTTCTCAATCCTTAGCATTCTATTCATTTCCTCAAAACATCATGAAGGCCCCTATCAAAATATTTTTGGATAACTTGAATCCATTTAGACACTATATAGGGTATTCCTTTCTCCCTTTCTTTACCTCCTAAGAGAACCCTCACTCTTGGAGCACCTCTTCCCCTCCATATATGGATTATAATATGGTTCAAATCACACCTCAAGATGAAGTAGGTGGATTTGATCCTTTTTATACATATCAATAAAATTCTCATCTTCAATTTTTTCAACTTAATGTGGGAGTAGTTGACACAAGTATATCCAAAAATCCCACTGGTAATCCACCTTCCAATAACCTTCCTCCTAATACCAATTCAGGGAGTTCTCCTAAAAACACCAACCTACCAATCAATATGACTCAACTTATTTCACAAGTCATATAACAAATGACTATAATTCAAACTTCTAACACCTCTTAAATGATGCAATTACAATGCCATTTGATCAATATGGCTAATCAACCTCTGGATTTAAATCCTTAAGCCAACCCAAATTTTATTTCTCCACCTCTTAGAGATGCCTTAGGAAATGTTAGTCATCAACCTATCATGAATAAAAAAATGCTTCAGAATATCTAAAACAATCCTTTAGCTTCCTTCATTGTATCCATTCAAATTGGTAATATATCTCTAACTATCAAGTATGATGGGAGTAAAGACCCTGTATTCTTTCTCAAAGCATTTGGCAATATTTATAAAGAGTGGATCCAAACTAATACCTTTGCCACAACTAAGATTCTAGTTAAAACCTTCACTGACGATGTATTGAAATGGTACAACCAACTTACCCAACATTCTATTTGTCAA
Organism: Torreya grandis; assembly: GCA_037957365.1. NCBI lineage: Eukaryota > Viridiplantae > Streptophyta > Pinopsida > Cupressales > Taxaceae > Torreya > Torreya grandis. The sequence continues at coordinate 1,151,227 of JARHVA010000135.1, forward strand.
CTTGAAGATTTAGTCAATCCTCTAGTTAAGGAATTTCAACACAATGATCTTCCTAAAAATTTTCTTAGCCATTTCATCAATGCTAAGCAATCTCCTACCAAATCAGCTCATAATTTTATCAAATAATGCAAATATTTGTCCCAAAAGATTAACCATAACATTACTAATGATAATTTATTTAAACTATTTATAATTGCTTTAACTTCTTAACTTTAATATAAGTTCAAACTTTCACTCCTCAAACACTTAATGAAGCTTTTGACCAAGCTAAGCATCAATACTTCTTAATGAAGAAATTTTAACCTAATACCAAATACCTTAAAGGATATTTTAAACCTTCTACTAATACCATCACTGATAATACTCCCCAAACCAGACCAAGATTTTCCAAAGCTGACAATCTCCCATCTTATCACATGCCAGTCACTGTGCAGTAAATAAGGCAATTCTTACCACCCTTTAGACCCTTTTCTTATCCTAATAATTCTCCTAAATGGTATGACCCTAATCAATTTTGTTGGTTCCATACTAGCATTGGGAATTCCTATGAAACTTGTTGAGGTCTTACTAAATTTGATGTCTCCTACATGTTTGGTGATTCCTTCAATCACGAAGCCATGATCCAACTCCATCATCAAGAGTATAACGCCACTTCTAAAAAATGACAAGCTCCTAAAGATTCTTCTTCTAATAACCAAAAATATTTTCCCACGTCCACTAATCAATAAAACACTAAGGATATTTGTGACATTAATGTCAACTATGACCAATATTACAATAATTCTCAATATGTTAATGCAACTAAGGTCAACTATCATCACAAATCAGATCACAAAGATCTTGTCACAAAACCTATAAAACCAACTTTGGAGGAAAAACTTCTCAAAGATACTATAACCACTAATTTAGCTTCAAAATTATATGAGGAACCACCTCCTTCTTTTGAACCCCCAATAACTTCCATTTCTTCAAAATCTACTATAGCTTCTAAAAATCACACTAGTTCTTCTTTTAAATCACATTGGAAATTCTTTGAAGAACTTAACTCCATGCCTTGCAAAATTAATCTTATGGGGTTAGTTTTTACTTCCCCCTATCATCACCAATTCCTCATGCAACAATTACAATAAATTGAAAAACCATCTTCTATAAATTAAGAACCACCCTCTATTGAATCTCAACCTACCAATGTGCATACCATTGAATCTGTTTGTCCTTATTCCAAGCCTTCTATTGAATTTCTTGAAGAGGACATGATTAATGATGAAATCCTTTTCCATGCCGATGATCCACCACTATTCATTAAAATAGCCATTAACACTACCATTATTCATAAATTTTTAGTTGATGAAGGATATAGTATTAATGTAACATCTTTGTGGCTCATCCAATAACTTGGATATAATAAAGATCATCTCAAGCAAACCTACCTCACCTATCATGGATTTGATGAAACTAATCAAAATCCACTTGGTTGTATTTGGATTCCTCTAACATACTCCTCGATCACACTTGGACTCATAGAATGAGGGACATCGCCTCTTTCAATAGTGAATGCATCAAATTCTTACATAAAAGCAAATAATATAAGCATGAAGCTGATCCCAACCCTTGAAGTATTCAACTTCCTAATCTAAAATATCAATATCAAATTCCTACCATTCCCACCATCAATAATGATCCCTTTCCTGAATTCATCAACATCAATCCTGACCTACAATTCACTCTTGATGATTGAGAAGATGATGAACCTAAATAATTTCAAAATACTTGTAAAAATACTAAGCTGCCTCCTTATATCTCAGAATGGCCTCTTCCCTCTTTATTACCTCATGATCACACTATTATTCTCATTGATGAGATCACTAATTTGCCCCCTCCATGTAATGATTAAGAACCTTCTTACCTAGAAGATGCCTTCACATGCAATGACTATAGAGTGGCCTAATTATTCCAAGATCCTCTAATCATGCCTCCACAAAAATTCAATGACATTGGAATTTCACCTTCTAAAACTACCCCTAAATCTCAAGCATGTACCTTCTCTCCAACCTATGATGATAATGACATCATGGCCCATGATCAATCTCAAGACTTGGATGTACAACATTATCAAAAAAATTTATCTCAAATAAATGCTTTCAATTGGGATGTTCACACCATTTCCATGGATTTTGAATTATCTCCTAAAGGTCATGTACCTCTAACCAATACTCCACTTCTTGATACTCCTTGGGTGGTTGAATAAATCCTACCTTACGAACCTCCAGAGATTATTTCTTCTTCTATACCTCCTATAGATCCCATCACTACATATAATTATTTCCCTACCACATAAATTAATGATACACCAATCTCATTTAATCAGTCTACTCTTCTAACTCTTAAGATTACATTAGATGCCAAGGCCATATATGTATGTTAGATATATTATGAATATGATAGCCATGGTAATCAAATTGTCAATCTTGAAGTAAATGTTGATTATTGTGGCCTTCTTCCCACTTTACCTAGTGATGAAGCTATTATTGAATTACTTCGTGTTTGAGAACCTCATCTTCCTTGGTATCATCACAAACTCGAGAACTTCACAAACAAAGCCCCTTGTTTTAAAAACTTCATCACTAGCATTGATGTGAAAGATAATCTAATTTATTCTTTAACAAATGCACCATACCATTCTAATATGGAAATGCTATGTTTATCAAAGAAACTACTCACATTGAATATGGTACTCCATCATGCCTTCGACTAATTATAGTTTCTCATGAACTCACACCCACTGAACATGATAACTTTAGTTTATTTTTGATAAATATTTTAAGGTATTTACTTTTTCATATGAATACATTTCTGGTATTGACCCTAGCATTGTGGTGCATAATATAATCACTTATCCTAATGCCAAACTAGTGCGCCAAAAACAACAAAAATTTCCACCTAAGGTTTCCACCCTATGTCATAAAGAAATTATCAAAATTCTTGATGCTAAGTTTATCAAAATAATTGACTATTTTGAATGGGTTTCTTACATAGTCACTATTCAAAAAAAATTCACCATGGGCATTTGCATCTACGTTGATTTCCATAATCTTAATCTTACTTTTCCCAAAGACAATTTACCTCTACCTTCAATATATGCCATTATCGATTCCACTCCTGGTTATGAGATGTTGTCTCTTATGGATGGTTTTTTGGGCTATAACCAAATTCAAATTACCCCTGAAGGCCAACATAAGACCAATTTCACCATGGAATGGGGCACTTATTGTTATGTCAAAATTCCCTTCAACCTCGAAAATGCTAGAGCTACTTATCAATGAGTAATGACCCATATCTTTCATGATCTTATTCAAAAAATTGTAGAAACCTAGTTGGATGACCTCATTCCTAAGTCTAAATGTAACAAGATTGATCTTTATGATCTTACCATCATCTTTGATCACCTTCTTAAATACAAAGTTAGAATAAATCCTTACAAATGTTTCTTTGGTGTCACATTTGGAAAAATGTTAGGATTCTTAGTTTCTCTCTATGACATCGATGTTGACCTTGCCAAGATTAACGTTATCATCAACATGCCCATCCCTTAATTCATTTAGGATATTCACACTTATCTCAGTAAACTTGGGGAAATTAGATGATTTGTCTTTGAATTGGCCTACCGTATCCACTCCATAAATTCTCTTCTTAAGACAGGTAATGCTCTAGAATGGACAGATCTTGATCAAAAAGCATTTGATAACATGAAAGAATCATTGATTCACTCACCTACTCTTTGGGCCCCTTCAAATGATCAATATTTGATCCTATATACCTCTTCCACACCCATATTATTTGGGGAAATGATTTACCAACAAGATGATACTAGAAGAGAATATGCCATCTACTATATCAGTCGAGGCCTCATTGATTATGAACAATGTTACATAAAAATTTAATGTGATTGCCTCACCATCTATTTTGTAGCTACATTTTTTTGACATTATATTCTTTATCAGACCACTTATGTTATCATCCATTATGATCTTCTTCATCACTTCTTCTCCAAAGCCTTTCTTCCTCATGACAGAATTGGCAAGTGGATGGTCGTCATGGAATTTGATCTCTGCATTATTACTTAAAAAGCTATCAAAATACAAATCATCACTAATCAACTTGATGTAGCTCTTGTACCTGCTACTGACCACCTTTAAGATAATCTTCTCGATGAAAATATTCTCTACATTGAAGGTCTCAACCAAGCCATATCCCTTAAATATTAATTCCATAATTTCCCTGTTATCTTGAAGTAGTTAATCTTGATGAATTCGTTATCCTCCCTGATCCTAATAAACCAAAAATATTTATCAAAGAACTTCATGAAATTAATGCCAAATTACATGAGGATATTTGGACCCTTCATTTTGATGGTGTTAAATGCCTTCAAAAATCTAGTGCAAGTTGTATTCTTTCGATCCCTCTTGGAAAAATTATCTCTTTATCTTTTTATTTAACATTTGATGTCACTACCAACATAACAGAGTATGAAGCTTTAAACTTAGGCATGAAATTTGCCCTCGATTTAGATATCCAATACCTACATGCTCTAGGTGATTCCCAACTCATTTGTCACCAAGTAAATGGTGATTACCAATGCAAAAGTGAGATTCTCATTTTTTATCATCAAATTAAAACTAATCTCACCAAAGATTTCATTTCCTTTACCATTGAGCATATTCCTTGAGATTAGAATTCTACTGCTGATTCCCTCACATCTTCAGCCTCTCTTTTGCATCTGCACCAAGTTTTTACTAATCCCACTTTTCTTATTCAAATAAGAAAACATTCGCATTCTATTACACCACATGATTCATTAATATTACACATCAAGGCCGTTACCATTTGATAAATTACATTGTACAAAGATATCATTCAATTTTTGAAACACCAAACTTATGCTCCCAACCTAGATTCCCATAAAAAGACTCACATTCACAAACAAGCTATTAAATATGTATTTCAATATAACATCCTCTATTATCATAATGTTGAAGGTACCTTGATCTGATGTGTTATGCAAGATTAGGTTCTTCCTTTTATTTAACAAGCACATGAAGGAATTTGTAGTGGCCACTGTAGCAGACATAATGTAACCCACAAACGCTGACGTATGGGATAGTTTTGGCCCACTCTTGAAAAGGATTCCATTGAATTTGTTAAAAAGTGTAATCTTTACCATCTTCATGATGATTTAATTCATTCACCTCTAACCAAGATTCAAACCATAGAATCTCTTGGCCATTTTTCATGTGGGGATTAGATCTCATCGGTAAATTACCTCGCTCTCAAGACAGGCATGTTTTTATAATCACCACCACTGAATATTTTACCAAATTGGTTTAATCTATGCCCCTTGTTAATGTCACTGATAACACCATATCCAAATTCATAATTAATAAAATCATTTTCCACTTTAATGTCCCTCATACTATCATTTCAGATAATGGTGGTAATTTTAAAAACAAAGATGTCAAACAACTCTATGCAAAATTTAAAATCAATCACAAATTCTCCACAACCTATATCCACAATGTAATGGCCAAGATAAGGCCACTAAAAAAATATTTAACATAATTATCCAAAAGATAATTCATGAAATATTCATGGATTGGAATCTTCACCTCTATCCTACTCTTTGGGCCTATCACACTAGCATAGGCATTGCCACTGGAACAACACTTTTCTTTGTAGTCTATGATTCTAAATCAATTCTTCCATTAAAAGTTGAGTTTACCTCTATTTTTATATCTCTTCATGGTATCATAACTGATGAATAATTACATGAATCTTGCCTTCATGCTCTTGATTTCCTTAACGAACACCATCTTGCTGCTTTACAACACAATCACCAATATAAGATCTGTATTGCCAAACAACATAACAAATGAGTCAAAGTCCACACATTTAATGTTGGTGATCTTGTCCTTAAATTATTCTGCACTCATGACAAAGAAGGTAAATATGCCCAAAAGTGGTGGATCCCTTATTTAATCAAAGATATTCTTGGTCCTAGTACCTATCACCTTAAAACCAATAAAGGACATATTTTCAAAGAACCCACCAATGTGTAATTCCTAAAAAAGTATTTTGCTTAAATAATTCCTTTATTTTCCTTAATTTTTATATGTTATCTATCTAACACTTTTTTTAGGATACTTACATGGATCTCACCCTCTACAATAGCTCTCTCTTTTCACAAACCTTAGTCCTTCCCTTTGGTCTTTTGGTTTCCTTTTTTTGCCATGAGTTACATTGTAAAACTGTGGATAGCACATAGTGTTTCTCATGATTTCCACTTTTTTCTCATTATTTCCTTGCTTTCTAATACTTTTTGGCACTCACTTGGGTTTATATTTTGTGAGTTGCAGTGTAAGACCATGGATAAGACCTGGACTTCCTCACAAATACCATCTTTATACCATTTACTTTTCACATGCTTTATGCACCCTGGTGGGTTTCTCTTTTATGAGTTATAGTGTCAGGCCATAGATAGAACCTAGCCTTCCTTTTAAAATCACCATCTCTTCACTCATTATCTATAACGTGTTTGCAATGGTTACAAGTTTGTGGTCCTTGTTCTCAACTTTGGATTTTTCTTCCATTATAGATAAAATTTGCACAACAAATGGTGCTAGCATGTTTTCCTACATTTCCCTCATTCTTATGATAAGGAATCACACTTTTCTATCATTTTTACCTATTTCTTACCCTTTATCATATTTTTTACAATTTAAATAAATTCAAATTGTTTTATGTTTCATTCCTCTCTATTTCCTACCCTTTCACTCCACATTAGATAAAACAAGGTCGAAGTCAAGATAGCACTTTTATTTCACCTAATTTTATAAGACTCTTAGACACCATGCTATCTAAGTTCTCTATCTTAGTAACCAAGTCCCAAGTATTCAAATGAAATTCATCTTTAGCACCCATGTTGGTTTTTTGAATCTATATGGAGGAGGAATAGAAAAATCCATCAAGAAAGTTAAAATCCAAATCATTTGAAATAAAATTCAATGATATACAAAAGGCAACATACAAATCTCAAAAGTTAAAATCACATCAAAAGACATGATTACAAGCATATCTTCTATCTTCAATCAAAGCTTAAACTCCATAGTTGGCCTCACACTAGAGTCGAGGTCCATTGGGGAATGGTAGGCTAGTAGATTGGAATAAGATAATTGAATAAACTCTATAGTGCTACCTATTTTCTCATGCAAGTACCCAATCTTCATAGTAGATCGATGGCTTTATAAGGGGTCTTGAGGAATATAAAACATGTTGTATTAAGGTAGGTCCATTTTAATTTTCATGTATATCACCTTCATGGGATCATCTACAAATTTATTTTTTTGACATAAGACTTGTGGAGCTAGGATAAGTTATTCATAGTCCTTAAGGTTGAAAGTCCTTTTATTTTGACAAACCTAATTTGAGTGCCTTGATTTTGATAAAGAGTTCCTCTACCTTGCTTTTTCCTTCATTATCCCCTCCACCCATTTCATTAGGCAAAATGTGATTCCAAATATGTTTTCCCTTCTAGTATACTTTCTTCTTCTTCACATCTTAAAAACATGCTAGCACTATTTTGTTTTGGTTTTATTTATCCTTTAAAAAAAATTACATGTTTGAGAAACTATAGATTAGTTTCTTTACACCATGGCTCTATATTTTGACTTGCTTTGATTTATTTTACTATTTATCATTGTTGTACTTCCCCTTTTTATGGACACCTATGTCCATTTCTTCTTTCATGTATTTTTTTCATTGTTGAGTGAGGTTGGCTTGTTACTTCTCACTCACTAATGTTGTTTTCCCTTTTATTCACCTTTTTCCATTGATGATTGAGTAATGATTATTACTAATCACTCATCAATGTTGTTTTATCATTTTTTTCACTTGCCCATCTTTGTTTAAGTAAGGATCATTACTAATTTCACATTGATGTTTGATTACCATCCTTTTTCAACATGTATCCTTGGTTTGATTTGGTGAGATTGTCTTTCTTACTGAAGGTTTACTTATTTAAGTTTTTTGATCTTTAAAAGCCTTCAATTTTCAGTTACCCGATTTACTCTAAAAATTTTGACTTGGTCATTTGGTCTAATATAGAACTTTTTACCCTATCTTGCCAAATTTCCAACTACGTCCTATCCACATAGAACCAATTATCTTGGGTTTCCTGCAATTGTTTATTTTTTATCTCTTTAGTTTTGTATACTTAGGTTTGTCAAAAGAAATCTCTCTACCCTCCACAATTAAAACTACAAATAAAACAAACAACCATTCAATGATAAAGGTAAGTCAAGGTATTCATTACATTTTATTTCAGTCATTTTATGCTTTGAAATACTACAACCTTTTTTAGAGTCCCATCATTGTGTGTTGTTATGTTCTTTTCCTGAAGCACCATCCCTTGTTGCACCTATGTGACACGTGATGAGATTCAAGTGGGGAATATGTATACACATAACATTTTCAACCTTTATCAATTACTAATGTTGTCTATCTTATAAGATCCTATTGAGTCTCAATCTATCTGAGTGCACACCTTAAGAGTTTTTCTAGGAAAGGGGTGGGTATACTATTGGTGCTTCATAGGATTGTTGTCTCTTTTTCCACTTGATATCTAAACACTTATCTCCTAAAAACCACTCTCCAAAGCTTTGCCTCCTATTTTGCACCCTCCTTCAGTCATTTACCATCTTCATTATCCCTTTCCCTAACCTAAACCCCTTTTTTGTAGTTCATATGAATACATCAGCCACATTGACCTTGTATTATTATTTACAACAACTTACTAAGAACTAAGTTAGTCATGGATGACTTAGTTCATTATCTAGTAAGTTTCTTGTTAATCATAATAATGGTTTAGCTAAGTCGACCCTGTTGGCCTAAAATTTTGAAAGGGTTTAAGTTAGATCCACCTATATAAACACATCCATCTTACCATTCTTAGAGATATAATCCAGATTTATTATTCATTTGTACTTCTTTACAACCTGCTCTTCCACCATTCTACTTGAGGAGTCCTTCTTAAGGTTTTTACTTCGAAAAGAATATTTTATTTTGGATAAGTCTTGGATGCTTTGGCCTTTCATAGTGATCCTTACAAACTAAAACAACCTCTTACGAAGCACCTTGGCCAAGAGAGAGATTGAGTCTCGACAGTTTCATCTTCAGGTAAGTATTTATAACTTTGCTCCTCTTTTTAGTAGATAAAAGTAGCATAATTAATGGCTTTTGAATGATATTGCTCTCTCCATGCATTAGGGTTTTATATATACATAGCTTAAATATGATTCTCTTATGCATGTTTATTTTTATGTTTACTAACCCCCATTTTGTGCCACAAGATTTGGTGAGCACTATATTAGATTTTTTTACTTTATTTGTTATTTGTTTAGTGAATATGAAAACATAGGATGTAGGTAGTGTTATTGTGTAGTTTTATTTGACTAGAGGCTTTGGAACCCTCCTTAGTGATATTATTATGGTAAAATATCCCTTATCTAGGTCTAGTAGATCCATATTGGTCATGACCTTGGTTATTTAATGTATCTCCTATCGGAAGTGTAAGTAAGATCTATCTTCTCTGAACTATGATTGATTTATATATATGCTACATTTCCCATTACATACAAGCATTACCTTGTGTGATATGTTGGTGCATGAGATGTGTTATTAAATGTTCAAGAGCATGAATGGACTAACATGCTTAGGATATGACTAGATTGCATCACCAAAATTTTGGTTCTATTGTTGGTTTATGTCACATTGTGTTGATGTGATGGTTAGTGGAATTGATGGAGAGAGTATAGAGCTAGCTATTCTAACTCTTTTAACCACTATCATTAATCTAGGATGGTTGTTTTAATAATATAGATCCTCTCTAACTACTAACCATCCCTAGAATCTCTCACATCCTATTAACCAATAATACAAGATATATTATTTTCTATTAACAATATATCTAACTAGCAAACTATTATGCCCAATAATAACTTTGTCATATTGACTATACGGTAACTAACAACTAATAGTAAATAGTTATTTACCACATAGTAAAAACTAATTACCATTGAAACTCTAAATTCTCAACACTCCTTCCTTTAGAGGTCACATGGGAAGTAGAATCACAAATACTAAATACTATATTACCCTTCCACAAGATTGACATGTGGATGTCGGTTTTGCTCAAAAAATGCATTCAATACATAATTTGCAAAAAATACTTAGGAGAGAAAAATATTAAAAAATGACTTTCGAACATAGACTTATTTGAAAAAAAATTGCCTCTTGAAGTTTATTTGAAACTTGTAATTAAATGGACTTGACTCAAAAAACTAAAGATGCCTTTTTATTTTTGACAACCAAAATAGATCAAAGACTAACACTTTTAATAACATAAAAATGATTCTTATAATAAAACTCTATCTCTGTAACACTTTTAATTTTTTTCTTCGAAAAATATTGACACTAAGAACAATACTAAAAATTAAAATTAAAAACAAAATTAACTATCAAACTAAACCAATATACATAAAAACCAAATATAATATTTTTTTTTATAAAATCAACTAAAAAATAATAAACAACTTAATAAAACTCTAAACTTAAACTCAATCATAAAAAAATCAAAATGTAATAATATAAAAACTAAATTTAATATATAAAAACTAAACATTAAATGAAATTAAAAAATACTAAACAAAAAACTAAACTCATTAAACTACTTTTACATAAAATGACAAAACAATGTAAAAATTTAAACCATTTTTTTTAAGACTTTTCAAAAAGTAACCCCATGAATTAAAATCAACTAATTTTTTTTTTTTTTTTTTTTTTGGATGAAGTAAATCAGAGGAATACATATACAGTGTACAGTTGTAAGAACAACTCTAGTAAAAACAAAGCAAAACAACAATAACACATCAACATATCCTTCAACAACAGGCCTAAAAGAATAGTTAGCTCAATGCTACCTTCTGCTGTAACAAATTGTACTAAGCAGCAACAAAAAAAATAATTTAACTTAACTAAGAAAAGAAAACCACAAGTTTATTTTTTTAAAAACCACAGACTTTAAAAATAATATAAACTATAAAAACTTTCATCGAAACAAAATAAAATACCTAAAAACATAAATTCCTATACACTAATTACAATTCACAAAAAAACAAACTTAAACGTAATCTTTGCATCGCCATTGAATATTTACAAGAAGATGCAAAGATGAGTGTCGTTGTGTGAGGATGGAGGATTTGGTCCAATGTGTTGAGGGAGATGAATCTATGGTAATTGATGTGGCAAGGATGACAAGCTTGGGCTTGAGTTTAGTGAACATAAAGATGTTATTGTGGATACAGGGAAGAGAAAAAACCTTGTGCTTGTGAGTTGGGAACCACCATAGAGAATAGGATAAGACTGAATGTAGTTTGTTGATTGTTTCCCCTAGGCGATTCAGTGAATGAAGCAAGACAATGCAAGGTTGAATGGTGGAGTTCATAGGCTGAGGCTAGGCTGGATCATGATCACTGAAGTAGCAACTAACTGATTTGATGATTTGAAGCAATCTAATGAAGTAAATTTTTCCGACTAAATTGATTCCACACTAATTAGATCAATTCTAAGTTAGGTATATGATTCATCCTTCAAAAGGCCAATCTGATGCAAACTAGTACCAATAATATGATATTTACCTTGCTGATCATTCATTTGTATGTCACAACTAAATATGACATGTCCATAGTTGTATGATCCTATATATATATCTTCTTCTTCTTCTTTTTTTAAGATATATATCATTTTTTTTTCAAATTTAAGAATGCACACAATGAACAATAATGGAATGAAAACTATGAGTAGAATGGACAAGATAAAAGAAAGAGCAGAAAATGCATGTGGGTCGTGAATGACAGTTTTTGTCCATGTGGTCTACATTGTAAATTATTGTCAATATGCAAGCAAGGGTGAATGGGTAAAATTGGCATTTGCACGTGGGATACATTGTATAGCCATTAGACCATTTTGATGTATAAACCATAGATAGAGAGTACAAATATGTCCATGACAACCTACTCTGATACCATATATTGAAAATAACCTTTATTGAGCTAGAGATGAAGGTTTGTACACAATTTTTTCAATCAATCAACCATCTTAATTTTATTAAACAAGATATTAAAAATATATATAACTAGCTATTATAACTCCTTTAACCACTCTCACTAATCTAGGATGGTTGTTTTGATAATCTAGACTCTCTCTAACTACTAAGCGTCCCTAGAATCTCTCACATCCTATTAACTAATAATATGAGACATATTGTTTTCTACTAATAATATCTCTAACTAACTAACTATTCTGCCCAATAATAACTTTACCATATTGACTATACATTAACTAACAACTAACAGTAAATAGTTATTTACCACATAGTAAAAACTAATTACCATGGGAACTCTCAATTCTCAACATAGACTACACCAAAATTTTGGTTTTATTACTAGTACATGTCACATTATGTTGATGTGATGGTAAGTGGAACTGATAAAGAGAGTATAGAGATGGTTGGCCAAGCCTTTACACATGTGACTTATGTAGAAGGCTCAGGGAGAAGTGGCATGAACTCTATAAGGTACCAAGAAGAATTTCAGCACGGAGTAACCAAGTGAATGTTAGCTCTAGAGGTGTCAATATGATGGGAGTCAATAGAGGTTAGTGAATGAGATGGATTCTAGAGAAAGGAGGTAATCTGAATCTATATGTGCTATGAGGACCCATAGAGAATAGGAAGAGTAGAGGAGAACCATCATGAAGAGGATTTTCACACCAATGATGAAGAGATGAGCGTCATCGATCAAGAGTGGGACTTGGAGGAAGAAGTTGAAGGATCTTGAGATTTTGATATATACAAAGAAGCCACCAAATAATTTTTTGGTTCCCCTTGACCTAATGTGCATACTCATGAAGCTCATTATAAATTAGAAGAAGAGTTATAGGATACTTCAAAATTAGGTGACTTAGGTAGATTCATTGCATGCACAAAATAAGGGAGTTCACTAAAGCAATTAGTCTTGTATCCACCACTTGATCTAGTTACATAGTTAGAACATCATGTGGATACCATGCAATATGGTATGCTAGCCTTGAGAGGGGATACAACTCCCTATATGAGTGGTTCAACTTAGTGGAGTAACATGAGTTAGAGGACTATTGGCGACCCAAAAAATGCTCCAAATGAATGAAGGATCCATACCACCAGTTGGAGGAAGTCGAAGCTGAAGCATGCCTTTAGGAAATGTGCTAGTGATACAAGCATGTAAGAACTAATGAATCCTATGATTTCACCTTAAATATTATATGGGATAACTCTAAGATTCCCAGAGTATCATCGGGTTGAGAACACAATAGATCATGTTCAAAAGTGCAAGCTCATTTGGCATGCATAAGGAGTCACTTTACCAGATCGTAAGGCAAATCAATTTTCCACCACTTTAATGGATCATGCGCATACTTGGTATAAGAAGTTGGACCCTACCCAAACTATCATAGACTAAAATTTATTTAAAGACACGTTACTTAAGGTGTTTGACGTCTTGTTTAATTTGAGCAATAGAGCATTGTGGCACTACAAAAATCAAGAAGGAACCAATAAAGAGTGTTCACACATATGATGCTAGGTTTAAAACCTTGGTATCTAAGCTCTCATATGTGAAACATGCCCAATATTATTTTTGGGGATTATTTAATCCAATTCAAAGTGACCTCTCTATGTAGACATTTACCAACTCTGTAGAAGCATTGGAAGTGTAATTAAGAGTTGAGGCTATTAACACAATGGAAACAAGATTCAACCTAGTGATGGAGGTGTAGGTCACATTGATAAAGACACTATTTAAAAAACTTTTGTCCAACCAAGCACATAGAACACATCCTAGTTTATGGTGCATTGACTACAAGGTGGAGGGTCACGCCTAGAATAATTTCCCTTGGTGTAGTGTGTGCACTCTGATAACTTTATATAAGATTAGTTTTAAGGTCTCTTATACATGCAATTTCCCTATTTTTTAGTACACTTCTCAGACAAAGGTGCCCCTATATTATAATATACGTGATGCCTCCACCCTAATACTAATGAATTTTAGGTGATTGATGAATTTTATGAGGCACAAAAATGAAGCAGTAACATATTGCTACAGGACCCTCAAAGTATGGGTAAAAAAATATTAGCTATGTCAACTATGAGCAATAAATTGGAAACATAGGTCATAATAGAGGACATAATGAAGGGAGGTTTTGACAATGCTCTTATTACAAGCATAGTTTATTAGACCACTTTCGATGTGATTATCCCCAGTATTGCACTTGTATGTATTGTCTTAGCACATACAAGGTTGAGGAATGCACAAATTTATATTTGAAGATCATGCATAAAGGCAAACCAAAGAACAAAGTTGGAATGATTTTATGTGTGTGAAAGATGAGGGTGAAAAATAAAAATAATTTTGTATCCAAGGTCTAGGATATGATGTGTAATGGTGTAGTTAATCAACTAGCAACAACTCTCAAGGAAGCAATCATGCTAAGATGCAACGTTGACGGGCAACGAGCTGGAGTTTCACTCCCACAGTATGTCCATATAACCTTATTGGATGGCTAATGACAAATAAAGTTGTTGAATCATGCCATGAATGTGATTTAGAGCCTAGAATAAGAATACAAACTCACTAAAGAGTTTGAGGATAAGGCTTAACAAGAAATTTAGTCCCATGAAAAATAAGTTGGTGAGCTTATAGAGAAACTCGCTTTCCTATGATGTAAGTGAGTGATTCCCATGTTGATAAATCTCTTTGATAAGTATGATGATAAGCAACCAATAGATGAATTGGTCTAAACCTTAGCATGAGGGTGTAAGACACAATCACCTTGAACACAGGTTATGATTGGGAGTTGCTTCTAGACACTGAGATCAACAAATGGTTAGTTTATGATATCCTAATGAATACTAACATTGAGATTAATGTCCTCATATAAAATGGGTGTTAAAATATGGGAAGATGTGTTACAACCTTCACCTCCCATTCTATTCATGGTAAAATAAATTAGAGCACAACCCATAGGGGTTATATACAATGTTGACATCAAGATCATGGATGTCAAGTTTTGTGACAACTTTGAGATCATATAACTTGATGATGAAGATAATTACCCTGTGTTATTGGGAAGGTATTGGTGTTAAGATAATAATGTGGACATGCACTTTAAATAATGCTACATGAGCTTCGAGAATGTAAGTGTGTGTGGTGATCCCACTAATAGTAGACCAAGGTTCCCCATATATTATATGTGTGGATATCACATCTGCATTTAATAACATCTAAAACATTAACACAAAAATAAAAAAAAGTGTAGATCCAAGTGCGGAAAGTTCCCTAAGATGGGATGATGTGGAGGCTGACTCAGAGACCACGTATTATTGGTGATAGATGGGTGTTGGAGACATACGAGGTATTTGTGAGAGGGTGTGGGGTGATAAACTTAAAACCTATGTTTGAACCTAAGTGAGAGGATAAAAAATTCAAGAAAACACCTTCCTAGAGAAGGGTTGGTCAAAAATGTGGTATTATATGGTCTAGACCCTGATCCTAATACATTCAAAAGAGCCTATATACTAGAGTTGGTCTTCCCCCTATAGATAAAATTTTGAGGTCATGCATCAAACTAAAACAATGGTTGAATTAAGTATTTGTAACATCTATATTGCTTGTGAGAATTGGCTGAAGCATTCCTATGTCCACATAGGAGGGACAAATTTCATTAGTAAATAAAGTTTGAGTGTCATGTTTACTTGTTAACTATGAAGGGAAGAAGGTGTCTTAAATAAACAAGGTGAGCATTCCTTTATGGGACACAAAATAAGATACCATATAATCCAAATTCAAGAGAAATAGTCAGTGCAAAGGACTGTTAGGATATAGATCATATATCAATAGTGGTGAGATGTCTCGAGGGTATTTAGATGGTTATCAGCTTAAGCTGGTAATGTAATAAGGTGTTTATGCCATGTTACAATACAGATTTTTAAGACATTTAATTTTAATTTTTATATAATATCTTATCTCCTACACACAATAGTTGTGTGCATGTTGTAATAAGACACACAACTCTTCAAATATAGTTGGGTAAGCTGAGCAAGGGCTTTCTTTTGAGTGTCATAACCATCAGATATCTAAGCCTCTCTGATGAGGTTTTTTGTGCTTTTAAATGTGAAAAGGTGATTTGTAAAATCCAAAAATATGGAAATATTTACATATATGATAGCAACACTAGGGGACAAAAGTGTTGCTACATTGGAGGACCAACCACAAGTTTTAGTGTGGGGTGGAGATGGTGCCCAAAAAGATGAAAAGATGGTGCCTAAGGAACATCTATAAGAAGAAAGGCACCTATGAGAAGAAGCAAGTATAAGTACAAGTGGAGGAAGAGGGAAATGCATAAAATGACTTGATTTGTAGGGTAAAGTATGGTGCAACATGGAACTTGAGGGAAAACAATGACAAATAGTTAGTTAGGTAGTAGACGAACTAACCCCTGATAGAAATAATATTGAAGAACATAAGAGGATGATAGATCTCAAGCATTGATAAGAATTGATTGCTATCATAATTGAGCATCTCAAGGGGTGACTCAATGTCAAAATAATGTGAGTGGAGAGGCTTGAGGCATGACTTATGGTATCACCTACCATAATTTCGATCTTAAACACATATTTCCATTATTAAATTTTGACAACTACCACCCATCTCATTATATTCAAAACACATCGCTGAGCCTTTCATAATTACTCCTCACTAATTTTAAAAGTAATAAGATAAACGTCTATTAATATTTTACTCCATATTATACTACCATGTTAATATTTTAATTATAAAAAATAAATAAATAAATGTAACTCAAATAGAAAAAACAAGCTCATAATGTAAACCGTTACATGAATTTTCTAAAATTCGTGGAAATGCCAAAGAAATACAAATATAAGGACATAATAATGAGATATATTTTAGTGCCATATTGATGCCTCCTTACTATATATATCCCACCAACCTTTTTTTGGGGGGGATGTGCCCATTCATTTCTCTGAGCATTTACCAATCCTTTTTCTCCTTGATTCTTCTTTCTATGAGATGGAAGTTGAGATAGGCTTTAAATCTCTTTTTATTAAATGCATGGGAAAGTTCCTCTCTACTTCAGCCCTCTCTAGTTGGGTTTTTGAGACCTGTAAATTTTTTTTTTCACCATACTTCACCCTGCTTAGCTCTATTTTTTTCCTTGTCAAGTTTCAAAGCTCCTATGACTGTGGCTTTGTGCTTAACTTTGGGCCCTGACTTTTTAAGAATTTTGATTTATTTTCATGCCCTTGGACTCCTTTCTTTGATCTGATCAAGGCTCAAGTTTATGATGATCCTCTATGGATTAGGCTATATAACCTTCTACCTATTTTAAGGAGCAAAACATTCATCAAGATGTTGGTGAATCAGGTTGGTTCTTTTATGATCATTGATGACTCCCCATGGCATCTTAATGTTATCAAAGCATGTGCTATTATGGACCTCTCAAAACCATTATTCCATTCATTAAATTTGTTCTCCTCTCCCAGATCATGGATTCAATATCTAAACTATGAAAGCCTCCCCTTTCACTATTTCCATTGAAATCTTCCTGGTCATCAAATCATTGGGTGTCTTTCCAGGATATGAGGTCCCTCTACCCCCTGATATTTTCAAGTTTTGAAGAAGTTTGGGAATCTCGATCATGATTTCATGTCACTCAACTAAAAAAAAAATCTCCCTCCTTTCTCTAGGGAGGTTATTGTAGAGGACCTTCTGAAGGACAGATCTTCTCCTAGTTTGAATTCATCTCAAATGCAGGTCCCTATTGCAGAAGACACTTCTATGGGACCCAATTATGACCTTGCAACAAGGTGGTTATGTGTGGATCCTATTCTTTTTAGTTCCTCCCTTCCTTCATCCCCATATCCCCTATTTTCTCCCCTCCCACCAATTAATTTCACCCTGTCTCCCCTCCCCAGTTGCTATTTCCCCCACCTTCTATGCCTCCCACTCTCTCTTGTTGAGGTTCCTCGGCCCATGCATGTTGGGAAACTTAAATCTAATGTTAGATCCAACATAAAGAACAAAGGTATATTCTATAAGGTGGAAAGGATAAGATCCAAAGTAAAAGCACTGGTAAGAGAGGGATTCCAATGGATAATGAAGGCCCTTCTTTCAAGATGTGAGAGAAGATAAGCCCTTACTTAAAGCTGGACATTTCATCACCCTAAACTGGGCTTATCTTGGTTGGCTTCCAATTTTGATCTATCTTGTCTGGTATCATTCATGTTAGATTGGTTGAATTCTTTCTATTTGGATCATGCTGCCTTTTAGCATAAGCTCTTCCTACCTAATTGTTTTCCCTTGTTTTACTCATTTTTACCTTTTCTTCTTGCAAGTAATAGTTTTTTGTTTGCCTTCTCCCTTTTTCATTTTCATGACTTTTTATTTTAGGGGACTCCGGCCCCTTTTGTGTCCTAGTTCCATTTCATAGATCCAATCAAAATCATTTTACCCTATCAAATAAAAAATGATATGTTGTTTAATTCATCTTTTGAAAATAAGAGTCTTTAAAAACTTTTTCCATATTAAATGTGATTGATTTATTTTACTCAACTTATTAGTCTTTATTATATGTATGTCTCCACTCCATGTCATGTCACATCAAACCAATTATTATCCTCCACTTTATAAAACCAATAAAACTATTTGTTTTCTTAATTGACTTGAATTGTTTCTCCTATGTCGTTGTCGATTTAAATGCTAACAAATAAATTTATGGTCAAGAAGGAAGTCATCATTTTTTTTTACAATTTTAACCCACATGAATATTTATTTATCCAACTCTTGATGTGGGATGGTCAAGTCATGGTGCTATCCATTGAAATATTGTTAAATAAATGTATGATCAAGAAAGAAAGAAATATTGATTTAATGATTTCTTTTTCAATCAATAGGTATGACATACTTATTATATGTTATATTATGAATAAATAGGTTTTACATCAAAATGTAATATATATGATTATATACATTTAATTATATTTAATTAAGAGTTTCCTTAGAGGAATAAATTATGTTATAAGGAATGTAATTTTTTGTTTTGGTGTAAATGCATTTTGTAAATTGAAGGAATGTAAATTGGGAGTTGTATCTCACTCAAAACCTATGACTGTCAATCCCATCTCATTTTTTTACATGAATGGTTAATATAAACACTCTTATATTTATGGTAGAAGTGATGGTGGAAAATGAGGTCGTATTGCTTCATATGATGTGGTAATACATTGTGTGGGTAGGAGGAATTATGTTTGACGATGAGCTTGAGTAATGGTAAAGAAGTGGAGAAGGGAAAGGACATGCAAAACATGTACATGGTGAAATATTTCGAGGTGAGTTAGGTAATTATGGTGAAGTGTAATGATAGGGTATTTAAAGTGATATTATACACTAGGAGTACCATATCATACACGAGACCCAGATTCAAGGCAAAAATGGATTTACATGACCTACACTCATTACAAAGGGGTATATACCTTGCAAGGTGATAACTTCAATTTACTAGCATGGGTGGACAAGGATGTCATGATAATTTGTTTTATTATATGAGGGATCTACGTTTGATGTGCAACTTGAATCAACACTATAATGTCACTGACATGGGAACAAGATATTAAAGTTTTCAAGTCTATATTTATATATACTAATTATAAATATAATATATTATAATTATATATAGTATATTATATATTTATAACTATAAATATTACTAAAATTTTACTATAATATGTATGTATGTAATTATGTGTATATGTGTGCATGTGTGTTTGTGTACACACACACACACATGCATGCACACATGCACGCGCGCGCGCGCACACACACACACACACACACACACACACACACACACACACACAGAGATACATGTAAAGGGTTAAAGGGACCCTCCCTTGTACAAGGATAAAAATCAAAATAAAGAATCTGAGTCAAGGATAGGAAAAATCACTAAATATTTTCTTGTATAATAGCATAAACCCAAGGCTAAGATAAGCCTAATACCAAAAATAAGGAACAAACCCCATATTTGATAAAAAAAAAAGGTCGAAAATAGTTGGCCTACCAAAAAACATGACCCTTTACAAACTAACATGCCAAAAAAGGACCATGAAATAGAGACTACATAACAAAAATGCACCAAAACACATTATGGAGAGGTTGCCGCCACATGAGCCCATTTCACATATGGACATGGAAGGTTCTCAAATGAGTAACCATTTATTATGTGCACCCCACCATGGGCCTAAGACCAAACATACCACCCCTTGGTTTTACATTTCACCCCACAATCTTATTAAACAAAACCAACAATAGGAGAAGACTCCACCTAGTCCTACTACATCCACCATGGCTTGCATTCTCCTCTGCATGTGCACAAACATGGACTTGTGAGTAACCAGTTTCTTGGAAATGTCTAGCAAACCATATTTCTTTCTGTCAATATACTCCATGGATTCCAATACACCTTTACCTCCATAAAAAATCACCAAGAATCATGATTCTAAGACTACCAACTTATACTTAAACCCTCCAAAAATTTGGTTAAGGGAAAGGAGTAGTGTCAAAAAAACATCCATAAAAAAAATAAGCCCAAAAACTCTAGCTGGTCTATCAACTGCCTATAGTATAATGGCCCTCATTATCAGAAAACACTCCACCAATTCTCTATAAATATAAAGGGGTCAAAAACCCAAACAATTAATCCCCATTAATGGAATGGAATGAATGTCTCCAAGATTAATCTTGTTTAACCAAAGATTTATACCACCATGAAGACGCAGGCATAAAAGCATTTTGACCACATGATAAAACACTTATGAATCCTTCATCTTGCACAATAAGTTGATAGAAAAAAATTAAATGCCACATTAGAATTAGTCTTGTTGTACCAAAATACATGTATGTATTCTTATCCCAAAACCATTTTAATGACATCAAATACCTCCTTATTCGGTGATCAGAAGATCAACCTCAGCCTTTTATCAGTCATGCATTACTTTAATGCCATTCCCCTCTTCTCTACCCTTAGAGAAAGCATAACCTCAAAAAAAACCAAATTATCCATGACAACATTCATGTTTGTAAGTATAAACCCAATCAAGACACTTCCAAACCAAGGGAAGGAAAACATAGAAACCCTACACGCATCAAATTCAAATGAGACTAGGTTGAGTAAGCAACATTGAAAGTGAAATACAAATTGGAAAAACACATGAGGCCACCTTGAATGAAAAATCATGATTTTCAAGATATTATCTTGAGTCTTGACTAGTGATGACCCTTAAGGACCATGCCATGAATACAATTAGACTTATTCAATCAAATCTAAACCTGGTTATGCGTCAAAATTATTATCAATGATTTGATCAACCAATTGATCCACTTCCACATTTTCTAGAAAATCAATGTGAAAGTTAGTTTCTTTGTAATAATGAAAAATTTACCATGATGTCAAAGAATCCAAAATCATCCATGTATTTATAAAGATGTTTAAATTTTATAATATCCCTCTAAGGATAATTAGTACATTTTTTTGAAATTTTATGATAAATGAAAAAATTGTAATATGCATAAAATATAACACCAACTATGATATTCATTTGCTAACTAATTACACTTAAATAAATACATAAAAATACATATAACATAGATATATTGCAGATGAACTGCTTACATACATAACTCCTTGAAGTACGAATGTAGTTTCTTAATGAAACCACCATAAGCCATCCAAGGAGGATCTCTCACCACCAAAACTAGTAAACCTTATAGGGTTTTCTTCCTCAAATATTTCCTTACTCTAAGGGTTTTCCTCCATAGGATAGGAATAAACTGAACTAAGTTCAAACTTCACAAATGGGGGGCAGGGGGCGGGGGGGTTAATGATATTCAACATGTCTGACTAAGGGTGAGAGCTCTTTATTTATAGATTTTACAATGAATAAGGAAAATAGAGAAGAAACATGAGGAGAGAGAGACTATGGTGCCACATCTCCATGTGGGCCAAAATGGGTACTATTGGGTATGGGACACCATGCACAAGGATCAAGGTTGAATCTTGTACTTTTGACAATATCTCCACCACTTTCCATATCACTCCAAAATGTCCTCCTCACTCACACATGTGAGAAATATGATATGATTGTCTCCTTGTGAGAATGGTCAAAAGTGGATCACATGATCACCTACTCTTTTATCTTAGTCTCCCACTTTTCATATGACACCAAAAATGGCACCCTACTTCCTCATATGAGCCAAATATCCAATAGTGTAGTCTTTTCATCTTCCTTCATGTGCCCATAAGCTTCCAAAATATGTCCAACACATTTTGAATTTAATTTTCATGCCAAAATAAGATTATCCCCTAGAGTTGTGACCCAACTATTCACCCCTTGTCTTCATCCACAAAAGTAAGACATGTGACTCACCAAATACAAGAAAGTATGACTCCTAGTCGAGTAATATGCCCCACTCAATTATATACACTAGATTCCATGGAGAATCCTCTATGGGCCATGCCATATTATCTACAAGCCACCTCATCTAATACATCATCTACTACATCACCTACCACATCACCATGAATAGTAACATGTGAATAATAACTAGTGAATAGTGACTTGAAATAATAATATTCTCTTATATCACTCAACTTATCTCATGGAAATGGATAGAACGGCTTGATGGATGAAGGTGAGCAGGAGGGTGCGACAGGGCAGGGCATGACAGGGTAGAAAGTAGGGTGCAGCTACAGGGAAGTGCTTGGACTGCAGCAGGCATCCTAGGGAGCGCGCAACAGTGGGAAGGCTCCACTTTTGCAAGGTTTAGGTTCTTTTATTGCTCTTGAGTAACCAAGTATGCACATCCCCAAAGTCAACAACTATCTGAAAAGATGCAAGGAGAGGCCCAAGCTGGTTATACCAATGGAAATGATTGCTAAAGACATTGAATACTATTCCAATCACTCCTTGTACTATAAGTTTTTGGGGCTTAAGACATCATTATTATTCCTAGAAGCATGGGCTCAGAGGATGTGGGCATCGAAAGGAGAAATGGATATTACATTGCTAGTTAATAGCTATTTCATGGTCACTTTTACCTATATAACAGATTGTCAAAGAGTTTTTACTGCAGGTCCTTACTTCCATAATCAAGTGGGACTATTTATTAAGCCCTGACATGCTAGTTTCATACCTTCAGAGGAACTACCAAACTGTGTCCCGGTGTGGGTGCGTCTACCCTACTTTCTGATGGAATGATGTCGAGAAGACACTCTCCAATTGCTTGCATCCTTATTGGAAAGGCCAGTCGATTCCTCTATGTCACTCCTGGGGAAAAAGGTAATGACTTATGCCTGCATTTGTGTTGAAATTGATCTTAGTAAGCCATTACTAGATGCTGTTGAAATGAGTGCGGGCCCTTTTTCATGGGTACAATAATTGGATTATGAAACCCTCCCTTTCTACTATCGTCTATGTCATGCTTATGGGCATTTGCAGCGATGGTGTCCCACCTTGAAATCCACTGCACCTCAACCAACTCAATCTACTCACACTCCTTCTGGTATTGACAAGGAAAGGGGTCCGATTCTAGGTGAGGTGCTTGAAATTGATGGTTTTATGCTAGTTAAAGGCCAATATAGAAATAGAGGCCAAAAATGGTCCTTGAAGGAAACACAATTAGATGACTCGCTCAATAGATTTGAAATATTGGATGACCTTAATCAGTAGGAGGTGAATCCCAGGTTGATGATTTTGGACTAGGGGATTGAGGGACCAGCTTAGGAGACCAATGCTTCAGGGGCTTTAATTGAAACATAGGATGTTAGAGATTGTCATATGGATATGGACTAGCAGCTGATAATTTTATAAGGAATGACTTCCTCAGTTGCTCCCCTGAAAGAAGACAAAAATATGCCCCTTACCAAGAAAATTGGGGACTCAGGGGTAGCAAGAAGTAGTAAATCTTCTCCTCATCTTAGACTTCTACAAAAAGACCTTAAGAAAGGAGGGGGAGAGAAATTTGGCAAGCCTGGCAGAAAAAAGGACCTAGAAAAGATCAAGCTAATGGGAGAGACTTTGGTGGAGTCAGGGTCAATAAAAACTCTGGATGCACACTTTCTGAGCCCTCTAAAATGATTATAATATCTTGGAATGTAAGGGGTCTGAACAATATCCCTAGACAAAATGATGTTCACAACCTGATTAAAAGTCATAGGCTGGATGTCCTTTTCTTGCAAGAGACTAAGCTTTCAGTTGAAGACATGTCCAGATTTGCACCCAAGTTGTGGTGTCAAGGAGAATGTCAATGCATTGGCACTACCAAATACTCAGGAGGACTAGCTTGTCTGTGGAACCCATGAAAGATTGGCCTCATAGGCTAGCTGACATCTAAGTACTCCATGACTATGATTACTTCTAGCTTTGAGATGGGGGAAGTCATTCTCTTCTCTAATATCTATGCTCCCAATAATTGGCAGGGTAAAAACTCCTTATGGGGCCACATAAGTTTTGTCCATAGCCTGGCCCCCTTCCA
Source organism: Torreya grandis (assembly GCA_037957365.1). Taxonomy (NCBI): domain Eukaryota; kingdom Viridiplantae; phylum Streptophyta; class Pinopsida; order Cupressales; family Taxaceae; genus Torreya; species Torreya grandis. The sequence goes on from JARHVA010000135.1 coordinate 1,175,982, forward strand.
CTCTTGGATTATGGCAGGTGATTTTAATGCTATTCTTGATTTGACTGAAAAGAGTGGTGGCACGTCAAGGTTGGACCCATCTACTTTGCTAATGCATAACTACATTGAAATTTTGAATTTAGTTGACATCAGGTCCAATAATGGATAGTTTACCTAGAACAACTGTAGGAGTGGGAAACATTGCATTGCTGAGAGACTTGATCCTTTTTTGGTCTCAACTTTTTGGGTTGGAGGTATGTGGTCTATGAGGTCTAAAATTTTTGACTGGAGAGGATCAGACCATTGGCCCATCAAGCTTAATAGTGTCTCACAGTATCACCCATGCTCTCCTTCCTTTAAATTTCAACTCATGTGGCTGTGGGATCAATCTCTACATGAGTGTGTTGCCAATTGGTGGCGTTGGGGTAGGATTGCCCATGGTACGACGATGTACATTTTTGCCAAAACACTACAATATGTGAAGTATAAGCTCAAGTGATGGAATCACCAATGTTTTGGGAACATTTTCCATGCTAAGGCTGCTACACAAACCAAGCTTGATGGTATCATGAGAATAATAAGGGAAGAAGGACTGACTGAAGACTTACTACAAGAAGAAACACAAGCTGTGAAAGACCTGGAGGAATGAGAGCTATGGGAGGAAATTTTTTAGAAGTAGAAAGCTTAGGTTGAGTGGATCTAGGAGGGGGACAAAAATACATCCTTTTTCTTCAATTCATCTAAAGCTAGGAGACATGGCAATTCTATTTCAGCCCTGGTCAATGAAAGAGGTGAGCGGCTTAACTCTTTTCTAGCAATTTCAAAGGAGGTAGTGTAGTACTTCTCTACTCTCTTTAGGGAAGATGCTAACAGGGAATCACCAGAAGAATCTTAGGTTCTCTTCTACATTCCATCATTAGTGAAGCATGAAATGAATGAAAATTTAATGAAACCAATCACACTTGGAGAGCTTGAGGAAACCATTATTCAGATGAAAAAAGGGAAAGCGATTGGATCTGATGGCTTCCTAATTGAATTCTACCAAGAATTTTGGGATATCATCAAACTTGACCTTTTAGCTATTGTCTAAGAATCTTAGTAAAATAAACAAATGCTTAAGGCTAAAAATGCAACCTATCTTGCTCTCATACCCAAATGCAAAGGTGGTGATAGGCTAAGTCAATTCTGCCCTATATCCCTTTGCAATGTTGTTTACAAAATTATATCTAAAATCATTTTAGATAGGTTAAAAAGAGGGATGAGTGTTGTGATCTTAGAAGAGCAGAGTAGTTTTGTGGAAGGCAGGCAAATCCTAGATGGTATTGCTTTTACTGTTGAGTCCATTCACTCCATGGCCAGCTCAAAAGATAAGGCAATGTTCATTAAATTGGACATGGTCAAATCCTTTGATAGGGTCAGATGGTTATTCTTGTAGAAGGTTCTTAGTGCTTTTGGATTTGTAGATGAATGGACTCAATGGGTCATGAGCTGCATTTCCTCGGCTTCCTTCTCAGTGCTTATCAATGGAGAACACACAGAGCTTTTTGGTGCTACAAGAGGGCTGCGATAAGGTGATCCTCTATCTCCATACCTTTTTCTTCTCCTTGCTAAAGATTTGGGGAGGTTGATCAGCAGGAACAAAGAGGAAGGACATATCTAAGGATGGCGATGGGGAGGGGAATTGTTGGTGCAATCACACCTACAATTTGCTGATGACACTTCCCTTATGGGCATGGCCATAATGATTGAAACTACTAATTTACGCAGGGTGTTAGATGTTTATCTAATGTCCTTGAGACAAAAGGTCAATGAAGATAAGTCATCCATCTTGTTCTTCAATACTCTGGGCCCTATTCAGTAGCAGATAGTGAGGACTCTGCATTTTTAGATTGGGATTCCCCCCTTGATTTACTTGGGTATCCCTATCTCGGTTGGCCGTACATCTAAAGAATCTTGGTAGACTATTTTGGAGAAATTTTGGGTGAAAGTGAATCATTGGACACACAAGTGGTTATCCTTTGTGGGCCAGGTTCAACTTATAGAATCTACGGTGTAGGCTTTACCTATTTACAGGTGTATGCTCTAGGTTACCCCGATGGGATTCATTAAGGAGTTTGGTTTGGTTACTAGACAATTCTTATGGGCTGGTAGTTTGAACTCCACTAAATGGAGCCTTATTAAATGGGAGATTGTCTGTAGCCCCAAACAATATGGTGGGCTTGGTCTGAGGCAGACAGACTTAAATGGTATTACTTTGGTGGCCAAATTTTATTGGTGATGATGCATCAAACAAGACAAAGCTTGGGCCAAAATTCTCTCATAGAAGTACTACTCTGGAACCATTCAGAGGGACATTCCTTGCTATCCACTTATTGGGAAAGGTTCGGCAATATGGGGTACTCTCAAAAAAGGGGCTGCTCTCATCAAGGACGGCTTATTCTAGATTTGTAAATAGGGATCCAAGGCTCTCTTTTGGTCTGACTCTTGTGATGGTTATCTTCCCATCATTTCTCAGTTTCCAAATTTGTTGAACCTTTATCAGATATTCCTTGATGCTAGCTGGTCTCGAGTGAGTGACTTCAAAGTTTACATTACACAAGGACATGTGGAGGTTGCTCGCTAGAAAGCTCCCAAAACTTGACCTATTAATGGGATGCAAAAAGAGAATGAGGAGTTATTGATCATCCTTTCCAGGCATCATTGTAGTCCTCTTTAGGAGGAGGATGAGCTAGCTTGGTCTCCCAATCACAAGGGAGCTTACATAGTTTCATCTGGATATCAAGCTTTACTACTTCAGAGATTAGGTAGGTGGGAAGTGCATTGGTGGAGACAGGTCTAAAATAAATTCACATGGCCTAAATGTAACTATTTTACTTGGATGTTGGCTTGGAACATGTGCTTGACCTGGGACAATCTCTAAAAGAGAGGTTTCCAAGGCCCTTTAGTATGTGTTATGTGCAGAGCAGCCTAGGAGGATTCAACACACCTTTTTTGCATTGCCCCTTTGCCTTGCAACTCTGGCATTATTGGTGGGATGTTTGGTAGTGCCCATGTTTTCATGCTCAATTTGTGGTCAATTTTTGGAATGGAATGGGAGAACCCCCCTCAAGGATGCCCTTCCTATAGGACATATGGCTGGGTGGCCCCATTTTTTTGTTCTAGCAGATCTGGCTTGAGAGAAATAGGCAAATTTTCTGGGGGGTGAGGGTCATGGTGCAACAAGTATGGTAGAAAGTGGTGGGGATGATCTAGGAAACCATCCAAGTAAAGAGCATGATCTGCCTTCCTTTGACCAAATAGGATGCTCAGGTGGTGGCACGACTTAGATTCTAGCAGTTAATTGGTAAGTCAGCGTGTGTTAGGAGGAGCAAGCAGGTCAAGGAGCAAATTCTCAGGACTGGTCAGTGGCAATGCCCCCTAGTGGGATTCTCATTATCAATACAGATGGTTCCTCCAGAGCTAATCTGGGTCCCATGGGTACTAGAGGGATAGGAAGGGATTCTGAGGGTATGGTGATTTTTATTTTTGTAGTTCTTGAGGGGCTGTAAACCATTAACATGATGGAAGGCCAAGCCATTCTTTATGCCCTTGAGAAGGCCCAGGCATTAGGTTGGCATAAGATTATCTATGAATCAAACTCTCAAGTCTTGATTAACCTGCTCATTAAGAGGAAAGTGGTGGACGTCAATTGGTAACTATCTCTGATTGTGCAACAAATTTTGTAGATTTGCTCGCTTATGGATAGCGTTACTTTTGCTCACATTTCACGTGAATGGAATAGGGCAGTAGATTTTTTGGCTAAATGGGCGTCAGACCATTTGGATGGTGGAAACATTGAGGATTAGGGGTCTCTTTCCCTGGCAATTCGTTTTGATTTGGAAAGAATTTTGGAGGCTGATAGGGAGGTTCATAATATTGTCTAGTTGGGTGTGTGCCTAGTTTTTCAGTTTTTGCTACTTTCTTCTAGGGGTTTTTTCCCCCCGTTCTTCTTGTAATGCTTTTCTTTACTTATTAATATTATTTTTACCTCTTTTACAAAAAAAAAAATTATCTCATGGAAATGAAATAGGCTAATGGTATTATAAAAATTACTCATAAGGAAAATGGGGACATTACAGTCATCCCTTCCCAAATATTGTTTATCCTCAAGCAATACTTATTCACTTACTAGTTCTAAATCCTTGGATCTCATATAAAATTGAAGGATTATTTACCATATTTTTGTTGCCCCACTATGATAAAACTAAAATATACAACTTTTTTATTACATAAAGCAATCCTATTAATCATTTGTATTCTCGGAACCCACATTTTCATATCCCCTTACATATTCAAAGTGAAAAGAGGAACATCTCTCATCAATTCACCTATAGTTATCACACATACCCCCTCAAAGCTACTGGTACAAATGATGATAGCAATGTTAAGACTAAAAATTAGAGTTATAATTACCTTCGAAATGCTTGTGTTGTCATAAGCTGATAGTACCTCATCAATACTCAATTCCTAAGTGCTATAGTGGATGTCCCATGCACATAAATCCATGCAATTAGCTTCTTCAATTTTTGAATTATCATCATTAGTTATTGATCTAAAAATTAATTCACACTAAAACTTTCATGCAACACCTATTATAAAATTTATATCATGACTTAAAACTACACCTTCATGTGAAAATTGATCCTCTAATTCTAAGAGTTCACATTCTTGATATACTTTTCAATCATTATCAGCATACTGAATCTCCATAATCCTTGTATTAGATTCTTATTCCTTGGATATGGCTGTAATAAATGACTGGTTTTTTTATTTTTATAATGAAAAGTGGGCCAAAATTAATTATAGGCATATCTCATCCACCTCTTTCTCCTTTGCATGTGTATCTCATGATTCTTCTTCCTCTATCATGTCAACTAATAAGTATATCTTCAATTTTTTCTCACATTATTTGAAAACACTGTTAACCAATTCATATGCAACAAAGAAACATTTTGTTACTTTCTCAAAATAGCTAATAAAAAAGATAAGAGCGACTGGGAGATAACATCACTTTCATTCACAACCAAAGACATAATGGTTCTCATACAATCAAAAATAATGTATTAATGATCCTCACTAATAGAAGCTATATAACGATGAAACATTTTATGAATAAGATCACCACAATGTAAATCAATCAAAAGAACACATGATTTGAATTTTTCCATCAATTCTAAAATCTTAACCATTTAACCAAAATAAGGGCTTCTGATATCATCTAAACCATGAAAGCTTTCAATAATCAATTTTAATATCCCACTCATTATGTCATCATTATAGGGTGTTTCAAGGACAGAAATTCTTGTAGTTTCACAAAGGAAATAAATGACAAGTCTTACCTCTTTATTAGGATGTCTTATAAGCATTGGATTAATCAAAGAAGTCATTGATGGATTCATTACCCAAAGCAATTTCTTTGAACCTAAATGATCTATCATAGACAAACTACTCTCCACTACCTTCAACATACTAAGTAAAAAATTCTTTTACTAATGTAGAAACTCAAGATCCCTACATGATGCATAAAGCCTATCTCCAACATCATTTTCACTGAGTGACTCCATGATTTTCATCCTCTTTTAAATTTTAGCCTAAATTTATCTGAAAGATTCAAGTAAAGAATCTATTGTCTTTCTATATTCCATGATTCAAATGATAAATGAAGACTAAAGTACTTACATGTAAATAATCCAATAGGCTGGCAAGAAAAACTAGCTTTGATACCACTATAATATCCCTCCAAAGATAAATAGTACAATTTTTTGAAATTTTCTAATATTAGCTTACAAATGACACAATTGGAATATGCATAAAAGAGAACACCAGCTATGATATTCATTCAATAACTAATTACACTTGATTAAATACATAAAATTACTAAAAATACATATAACATACAGATATTGCAGATCGACTAGTTACATACATAACTCCTTGAAGCACCAATGTAGTTTCTAAATGAAACCACCATAAGCTAGCCAGGAAAGATCTCTCACCACCAAAATTAGAAAAACTTAGAGGGTTTTTATCTTTAAATATTTCTTCACTCAAAGGGTTTTCATCTTTAAGAGAGGAATAAGATGAACCAAGTTCAAACTTCACTAATGGGGGGTTAATGATAATCAACATGCCTGACCAAGGGTGAGAGATCTTTATTTATATAATTTACAATGAAGAAGGAAAAGAGAGAAGAAACATGAGGAGAGAGAGAATGTGGTGCCACATTTCCATGTGGGCTAAAATGACTACTATTAGGCATGTGACACCATGTGCAAGGGTGAAGGGTGAATCTTCTACTTTTGACAATATCTCCACCACTTTCCATATCACTACAAAATGTCCTCCTTGCTCACACATGTTAGAAATAGTGAGATGCTTGTCTCCTTGTGAGAATGGTCAAAATTGGATCACATGAACACCCCTCTTTTCTCTTGGTCTCCCATTTTCCATGTGACACCAAAAATTGTGCCCCACTTCCTTATGTGACCCAAAGCTCCATTAGTGGAGTCTTGTAATCTTCCTCCATGTGCCCATAAACTTCCAAAATATGTGTAACACATTTTGACTTTATTTTCATTCCAACACAAGATTATCTCCTAGAGTTATGCCCCAACTATTCACCCCTTATCTTCATCCCTAAAATTAAGACATGTGACTCACCAAAGACAATAAATTTTGTCTCCCAGTGGAATACAATGCCCCACTCCCTCACATACACTAGATTCCATAGGGAATACTTTGTGGTTCATGCCACTTCATCTTCCACATCATTAGCTACATCACTTGCCACATCACCATGAATAGTGATATTGAATAGTAACATGTGAATAGTAACTAGTGAATAGTGACTTGACATAATATTATTCCATTATATCACCTGATTTAGCCTATGGGAATGAAATAGGCTAAAGGTCTTCTAAAAATGATTCATAAAGAAAATGGGGACATTACAAATTTCATGTATTAGCATGTCTATTGTGAAGAGCAGATACAATGACCATAGACTCTTCTGTGCATAGATGTTTAATTACATATTAGTGTGACATCTCAATATCCAAAACCACTACTTGGGTTTCCACCTCATTATTTATTCCATCATATAATTTTACCAACGTTGCCTTAATCAAATATTTGGTATAATACCTTAAAATGCATCCTACTCCTGAGACACTAGAATTCCCATTGACATCACCATCGAAGTTAAGCTTAAAGTACCCTACATGAGTGGGGATCCGAGTTACATTATTACCCTTTAGTGAGATGATATTGCTTACTCTTGACACATTAACAGGGGGAATAATAACCAACAACTAGTTTAGCCTTACCAATATGTCCCAAGAAGAGAGATTGGCTAACTTCTTTTTCACATGGATGAAGGCAACCTTATAAATTATAATTTCTAACTTTAACAAAAAAATTGGAAAGTAAAAATTTTGCTCTTAGAATATGCAATTGTTATATTCCTTCCATAACATCCAAACAAAAAATTTGGGCTATAAATCTAGAGAGTGCCTAAGATGTCACCATCCCACCCAAGATGACATGAGAAGAAAACATGGTAGAGAGATGGGGCATGAGCCCATTTATAACTTAATATTTCACATAGCCAATCTCAACATGAGGAAATAAAGAGATACATAAATAACAAATGATCCACACTTTCCTCCTCCTGAAGGCAAAAACAACATCTAAATGATCCACACAAACCCATATTCCTGATTCTGTCTTGGGTTAAAAATGTATTCTAATTTTCAATCTATGCAAAATCATCTAGCTTGATGAACCCCTTGCTACTCCAAAAAAGAAGATTAACTCAAGGACAACTTACGTCCTCATCATCAACCATGTAATATCCCAAATTTACCCTATATTCACCAATTATAGAACCTATCTAGTAGATAGAATCCTCTTTAGTGTTAAAAAACACCTTATTTTAAACCAAAATGTTACCAAGCAATTCCCTTTACTCTTGAGGAATGAGTTTATTATCCAGAACCTTCCACTAGAAAAACACCATGGTCACTCATCTATATTTATCCATGTATTCCCTTACTTCATTACCCCTAAAAAATGGAGAGAATTGTCTTTGACTTGTTTTAATCTTTATGATCCTAAAGTGGCCTATAACCGATCCAAGAGTCTTCTTAAAAAATTGCAAACCTAGCATTGTTGGTAATTCAAGAAATGTGATTGGAAAAAAGTGGTCTATAGTGAAGAAGAAAGTTCTAAAAATGAGAACCCCAAGGTGGAGAGGCATTGATCAAGATCCCTAATAGAGCTAGAGTCGTAAAATAATTTAGTTGAAGGATTTTGCTCCAGAGAGAAGAGGGATTAGTATGCACACCCCAGACCAATTTTGTTCATAACGCCATATTATGTATGTCTAGATTCATAATTCCATCACCTCCTACTTGTTTAGCTCTACAAACTTGATCCCACCTCAATAATGTCACCCTTTTGGTAGGTTTACTGACCTCCATAAAAAAATCTTACAAATATGATTGATTCAAGTCAACACTTTAGCAAGGGCATGGAGAACCAAAAATAGGTATATTATAATAAAAATAAAGATATATTTGATGAGAGTATTTCTCCCAACTAAAGACAATAATCTTCCCTTCCAATAATTTAACATGTCTTTGAGAGAGCCTAAGGGATTATCCCAAAAATCTACTTTTCCACCCCCCACAAAAATAGGGACACCAAGATACTTCATTGGTAGATTAATAATAGTATATTTGGTAGATTACTAATCCCATTTGAGCCTATATTGATATATTTATGAAATAAATCTTAGACTTAGATCAATCACAAGTTGTCCAAAAGCCATCAGATACTTATCTAATAGTGACCTAAAAATGAAGAGCTTCTCTGATAGAGACCTTTCCTAACAAGAAAGTATCATCTATGAATTTTTGGTGGGAGAGATTTTCTAGAAATTCCATTACACTTAGACCCTCAATCAATCCTTTACCTTTAGCTTCCTAAATAGACCTATTGAGGGATTCAACCATTAGAATGAAGATGAAAGTACAGACTAGATCACCTTGCCTGAGACCTTGATAGGCTTCAAAAAATCCCAAAGGACTACCATTGATCAAAATAAATAATTTTAGACTTGAAATATAATTGAATATCCATTCACACTAATCCTTATTGAAGCCAAAATTCTATAGGAAATTCATGAGAAATCTCCAGTTAACTCAATCATAAGCCTTATTGATGTCAAGTTTAATAAACATACCTTTTTCCCAAGTGGTATTCAAGAAATGCAACAATTCATGAACCACTATGATTCCATCCTAAATATGATGTCCCAAAACAACTCACCTTATTTAGATGAGATTAATAGTGAGATGAAGGATTTTAATATGAAGGATATAGATTTGGAAATGATTTTCTAGGTAGTGATGTATAAGGCAATAAGCGAAAATCTCCAAAAGTATATTGAGAGGCCCCTTTAGTAATTAGGAACAATTTATATCAATACTAACCCTTTTTTATTACCTAGATAACTCAACAACTATCATTACCACAACACAAATGATCGACCAAATACTTGATAGAAGGCCACTAGAAAACCATTCGGTCTTGGGGCCTTGCCTTTTTTCATTGTAAATGTTGGGTGAATATTTTGTCACCAGCTAACTGATGAGAAAAATATGTCTCTTCAACCATAGCAAGGGAGATTGGTCAGCCAAATGTGTAGGTTTACCACATCAGGGGTGGACAAATCTCTCCTCTCATCAAGGGGAGGTTCCCTATAAATATGAGGAGATATATATATATATATATATATATATATATATATATATATATATATATATATATATATATAAGCAGAAAATAACACTCAAGGGTAGGACTACATCATCCATCTCTCTTTTTTCAGAGATGATGTGTACAGATAAAGGAGAAATCCTGATGATAATACTAAAGGCACTTGTCTTCTTTCAGAAGTGGTCTTGTAGCAGGGCGCATGAGTTATTTTTGGTGGGTAACCAACACGTAACAAGGGCACAATAACTAATAGGATGAAATGGAACACAAAGTCTCCACCTCAACTACCCAAAGAGTGAAATACAAAGGATAATGGGGCACAAAGTCATCCCAAGATCCTTTACACTGAAAGAAACTAAAAACACACTGAAGACAATCGTGACAGCACAAAGTCTTTCCACAACTGGCTTCAGGACACCTTACTGATTACTTCCACTAATTCTACCTGTTAAATTAAATAAACAAGAATGCTCCTAGGAAATGGACATAAGAACGATTTCCTAAAATAACACAAGCTATAATAGCACAAAGTCTGAAAGTAACTTGCTTTCTCATTTAGATAAAGTAATATATCAATAGTTTGAGCTCAAAGTCTCAGTAATCGCCTTTCAATTTGGGCAGAGTTTTTTCTTCTATATTGAAAAAGATCTCCCTTACATAAAACAAGAGATTAAAATGTATATCAACCAAGAAAGGCTTGGTGCTCTTTTCTATAGAATGGCCCATACTGCATTTAATACCTTGAATGCATTTTCAATTCTGTCGAGGGGCCATGCTTGGAATAGTGCATTCCCTTAACTATGGCATGCCCATTCATCTTATATGTCTCCTCCTTAGCATGGGTTGTCTGGTCCTTTTCCTAATGTCTGCATAGTTGTCCATGCTTCCTTTACTTCATAGAATAAAAATAGGCCACGTCCTTGATTTGGTGTACTCAGAAGTCTACTTGGTGGACTGTTTCACCTATTGGAAATAACTCTCTTGTAGATATTTCTAATCTTTTTGTATTATTCTCTCTTCCTTGTAGTAATTTGAGCTCTCGGGCTTTCTTTTTAGTTGGTCACTTGGCTCATCCTTCAAGTTTCATGCTATATTTGAAAATTTAATGAATATTCCATTACCTTAAATTTGACGTCTGCGAGGACGTCAATGATTGCTAGTTATTTGAACCGTATTGAACCATAAACCTTTGAACCTGTGAAAGTTCATTAGTTCAATGGTTCAACAGCTCAAGCGAACTTTATCGATTCTTTTTCTCCTTCACTCCCTTGGTTCAATCACTTTTTTGTTCTTTGGTTAAACCATCCCTTTGAACTGGTCTTTTGGAATCATCTATGTTTTTCCTTTGTATGGGGCTGTCTTTGATTCTTTGAACCTTTGAACCACTTTGGTTCAAGGTTCAACAGTTCAATCTCTTTCTTAGCAACCTTTATTTTTGGCTAAGTCTTTTGAACTTTATTGAACTGGTTGAACCCTTGAACCTGTTGAGCCATTTGGTTTAAGGTTCAATGGTTTAGTCCTTGTTCTTTGAAGTCTTCTTTTGTTTAAGTCTTTCGAAGCTTTTTCCTTCGTCTTTATCAAGCCTTTGGAATACCCTGAAGGAAAGGTGTCCCTTTGGGTATTTGAGAAAGGTCCACTTTCTGGGTGCTGAGACCCCCCAGCAAGGGTACTTGCCCTTCAGAATTCTTCAGGTGGCTTCAGGGTCTGCTTCTTCAATTCTTTTAGATAAAATGTTTGAAGGAATTCCTTCAAACATTTTGTCTAAAGTAAATCTTCCCTTTCCTTGCCTTAGCCACTTTTCCACCGAGATTTTGATCATTCCTTTGGGTAAAATGTCTGAAGGAATTCCTTCAGACAATTTGTTTGAAGGTTTTGCCTTTGTGAAATTCTTCTATGGAAAATCTTTTTGAAGGAATTCTTTTAGTCCCTTTACTTAGTAATTTTTCAGACAAAAAGTCTGAAGAAATTCCTTACCTTTTCAGCCTTCTCTTTGATCTTTGAACCAATGTTCCCTACCCTTCACAAGGGCACCTGCCCTTAGTTCGCTACCCTCTGCAAGGGCACTTGTTCTTTTAGCTTTGGGGCAGTCCTTTGAACCAACTGATTGAACCAACTTTGGTTCAACGGTTCAATAGTTCAATCTTGTGTTTGAAGCTTTCTTTTCTTCTAAGTCTTTTGATCTCTCTGAACCCATTGAATCATTTTGGTTCAAGGTTCAATGATTCATTCCTTTATTCTTCAAAGCCTTCTTTTCTTCTAAGTCTTTTGAAGCCATTTGAACTTGATGAAGCGGTTGAACTTTGAACTTGAAGCGCTTAACTCTTTAAGCTTACTGACGTCATTGAACCTTTGAACCCATTGAACCTTTGAACCTTTTGGAAGCGGGGTTTAATGGTTCAATGGTTCAATCATTCCTTTGAAGCTTGTCGATGAACATTTTTGGTTGAACCGAGGTGCTGAACCAATCCTAAAATTACCTAAGTGTTGGGAACTTGTTCTTTTGTGAGAATTTCCCTGTTGAAGCCATTGAACGTATTGAACTTGCTAGTATTTTAACTAAAAAAGCTTGGAAAATGAAGAATTTTGAGAAGGGAAGAGAGGATTTTGGCTTGCAAGACCAAAATAGTTCATATGCTGTCCCAAAAAAAGAGTGACAGATTTTGGGAACAACAGTTGGCTCCAGTTGGGGTTCCTTCAGTTGAAAACTTGGAATAGCTGAGGGGAGTAGAAACAAGAATCTCCAGTGCATTTAAGTATGCCACTAGGCTATAGAGTCATGCTACCCCAAAAAATAAAGGCACCAAAAACTAAAATGAACAACACAAAATAGAAATAGAGACTATACAAATATACATATATACAGGTGAACTTACTGATACTTCAAGAATTGAAGTGCTTCAGATGCTGCCCATAAAGCATCAACCAATGCTTTATGCCATGTTCGTTGGTTGTCATCTACCAGCTTCTTGATGATGGTCACCAGGTTCTTGTTGCTTGATTTAGCTTGGCCATTCCCTTGTAGAAAATAATCAGAAGAGTGGGAAAGGGTAATCCCATAGTAAAAATAGAACTGAGTAATCTCCTGGTAAGAGAAATAAGTTGCGTTGTCTATGACAATCTTGGTTGGGACCCCAAACCTGGAAATGATGTTCTCCTTGAGTAAATTGCACACTACTTCTGAAGTAGCATGCTTAGTTGGGATAGCTTCCACCCACTTGGTGAAGTAATCTGTGGCTGTGAGGACATAATCATGTTCAACACTTGAAGATGGGTTTACAGCAGCAATGAAATCAATTTTCCATTGCTGAAATAGCTCTTCTATCACCACTGGCTTAAGAGGTAGAGTAGATAATTTGGGTCTTCCAATGAACTGTTGGCATAGTTCACATCTTTGTACCCATTTTTATGCATCTTGAAATAGAGTAGGCCAGTAATACCTGGCTCATAGAATCTTATGGGTAGTCACAAGAGCAAAAAAATGTCCTCCACAGGCTAGATTATGGAAAGACTTCAAAAGTTGGTTCTGCTGCTCTTTATCCATGTAGTGAAGGAACACTCCATCAAGGCTCCTCTTATACAGGCCATTGTCCCAGAGGATAAAATTGGCAGCTTTTAACTTGACCATCCTCCTTTCTTTATGAGATAGGTGACTAGGACACTCACCATGAGTAATAAAATGAGCAATACTTGAATACCACTCATTCATGGTGGAGACAAAGAGGATTGTTGGCATGTCTTCAATTTCTTCTTCTCCATACTCTATTTCTTTTGATTTGTTATCAGCAATCAATTGGCATAGGCCCCTTCCTCACACCAGCTTTGTTGGTTTGATGACTAGATCAAACTCTTGGATTTAGCAATTCAATTGCCTCTTTTCATTCCAAACTCCTGCTGAGTCAATATGGACTTAACGGTGGTATCAGGAACCAGGGCCATAACTTGTGAATTCAGGATGTAAAAATGGAAGTGCTTTACTACCTTTACCACTACATAAGCATGTTTCTCCATGTTTCAATACATAAATTCATGAGCTTTGAGAGGGAAACTCATGAAATATATGGGAGATTCCACACCTTTTTGGTTCTGTTGAACTAGAATTGCTGAAAGCATGTGCTCAGAAGCATAATTATACATGGTAAAATCCTTAGTATAATTTGAACAAACTAGAATTGGGGCATGGGCAATAGCTGTCTTGATGTCTCAAAATGCCAATTTGCCTTCTTTAGTCCAGCTAAAAGTGGCCTTTCCCTTTATCATGTTTACAATATGGTGAGTCTTCTCGACAAAATTGGGGATGAACCTTCATAAAAAATTCACTTTTCCAAAGAAAGAGTGAACTACAATCTTACTTGTGGGCAAAGTAAGCTCCTGGATGGACTTGACTCTTTTTGAGTCAATCTTTATGCCTTCTCGGGATACAATGTGTCTGAGAAGTTTCCCCTCTATTACTCCAAAAATAGACTTCTTGGGATTTAAAGAAATGCCATTTTAGTGACAGTGTTCTAGCACTTGTTGCAAATGGTGCACATGGTCAGGGCGATGCTTGGAAAATATTGTTAAATCATCCAAGTATACTACAATGAACTTACCCATTTTATCTTTGAAAGTAAGGTCTATTGCTCTTTGGAAGTTGGCACCAACATTTATTAGGCCAAAAGGCATTCTTCGATAGGCAAAGGTGCCCCAAGATGTGGTAAAGGTAGTCTTATGTTGGTTTGCTTCACCAACTTCAACTTGATTGTATCTTGAGAAGCCGTCTAGCATTGATAACATCTCTGACCCAGTCACCGTCTGAAGGACTTGATCCATAATGGGTAGAGGATAGTTATCCTTTAAGGATGATTGATTTAAATTTTTAAAGTCCACATAGATGTGAATTTTTCCATTCTTCTTCATCATAGGTACTATGTTGGCAATCCATGCGGAATGATGGATTGGGAAAATTATCCTAGCATTCAACATTTTTTGTATTTCAAATAGAATAGTACTTGATATCTTCAGATTGTACTACCTAGATTTTTGCTTGTAAGGTATCGAGTCACTCTTGAGAGGGATTTCATGGCAAATTTATTCAAGCCTGAGTGACTTCAGATCATCATAAGAGTATGCTAGGACATCCATGTACTGGCTGAGCAGAGTAATGAATTTGAACTTCTCTTCCTGAGTGTAGCACTTCCCAATGTTCACCATCTTTGGATTTTTTTGGTACCCAGATTTATTTGATCAAACTCTTGGGAGGAGCTTGAATCCATTTGCTACTATTTGATGAACCTATTGTGTTTGTCAAACAAATTCTCAAGGGAAACCAATCCTTTAAGAATTTTATTCCCTTTCAGCTGTAGGAATTCCTTACCCACATCTGAACTTGATTCAGGGGCTGGTTCAAGCTGTTGAGGCTCACTGCCTTCAAAATGAAGCTGTTGAAAGCTATCTTTTTGCTCCAGGAAGGCAATAATTTGGTTATCACTATTGAACACTTGCCAATGATTGGTATTGTTAGGTACACTTGGTCAAAAGACCAATTTAATAGTGTACTTATCTTCTTTAAAATTACGATGAGGAACCAATAGAGTTGTTGAAACAGCCAGTTCATCAGCCCGATCATTAAAATCCCTAGGTATGGCAAAAATGCTAAAAGCATCAGAGCTTTTAATTGGATCCTAGACTAGATTACAGTAGTGGCACAATCTCTCATTTTTGGTTTGATATAGGTTTCTCACCTAACAAACCACCAGTTTAGCATCTCCTTTGGCATGAAAGAGTTTGATGCCTTTGTCTCGAGTAGCCTTCAATCCAAGTAATAGAGATTCATACTCAGCTATGTTATTGGTATTGTTGAACTACAACTTGTATGAAGAAGGAAAAATATCTCCTTGAGGAGATATCAACACAATATTGGCTCCTGAACCAGTAGAGGAGCAGCTACCATCAAATTCTAAAATCCATACCTCATTAGACACTAATTTTTCCTTAAATTCTTCATTTGGAGGGGGAGATCCTTCTACACTTTCACTGCACTCCACCAATCCTTCTGATGTTCCATCTGAACCAATTTTTAGGTTGACACATTCAAGAATTTCATTAAATGCCTCATGGACTTCCTTTGTGGATAAAAAGTAGTTACCCATTCCTGAAGACTCAAACATAATTTAAGCTTTAGGCACTGATGTTTGAGTGACCACATATTTTGCTTCCTTTTTAGGGATAAATCTCTGCATAATGCCTTTGACTGGGATCCTCACCTCGGATAGGTCCATGCTTAATTCACCACCAACATCCTTGCAAAAATTTTGCCAAGAAGGATGCTGTATGATGTTGGGATGTGAGCCACCAGGATAGTCATCTTGATTCTCTTGTCTGGGAATGTTGCAAATGCAAATTAGGCATCCTTGATTTGTCCCAGTAGTGGCACTTTTTTTTTCTCCATGGAGAAACATCTCCCAAATGTTTTGGTCAGTGTGACCAAGGGACTCTGCCACTTTGGTAGGCATGACATTGTCAGATGCACCTGAGTCTATGATGTAATTATTCAACTGATGATCATTTATTAGTAGGGAGACATACAATGGTTCAGTCCTCTCAAGAGCAGTAAGAGGAGTAATGACAAGGTTATTCTTGGTGGATGTGTTCTTGGGGGAATCAGGAGTTACCTTCAAAATTGCTTGTCTTACAGAGACATTTTGGTTCTTCACACATTAAACCAACTTCTCCAACTGCTCAAGGTTAGATTGTAGGAATTCAAACTCAGACATTTGAATTTTGGTCTTCTTTATATGGTCAATTATGTCAAATGTTTGAAATTAAATAGGTATAGAGGATGGGAATTCATCCTTCTGGTTTTTGGGAGGGGGAGGACTGGTTTATGAATTTGAAGTAGAAGGTATAGGGATGTTTGATGTACTTACTTTTCTTGCAATCATTGGGTCCTTTGGCTAGAAAAGCAAAGTGGTTCCATGCTTAGCAATTAAAATTGCTGGTTGAGGGCACTCCTCTATTTTTTATTTATTAGTTTGCTGGGCTGACTAGTTCTTGGATTGGGTGAACACAGCATATGGTCCCTCATCTACTTTACCTTCACTTCTAAGTTTATTCTGGTAATTCAAGAAACCAATGTTGGAGTTGTCAGCTAATTCTCCTTCTTCCTCTGTGAAGAGATTAGCATCATCTTCTAGGTTTAATTTAGGTTGGAAGGAGAAATCTGATTCTGCTTCAAGATATCCAACTATTGAATTGGTTGGAGGTGCTTCAATGGCAAGGCTTCCTCATGGAGGAGGAAGATGATTTGTTTGCCCTTGATTCCTAGCAATATTACCTTCATATGAATGATTGGGGAATGTCCTCCTTGGTACATCTCGGTATGAAGGCACAGATGACATCCCTTGTGCCATTTGCTTTCTAAGATCTAGCAATTCATTTTCTAGCTTCTGCACCATTGGATCAGTGGTGGCTGTAGGTGAGTATTCAAAAGATGAAGAGGATTTACCTCTATTTGGATCTCTCCTTATCTTTTCTACCAAGATAAGGTCATCTTCCACCTCAGTAGCCAAGTCCTGAGCAACAACAAGGTCTATGTGGCTAGCCCATCTCAGCAAAAAACTCACTTCAGGTAGCTGTGAGTTGATGAAGAAGCATTTAAGGTTCTCAGTTGTTGGTTGAGCAATTATAAGAATCTGATTCCTCAGCGTGTCAAACTTTACTATGAAATCCCTCATAAGTTCATGAGGTTCTTTCTTCATCTGTGTGAGTTGGGCCAGTAAGGCATGTGCATCTTCTATAGGCTTGAATCTAGCTTCAAATTTAGCTTTAAGAGTGTCCTAGTTAGTTACTAACTTAGCATGTAGATGGTAGAACCAGTCTGCACCAGTGCCTTGCAATGTTTCCACAAATAGCTTGAATGTCATGTCCTCAAATTACACACCTATCACACCACAGGATATACTGAAAGTTGTAATGTGTTCATCAAGATGAACTCTCCTATCACCAAAGAATTTGGGGAAATTCTTCCTTGAACTGCGTGAAAGCTCATGTAGAGGTGGAGTAAGATTGAGTGAACCAAAAGAATTACCCTAAGGGCCTTGAACTGCCATGATTTGATTATGGAAAAGGGGGATAACAAATCTGGGTGGAGTATATATAGGCAAAGCTCTGCTAATAGTAGAAAAAGAAGCACTGCCTTGTGTTGGTGACTTGGTACGAGTAGGAGGAACACTCCTAGATTGTTGAACTTGAAGTTGGGGAGGGAACAAATTGAAATTGCCCTACTACACCAACTCAAAAATAGGGTCAACAAAACCTTGGGCTCTTTGGATTCTAATATAGCATGGAGTTTCTAGATTATAGGATAAAAATGGGAAAGAATTGGCCCTGCTTCAGCTTAAAGCTTGAGGCTTCAAACTGCTTGTTCTTTCCCCAATAAAGTCATCAAAAAATTGTTGGGTGAATATTTTGTCACCAGCTAACTGATGAGAAAAATAGGTCTCTTCAACCACAACAAGGGAGATTGGTTGGCCAAATGTTCAAGTTTACCACATCAGAGGTGGACAAATCTCTCTTCTCATCAAGGGGAGGTTCCCTATAAATATGAGGAGCTATATACTACATATTTATAAGCAAAAAATAACACTCAAGGGTAAGACTACACCATCCATCTCTCTTTTTTCAGAGATGATGTTTACAAACAAAGGAGAAATCTTGGTGATAATACTGAAGGCACTTCTCTTCTTTCAAAAGTGGTCTTGCAGTAGGGCACAAGAGTTCTTTATGGTGGGTAACCAACAGGTAACAAGGGTGCAGTAACCAACAAGATGAAATGGAACACAAAGTCTCCACCTCAACTACCTAAAGAGTGAAATACGAAGGATAATGGGGGCACAAAGTCATCCCAAGATCCTTTACACTGAAAGAAACTAAAAACACACTAAAGACAACTGTGACAGCACAAAGTCTTTCCACAACTGGCTTTAGGACACCTTCCTAATTACTTCCACTAGTTCTACTTGTTAAATTAAATAAACAAGAATGCTCCTAGGAAATGGACATAAGAATAATTTCCTAAAATAACACAAGCTATAATAGCACAAAGTCTGAAAGTAACTTGCTTTCTCATTCAGATAAAGTAATATGATCAACAATCTGAGCTCAAAGTCTCAGTAATCGCCTTTCAATTTGGGCAAAGTTTTTGTTTCTATATTGGAAAAGATCTCCCTTACATAAAATAAGAGAATACAATGTATATCAGTCAAGAAAGGCTTGGTGCTCTTTTCCATGGAATGGCCCATACTGCATTCAATGCCTTGAATGTGTTTTCAATTTTGTCGAGGGGCCATGCTTGGAACAGTGCATTGCCTTAACTATGGCATGCCCATTCATCTTATATGTCTCCTCCTTAGCATGGGTTGTCTGGTCCTTTTCTTGATGTCTACGTAGCTATCCATGTTGCCTTTACTTCATGGAAGAAAAATAGGCCGTGTCCTTGATTTGGTGTGCTCAGAAGTCTACTTGGTGGACTGTTTCACCTACTAGAAATAACTCTCTTGTAGATATTTTTGATCCTTTTGTATTGTTCTCTCTTCCCTATAGAAATTTGAGCTCTCATGCTTTCTTTTCATCTGGTTGCTTGGCTCATCCTTCAAGTTTCATGCTATATTTGAAAATTTAATAGATATTCCATTACCTTAAATTTGACGTCCGTGGGGACGTCAATGATTGCAGGTTGTTTGAACCATATTGAACCATGAACCTTTAAACATGTGAAAGTTCATTGGCTTAATGGTTCAACGATTTAGGCAATCTTTATCGGTTCCTTTATACCTTTGATCCCCTAGTTCAATCACTTTCTTGCTCTTTGGTTGAACCATCCCTTTGAACTGGTCTTCTGGAATCATCTAGGTTCTTCCTTTGCTTGGGGCTATCTTTGAACCTTTGAACCTTTGAACCACTTTGGTTCAAGGTTCAACGGTTCAATCTCTTTCTCAGCATTTGGATAGGCTAAGAGAGACTCAAAAAGCCTGACAGCTTCAACCTAAACCTTAGAATTCTTCTCAATAATCTTACCATCCATATGCATGATTTTTGAAATCTTATTGTAACTCCTCTTTACTCGAGTATAATTGTGGAAATTTTTTATCTTATGATCGACTTATTTTAGCCATCACTCCCTTGATTTCTATTTCTAGTGAATCTCTTACCTCATATGAATCTCCTCTAGTTCTGCAAGTAATGAGCATTCATTCAAATATATGTCTGAGCTCATCCTAAAATTCATGACCACATCATTCATAGTTTGGATCTCTACATCCACTCTTTTGGTTTTCTCAAAGATATTCTTAAAATGAGTTTTATTCCAATTTCTAAGATAGTTATTAATGAAACTAAGTTTTTAAACAAAGGAATACATACTATTACCTTTAACCTAAGGATCATTCTTACACCAGTAGTTGACTATATCAAAATTTGAGTGAGAACAATAGAGGAGCTTGATCCATATTAATTTCTCATTCCAATGGAGCATGATCAAAGCTAGACAGTGATAGGATTTTTCTTTCCAAGAGCCAATTTGAATTCAACTAGAAAGGATTCAACAAAATTATATCAAGGCATTCAATGATGTTGCTGAATCATTTTATTCTATTGATCCAAATGTATATCCCCTTCTTCTAGGTAACATGAATGGGGCCACAAGGTGGAAAAGTCCAACTACAAATCACCTCTTATATTAGCTAAATAGAAAATGACATTGAAGTCACCATCCAGTACAAAACTCTCATCTAGGTGTTGAGAAATAATTTCAAAATATCAGCCCAACATCTCCGCTTGAGTTAATGACTATTTGGACCATACACATTGAAAAAGTAGAAAGAGATATCTATGGATAGATCTTTGATACTATACCATTGCTAATTAGAATCATTACCTCATGGTTCCACTTCCACTTTATAAGGATTCTAGATCATGGCCAAACCACCCAATACTCCCACTAAATCCACAAAACATCCTTTCCAATTTTCCAACAGTGACTAAGATACCACTCAGCTTCCTCCCTATCTAATTTTCTTTCTTGAAATATAATAATATTTAGCTGTATATGTAATAAATGATTCTTAACCAAGCACTGCTCATTAGGTAAATTGAGGCCCCTAACATTCCAAGAGATTAGCTTCATAGTAATGGCGAGGGACATTCCACCACCCACACTTTAGAAGGAAAAACTTTGAGATGGACTTCTCCTTTTCTGACATCCATTTCTCGACTAATTTTTCTGAATTAGATTTACATCCCCTTTTGATTCTCTTGCCATAATTTGGCTTTGAAATGAGGCAGTATTTTTGAGAGATTGTAAAAATATCCCTCAAACATAATTCTTCCTTTGAATCCCTCTCCAAAATTAATCTATTATCCCCTCTATATCTTGAAACTTTTCATCAACTTCCTCCAATTTATCATCCAAATTTTGAGATGATCAAATAAAAGACACTAATTTTGATGACTGCATCACCATTTTGTACATAGCCTCCAACATTCCTTGAGATAAAGATAGATCCACTCCTTCCAAAGTGGCTTTATCTAATTGGCCTTGAATGATAGGTGATCCCTATAATTTTTTGAATTAATTACCACTATTTCAATTCCATAATTTATCAGATAGTTGAGACACTTTCACTTTCCACACTTTCTTCTCTACTATACTTTCAACTAGGCAATCCATCCTCGGGAAATTTATTTTGATATGATCCACTTCATGAAAACCAAAGCATCAGAATGGAAGTTTTCAATTTCAATATTTTGAACCCATTCTCTTCTGAAATCTCAGCAATCAGGGCCATTTATACATTTTTTTTTCATACACAATGAAAGATCCATCCAAGTAGATGGGATCAATTGAAATTAAATCTCCCAATATATTTCCAATATCTTTAAGAATCTCTTCTCCCCAATATTCAATTGGAAAATGGTATAGTTTAATTTAAATAGGGACCTTATTTTGTAAACAACCATGCAGATCAAAATTAGGGCACTAAGCATGGGTTGTGACTCCTTCTCCATTAAACAACCATGTACCAAAAGAAAGTATTTCATCCCTTTTATCCAGATTCAAGCAAGTGAGTAGAAAGAAACCTCTTTGTAGGAATTTTATAGGATAATTTGCACCCCAATTTTCTTTTACCCAATCTTCACATTCACCTATATTCAACTATTTACCTGCCACCTTACCAATTATGCCTTGCCTCTCTAATGCCCTAATATTTGCATCTAAATTAGAACCCTCAATAACTAACTCACAAATAAATTTGATCACCAAATATGACCTATTAGTTACACCTAAAAGTAGAGGTTGCCTTCCCATGCTTGCCCACCCTCTTCTCACCATTGTGTTTATCAATATTTGATATACCATCCTCAATAACTGGGACTAACACTTCATCACATGACACATCAAGGGTTTGATCATCTATATAATAATATTTTATTGTTCCCTTTGGCTCTTCCCAATTCTCTCCTTTAGTGTCACTCTACTTCCACTCTGCTTCTCTATATAACTCCTCACAATCATCATGACGCTCTTACCTCCTTGCTCGCCCTATAAACCTACATCTTTGTTTCTCTTATTTCGTTACACCATCATAAGGATACAAAGTTTTAGTCATTCTAAATATTACTAATAATATTTGAATTTCTTTTATATTATATATTATACTAGACATAGTAAATTTATATATAATAGCTAATATATATAATTAATATCAATGTTATTATATTTTATAATATAGTCTAATAAATTTTTAATTATATATTATTAATTTATATATATATATATATATATATATATATATATTTTATATATATATATATATATATATATTTTATATATATATATATATATATATATATATATATATATATATAATTTATATATAATAGTATAAATGTAACACCATGAGCCAAAGGTTAGCTTCATTAGTAGAAATCAAAACTAAAATTTTAATGCTACCACTAACCTAACCATGTGTCCTCAGAAGAACTATCTAAGAAAGGAGTAAAGAAACAAATCATATACCTTGATTCCACCCAAGACACACTATGATCCTTACTTCGATTGGATGTTGATCAAATGGATGTAGTTTCAAGCTTTTTGGTGGATGTGTGTGATCAAACAAGTAACATCTCCCTTTGCTAAATGGACAATTTAGATTGATAAGTGAGAGCTATGTGTATGAGTGGCTCTCCAAAATGGTATCACTTCGTTTTGTTATTAAGACTTACTAAGAATGAAGGGGGAACCCTCTAATTATAACTTTTCTGAATGGATCTAGACTGTTGATCTTAGAGCAATATCTATGGTTGAGGATCAATTCTTTTCCCCATAAATGAGGGGGGTGGAGTGTGCAAGAAAGAGGGATGAAGTTTGTAAGAGGAGGAATTGATGAGGCATTACTATATTAGGATAAGCCTTGAATGAAAACAATAGTTTCAATAAAATGTCGAGAGTGATAAGCAAAAGTCTAAGCAAAAATTTACAGAATTTAGGGTAGATTTATATTCCAAGTCTTCATATTACATCTTTTTAATTGTTCATTTAGTAAAATAACACATAAGTATTAGATCTTGTATTGCATTGTTGA
This sequence comes from Torreya grandis, assembly GCA_037957365.1. NCBI lineage: Eukaryota > Viridiplantae > Streptophyta > Pinopsida > Cupressales > Taxaceae > Torreya > Torreya grandis. The sequence goes on from JARHVA010000135.1 coordinate 1,199,399, forward strand.
TTGTTAAATTACATAGATTTTTAGTTTCTAAATTTTATAAGGATGGGGCCCTCATTGAATTAGGTACCAAAATTGACTAACCCTTTTTAAAGGTATTCCAAGGTTTTGATAGTTGATTAGGGTTTGAAGGAAGGAGAAGGATTTATAAAAGATGCACAATGAATTTTGACAAACAAAGCAACATTTTCAAAGCACATGAGGAAAGGAACACCATCGTAAAATTTATTTCATAAAATGATACAATTTCCAAGAGTGTACCAAGTTGCTCTTTGACTTTTCATGATTGTACTAGCCCACTCTTGGTCAAATTCTCAATGTTGGTAGATTTCAAAAAAAAAAAAGAATTGGGTTTTGTCTATTTCAGTTCTTAGATTTGTTTATACTTATTTTTAGCATAAAATAGTCTAATTATTTGTGTAAAATTATTATTATTCTAAGAATCCCAGATTTGTACATTTTAATTATTTCAATACTATTCTTTACTACAATTGGTCTATTTTTACTATTTATTTGAGTAAGATAATTTTGATCTAAAATGCACATTATTTATTATTTAGTGTAGTGAATTGTTGAAATAAAACCACTTTACCATACTATGCTTT